>CM067854.1:46312500-47562500 GCA_034642435.1 Megalocaria dilatata
TTCTAAAATTTTAACTTCAAAAAAATTTTATTCAAAAAACTTTCAGAATTAAATTAATGTCTACAATAAGCACCGCTTATATTTAATAGACGTATATAATAAAAACCCAATATATAATGTCAAATGGAATAAATAAACCAAGAGATATAAAAAACTCATTAAAATTAATAAATAAATATTTAAAGGAGACAAAATTTTGTTTGAAACTTAAGAACTTCTCAAAAAATATAATTTATTTGAAATATTTAATATATTTAAATATTCGAAGTTAATTCAGAAATATCTCAAAACATGCACTATATCTTCAAAAAACAATTATAATTCTGGTAATCTCTTCATCTTCTTCTATCAAGTAAAAATCCTTTTTCTATTTTATTTTATATATTAATATATAATTATATTTAGGCTTTAATAAATCTCATTATGGAATGTCAATGATTTAAATATAACCTTATAACACCTTACACTTTTATGTGATTTTGTTAAGAACATAGACTATCTTGAATTTTAAAGTTAGTCTGTTTAAAGCAATTATCCTGTTGAACACGTGTTAGGTGAGATATAGTGATAGTTATTTGATTTTGATATTTGGAATATTATTTAGGGCCGATGAAGGGATTACCAGAATTATAATTGGTTTCTGAAGATATAGTGCATGTTTTGAGAGATTTCTGAATTAACTTATTTTAATATTTGAATATATTAAATATTTCAAATAAATTATATTTTTTGAGAAGTCCTTAAATTGTGTTCATGTTTTTGAAAATTGGTGTTCTTAATGGAAAGATCAGAAACAAAAATTTTGTCTTCTTTAAATATTCATTTATTAATTTTAATGACTTTTTTATATCTGTTAGTTTATTTATTTCATTTGACATTATATATTGAGTTTTGATTATATACATCTATTAAATATAAGCGGTGCTTATTGTAGACATTAATTTAATTCTAAAAATTTTTTGAATTAAATTTTTTTTTTAAATTAAAATTGTAGAAGACTAACAGATTAAATCTGTTTTGATATTCAAATTTCCTCAGAGAACTGCGAGAAATGTTCAGTTGTTGAACTCGATGACTAGTTGATGTTGATGGATGTTCAGCCATATTAAGGGCTACATCAGCAATTTTTTCAGGTGTGTTCACTGGACGAGAACGTGAACGGATTGTTTTATCCAATAAGTATCCAGTTTTCACGAATGAATTGATGTGAGAGCATTTCATTTCCATTGAATTTCTTACAGTGTGGATAGAAGATTCACCACTTCGGAAATAAGTTTTTAATATTTCCTAGTTTCGTTCAAGCGCAAATCGAACCATTTCGTTAATGTCAAATATTAAACTAACTTTCTGTCAAAATACAAATGACAGAAGTGTTGTCAGATTCAAAATAACCCTTTCGTCAAAATGCAAACTCTGGATGGTCCACTCTATGTATTCAGGCACAAAATCTATCCACTAAATCTGAGTTCTAAAGGTGAAAAGTTGCAGTAGAACAATTTGTCGAATGGATAGACATAACTGACTATTTAACTACGAGATCTTCATCAGTAACTCTGAAATACGACGAAATAATTGCTACCTAATAGACACTTAGACACGATACGCAAAACAATTATCCTTATCTGAAACAGACCCTGATTAGAAGACACATTTCTAGGAAAAATTAATAAAGAATCAATTAAGACGTTACGCGGAAATAAGGCAATTCATTATTTAATTCCTCACTTCCCCCTACCACCCATATCCGTTCCCGCCTAAGAACCTGAATGCACGTTTCAAGAATGCAATATTCTTGCGTTCACCTACAGGGTACGCGTTTCCCACCCTACCTTTTCGACTACCTGCTTTCGAAAAATGGCTACCCCGTCCCGTTCTGCGTTCATGACCGATTGATTCGGCATTGAAAGCGGAAATATCCCCCTCGAAAGACCAGGTTAGTCCTAGTAACTAGAAACTGTAATCAGTGATCTCGGTGATCGTTTTGATTCAGTTGGGTGAATGCTTGTTTTGTTCTGTGATTGAAACTGGTGGATGTGCTTCAACATAGGTGATTGAGGCTGTTTCAATTTAAGGTACGAATGATATTACTTCAGGAATATCTATCCAGTGTATGTCGTCATAAGACAGTTTGTGAATGAATCCAGTTAACCTAAAATTCTTTTCTTTGTTTAGTTTAATTGTTTATCGTTTTGAGTGTTCCTTTGAATTTGCACAAACTTGAATAATCTATTCTTGCCAGTTTCAATCGGTATATTATTTCGTCACATCGTCAAACAAAGGTTATACGTGGTTCCTTTCAATTAATTGGTAAAGTTGAGATTTAAGATGGTTACTGATATTTTTGCTTCTTTTGGTTTTCAGTTTCTTTGATGCTTTAACGGATAGGATAGAATAGGAGATGTTGAAGAAACGCAAGGCAACAGTTAGTCCGAAAAGGAACGAGTCAGGATCAGGTAGAGCTTATATTCCTGTAGTTAATAGTGGTCGTTATTTGCAATCATATTGAGGTGCAGAACTAATCTCATTTAAAGTTACTAACTACATGTTGAAGTAGGAACTTAGGTAGTGGATATTATAGCCTTCGTCTTTGTGTCGTTATTTCTGATGACATTGTGAATATCCCCATAAGGAATTCGACAAAGTGGAAAAAAATACATATTTCACATAGTGAAGGTATGCTTTTTCAATATCAGCTTTAGGTATTAATCGTAATTCAATTGATTTTGATCCATTATATCCTCCATTTCAAAGCAGTGTAATAAGAAAATTTATTCAGGATAGACGATTAAATATTATTCAATAAGTGAGCTTTATTGCAGTCGTATATTTCGTTTATTCATTCAAGAGGACACTATTATTTGATATTAAATAATATTTTCATCGAAATATTTACAAATTTTATTCAAATCAATATTGCCATATGTCAAGTGTAAAGAATCTAAAGTAAGGTACAGAAATAACTTGTTATCTAATATAAAGTTAATAACTACATGACTTTAAATTCAGAATTATATATTCTTACTTCTACAATATATATTGAAACTATATCCTCATATAATTATATGTAAGGATATATCCTCATATATAATTATATATATATATATATAAGGATATCATTCTGATAGTTTTTGTATATATAGTCTGTCTAGAAAGTATCCGGAAAAAACAAATATTAATTGTAATTATTTAGTATATATTTTTGTTTCTTGAATTAGAAAATTATAACAAAATATTCATCTTATTTACTTATACAACCTCCATTTAACTGTAAGCACTTGAATAAACGTCGAGGTACACCCGAAACTAGATCACCTCCATAATTTTCGGGGATTTTAGTCAAGGACTGTAAAATTGACTGAATTAAATCATCTTTATTTCGTGACGCTGCTCGTTCAACTTCAATCTTCATTAATCCCCATATGTTTTCAATGGGACTAAGATCTGGTGAAGCTTCTGGCCATGAAATGGTTGTCTCTTGGTGTTCTTGCGTCCAAGCTTGAGTATAGGTCGAAATATGGCATCCTGCTGAAAACGCCACCCCCTAGATATAAAGCATGCGCCGTTTCAAAGAGAAAATCGTTTAGAATGCCACAATACTTTTCACTATTAAAAGTACCATCAACTATACAGAGAGGCGTAGCACCACGCTGAGATATTGCTCTCCAAACCATTATTTTGGTGGGAAATTTGAACGGTAATAGGTTGTTTTGATAGGAAATTTGAAACAACTTTCATCAGATATAATGGCATTATTAAAATTCTTGAAAACGTTGGCAAAATTCTATCCTTTCCTTTTGTAAAGGTGTCATTATAGGATTTTTTTGGTTTCCTTGATTTTCCTTGCCTTTTCAGTGACATACGGACGGTTTCTGGACATACTTTTATATTTCGTTATTTCCAAATCTGTTAGCCAATTTGCGAAACCCCAGGTGCGGATTGTGTCGTCCTAAGGCCAATAAAGCGTTTAAATTGTTTACTTTAATCGTACGTGGTCTTCCTGGTCTATACCTCATATCCATGCCATTTTTTCTCCTTTTCATTGTCTCATATATAGCACTTTTTCCCAGTTTAGTCAATTGCACTAATTTTTTAACGTCTCGAAAACCTTTTCTACAAATATCCCACCTGTTTTTTTTCTAGTTGCGACATTATTTCATAAATTGTATATCTGTTGACATTAAACAATATTTGACAAACTTTTTGCCATAGCCGACCTTCTGCAAAACATATTTTATATAATACATTACTTTTTTCTTAGAATGTGACAAAAAAGAAGCATATTAAAATTATGAACAAATAATTTATTCAAATTGATTTTTACTAACTACTTGTTGAAGAAGAACTGAGGCAGTGGATGTTAGAGCCTTTGTCTTTGTGTCGTTAATTTCTAATGACCTTGCGGAATTTCCCATAAGATACTAGAGAAAGTGAATTATTTGCATCGACAAAAATAAATCTTTCACAAAATGAATGTATATTAATACCAGCTTCTGGTTTTAAACGTAATTCAACTGATTTTGATCCATTTTACCCGTAATTTTAAAGCAGTGTTAAAAAAAATATTCAGGTTAGGTGTGAGTCCATGAGTAGTCCAAGGTTTTTACAAGTCTTAGAGCAGGACAAAGATATACCATTCTGATCTTTAATGTTTCTTTAGCTACTTCTGTGTTCTGTTTGCTACCAAATACTACAACAGAGCACTTCACAGGATTTAGTTTGAGCTTCGGCTGTTTTGAAACATTTGTTTAAATCCGAATTGATTCATTCTTCGGCTATGAAGATCTGGCTCAGAAGAAAAGAAAAATAATTGCGCATCGTCGGCATGACAATGAATCGTGCAGATTGTTAGACATTTATGAAAATTCAATGTGTATTTAATATACAGACGAGGACCCAAAATGCTTCCCTGAGGGACTCCAACGCTCTAAAGGAGTCGAATAACGACCTTGAGATGCCACCCGTTGTGATCTCCCAGATAGGAAAGACTGGACCAGATTTCTAGCGCTCTCACCAAAGCCAACATATAGTAGTGAAGCACCTCGTACGTTAACGTGTGTGAAAGGGGATCAAACGCTTTGCTTAATTCCAATGTTACTAAGGCCGTAACCATATCATCATTTGCCGCCTTCAACAAATCATCAACTACATTAACCTGTGCGATGTCACGAAACTGTGATGTATTCTAAAGCCCGATTTATACGTAGGTAAGATATTGTACCTCGATAAAAAAGTTCTGATCTATTAAGACCCGAAGACGCCAACAGCCCAAAATCCTTACCAAACAGTGACTTTTTCGGTATGCATTGGATCTCATGTGGACTGGTATTCGACAATTTTGTTAGTTGACGTACCCATTCGTCCAGAAATGGGCCTCTTGGCTGAAGATGATTTTTTGATCAAAATTAAGGTCAGTCTCCAAATGCTCCATTCAACGAGCACACAACGTTAACTGGTCGTTTTCAGTTCCTGGGTTAGTTGAATTTTGTACGAATGTAGGCCCAAATCGCGACGCAATTCGTCAAGTCGTGGTGTGTGAAAGGCTGAGTTCTTGTGAGCGAGGCCAGATCGACTACCTTGGATTCCCATGGAAAACGGCGATGTTTTCGGTAGATATACGGGTATTGGTTCATTGTTTACTGAATCAGAGGATTCAAATTTATCCACCATACTGCGAATAGTTTATATTATTCGACCGTAAAATGGGCGAAGCTCGCAAAATGCTTCCCTACCAGTCGGTTTGATGAAACGATTTTATTATTTGCACGTTTGTTGAACGTTAAATCTGTCCATAGTGATTTGGCAAAACAGACTTCATAAATGACAGGCAGTTCGACAGATGCAGCTATCAACTGTCAAGTTCAAAAGTCCCTATTGGAAGTCCATATTAACGCAACTGTACTGTACATAATTTTAGTGAATTTTAGTAACTGTCTTCTCCCTATTGTGTCAAGAAGTGCACAATCCCCTCCTCTTTCTTTATGGGATTGCGTTCACCTCTCAACCAGTGTTTTATTCCACATTATTGTTTGCCAATTTTCGCATTCCGCAACACGAGCCATATCTCACTTCCGCGTCAGCGTTTATCATCGCCCTGTTGGCCAGATAGCGATCTGAATTTCCGGCCCGCTTGATCCTCGCCTGGTCGAAGGTTTTCTGCCCGTTTTTCCTTAATTGCGGGCCGATTATCGCGTCGGATAATCGGGCGGAGGAGATGTCATTGTTCTTCGGTTGACGGTTGAACGTTCTCGCAACTAGCAGGCCATGGAAACAGTTGTTTTTTACGCGACAACGCCGATCCGGTCGCGGGTTACGGAAAAGGAATCTAAGCGCGGTGGAAAAACGGGCCCGCGATAGGCCTAACGACTTCCAAGAAACGTCTACGTGCGTTTCGCGCACGTTGAGGATGGATTTCTGCACAGAGTCCAGAACTTGACCTTTCGATTTATTATCCTTACGATGGAAAATTAAGTATCAGGTTTTCCAATAGGAGCTACTGGATCTAAAATTCAAATGAAGCATTTTTAGCAATTATGCCAAGTAAAATAACAGTTTTTCACTTGTTAGAAGGCTAATTACAAAATTTGAATATCAAAACAGAGACAACTGTTAGTCTTCTATAATTTCAATTCCAAAAAATTTATTTGAGAAACTTTAACAATTAAATTAATGTCTTTATAAGCATTGCTCATATTTAATAGACGTATAAAATCGAAATTCATCATACAATATCAAATGGAATTAAGAAAAACCAACGAATATAAATTGTCAATTAAAATAAATAAATAAATAAACATTTTTTGTTTCGTTCCAGGCATACGTACTGAACTCTTCAGACAAACGTACGAAGTCCTGTTTGTTACAAAATTTATTGTTTTCTGATCCTATATTTATGAAAACTAACTCTTTCTCAAAAATATAAAATTAGCAGCTTTTTCAGATCGTCCCGGAGATCGAAATATGATACAGGAAAAACCCATATCTTTCCTTTCTGTACGAAAACGATTCTACTCCCTTTTCCATCGGTTTACACCCGAATCAATTATACCAAATTGGACCCTTCCAAGAACCCACTGTGGTGCGAGACGTGTGCCCTGTTGACCCAATTCCTGACGGACGTTTATCAAATTTTCATTACGCAACTGCGAACTCCATGCGGGCAGTATTATCTCGTTGCGACATCGCCGCACAAAGATAAGAAATAACAACGCATATTTTAATGGTGTTTGTTATTGGTCTTTGTTTGCGGTTTACGACATCGGCTTAGGATTCTTGGGACCGGAACCGTTTGTTTTTTCTTTCAATTGGTGGTGTGTGTACGCTCTCTTCTCTTACGTAAGCCAGGAAACGCATTAGGAAACAATGGAACGGAGAAAGACGAAGCCGGAAAGTATTGTTCGGCGTTATTTCCCTTTTTTGAGAGATTTCAGAGTTGGTACGTTTGGGAGAAAGTGATGAAAGACGTCGCCGCGTTTTTCTTTTGGATTATTTTACGTGTGGTAGAAAACTCTAGATTTGAGCAGTGAAATAAAATCGAATCTTCTTTATTTCTTATTGTCAGATGGCCTCCGCCCCCGGGTATTAGATCTTGACGAGATGGGGGCTTGTCAGGGCTAGGACCCTAGTTTCGTCCCGGCGAAATGTAGGGTTAAGTCTTGGTGTCTAACGTAATGCCAATTCGCGCCATTCACTGGACCTGTATGGTGGAAGATCTCCGAATGGGGCCCTAGTTTTGCCGTTCTGGTGAAATGGAGTGCTGAGCCGGTTGATTACCTCAGTTACAGGGCTTGTCGCAGCACAGGGCTTCTCCCTTAAAACTGGCGTACTCTACCCTATCGCAGTATGAATCTCCGGATTTTTCTGTGTAATGGCCGAGTGCCTTATGTAGCATACTGCGTTACCTCGGGGGGGGTTTGCCCACAGGTGATACTTGTACCACCTGGCCATCCCTTTGAAAGTCCGCATGCTGGACTAGGGAGGTATTTCATTTATCTGTTCGCAGACCCCAACGTTCGGGATATTCCCATGAAATGACTCGGGGTTTAACCGGACTTAACGGTTCGACCGGATCAATGCGTAACGATTTAGGGTTTGTGGATCTCGACGAAATGGCATTGCCATTAGTGCTTGACGCCAGGATCAATCAAATGACTTCACATGGGTTCGGTAAGTCATGACGTACAAGCCGTTAGACGGTGCTCGTACCAGGATCAATAGTAGTCATCAATCTTGGGATTATCTTAGTTTATGGGACTACGTTCGGATGGATGGATAAGAACTTCCGGCAGGTGAGTTGCGTCTCAAACCAACTCGGGTATTAACCTGCAGAGCCAGTAGAGGTTAAATAGTGCTTCGCTGTTACCAGTCAGATGGTTCTGGCTTTCGAGTCGAGGCCCAAACTGGAAGCTGATGGGTTCATCTCTTGGGAGAGGTGGCGTAATCCTTATCACACTTTCTACCTCTTGGGGTGGACCTGGGGTGGTCACTAAGATACATTATATCGATGACACAAATCTGCTGGCCAAAGAATCCTTATGGCCAGATCTCAAAATCCTGGTTGATGACATGATGCAGTACACTGATGAATGGTTCCAAAATAACAATTTGATTCTGAATAAAACCAAAACCAAAATTATTATATTCCAACCAGTACAAACCAGTAACAGAGAATAGAAAGTTTCTTGGTGTCTATGTTGACGCAGATATGAAGTGGAACACAGACATAACACAGGTAGACGGCAAAATGGCAAAATCAATATACTTTTTCAGAATAACAGCATCATACCTAAATTCTCAAGTACTAAAAACGGTTTATCATCACATGATTGAATCGAAGTTGCGATATGGACTGGTTTTCTATGGTTCCGGTAATTCATCTTCACTGTTTATTCTTCAAAAGAAAGCAGCTAGAATATTATGTAATTTGAAATACAACCAGACATGCAGAGGAGCTTTTCGACAGAAGAAGATTGCGATCTACATTCAAGAATGTTTACTGCTTACAACCACCTATTAGAAAATCACAAAAATATGAAAAGTAAATATGAAACAAGAACCAAAACTATAACTACCCTAGATACAGACTGACAACAACACAAGTGCAATTAGAATACAGGTGCCTCCGGCTCCATAATAAACTACCAACAAGAATACAAAATATTTTGAACTATCATATATTCAAAAGAGAAATATTTGAGCCGCTGGTGGAAAATTAACCATACCGCTTGGAGGAGTATGGGATGGACCGCGGAGCGTTATTACTGTAAAAACCTTTGACGCTGTTTCATTTCATATCTTGTTACATACTGTATATTGGTATGATTTGAAATAAAGATTTTTATAAGGGTTCGTGGGTCTTGACGGTACAGGATTGACGGTGCTCGTACCAGGATCAATTGAGGCATCAATATTGAGACTATCTTGAATCATAGGACCCTTACTGACCATGCAGAGCCAGTAAAAGTTGCTTCGCTGTTACTACTCACGGTGTACGTTTTCGGACTGAAGCCGAAACTGGAAGCTGGTGGGTTTAGCTCTTCGAAGTGGTTTTTGCTATGCGCAATGATAAGGCGTAACCTTTATCAGACTTTCTGCTTCTTGGAGCTTGTGGATACTGCTAACTAGTCACTTGGTGGAAGATCTATCCTCACATGCCTGTACATTAACTCAAGAAGTTCTAAAAAGGTTATTATTTTATCGTTACTCCACACCATCGCGTTTAAAATACATTTTTCCAGCGCTTTCGACTTGGCGTCGACTTCTTGGACACCTGAAATGTTCTGTTGTCCATCCAGTTCATTAAAATTTTCAATAATTTACAACGGTAGACCAAGTTATACCGAGAACCTATTACTGAAATCAAATATACGTTTTACTGGTCGACATGAATTCCCTTTTAACGGATCCAGCAAAACGAAACTAATAAATCCGATGTCCTGGTTAGACCTCGTCCATTTCATCCATCGGCGTACGTCACAAAGAAATTTAATAAATCCTTTATTGACGCCGCGAAAATAAAACGGTCCGCTATGGAGTTTTTATCTCGCGCATAAAATCGCCGGATAAAATCCCAGACGGGCGGAAAACACGAAAACAATTCCGACCGCTTTCCCATGGGAGACTTGTTGTTTTTTCGTCCGGTCATGTCCACTTAGCCGCCGGCCGAAATTGATTAGAGCCACGTAATCCGGAAAGAATCTGACGTTACGATCCTTGAACGATATTCGGTCGACGAAAAAGCGACGCCGTCATCGAGATTTGGACGCCAACGGACGCCAAAAATTGAATTTGGAGTAATTGGAGCGTGAACGCGTGAAAATTCTGTGAATTTTGGACAGAAATTGTTATTTCAACGGTATAATATCTCAGTTCTCCGTTTTTGCGCACCTGTTTTCCCATCGTTCAGTTTAAATTTTTGTATTTTGGGAATTTTAGTACTCGCCGGTGGGCACTCTGAGACGATGTGCGTGGCTGTTTCAGTGTCCTAAAGGCACAGCCTGCATCCATCGTCTTCAGCCAGACCGATTTTGTGCAAATGCACTTTCAGCCTGCAGTGATACGTCGGAATCCCGACAAGTATTCTGAGTTTGGTTTTGTCCAGACCTAGCGCTAGGTCTACCATCTTTTGGTTCGAAGTTGTTCCTAGGAACGCCTTCGAAAATTTCAGGCCAGGGTGGCTCAGCCAGAAAGACTATAGTCTTGAGTTCATTCTACCTGTTATAGTTAGTTTAGCCATGTCATTCTGTCATGGTATTCCCAGGCATGGTTCCGGGCTTACCAGAGGCAGCAAACGTAAGCCGATCTGCCTCTTCATTACCCTAATAGTGAAGTGGCTCGGTATCAAGAGTGACAAGAGTGATTCTGTTATATCTGGTGTTTTTGTGAGAGTGATAGAACTTTCGATAGGGATAACTGTGAGTTGACAGAAGGTAGAAGCTATTTTGTTTTGACATTTCTGTTCAGTAAGCATTGACAAATTATCTCACACTCACACCACAACAACGTTTACAAATTGTTGAAATTTATTTTCAAAATCAGTGTTGTATTCGCCAAACTTATAGAACACTTCGTAAAATTTATGGTTTACATAATCGTCCATCAGAGCAGCTTATTAGTCGAACTATCGATAGATTTCGGACAATATTTTCTCTACTCTATACAACAACAACAAGACAAAGGACTGTACGTACAGAAGAAAATATCGCGGCTGTAAGTCTTCTTCTTCTTCTTCCAGCGTCCATATAGGCACAATGCCTGTTCTTCATCGCAACTCGCTTCATATAGGTATACCATCCATCCATCGTTTTCGAGGTCTCCCTGGGCTTGTTTTCCCAATGGTGACCTATCCCTAGCGATCTTCACCATTCGGTCCCCTATCATTCGTGTTATATGATCATTCCACTGAATTTTTCTGTCCAATACCCAAGCATTGATGTTGTCGATTTGGCATGTTCTTCTGAGGGCTTCACTTCTCTGCCTATCCCATAGAGATTTTTTGTTTTTCTCCGGACTATTTTCATTTCCGCTGCCTCCATCATCTGGCGAGTTTTAGATGTCTCGGGTCTTGTTTCCGCCGCATATGTTAGTATGGGTCTTATAGTGGCCTTGTAAATACGGCTTTTTGTGTCTATCCTGAGATGTTTGTTGCGAAATATGGTGTCATTAAGTTGTGCAGCAGCTCTTGTTGCCTTGACCACTTGTGATCTTACTTCCGTTTCTATTTCGCAAAAACTGGAAATTTCTATGCCTAAGTAATTAAACTTCATCACTTGTTGTATAATGCTCCCATCTCCCACCAATTTACATCTAAGGGGTATCTTGGATGTGGTCATGCACATAGTTTTGCATGTGGATATTATCATCCCAAGAGATTGAGCCATTGTGTTGAACACATGTAGAAGCCTCTGCAAATCATCTTCATTTTCCGCTATTAAAACTGCATCGTCTGCATAGCATATAATTTTCAGTGCTTTATCTCCCGTCTTATAACCTCTCTGTCTACAGACTTTTTTTATAATTTCATCCATGATAATATTGAATAGTAACGGGCTCAATGAGTCTCCCTGTCTTATGCCTCTTCCCAGTGGTATGGGTTCTGTTATCTATCTTTGCCTGTATGTTGTTGTTCTGATATATATCTTCTATTGTTTTAATGATGTTGCTCGGTATTTGTCTGTTATAGAGGAGATGAACCACATCAGCTAATCTTATCCTGTCGAACGCTTTTTTTAGATCTATAAAACAGAAGAACGCCGGCTGTAAGTCATAGTTTTAATTATGATCCAGATTTGTCTTTTCATCGACGTTCACAACAAGTTGGACACTGTGCATCCACCACATGGAAAATTTTGCGTAAAGATCTTGGTCTACACCCATACAAGATCCAACTGGTTCAAGAACTAAAGCCATTTGACCATAATAAGCGTCGTTTGTTTGCTGAACAGCTTAAAGTTGATCCACTTTTTTATCGTGTTTAGTGATGCAGCTCATTTCTGGTTGAACGGCTATGTAAACAAGCGAAATTGCCGTATATGGAGTGAAAATAATCCTCAAGAAGTTCTGCAGGTTCCATTGTATCCTGAAAAATGCACTGAATGGTGTGCTTTACACGCTGGAGGCATCATCGGTCCATATTTCTTCAGAAACGATGCTGGAGCTAATTGTACATTGAATGGTGCTCGTTACAGATCGATGATCAATGATTATTTGTTTCAAAATTTGAATGGTATCGGCCCAGAAATGTTTTGGTTCCAACAAGATGATGCTTCACCTCATGCTGCAACCGTAATAATTGATTTATTGAAAGAAAGATTTGGCTATAACATTATTTCGAGACATAACTTCACTGTATTATTTTCTTTGGGCCTATGTCAAGTCCTTGGTTTATGCTGATAAGCCAGAAACAATAGATGCTTTGGAAGCCAAGATAACTCATGGTATTGATGAAATAAGGTCTGAATTACTCGAAAAAATGGTCCATAAGCAGATCGGTCACCTTTTTCGTATAATTATGGGGAAGTTTCAGTTTTATTAATGATCAAAATGGTGGCCATAAACCTCCATGTAATAATACAGCCTTTTTTCAAAAGAATCGCCAACATCATGGGTGATCCTGCAGAACTAATCCACAATTCTTTGATGATGTTCCAGGGTGAATTTGAAAACACATACTTTTTATGTTACCGGATTTGAATAAGGTGATCTCGCTGGCCATTCTATAGCACCTCTTCTACCAACCTTTTGACCAGGAAATCGTTTAAAAATTTCCTTACATCAGCAGCACATTGGAGAGGAGCACCATCTTGTTAAAAATAGATATATTTTCATCAGTTTCAGTTACATCGGTTATAATGGGATCGATTATATCCTGCATTGCAAGTCATGGCATATTTTCATATTTTATGTTTATGATCAGATTCAATTATCTGGCAATAAAACAATAAAATAACAAATAAAACGGTATTTCACTCTAATATCTCGCTGTTAAGATAACACATGCATAACATTCAACCATCATGAATTAACATGATATCCACGATATGTACACACAACGAAATCTTAGCGAAATAAATAAGGAACCGAAATAAACCTGACAAATATCGATTTTCCTGCTATATAAATATTTTTCCTGTTCTTCGGCGTACACAGATAAATCTTCCATTGTATGTTCGAATGGGCGTTTCAATTTATGGATAGTTCTAAACTTTAGAACGGTTTCCGGTTTCTGATATCCTGTATTAAATACCAGAAACCTTTGTAATGTTGAACACCCTTGTTTTGGCGACGGAAATATGAGATTTTCGTTTACGTATCTGTATGATTTGGTTTCGAAGGGTTGGGAAGAATCAGGGCGGTCGTCCTTTTCAGTTCTTCTTCTCGAACGCTTTCGACTATTGTAAAAGTTGGATCGTGAATTCTACCAGTTAGTTGAATTGAAATGTGAGCGTAGCTCTTTCACCAAGTGACTACTAAGCAGTCTTCACAGGCTGCCCCCAGAGGCAGAAAGTGCGCGAAGCGAGAACTCCTCCGAAGAAATGAAACCACCAGCTTCCAGTTTGGGCTTCAGTTCGAAAACATACACCGTGACTGATAGCAGCGAAGCACTATGCAACCTCTACTGACTCTGCATGGTCAGTACCCGAGTTTTTTGGGACGCAACTCACACGTCGGAAGGGCTTCTTATCGATCCACCGGAACGCAGTCTCATGAACTAAGACAATCCCAAGATTGATGCCTCAATTGACCTGGTACAAGCACCGTCAAAACGGCCTGTACGTCGAGACCTACGAACCCATGTGAAGTCTTTCGATTGATCCTGGCGTCAAGCACCAACGGACTAGCCGTTTTGCAACATTTTCAATGCATCGGCACACGAAAATTCATTTGCAACACAAAACTTTAAACAAATTCTTTGCTCAACGTAATCACCCATAGTAAAAATCGGCAAGCACTCTGACATCGACTGACTTAATCAGCTGTTGCGAACACACTAGTTGACAGATCCCGCTCAAGCTTGGCATAGTAATTAAGGACAGTGGTACCAACCTAGGAAAAAAATTTTTTACCTGCCTCATTGCCCCGCCAGATTTAAATCGATAATTCCCCGTAATTTCTTGACAGAATGTAACTCACGTTTACTAAAATATAGCAATTCGCACGTAATAACGATATAAATTCCAATATACTGTCTTCTGCACATAACCATGTTTATGCAAAGACTGATTTATGCCTCTTCTTTTTCTTTTTACAAGTTCCGACGTATAGCTTACAATTTTTACAGAATATCACCAACTATATTCGTAAAATCACTAGTTCTCAGGATAGCCAACAGTAGGTACATATGACCGGCGCATTAAAGGAAGCTTTAAGTAAAGGACGGTCGATGTGCGTTTATGAAACTGATGCTCCCATTTAAAGGATCCTTTTTCGTAAAGTGACTTTATCATAAAGGAGCCTTTTGATGTTGTTTATGAAACTGGTCGTTAGTCGCGTGTTTCCCAGTTAATTCATTCAATATGTTCCAAGATCTGCATTTATTCTCACTGGTGGAATTTATTTTTCTGAAATGATCTTGTAACGTCTTGTCATACAAAAATTTCACGTTCTTATATAAATCGACACAATCAGAACTATGCCTAGAAAAGACAGAGAAAGCGTCCAAACACTTCCGAATTATCATAGGCCATTTGGCAGGTGGGACAGTATATAATAATGAAAAACCATTTAAATTAACAGAATGTATTAAGGTAACGGGGTTGCTCTTTGAAACATTTCAACTCGAAGACTCTTTTAGCTTCAGATGGTCTTAGCTAATCTAATCTGACCTTCCAATAGTCAAAGCTTGTAGAATTCAGGCGTTGGAAGGCTTTTACATTGGGGACTATATTCAATCTTAATTTTCCACGTCTCCGTAATTATTTATAACTTAAATCACCGTTAGCACCTAAGCAGATATCCCGGAATCGCTCGCGCCGTCTGGTCTGATAACCTAACGATGCACGGCTTCAAAATGGGACCCGATTCACCTACGCCAGTATATCTCCCGGTCCTCCACTGGGCTCTCATCATTCAACTTCGGCCGTCGATTGCGCCAATAACCGATGTCCTCTGATCTTTAAATTCCACGTTGGGCCCCCATTGTTTTCGTCGTTCCGTGTTACGTCGACACACGTCCTTCTAACCGTTAGCTCGACGCCAAAATGACACAATGACGCTCGGAATTCCGTCTTCGGTTATGGTTAGTCAGTCAGGTTTCGTTAATTAGGAGTGTGCGTTGTGCTAGCGATTTTCGATGTGTGAAACAGAAGGAACAGACTGTCGGGAAATATGTGGTATCCTTGCAAAGTCTTCCTGCAACCTGTCAGTGGCCATAAGGAGAATGCGGTTAAATTGGAGGAGCTCCACTTCGCAAAAGGTTGTAACTTTCGAATTACATAATATTCTTATTTGTTTTTGTATTTTCATGTTGAATATTCCATAGTTTTCGCTGTCTTCGACGACGAAATACGACTAACGGGTTTTGCAATGGGAATGATACGAATATTTAATTGAATCAGTCTTTACTTGATGAAAATCCATATTAAATAAGGTTATTCTGATTTTCAAAAATTTTTAATGTTATTTAATACAATTGTTTCGCTATCCCAGTAGCATCTTCAGGTAGGTTTACATTTTGAATAGTTATTCAAACCGGTCTAATCATAAACACGGAAAAAACGCCATAGTATATCCAAAAAGAAGAACAAGCTTAACACTAGTATAACCATATAGAAGTGGAAAAGTTCAGAAAATTGGGCTGCTGTATAACAAAGGATTTGAACCCGGAAGTGGAAATCCGTCATCGCATTGAAAACGCCATAGGCGCATTCCCCAAAATAAAGAATTTGTGGGCGAACACAACCTAACACAAGATACAGGTTTGCGTTGCCTCATAAAATATCGGGAGGAACCGCATTCGACCAGACCAATTTTGGACCACTTTTTCGAGTAATTCAGGCCTTATTTCATCAATGGCACTAGTTATGTTGGCTTCCAAAGCGTTTATTGTTTCTGGTTTATCAGCATAACACAATGACTTGACATAACTCCAAAGAAAATAATCTAGTGGAGTTATGTCGCATGATCTTGGAGGCCAATTAATTAGACCATTTCTCGAAATAATGTTATTGCCATATCGTTCTTTCAATAAATCAATTGTTACGATAGCAGCATGAGGTGTTCACCATCTTGTTGGAACCAAAACACTTCTGGGTCGATACCATTCAAATTTTGAAACAAATAATCATTGATCCTCGATCTGTAACGAGCACTATTTACTTTAACATAAGCTTCAGCGTCGTTTTTAAAGAAATACTACTCTCTAAAAAAAACACCCGATATTTCCACATTTCTTGAAATGGCATTAAATTTGCTACAAGATAGGAAGTTCTTTGTGCCAAAATTTTCTTATTGGATGCGTGGTAAGGAGATGAATATCATGATTATGAAGTGAACAAAATCTGTCATATTACTTTAATGGTTTTATCGATGAAAAGTTGTTAATTATGGACATGTTTTCTTGGACATCCACTTTTGTGCTAGCTGCTTTTCCTCTGCCATAATATCTTGGTTAAGAGAATAACAACGAAAAGATGAAATACTCCAAACCTAAATTTGCTCTATCTTGACGCTCCTTGTGATTGAATATTAAGGTAAACATTGAATTTAAAATCTGACAGTTTCTGTCGCTTAATAATTTTGTGTATTAGTACGTATTCTTGAATGTATCGGATTAACTCAATTTATAATAAGTATTCTAGAAAAAATTGGGGAAATGCACACCAAACAGTGCATTTTTCAGGATGCAGTGGAACCTGCAGAATTTCTTGAGGATTGTTTTCACTCCATATACGGCAATTTTGCTTGTTTTCATAGCCGTTCAACCAGAAATGAGCTTCATCACTAAACATAATTTTACGATATAAAAGTGGATCAACTGCAAGCTGTTCTAGGGCCCAATCAGCAAAAAAACGACGCTTATTTTGTTCAAGTGGCTTTAGTTCTTGAACCAGTTGGATCGATTTCCCCGGATTTTTCCGTCATTTTCTCTTCAATCACGACAGTAGTCACACAAAAAGCCCCTCTTCGAGTAAACTATGTAACGGTGACATAATTGATCCTTGTTTTGATCCAAGTGGCGGAAATCGATTAGCGAATTCCTCCTCCTTCTCCCCGGAAATGTACAAGAAAAACTCAGTCACCTGCAGCGCGACCTCGTTTCGCGATAAAGCAATTAAGCGGGAAATTGTCAGTCAGCATGAAGTCGCCGCGATTTCTGAATGTATGTCAGATATTTCCAAAAGTTGTTTTCCACCGTCGGGTAAATTGATTCATTGCGAAAGGAGGCCGAAGAAAATCGAATTAGGTAATTTCCCCCCGTCGATGTTTACATTTCCCTCGATCTTTGACTTGCAATCGAAAAAATTGCGGAACAGAATTTCAAGGCGAGTGGAGTAATTCGAATACTCGAGGTAATACCTATGGGTGCACATTAGACTGAGCAAAAAAAAAGTCTATTTTGTTTTTTAACGATACTTTGAAAATATCATTCATGATAATAAAAAAATATCATCGTGAAAGTTTGAGCCCTTAATAATAGTATTAAGGGGTGTATCGTTACGATTATTAGTTTTTTAACAGTAATCGCATTTTTTACTCAAAACTGGTCAATTATCAATCTGAAAAAATCCAGCGATGCGTATTCTTTAAGGAAATTAAATTCCCTAGAAAAAAGCTTTCTTTGTGAATTTATGTGAAACTAGCCGTTTGCTGGTAATCGTGCCTTAAACATTGATTTATTTTTTCAATTTTGCGTTTCGATTTTGCATTTTTGTAACTACCAGAAATATCAATATTTTTATGGTTCAAAAAACTTACTTTTAAAGGAAATTCAATACTCTACAAAAAAAGTTCCTTAACATTTTTAATTAAGTTCACTCCTTCCAAAGTTATTCGACGTTGAGGGTAAATTCAAAATTAATTTATCGTTTTTTTGGCGTTACATATGATTTTTTCCACTTGATCGAAAAATTTATCACTTAAATATTGAGAATAACTTCATTTTATTGGACTACTAAACTTCTTTTTATAAAATTCTAATTTATCAATGTATTATTTTGCTTTTTAACGATAAGTTATCTACAATGTAGATAACTACAATGTAGGTATGTAGGTAAAGCTAGAAAGCTTTTGAACAATTTTCACAACAGATACGGGAGTATCAGGATAATATCATATCAAATCTAGGGCGTTTTCCTATTTCAGCAATCAGCCTCCACCGCGACATCGCCAACTCTTCATCAAAAAATTGATTCATTGAACCGAATACCACTTGACCTACGTTAATGACCATTTGACTCCGAGAGTGCGTGATATAACTGACTCATCTAGCCTTAGACGTACATCGATTACGATAAATCGCCAGTTAATGCACAATATTCCATAAGTGGACCTGATGCCGTTCGTTAATTAGCGAGAGTGACCTCAAAACGCCTACTGGAACGATTTTTGCGTTACATTTTATATCGCGATTATCCCGTTTCGGTCGAAGGTTTTATCACTTTGGAAGGCACCTGACAGTGTAGTTCTATGGTTCCGTAACTTTGTGCTACAACACCAATTATAGTTCATTATTTTCAAATGATAAAACTGGGGAATCAAGCAGCTGAGTGAACAAGCAGTCACCCACTCAGGTATTAATCGCTTTCGACGCTGCTTCGTTTTTGTTTTCGGATGAAAAGTACGGGGTGTTTCGAAAGATCTAAAAATGTAACCGCGTACTATTGTTTTAACTTGATCAATTCGGCTGATAATATTAGGAGTACAAATAAGTTTCCGCCGTTTTATTGTAGATGGCGCGGCACGGAGTTTCGGTTAGCTTTCGCAGATGATAACCGGCTTAAAAAATAGTTTGGACATTCAAGAACAACATAACCTATTAATATCATTGATTTTATATTGGTAAAATATAATTTTTATAAGTTGAAAATGTCAAAATTTGAGCCAAGTAAGCGTCATTTGCGGGAAATATTAGTTTACTTCTTTAATTCAAAGAAATCTGCTGCTGAGGCGCATCAATTGCTCTTAGAAGCATATGGTGAGGGTGCTTTGAGTGAAAGAACGTGTCGAGAGTGGCTTCAAAAGTTTAAAAACGGTGATTTCGACGTAGAAGGCAAAGATCGCAGTGGAAGGCCAAAAATTTACGAGGATGCAAAATTGGAGGAATTATTGGGGGAAGATTCATCTCAAATACAAAAAGAAGTTGCTCTAACATTAGAAGTCACTCAGCAAGCAGTCTCACATCGTTTAAAATCATTAGGAATGATTCCTAAACAAGGAAATTGGGTTCCGTATGGCGGAAACTTATTTGTACTCCTAATATTTTTCAAATATGATCATAAATCACAAAAAAACTGAATTTTGAATTTCCAACCTAAAGGTTAGAAATTAAATATATTAGATTCATATCACAAAATATTAGATTTGCTACAAATTAGAAAATAATCAAAAAGATGAAAATATTGTTGGGAACGATCAGGTATAATAATCTCACCTATAAAAACCCTAGATGCCGACAGAATTCACACGTATTAAATGCCAAAACTATTGAATAAATAACAGCGTTCCTGGACGAGCTGCCAAATACGTTTTCCCACACTCGATTTCCTTCGGTCTAGAATGGAAATCGATGTTATCTTTTTGTGTCGCTCGGATTCAAACACGCGTACGCGGAAATCTGTATTTTCAAAGCCTGTGTTCGGTCGTCCGTGACGACATATCTGGAACGTTTTCAGTTTCGCGGTCAGATATCAACGATGAGAATGGAGAGGCATTGAATCGAACGAAACTGCTGGAAGACATGTTTATACGGAATCGACGTTCGTATTTGGGGGATCCTGTACAAACAATGAATATAATGGCATAGCATTTTCACCTTTAATCGAATTTCTAAAATTAGAATAGATTGATCGAACACCGCCGAACTGAAGGTCAAGGTTAAGACGATGGTTGGGGAGTATCAGTCATTTTATTGAATTTTCAATGCTTTTTGAACACCTGTAACTCGCAACTGAATGGACCAAACAAAAACATCAAAAGAATTTGTTTGATCGATATTTTACGAGATATGCCATCTATCAATAATGAATTTCTTCTTCTCGAACCTATTATATAGCCCTTCGATTAAATTCATCATATCATTTTACTGATCACTCTGAAGAATTTTGTCTATGTGTATTGTATTCAAGAATGGTTGCTTTCTTGGTCTTCTCGGCATGCCCCATGGATCTCATCCGGATCCTCTATTCTTCTTGGTCATTTATATAAACGGAATGATCTCTTTATAAATTCCAAGGCATTCATGCTGGCGATAAGAGAATATACAGATATAATTGGTACAAATTGAGAATGACCTGTGGAACGGTATTTCAGCTTAAAAAGAATTTGTAGTGAAATTATTAACTTTGATGACTCGCTCTCAAAATTAAACTGTATATATCGGGTGTTTTTTTCAGAGTGATAGAACTTTCGATAGGGATAACTGTGATTTGACAGAAGATAGAAGCCATGTTGTTTTGACATTTCTGTTCAATAAGCATTGACAAATTATCATGGAAAGGCTCACGCCGCAACAACGTTTACAAACTCTTCAAATTTATTTTCAAAAAAATAAGTGTTCTATTCGCTAAACTTATAGAGCACTTCGTGAAATTTATGGTTTACATAATCGTCCATCAGAGGAGCTTATTCGTCGAACTATCGATACACAATAAGTTGGAATCTGTCATCCACCACATGGAAAATTTTGCGTTAAGATCAACCATACAAGATCCAACTGGTTCAAGAACTAAAGCCGCTTGACCATAATAAGCGTCGTTTGTTTGCTGCTTGGGCCCTAGAACAGCTTGAAGTTGATCCACCTTTTTATCGTAAAATTTTGTTTAGTGATTAAGCTCATTTCTGGTTGAACGGCTATGTAAACAAGCAAAATTGCCGTATATGGAGTGAAAACAATTCTCGAGAAGTTCTGCAGGTTCCATTGTATCCTGAAAAATGCTGTATATGGTGTGCCTCACACGTTGGAAGCATCATCGGTCCATATTTCTTTAAAAACGATGCTAGAGATAATGTTACAGTGAAGGTGCTCGTTGCAGATCGATGATTAATGAATATTTGTTTCAAAATTTGAATGGTATCGACTCATAGTGTTTTGGTTCCAACAAGATTGTACTATACCTCATGCTGCTACGGTAACAATTGATTTATTGAAAGAAAGGTTTGGCGATTACATTATTTCGAGGAATGGTCCAATTAATTGGCCTCCAAGATCATGCGACATAACTCCACTGGATTATTTTCTTTGGGGTTATATCATGTGATTGGTTTATGCTGATAAACCAGAAACAGTAGAGGATTTGGAAGCAAACACGACTCGCGTTATTGATTAAATAAGGCTTGAATTACTCGAAAAAGTGGTCCAAAATTGGTCTGGTCGAATGCGGTTCCCCAGAGCAGCTAGTCGTGGTAGACATATGCCGGAAATTATTTTTAAAACATAAATGTCGTAAAATTATCTTTCAAATAAAAAAAAATTTGGTTTCAATCTTAATTTAAATGTGTTTTATTTCAATTCAAAGTTCTATCACTCTGAAAAAATACCGGATAGTTTTAATGATGAAAGATCCGGCAAAATTCTAATGAATTTTTCGAATAAAAACCTCCCTAAGAAACGCTTCTTTTGTAGATCTTTCGTGGCGGGAATTTATCATGAAAGAAAGAGAATTTCGACGTCTGTAGAGAACCTAAATAGAAATGTTCGAGAAAAACTTGGCAGCTGAAAATGCTGAAAACAAGGAAGAACTCATTATCAATGAAGAGACTTCTTTATTTCTCCACTTATATGGGCTAGCACCAGAGGCGAAATTCAAGTGGAAGCTTGACCTATTTTCACGCTATTTTAAGATATATACCGAAGGATTACCCCGAATATTGAAAAGGACAAATAATCCTTGTTCTTATTGCCTTTCGAGTTGCTCCATTGATGGCTACAGTACAGTCCAAAATATTTTATTTCCGGCCGCGCTTCAGGACCCAGTGTTTCAACTAATAGGAGTACACATAAGTTTCCGCCTTTTTTTAACACAAAATAAATATTATTATTATTAAACGATGTGAGACTGCTTGCTGAGTGACTTCTAATGTTAGAGTAAGTTCTTTTTGTGTTTGAGATTAATCTTCCTCCAATAATTCCTCCAATTCTGCATCCTCGTAAATTTTTGGCCTTCCACTGCGATCTCTGTCTTCTACGTCGAAATCACCGTTTTTAAACTTTTGAAACCACTCTTGACACGTTCTCTCACTCAAAGCACCCTCACCATATGCTTTTACGAGCAATTGATGCGCCTCAGCAGCAGATTTCTTTAAATTAAAGAAGTAAACTAATATTTCCCGCAAATGACGCTTACTTGGCTCAAATTTTGACATTTTTAACTTATAAAAATTATATTTTACCAAAATAATATCAATGATATTAATAGGTTATGTTGTTCTTGAATGTCCAAACTATTTTTTGAGCTGGTTATCATCTGCGAAAGCTAACCGAAACTCTACAATAAAACGGCGGAAACTTATTTGTACTCCTAATATATATCTCAAATTATTGAACTTTTGTTCAATAATTTTGTTTCTATCCAAGGTGAGCTGATGTCGGTCAAAAAAATCCACTATATTTTTGTGTAAGTTACACTAATACAAAAATTGACAACAAGAAGAACGTTGGAACAAAACAACTTCATATTAGTTATCATTATTGATTGACCTATTGATATTTAATTATCTTATGATCTATGTTAATTTGAAAACCTCCTAATTTTATTGTACCTGATGTGATTGACATGAAATCGAATTTGAATTGATTCCTCGTAGTAAAGACCGGAAGTTTCTAAAGGATAGTGGCGAATCATCAAAGTTAAACGACATGCATAATACGCAATAAAAAAAATCATTTCACACGCAGAAAAAACCTAATTGCCCTCTTACCAACCGAACAACATTGAACTTTTCCTCATTATAAATTCGATTTCAATCCCGCACAGAAGCGATAACACACTAGCGGGAAAATTAACATTTCTGTGCGAAAGTTATCGCAATTAAGTTCTCGCTAATTTTTCGCCGGCATTGCGGATCGCGAAAAAAATAATATATTCCGCTCTCGGCGGGTGATTTATGTAGAAAGCCCGAGATTTGCATCTGTACGTCTGACCTCGGCGGGTGTCTCCAGAATGAAAAGGCCATTAGGGTCGGCGGTGTACAAAACAACGGTGTTTCGAAGTAACGGGGTCAGCTCGGCGCGGGCGGAAAATAAGGTCGATTTTCTCGTACGGAGGAGTTTTCGCCGCACGTGTTCCTTTTTTACGGCGAATCGATAAGTTTTCTCGGGCCGACACGAGAAAGAAAGATGCTATGGTCGATTCCGTAGATGCGTTGGACTGAGAAGATCGATTGCGACGTTTAATTTCTTTCTCTAGCGGTTTGGAAGCTTGGATTAATTGGAAGATCTAACAGATGCAGTATTTTCAAAGGTGAGTCTCTACATTGAACGTGAAAAAATCATCATCATCATCATGAGCGCGTACAATCCCCATTCCGAGCAAGGTCGTCTCCAAATTCCCTATTTTGAGCGATTTGTGCCCATAATTTGTCTTTCTTTTAATAAAAAATCGAGAGGTGTCAAGGGACACCCGGATGGAATGAAGTTCCTTTCGATTAATTAGTGAAGGAATTGTAATAAAATTTTATTTCTTTAAGTTATAATATTTTTTATTATTTACAGAAATAATGTAATATAAACTTAATTAATAGGCTCAATTTTAGTAATAATTGGCTTGTGGTAACTGAAGTAGGAAACATATGTTTGGGATTCTATTTTATTTAAATGTCTTGAAAAAACTGCATCGATGGAAGTATTATATTTTGTTGTTGATTCTGCTGGATTATTGTTTATACTTAAATCAAATTCTTCCTCTAGAAACTGTAGCAATGGTTTTGATTTTCCATTACTGAAGTTGATGTTAAAATCACCGGCCAAAATGAGTGAACGTTTATCTAAATTTCTGTTAAGCTAAGCGTTTGAGATTCATCTTTAGAATACTCTAGTGGTGGATGAATGTCTATTAATTTGTTATTTGGTGAGACATACATTCTGTCAAGAAAGTACCGGAAATTATCGATTTAAATCTGGCGGGGCAATGAGGCAGGTAAAAATTTTTTTCCTAGGTTGGTACCACTGTCCTTAATTACTATGCCAAGCTTGAGCGGGATCTGTCAACTAGTGTGTTTGCAACAGCTGATTAAGTCAGTCGATGTCAGAGTGCGTGCCGATTTTTACTATGGGTGATTACGTTGAGCAAAGAATTTGTTTAAAGTTTTGTGTTGCAAATGAATTTTCGTGTGCCGATGTATTGAAAATGTTGCAAAAGGCCTTTGGTGATAATGCTCTATCGAAAACTCGTGCATATCAGTGGTACAGAGCCTTCAAGGACGGTCGTGAAATGGACGCCCATCGACGGCTTCGATCGAAGATAACGTCGATAAATTTGAGGAAAGGGTGCTGGAAAACCGTCGTACCAGCTTGAGAGAGATAGCACATGATCTTAAGATATCCCACGAGTCCGCACGTACGATTTTGATTGATATTTTGGGCATGAGAAAGGTGGCCGCACGACTCGTACCGAAAGACCTGAATTTTCTTCAAAAACGTCATCGCGAACAGGTTGCTTCAGACATGCTGGATCGCTGTAATTCCGATTCTACATTCATGGAACGCATTATAACTGGTGATGAGACCTGGGTCTACGAGTACGATATGCAAACAAGCCAGCAATCATCGGAATGGGTGGCAAAAAATGAGCCGAAACCGAAAAAACCACGCCAAGGCCGCTCGAAAATGAAGGTGATGCTCATTGTTTTCTTCGATATCCGTGGCGTGGTGCACTACGAATTCGTTCCAGAGGGTCAGACGGTAAACAAGGAGTATTACCTAGGCGTTATGAAACGTTTGCGTGAGCGTATCCGTAAGAAGCGGCCAAATTTGTGGGCGAACAACTCATGAATTTTGTGACTGACTTTCTCGCCAAAAACTCAACAAACGTGCTTCAGCAACCACCGTATTAGCTGGATTTGGCTCCCTGCGACTTTTTCCTCTTCCCAAAACTAAAATTGCCCCTTCGTGGCACCCGTTTTGAGTCGATTGAAGCCATAAAACAAAATTCGGCGCGAGAGCTAAAGTCCATCCCGGAAAGCGCCTATAAAAATGTTTCGATAATTCGAAGTGCCGTTGGTATAGATGTATTGGAGCAAATGGAGCCTATTTTGAAGGCGACCCAATAAATTTTGACGATTAAATGTAAAAATGTTGTTTTAATTGAAAATTCCCGGTACTTTCTTGACAGAGTAGTATATGACTGCCATGATTAAACTAACACTGTTTTCCAATACACACTCTGCTGCACATAAATCTGCAACACTTGTACGTCTTACGTGCAAGTCCTGAATAATGTTCATAATGACCGACATATTTGGTGTTACAAGATTGGTCGTATCATTTGTGTCGTGATAAATCGCAACTCCACCTGAACGAACAAAATCACGTTTAAAGTGAGTTATACAATTAAAATTCGGTATATCACTTCTTGATTGTCCAACCATGTCTCTGATAATAACAAAATGTTCGTTTTTTCTGTAACCGAGTCGATTAAATCAACTGAATGTTTACGAAGGCTTTCGACATTGAACGTACACAATGAAATGCCTTTATCTCTAGTAATGAAATCAGTGACTGATTTTGCCTTAGTTTCTAGCTTATTTAATGACAATCTCTAAAACTTTTGTACTAGAGATATTGTTGATGAAGCTGATGTATTCATCCTTTATTGGTATAGGTATGTGGATGATATAATTGCATGTTTCGTAGGTACTAACAGACAAATATCAACATTTGAGAATTTTATAAATAATCTCCACCCAAAAATAGTTTTCACTTCAGAAATAGAACATAATGAATCCATCAACTTTCTTGACCTCACGATAACTAGAGAAAACAATAAACATAACTTCGCAATTTATCATAAACCAACACAAACAGATACCATTATACACCGTAATTCTTTTCATCCATTCCAACACAAACTAGCAGCTCTCCATAGTATGATATACCGTTTATTGAACATTCCACTAAACCAAGTCAATTTCCAAAAAGAAAAATGTATAATTAAACAAATAGCTTACAACAATGGATATAATACATCTCTAATAGATAATTTAATTAACCAACGTATACACAAAAACACAATAAAAGAAATTTATCCAGTAACATCTGATCTATCTGAACACAAATACGTTAGCCTCACATATCTCGGAAACATTAGTATTCAACTAAAAAACCTACTCAAAAAAGAAAATATTAAAGTCTCTTTCAAGACAAACAATCCTATTAGCAAATACATCAAAAACAATAAAAACAGTATGGATAAACTTCAATTATCAGGTGTATACCAACTCACTTGCCCAGATTGCCCAAAGATTTATATTGGTAGAACAGGTAGAAATTTCGGTACACGCCTAACCGAACATAAAAGAAGTTTCGATAAAAATAAAAAAGATTCACATTATGCTAAACACCTTCTTGAAAATAACCATTCTTTCACAAAAGAAATAGAAATTCTACATGTTGAAAATAGAGGTCTAAAATTGAACTTATGGGAAATTTACGAAATAAATAGACATAAAAACAGCAATAACCTAGTAAATGAACAAATAGATTTTTATTACACCCCTCTATTCAATATTTACAAGGGATCGAGTGAACACGATTCTGAAGGGAATATTCTTTGAGAAAACCAACCCGACGAACAATTAAAAACACATGTACACCTTCTGTAAAAAAATCTTATAAATTAATTGTACAACAACTGTTACTTCGTATTCTGATGAAGTCTTTCTAGCAAAGACGAAACGTACGTCAATACCAAAAATAAAGTAGAAAATGTAAACAAGTGTTTTATTTTATAATGACAATCGAAATTTAGATTCATCATGATCAAATGTAAGGATAAATAAACCTTCGATGCTTGTTACACGAGAGAGAGCAACATAAACAAGTTGTTTTGGATGTATTTTGTCATACTCGTAAACAATTTGATCAAATGTTTCACCTTGTGACTTATGAATAGTCATAGCACAAGCAGAAATTATGGGAAAGTGTTTACATTTAACAGTAACTGCTTTATTCCTTGCCATGGTAATGTTGGATGTTCGCTATTCAATAGGTACAGTAGCATTATGTACTTTACTTTGAACAGTTAGTAAAGCAGCTTTTTTTTTTCTTGCTTTTTGCCCAACCTTAGGTGATCCACAGAATTTGAGCCAAACTCTGCAAACTACGTTGTCCTCGTTGAAGTCTAGGTGAATTAACCAACGGCACCATTAACTAATCCATCACTTACATCGATGTTTGTTGTGATAAGGTAATACTTTCCTTTTACAAAAGTGATTTGGTAAGGTAATCCCCCAGTATCGATGACAGATTTTTTGTGTAGTTGTAATCTAAAAGAAGCTTCTTGTTCTTGATTTTTAGATCCAGTTATTATATCCTTTGCTATTGAGGTGACTTTATCTGGAGCTTCTTGCAAAATTGAATTGTTGTAACTGTCTACAGCTACATTAGTATAAAATAAACGAACACCACGAGGACTTAATTGTTGAGTTTCTTCTTTTTTGAAAAATCTTGATTCGATAATTTCTAATTGAAACTGTTCCAAAACTTCACCATTGCCAATCTTTGTAAGTATCAATGAAAATGCAGCATTAGCCTGTCTCGTGACTTGCGTCAGTTCAAAAAATTCAAGACTTCGCCATAAATGTGGACCAACCATTATCGTTTTAATAGGTTTATATATCATTGTTGCCCTTACTGGTGGCGCCTGGCGTAAATCACCAATTGAAATGACGTCAATGCCGCCAAAATCAACATTATGATCTGCAGTAATTTGTTTTAAGCGTAAATCAATTTTGGCTAACAGTTCTGCAATGATCATGCTGAATAATCAATACTTTGACGTATCTAATAAGAGATCTGTACAAATGTAACATTTCAGATGATAATTGTAATAGTTTAGAAATCACAGTAAACCTGTGGAGAGAGAGAGAGAGAGAGAGAGAGAGAGAGAGAGAGAGAGAGACGTGCACGCTGCACGGCTTGAAACTTAGCAAAAAGTGTCGTTACAACTTTTGGTCTTAATTTTTTCCGTCTAGCCTCCTTTCGCAACCCGCGATAAGGAACTTCGTTCCAAAAATAATCGTCGCGGCACCACACTGTTTAATGCGAAATAGAAAGACGAAACGAAAATAACTGGCATGCTTTCTATGAGAGAGAGAGAGAGAGAGAGAGAGAGAGACACGTGCACGCCGCACGGCTTGAAACTATATCAAAAAGTGTCGTTACAACTTTTGGTCTTAATTTTTTCCGTCTAGTCCCCTTTCGCAACGCGCGATAAGGAACTTCGTTCCAAAAATTTAATCTTCATGTTTTAGAACTTCTTGGTGGAAATTCCTGACCATTCATTCCTGTTCAGAGTTTCCCCCGATCTCTCCCAATACGTTCGCCGACATTGAAAATCCCGTCGGAAAAAAGCTGCGAGCGGAAACCTTGAACGGAAGATAAAATCCAAAGGTCAATCCATAAATTCATATCGGACTGTCGAGCAGGATTTACCGCACCAGCCGGCAGCATACACGAAGCGAACGAAGCTATCGATTCCGGCCAAAAGTGAAGGGATATCGCGTCGTCCGTGTGTTCTGCACGGGCCCATTTCTGGATCCGATCCAATTATGCAGAATGCAGATGGTGACGACACTGCCGTTCGCCGACGCCTATACCGTAGATCGGCCTCCTTGATGAGCGACTCTCCCGCAATAACTCAGGGACGTAGACAGTGGGGTAGATATCAGCTAACTCTACATTGCTTCAGTAGACATAGAATGAACATTCATTACACAGGACCAGAAGGAATAAAAGAATCCAAAGAAAATATCAATTAAAAATTGTTAATTAAATTAATTAAATCTTAATGGACCAAATTAAATCTCGTCAAGAATTCTAGAATGGGATACAGACTAAGTACTGGAGCTATAAAAATTATCTGCTACGACGATGTTGCAGTAATCTTGGCTGAAGAAGAGAATGACCTCAAGAGACTGGCTATGTATTCGTTCTTATTAGAAGCATGCGTACACAACATGCAAATATCAACAACAAAATCACTGGTCAACAAAGAACCGAAATGCTGCACACTTCAAAGAAATGATTGTGGATGTGGGTTATTATTCAGTAACTCACCAAATTGTTCATAAAACTGAGTCCGACGGTCAGGATCATATTCATTCAACTGTTGCACCAGCCTTATCTTGTAAGGGTGAAATTTATGAGCTTTCACAATTCGATGAACGCTAGATTTCGGAAGTTTAGATGCTCGTGCTAAAGTTCTTAAAGATTGCCGATTATCCATCTGTAAATGTCCCAATACTGCTGTTTTATTTTCGGACTGGACGCTCAACTTCATGTTTCTTATTCTGAATGGAACCAGTAGTTTCCAATTTATTCATCAAATGCTTAACATATTAGTGACTTACATTTCTCTCTGGATGATTATTATTAAAATACCTTGCAGTTAATCTTGCCATCCTCAGGTGGTTTTTTCGGAACAATGTCGTCATAGGAATTCTTTCTCTAACAAAGAACTTGAAATTATCTTTGGATTCTTCAAAATTTTTAGGTTCTTGAGTTTGGGCGGTTCAACTGTCTGTTCAACATCACCTTTTGATGGTAAATTCAATATTATATTTTTTCGTGAATAATGAACCGATTTTGAAAATTTTAACTGGGTTATGTATGGAACATAAATAACTTTCAAACTAACCAACACTCGACATCTCTTCCCTATTCAAAAAATGTTGGGGATTGATACCACTCACGATGGAAATTCATCCCCCTCAAAACAGAAGCTGAACAGTTTTTTTTTAATCTTCAATACCTTGTCGTTCCTGAGTTCTGGGGGGTCAAATTTTCGTTGGAACACCCTGTACGTATATTATTTAACTAAGTGGTGCATAATTCTAAGTGGATCAAACTTCAAAAAGCTATATTATTTTCGCGTCAAGAAATATATGCACAAAATCGTTTTGTCATTTTTACAAAGTGGGGTTCGTTGGCCTCTGTAAATATACTCTTCGTCTCGCTCTATTTTTCCATATCGGTTTGTTGTACGACTACGTAGTATGTCCTCGACATGAATGATAATGATGCATTAATGCATTATCATCAAGAGAGTACTTCATACGACCTTTACTCTAGTCAACAATAGCTTGACATTTTTACGCTTCATTATTGATGATATGATTGGCAGACGAATCGTTTTGACCGTCTTCAACAAGCAAATCCATGTATCGGGTGCTTTTTCAGAGTGATAGAACTTTGTGATTTGGTAAATGGTAGAAGCCATGTTGTTTTGATAGATGTTCAGTAAGCATTGACAAATTATCATGAAAAGACTCACGCCGCAACAAGGTTTACAAATTGTTGAAATTTATTTTCAAAATCGGTGTTCTATTCCCCAAACTTATAGAACACTTCGTGAAATTTATGGTTTACATAATCGTCCATCAGAACAGCTTATTCGTCGAACTATCGATAGATTTCGGACAATATTTTCTCTACTCGAAGCAACAACAAGACAAATAACTGTACCTACAGAACAAAATATCGCTGCTGTAAGGCATAGTGTTAATGATGATCCAGATTTGTCTATTCGTTGACGTTCACAATAAGTTGGACTCTGTGCATCCACCACATAGGAAATTTTGCGTAAAGATCTTGGTCTACACCCATACAAGATCAAACTGGTTCAAGAACTAAAGCCACTTGACCATAATAAGCGTCGTTTGTTTGCTGTTTGGGCCCTAGAACAGCTTGAAGTTGATCCACTTTTTTATCCTAAAATTGTGTTTAGTGATGAAGCTCAATTCTGGTTGAACGGCTATGTAAACAAGTGAAATTGCCGTATATGGAGTGAAAGAATCCTCAAGAAGTTCTGCAGGTTCCATTGCATCCTGAAAAATGCTGTGTATGGTGTGCTTCACACGTTAGAAGCATCATCGGTCCATATTTCTTTAAAAACGATGCTGGAGCTAATGTTACAGTGAATAGTGCTCGTTACAGATCGATGATTGATGATTATTTTTTTCAAAATTTGAATGGTATCGACTCAAAAGTGTTTTGGTTCCAACAAGATTGTACTATACCTCATGCTGCTACCGTAACAATTGATTTATTGAAAGAAAGGTTTGGCGATAACATCATTTCGAGAAATGGTCCAATTAATTGGCCTCCAAGATCATGCGACCTAACTCCACTGGATTATTTTCTTTGGGGTTATATCAAGTCATTGGTTTTTGCTGATAAACCAGAAACAATAGGCGCTTTGAAATCCAACATAATTTGTGTTATTGATGAAATAAGACCTTAATTACTCTAAAAAATGGTCCAAAATTGGTCTGGTTGAATGCGTTTGCTCAGAGCTAGTCGTCGTGGACATACGCTGGAAATTATTTTTAAAACATAAATGTCAAAATTACCTTTCAAATAAAAAAAAATTCGGTATCAATCTTAATTTAAATGTGTTTTATTTCAATTTAAAGTTCTATCACTCTAAAAAAAAAACACCCCCGATATTATATTATCATCTTTAAATTGTCATTAAAATCTAATTTTGACTTTTTTTTCAGGTGAGTTGATGTTTTCGTATACATATTTGTCAATGGTTTGATTTTAAGGTGAGTTCTGGATTTTATATGGAATTTATAATTTTCGTTTTATGGTAAATACCGAAAAATAGCCATTTTTCATCGACGTAATATTCTGTGACTGACAATTGCTTGAAACCGGTGTTATTTTTAGAGGCGGAGTTGGCATGTTGACAGTCCTGGATTGTTTAGAGGTTAGTTTGGTTTGTCAATTCATTATCAAATCAGCAGATTTATACAGAGTGACTAAGTTATCTCTGACCAAATTTCACAGTGTGATTCTACAGGCACTCTGTAACACAAAAGTTCCTATAGAGTATATGGTCCATTACTCATTACCAACACGAGTTCAAGGTTAATGTATGGCTAGCCGTAGCAAGATATGAAATTTTTGATAAATTCAGAAATCTATTGGAAGATGAAATTTTCAATTTATTGGAAGACCTGAACCAACGGTTTCCAAATTTTTTGTACTTTCACAGTTTCAGTTGAAGATTCAATAAATTTTACTATACTTCTTTGAAAAAATTTATAAATGAGTTTTTGCACATAATTTTCATGAGGGCTTATGCGGCGGAATTTAGACTAACCTTTGACCAGGCTGAAGAAAATTTTATGTTCATTTTTTCTTAACCACCATATAATAAGTACCGAGTATTACATATAAATCTCGATGAAACCATCCTAGTCTAAGGAGAATTTTCCGCTCTTTCAATGGTCTACACTGAATTTTGATTAAGATGGTAGTTTTCAGGTTATGTTATGCTTTTCGTGAAAAAATTGTGAAACGTTACAAAATAGTAGAATCTTGAACTTCACAAAGAAAAATAATTGGACCATACTATATAGGAACTCTTGTGTTCTAAATTGCCCGTAGAAACTGTAAACACTTGACTAAACATCGAGGTACACCCGAAACTAGATCATCCCCATAATTTTCGGTGATGGTAGGCCAGGACTGTTAAACTGACTGAATTAAATCATCTTTATTTCGTGGCGCTGCTCGTTCAACTTCAATCTTCATTAGTCTCCATATGATTTCAATGGGACTAAGATCTGGTGAAGCTGCTGGCCATGAAATGGTTGTCACTTGATGTTCTTGCATCCATGCTTGAGTATAGGCATCTTGCATTTTCCTGCTGAAAACGCCACCCCTCTGAATATAAAGCATGCGCCGTTTCATGGAGACAATCGTTTAAAATGCCATAAAACTTTTAAAACTATGCATACTGAAATTGTTTAATGAAATAAACTCATAATCTAGATAGATAGAACCCGCTTAAACTAGTCATATGTAATTTATATTCGCTCTGAAGTTTCCCATATACACCAGACCCAATATTTGATGAATATGTTTGAAAGAACTTTCATCGTGCTGAAATAATATAGACCCTCAGATAAGAAATCGAGTAATGTATGTTATTATTTCCAGGATTATCTGATATCATTGTAATTTTACTCCATAATTTTACGAGGCGTGTTAATTAAGTAAAGAGTCTTTTAATGCATCGAGCATGATATACACTGCAAGCTCATTAATTTGAAACGAATAATTCTGGCTTGTTCATATTTTTTTTTCGTTGTGAATTATGGCATCGACTGTTGTGGTAAGTATCGGTTGTTTTTTTTTAGAGTGATAGAACTTTCGATAGGGATAACTGTGATTTGACAGAAGGTAAAAGCCATGTTGTTTTGACATTTATGTTCAGTAAGCATTGACAAATTATTATGGAAAGACTCACGCCGCAACAACGTTTACAAATTGTTGAAATTTATTTTCAAAATCAGTGTTCCATTCGCCAAACTTAAAGAGAACTTCGTGAAATGTATGGTTTACATAATCGTCCATCAGAGCAGCTTATTCGTCGAACTATCGATAGATTTCGGACAACATTTTCTCTACTCGATGCAACAACAAGAACAAGACAAAGAACTGTACGTATAGAAGAAAATATCGCTGCTGTAAGTCATAGTGTTAATGATGATCCAGATTTGTCTTTTCGTCGACGTTCACAACAAGTTGGACTCTGTGCATCCACCACATGGAAAATTTTGCGTAAGGATCTTGGTCTACACCCATGCAAGATCCAACTGGTTCAAGAACTAAAGCCATTTGACCATAATAAGCGTCGTTTGTTTGCTGATTGGGCCCTAGAACAGCATGAAGTTGATCTTTTTTATCGTAAAATTGTGTGTAGTCATGAAGCTGATTTATAGTTGAACGGCTATGTAAACAAGCAAAATTGCCATATATGGAGTGAAAATAATCCTCAAGAAGTTCTGCCGGTTCCATTGCATCCTGAAAAATGCACTGTAAAGTGTGCTTTACACGCTGTAGGCATCATCGGTCCATATTTCTCTAAAAACGATGATGGAGCTAATGTTACAGTGAATAGTGCTCGTTACAGATCGATGATCAATTATTATTTGTTTCAAAATTTTAATGGTATCGACCCAGAAGTGTTTTAGTTCCAACAAGATGGTGCTTCACCTCATGCTGCCACCGTAACAATTGATTTATTGAAAGAAAGATTTGGCGATAACATTATTTCGAGAAATGGTCCAAGATCATGCGACATGACTCAACTGGATTATTTTCTTTGGGGTTATTGAAAGTCATTGGTTTATGCTGATAAACAGAAACAATAGACGCTTTGGAAGCCAACATAACTTGAGCTATTGATGAAATAAGGCCTAAATTAATCTAAAAAGTGGTCCAAAATTGGTCTGGTCGAATGCGGTTCCTCACAGCTAGTCGTGGTCGACATATGCCGGAAATTATTATCAAAACATGAATGTCATAAAATTATCTTCCAATTAAAAAAATAATTGGCTTCAATCTAAATTTAAATGTTATTTATTTCAATTTAAAGCTATCACTGTAAAAAAACACCCGATATCTACATTCGGTAGACACAGAGACACTAAGATATTAATCATACACTAACGCCATCTAGAGTATGCAAATACACATACCAGACATACCTTTGCAAGTAAAGAAATGTATTTGCGATATTTTCACGTTCCAAATGAAGAAAAAACTTTCATCGGGCTTAAATCAGACCTTAATAAGTCCTAATGCTCATAATTAGCATATTCATATTCAAATTAATTAATTAATTCGGTTGATCTGTACCAAATATCATTAATAAAGAGTGTGAGCTATGGCAATAGAAAGTTCTAAAAATCGAGACAGTGTAACATACATCTGTTAGCAATTATATAATTTAACAAACTTGACAAGGTTTTGTTCATCACAGAGGTAAATTGCAGACATGCGCACGTTTCAATCTGGTTTGGTATTTATCATTGCAATGTATGTTAGACTACAAATTTGCCAAGTATCTACATTCGCTGTACACAGAGACACTAAGCTATTAATCATACACTAGCGCCATCTAGAGTATGCAAATATGGTGGAGTATACGCGGAATTGTTCATTTTAAAGTGCTGAATTTTGGACAAACTGTTAATGCAGATCTTCACTTTGAAAAATTGGATCGAGTGAACCAATCTTTAATCGAAAAGTGTCAGGCGGTTATCAGAAAAGACGTTATTCTGCAACATGACACTGCAAGGCAGCACTGTGCAAGAAGAACCTTGGAAAATATTAATTAATTGAGGTGGGAAGTACTGTCTCATCCACCATACTCGCCCGATTTTCTTAGTGGCAAAAAATTTGAAAATTTGGATGATGTCCAAAATGCCGTCTTGAGATATTTTACTCAAAAATTAGTTGATTTTCCGATCTACGTAATATTTGAAATCTGCTGAATAAAGCCCAAATATTTCACAATTTGATGAGAAAGAAATGTTAACACCTTAACTTCTAACTAAAACATCTAAAAGTATACGAGTAAAGAATGTGATAAATAATCAAATGAGGATGAAGGATTGACACTAATTTGATATTGATTCAATTGATTCAACATTAAAAGAAGTTTTCACGTAGATGTAGCTCCTTTTTATGAATAACTCTGATGTTCGCTTTGAGCACTTCATTCATCACTGGACCCGTGCCAGCGTAGCTCCAAAGAGAGTCTAACGATGTTGAATCGCACTATCTTGACGGCCAATTGATGCTTCCGCTTTCCAAATAGGAAGTAGGAAAATATTTTTTCCCTCGACTTCCACCGATCTTCCGATAAAATAGTGCTATTCGTCCTTTTATCATCCCGCCGAAGTCGTTTCACGGAAATTGAAATATTTACGACATTCGGGGAAACACGGGAGAAAAAGGTTGAATCCAAAATTGTTTCCTGTTCTATTTTGAATGAACACGATAGTTCGTGAGTGTGGTTCAGATGAATATCGATTCGCTTTGCTGAACCGGATGATGAACAGAGTCCGTAAAATGTTTTACGATTGGAGGCATTCTATTGGTTCATAGCCGGATTTTGGTTGGTCGGACATTTGTATGTTTCAGTGGAAAAATTTGAGGGATGAATATGTATTTCATCTCTCGAAATAATGAAACGAAACATAAACAAAGTTTGCTTCATAAATGCACGCTATTTATATTCTGTCCATTACATCCATATACAGGCTATTTTGAAAGATGAGTCTTTTTTTAACAGAAAATATGAACCATCTCAGCAAAAATTGCCTATATTAAATAATTAATGGACAAAGATAATGCTCTATACCTATAGAGCCTCAAATTTTAATGAAGTTGAATTCGATAAAGTGGAGTTTCATGTTAGGTTCCACAGGGTTCTGTCCTGGGCCCACTAATTTTCATACTTTTATGAATGATCTTCAAAGTTGATAAATTTTTATTATTTCTGAACCACACATTATTCATTATGAAGGAAGAGAGTCAGGAGATTCAATTCATGGAGGACAACAGGCTCTTCCTTAAGGTAGATTAGTTTTTCAAATGTCAAAAAACTCAAAACCTAAAATGAACAAATCACATTTTTCAGGTAACCCTAGAATGAAGGAATACCGACGCTCTTGCCTCAATAATCAATTGGATGATGATCTTGATGTAAAAAATGTCATGATGCAATTATTACATAAAATTGGACCAGAAATTGAAGCACGCAATAAAAGGAATAAATCAATCGATGCGAGGTTACAATTATTAGTTTGCCTACGGTTTTATACACCTGGTGGTTTTCAAATGACGATAGGAGGTCATATCAACGTTGCAGAATCATCGGTATCAGCTGAAATTGCCCGTTTGAAATCGCCTTCCATTTTGCACATACACACAAGTAATACTAATACCGTAGTTCGTAGTAGTATGGTATGACAAGCATTTAAACATTAACAATCTCTTCCTAAATTCTTACCCTACATTAAAGAATTATATACATTTATATTTTCCTTATTTTTATTTCTATGGTGTACTGGTCAAATTTTAGAAAATGTTACTTTGTCAGATTGTGTTCTCGGATCAACTGATCCACGTCATTAACTACCTGATTTTGTTTTGTGGAACACAAATTCGGTGATCCGTTTGTCAAATTTGACATGAGAATCTGTTGATTCAGTGATCACCTCATCTTCATGAAACCCATTTGCTAATTCTTGTCCCTTTTTGAGGAATGTGGCTATTGTGGCCTTAGATAAACGTTGGACGGATTAATATCGGGTGTTTTTTTTAGAGTGATAGAACTTTAAATTGTAATAAAACATTTAAATTAAGATTGAAGCCAAATTTGTTTTTATTTGAAAGATAATTTTATGGCATTTATGTTTTAAAAATAATTTCCGGTATATGTCCACCACGACTAGCTCTGAGGAACCGCATTCGACCATACCAATTTTGAGTAATTCAGGCCTTATTTCATCAATAACAAAGGTTATTTTGACTTCCAAAGCGTCCATTGTTTCTGGTTTATCAGCATAAACCAATGACTTGACATAACCCCAAAGAAAATAATCCAGTGGAGTTATCGCGTGATCACGAAGGCCAATTAATAGGACCATTTCTCGAAATAATGTTATCGCCAAATCTTTCTTTCAATAAATCAATTGTTACGGTAGCAGCATGAGGTGTAGCACGATTTTGTTGGAACCAAAACACTTCTGGGTCGATACCAATCAAATTTTGAAACAAATAATCATTGATCATCGATCTGTAACGAGCACCATTCACTGTAACATTAACTCCAGCATCGTTTTTAAAGAAATATGGACCGATGATGCCTCCAGCGTGTAAGGCACAGCATACAGTGAATTTTTCAGGATGCAATGGAACCTGCAGAACTATTCGAGGATTGTTTTCACTCCATATACGGTAATTTTGCTTTTTTACATAGCCGTTCAATCAGAAATGAGCTTCATCACTAAACACAAATTTACGATAAAAAAAGTGGATCAACTTCAAGCTGTTCTAGGGCCCAATCAGCATACAAACGACGTTTATTATGGTGAAGTGGCTTTAGTTCTTGAACCAGTTGGATTTTGTGTGGGTGTAGACCAAGATCGTTACGCAAAATATTCCATGTGGTGGATGCACAGAGTCCAACTAGTTGTGAACGTTGAAGAATAAACAAATCTGGATCATCATCAATACTATGACCTACAGCAGCGATATTTTCTTCTGTACGTACAGTTCTCTGTCTTGTTGTTGTTGTTGCATCGAGTAGAGAAAATGTTGTCCGAAATCTACCGATAGTTCGACGAATAAACTGCTCTGATGGACGATTATGTAAACCATAAATTTCACGAAGTGCTCTATAAGTTTGACGAGTAGAACACTGATTTTGAACATAAATTTCAACAATTTGTAAACGTTGTTGCGGCGTGAGTCTTTCCATGATAATTTGTCAATGCTTACTGAACAGAAATGTCCAAACAACATAGCTTCCAACTTCAAATCATAGCTATCGAAAGTTATATCACTCTAAAAAAAAACACCCGATATGATTGAATTTCTGACGAATTATTGTTCAATATCATCTCTGATAAAGAAATGAAAATCATTTAAATGATTTCCTGATAACCAGCTTGGAGCACATAGCTCTTGAGTATAATTTTGTCGCGCTATTTATAATTTTCACCTTGTTTTTTATCGGTTTAAAACTCGAATACAGTAGAGGACATGGGATTGATTTGATTTTGACGAGGAAGTTATGAATCACCACTTACAATTAGGTATATTTTAAATGACAATTCCCCCGTGTAAAAACGAGGTCGTTGGTGGCTGGATCGAACAAGAATAGACTGAAATAGATCCGAATGATCGTTTTACATCTTGCACATTATCAACCTTGAGTTAACATTCAATCAGCTAGAAAGAATGAGGTAATCGGAACTGAAATAATCGAGCGGATTAGATGGCCATGAAATAACGAGCTCAGTGAATCATTAAGTCAGGCTGCCATCGGAGAAAGTCGGATGGAATCATAAACAACAACCGACCGGACCTACTAATGCATATAAACAACGTGAAAATTGTACGGGCCAAAAGTGATTATCGAGCTGCCTACCCGAGAGCTTCCACTTGACATCGTGTTATTTTAGCGACGAAGGAACACTCACTACCTAGAATCAGCCGAAATGCCTACTCGTAAAAAAGTTCTGTAAACAACGCGTTCGATGCCCCCAAGATCCACGTGGGCAGGAGGCAGTAACAGTTATTGGTCGCATATAGTTGTTCTGTACGAACTAACATTGAACAATGTTGCCTAAATTAGCGAAGTCGTTTAAAAAATGGTACATGACGTTTGGAGGTTTGACCCAAAATACATGGGGGCGAATTCTTACGTTACGCATCTCTCACAAGGTTTGGTAAAAATTACACGTCTGTTGCTTCAGAACGGTGAATAATAGAAGACTGGGGATTGGACCCTAGAACAGCTTGAAGTTGATCCACTTTTTTATCGTAAATTTGTGTTTAGTGATGAAGCTCATTTCTGGCTGAACGGCTATGTAAAAAAGCAAAATTACCGTATATGGAGTGAAAACAATCCTCGAATTGTTCTGCAGGTTCCATAGCATCCTGAAAAATGCACTGTATGGTGTGTTTTACACGCTAGAGGCAACATCGGTCCATATTTCTTTGAAAACGATGCTGGAGCTAATGTTACAGTAAATGGTGCTCGTTACAGATCGATGATCAATGATTATTTGTTTCAAAATTTGTATGGTATCGACACAGAAGTGTTTTGGTTCCAACAAGATGGTGCTACACCTCATGCTGCTACCGTAAAAATGTATATATTGAAAGAAAGATTTGGCGATAACATTATTTCGAGAAATGGTCCAATTAATTGGTGTCCAAGATCCTGCGACATAACTCCACTGGATCATTTTCTTTGAGGTTATGTCAAGTCATTGGTTTATGCTGATAAACCTGAAACAATAGACGCTTTGGAAGCCAACATAACTCGTGTAATTGATGAAATAAGGTCTGAATTACTCGAAAAAGTAGTCCAAAATTGGTATTGTCGAATGCGGTTCCTCAGAGCTAGTCGTGGTGGACATATGCGGGAAATTATTTTCAAAACATAAATATCATAAAATTATCTTTCAAATAAAAATGAAATTGGCTTTCATCTTAATTTATATGTGTTTTATTTCAATTTAAAGTTCTATCACACTAAAAAACACCGGATACACTATATGCGAAGACGTACTCGATCGAAGTAGGTCGCGATTCTTCTATTCTAAGAACCCCGAATATTTTTACATATTATTTCAGTGATCAATTATGTCTTTCACATTCATCAGTTTCACTTCGAAATTCCATGGTTTATTTTGGGATAAAATGTTTTGACTTGGGTCTAGTAGTTTAAATTGGGAACTACTTAGGTTATAATTCATGGTAATTAATCATCGGAATGGATGAAACAAGCATTACATTGTTGAGAGTTTCTCAAGAACACGTGCATTTGTAATGAATGGGCTTGATATGATATCTACTTCGGTCGAGTTATAAAGAGACTGCAACTTTTTGACGAAGATTCATCATTTTCTCCCTGATATGAAAATGGTCTTTCTTGTACAGGAAATCACAGCGTTTTTTCTATTGTCTTCATTCTGTTATAAGTAGATGTCATGTTGGACTATTTCAGTAGAAATGAAATATTGTGCATAACATAAGCTTGATAATTTTAAATCCATGAGATTTTCACCTTTTAATACAAAATTATAATTGGAGTATAGATCAGTTCGTCCTTTTTTTTTTAAATGACGCTTTATTGTGAACAATTGCTTATACATTCAAAGTTCAAAGTATTGTCCATCGATAGCCGCTACTTTTCCCATCTTCCGTATACTGAAATTCAACTATATTAGCCAAATTTTGACGATTTACTCGCAAAAATGCAGTTCAGTTTGCCATATTTTGGCCTTTAAAATCTGTAAAAGTTTTGAAATGTAGTAACGTTAAATCTGGACATTCTATATACAGCATGGTCCAACGAAAACTTAACACCTAGATATTCCGGCTTTAAAATGAAAATATGGAAAATCGCTAGGACCCATCAATTTCTGATTCGAGAGGGAACAACTTTTCCCCTTTTTTCTTCCCCGTAACATCGACCCCCTAACGGGGGTGAGCACAACCCCTCGATTTAGAATAGGAATGAGGGACGTTGCGATAACTAATTTTGAAGATCGTATCGAATACTATCTGACCCTTAAATTTCGCTTCAAAATATCCATCGATAATGAAATAACAGCGAAAGTAGTGAAAGAGATAATGTGGAATTTATCTCGATAATATTATTCGTATCGGACACATTTCAAAAGTATTAGTAGCTATGTTGTTAATTATTTGTCCAAAAAAGTATTAATTTCTTGTCCAAAAAAGTAGATGGACCATGTTTTTGATTTACCTTAGTCTATCGTGAATTTTTAAGAACATTACAAGTGTGTCAAAGCGATTGTAAATTTGTAGTAGAATTAAAATGGTGTATGCCGTAAAAGAAAGGGTGGAAATGATGAAATTATTTCTTAGAAATAACGACTCTGCGCGAACAATAGCGGCTTTATTTAACGAACGACATCCTGGAAAAAATGTATCCGCTGCTTACGTTGTGCAATTGGTTGCCAAATTTGACGCTACTGGATCAGTCGGAAACAAAAAGGGGGTGCATGAAACAGAAGAAGAAGCGAGGGATGTGGCCGTCTTAGGACATGTAGCAATGGATCCGACCTTGAGTACTAGGAAATTGACCGATGTATCTGGTGCTTCACCCACAACAATCATGAGAATCCTGAAACAACATAAATTCCATCCTTAAATATACGATTGGTTCAGTAACTGAATGAGGATGATCCCGATTGCCGACTCCAGTTCTGTGAAGTGGTCAGTGAAATGATTAACGGTAATCAAAACTACATGTTCGATATCTGTTTTTCGGACGAGTGTTCATTTTACCTTAACGGCATAACAGGCATAACTGTCGGTATTGGTCCGATGAAAATCCAAGATTATTTCGTGAGGTGCATACACATCGTCCCCAAAAATTATAATAAATGTTTGGGCGGGTATCTATGGAAATCACATAATCGGCTTTTTTTATACCCGGTAATCTCACTGGCCAAATTTATTTAGATCTATTGGAGAACGCTATTTATCCAGCCCTCGTGGAAGTATTGGAGAATGCAGAAGACCATCAAACGATAATTTTCCAACAATATGGCACACCACCTCATTTCGTTCAACCGGTGCGTCCGTTCTTAGATGAAAATTTCCCTCACGCCTGGATTGTAAAAAGGGGACATATTGAGTGGCCACCCAGATCACCTGATCTGGTTCCACTGGACTTTTTTCTATGGGATCACCTGAAATCTCAAAGATTTACGCTACCCAGCCTGCGTCACTGGATGATTTGCGAACTTGGGTCATTAGTTAATGCCGTCAAATTACACCAGAAATCTTGAGTAACGTACGTGAACGTTTTCAGCAAAACTTACATTACTGCATGCAAGTAAATGGTGCCCATTTCCAGCATTTAATAAACTAATCACAAAAGTATGTACTCTTTCCATAATTTTACCTGTCATTTCGTTATCGATGAAAATTTTGAAGTGAAATTTCAGAATCAGATAGTACTCAATAAGATCTTCAAAATGAGGTATCGCAACGCCCGTTAGGGGGTTGCAGTTACGGGGATGCGAAGAGCGGAAAATTTGTTCTCCATCGAATCAGAAATTGACAGGTCCGAGCGATTTTCCACATTTTCATTTTAAAGCCGGAAAATCGAGGTGTTAAGATTGCTTCGTTTTCGTCGCCTAGCGCGACGTATCTGTTGCGTATTCGACATCCTCGAACATTCTTTTATACCCAGTACTTCAATCTAAATCTGCTTCAACTTTTTGAGAGGTGATGACTCAAAATAACAACAAGATACGAGTACAAACGCGGCACTTAACCACATCTTCATTCAAATCGAGGTTAATTACCTGGAAAAGTAAAGTGAAAATTGCCCTGTACCATCGTCATGCCCATAAATATAAAGATGATTCCTTAAGCGGTACTTTCCGTTCTGTAGTCAATAACCTTGAAGGAACTTTTGGCGGAAGAAATGAGACATTGGAAGCCAGTGGCCGTGGCGTAAAATAAAGCCGCATAACGACATAAGTGTATGTGGTCCAACAATTTGTTCTGCAATATCCGGGGATTTCGGCGGGTTGAGGAAGAAGACTATTTTCTGGGCATGAACACGTGGCCGTTCTCAAATGAGGAATCATTTCCTCATTTGTCTTGCAAGACAATTCCATCTAATTTTAGCGGAAGAATCTGTATACATTGATCTATCACGCATACCCAGTACACAACTGAACTTCTAACTCGCACAAGCTGAAGAAGCTTCTGAGAGATCTTCACAGAAGATCTAGGATTATCAGGTATTCAAGGCTCTTTGCTTATTCTGAATTGTTTCTGTTTCTCTATTTCAACAAAAATTTTGTTGGATGATGTTACCATGTAATCTATGAAACTACTGAAATCTATGAAATGATTGTTATTTAAACAATGTTCAGAAAAACCAGTTGTTGTATGCATTATACTTTTTTGTGTTCTTCTACCCTGCTTAGCAACTTTATAACGGCACGATGCTCGATTTTCTTCATTGTTGTGGCGTCAATTATTCTGGTCGTCTTTCACTGAAGATACCTAGAAAATTAATGATCGTAAATAAGTGAAATTTTATATTTACTACTCTGTCAAGAAAGTACCGGGAATTTTCAATTAAAACAACATTTTTACATTTAATCGTCAAAATTTATTGGGTCGCCTTCAAAATAGGCTCCATTTGCTCCAATACATCTATGCCAACGGCACTTCCAATTATCGAAACATTTTTTATAGGCGCTTTCCGGGATGGACTTTAGCTCTCGCGCCGAATTTTGTTTTATGCTTCAATCGACTCAAAACGGGTGCCACGAAGGGGCAATTTTAGTTTTGGGAAGAGGAAAAAGTCGCAGGGAGCCAAATCCGGCGAATACGGTGGTTGCTGAAGCACGTTTGTTGAGTTTTTGGCGAGAAAGTCAGTCACAATCGTAGCTCGGTGAGAAGGCGCGTTATCCTCATGCAAAATCCATGAGTTGTTCGCCCACAAATTTGGCCGCTTCTTACGGATACGCTCAAGCAAACGTTTCATAATTCCTAGGTAATACTCCTTGTTTACCGTCTGACCCTCTGGAACGAATTCGTAGTGCACCACGCCACGGATATCGAAGAAAACAATGAGCATCACCTTCATTTTCGAGCGGCTTTGGCGTGGTTTTTTCTGTTTCGGCTCATTTTTTGCCACCAATTCCGATGATTGCTAGCTTGTTTGCATATCGTACTCGTAGACCCAGGTCTCATCACCAGTTATAATGTATTCCATGAATGTAGAATCGGAATTACAGCGATCCAGCATGTCTGAAGCAACCTGTTCGCGATGACGTTTTTGAAGAAAATTCAGGTCTTTCGGTACGAGTCGTGCGGCCACCTTTCTCATGCCCAAAATATCAATCAAAATCGTACGTGCGGATTCGTGGAATATCTTAAGATCATGTGCTATCTCTCTCAAGCTGGTACGACGGTTTTCCAGCACCCTTTCCTTAATTTTATCGACGTTATCTTCGATCGAAGCCGTCGATGGGCGACCACTTCACGACCGTCCTTGAAGGCTCTGTACCACTGATATGCACGAGTTTTCGATAGAGCATTATCACCAAAGGCCTTTTGCAACATTTTCAATGCATCGGCACACGAAAATTCATTTGCAACACAAAACTTTAAACAAATTCTTTGCTAACGTAATCACCCATAGTAAAAATCGGCACGCACTCTGACATCGACTGACTTAATCAGCTGTTGCAAACACACTAGTTGACAGATCCCGCTCAAGCTTGGCATAGTAATTAAGGACAGTGGTACCAACCTAGGAAAAAATTTTTCCTGCCTCATTGCCCCGCCAGATTTAAATCGATAATTCCCGGTACTTTCTGGACAGAATGTATATCCCCAGATAGTGTCATTATTAAATGACATAATACATTGAACGCCCCTCGTAACACTTCAAATGTTCACTGAGTATATCTAAACAAATTATCTGGAAAAACATCCGCGTCTAGAATTGATTAAAAGCATGACTTTTCGTGTCGGGAAAATTCATCCACGCACATCTCACTGTCGGAAAAACCGCAGAACCCTGGTTAACACGATCCAATTACCATTTTCATTCTGCTGAAAGGTCCGACCTTGGAACTTTGAACTTGTCCCCGAGCACTTCGATCAGTCCGCAATTGGCGTCATAGGTACAAGATGGACGGCCATAACGTTTAATGTTTTTTTTTTCCGTTCATTATCGCATTCCGCACCGTCTACTTCCTTCAACTTTGCTCTGAACTGGTTTGCGCTACGGAGATTACTGTCATGGGATGCCTTGCAAAGACGCACTATCGCCGGGAAGCGTTTGAATTTCCCTTTATTTAATGCCAGGACTGGTTTTTATCCCAGACGTCGTTCGCGTGGAAATCGACTTTTTTATACTTGAGCACGCTAAGTGGATTATTCTTCTGGCTCTACCCTGTTTGATTATGTATTCTTCAGACAAGAGCTTATTTCTCTTGCAAATAATGGAATATTTGTCGATAGGAAAAATAATGTGGTAATTATTGTTAATCTCCAATTGAATCGGCGGATATTTATTACGAGTATATTTACACGAATTTGAGTATTATTATGGTAAATAGGAATACTTGAGTATGTGGAAGAGTTCTCCGTCTGTGACGTTAGATATAATCGGGAGTACAGTTCGCTTCTTGATTAAGCCCGGGTTATATGCTGCGTACTTGTATTCGCGTGCATTAGATAGCGCTGTTGTTTGAAAAGACAGTAGGGTCGCGAATATAGAAGCGTAGCTTCGTTGACATCAGAGCGTTGCACTGATGAGTAACCAAAATGCTATGAAAAGTATATGTTTGCTGCTTATGCATCAAACAAAATATATAATTCCCAGAATATTCTCTTGAACGGACAAGCGGGTACCAATAAGTCACCTCTATTGAATATCTTCCTGTTTGGAAAAACCAACGACATCCTCAATAACTTTTATTGCCATTGTCGGTTTCTCTCAACCTAATTGGGAATACCCAAATAATTGTATATCTACTTTTGGTCCCATTTGCTGTAATACCTGTCAATACATCGGAGCCAGTATTTCAGAAAGATGTAAAGTACAAGAAAATCCAATCAATCTCTTGCGTAAAACTAAATTTGAAACTGTTCAGTCTATCTGCCTTCATAAATGCACAATAACAGAACTCAGGAAAACTCAGTCAGTTGAAGAAGGTTAAAATAGTACCTGTCCATAAATGAGGAGATATGGAATTACCAGAAAACTATCGTCCAGTATCGATACTTACTGTGTTCTCAGAATTGTTTGAGATAATAATAAAAAAAATCATAAAATTTTCAGCAAACAACAGCATGGGTCCTTCTTGATGGGCAAATCAGTGGAGACGGCATTGAAGGAAGTGCTTGAAAATATAGGAGAAGCTTTTGATGGGGGACAAAAATCTAGTTTACAGGCATGTGACTTATCCAAGGCTTTCGATAGTATTTCGCACTCAGTGCTTTTAAACAGGCTAGAATTGAAGGGGTGAGGCCCTTGACCTGATGAAAAGTTATCTGACAAACAGGAATCAGAAAACAACTTTGGGAGGCAGGTCTTCTTCTTGGGAGACGGTGAGTCATGGAGTACCGCAGGGTTCTCTGTTGGGTCCTCTTTTGTTTCTGACATATATGAATGACTTGTCAGCTAATGTGAAATCAGATCAAACTTTTCTCTTCGCTGATGACACTTCTTTTATGAATAAAGGGATGGACAACCAGGAATTGGAAGAGAAAGACAAGAAGAGACTAAAGGAAGCCCAGGTATGGTTCAGCGTAAACAAAATGATGATGAACAGTGATAAAACACAGAGACTACTATTTTAACAAAGATGTCTTCGGACAATCACATGTGGATACTTGGTGTCTTTTTGCAATCAAATCTCAAGTTTTCTGTCCACATTGATGAAATGATTCCTAAGTTGTCAAGATGCAGTTAGGAGAATAAAGCAAATACCGGGAGTTGACGCACCCAAGAATACTTAATTCAGCTACTTTCATAGTGTCCTTAACTTCGACATTCTTTTCTGGAGGGTTTTGTTTGAAAGTAATAATGTATTCATAAAACAGAAGCAGGTGCTGAGAATACTATATGGCCTTAGTAGTAGATATAGCTGTAGAAAGCTATTCCCAAGAGAAAAAATTCTTACCGTTACTTCCATTCTTATACTTATCTGTGTAATGTACATACATGATAATAAGGATATACTACTGAAAAACAACTTTAATCACAACTATGATACTAAAAACAAAAAAACTTCGTCATACCATACCATCGTACAAAAGCATAACAGTTAAATGTAAGTCATCTAACTACAAAAATTTTCAACAAACTGGCGTCTTGAATGAAGGAATTATATCGAATAAAGCTTAAGAATAAACTAAAATGTCTCTTAATGAATAAAGCATACTACTCAATACATGAATATCTGAATGATACTTTTTAAAAAAATGTATTTGTATGAAATACGTTGTCTGGCCAAATTTATCTATTTATTCTTTGTTTGACTATTGTTGTGTTTTGTTTTATACTTTTTATTTATTTATACTTATGGGTCTTTTTAGATAAAATTGTACCTGACTCCCCAGAAATTTTTTATGGGTTAAAAATTGATTCATATTCTGTGATATGTACTTTATTGGAATGAATATATGAATTATTATTATTATATATATATAAGAACGTATGTAAGTTTTCACACAGTATCAGTTCAAATGTAGAACATGATTAAGCCATAGTGTGGCGAAACAATTTCAACCAATAAAAAGTTTGTGGAAATTGAATTTTATTTATAACTTAATGCAAATGAATTTTCATCAAGTAAAGACCGAAACCATAACATTGTCGATTGTTTGTGGCTCATTCTCATGAACGGCAACTTCGATTTCGTGTTTCAAGACATCTGGATGGTTCGCGTGGCACTTACGTATGTTTAACGGATCTCCACAAAAAAATGGCCTTTAAGGTAAAAATGAGCATTATCGGGTGGTCAGGAGGTTTTACTTCTTGCACTAGTTGAACTTTGTAAGCCTTTCATAGCGAGGTCTTTATGCGTAATTCTCCGTGTGAGAAATGTTCTGTTCTCGAGCACGATAACGAGTTGTTGTGTTCACTGAACGAGAACGTGACGGGGTTGTTTTACCAAATAACGTTTCAGTTTTCACGAACAAATTGATCCACAAATTGCCCTGAGGGCATTTCATTTCTATTGAATTCTCCACGTTACAATTTGGATAGAAGGTTCGCAATTTTGGACAAAGTTTTTAATATTTACCAGATTTGTTCAAGCGTAAATCGACCTATTTCGTGAATGTCCAATATTAAACTAACTTCCTTTCAAAACACGAATGACAGGAGTGTTATCAGTCTCGAAATAACCATTACTTCAAAATGCAAACTCTAGATGGCCCTTTCTTCAGGTCCAAATCTAGCAGGGAGCACCCGGGTACCGGCGATCCGGATGAAAACCCCGATCGTGTGAAAGAGGCTTTAACGTCACGTTCTCGATGATGATGTGCGATGATATCTTAATCCGTGCACACTTCCCGGGTTCCATTCATTATGGACGATAGCCCATCAGGATTTACCCACCTGATATTTTCGATATCATCTATGCATATCTTATCTGGTTTCGCTTCGTATTTACGGATTGTCACCATCGTCAGTCGACGTTATGTGTAACACCGTCGGTGATAATGCTGTGCTTCAGGGTGTTCTCTCCCAAGAAATCCTTAAACGGTAAATCTAAATTTTATACTCTCCATTTTGATTTTTTTTTAATATGTTTATTCGGTTACTGTTAGTCAGAATGAAATAAACTAGGTACTGTTTTAAAGTGCGATATGATTTGTTTGTTTTTCTCAGAATGTCCGTGTTTTGCTAGTTCACATTCAAAAACGTGTTCGTGATTTCACGGTCAATGTACAACTTTATCGATTATTGCAGCAAAGCAGCGTTGGACGGGCTTGAGTTCCGGATGAGTGAACGCACTTTCGAACAATAGGATAATACCGAAAAACGTGCGACTGTGGTTAGTGATACATGATACCTTATATAATACATTCAGTCATGAAAGTGCACGGAATTGATCATTTACAAAGCACAAAGGTATTGTCTAAATTCTTTCTATTGTTAAGTTGGCACAACTATTTTTTATAGTTATTTCATAGATTCGGTCTTTACTTGGTGGAAACTCATTTTAATTAAAAAAAAAAGTGTATGAGACAGTAATTTATTTCCACAGAAATGTTTGTACCACTACAGCAATTGTTTCACCACGATGTGGCTTCTTCAGGTATTACATTGTACTGTCTGTACAATGTACATTTTTTTTTAATATTCTTTATAGTGCCTAATTTTATCAGTTCATCTCAAGCAAGGGCGTACCCAGCGAGAGGCAGGGGGGGGGGCAGCTGCCCCCCCTGGAAGCAAAAAAATTAATCGTTCTTAAATGTTGTTGCTGGAATACATAACAATTCTTGAAATAACTTTTTAATAATAAAAAAATATAAATCTTACGCTGTAATGGACGATGAAACAGCAGATATCGCTGGAAAAGAACAACTTCCTATCAGAATGCGGTTTTATGATGAGAATCAACAAAAAATCAGAGAGGAATTTGTAGGCTTTGTTGAGCTGAAATCTCAAGATGCGCCTACAATCGCTAGCACAATTCAGAGTTTTTTATTTGATCAAAATCTGTCAGCAGAGAATTGGGTTGAATTTGGATTTGACGGATGTTCTACGATGGCTGGAAAAGAAAGTGGTGTACAGGCTATTTTGCCGCAAACTAAATCTTGTGGTCAATGATGCTAGCAAACTACCGGAAATAAGAAACTTGATTGCAACTGTTAAGGATACAATATTCTTCTTTCGTGAGTCGCCAACCCGCAGGATTTCGGCTCCGAATTTATCAAGGCTCTGTGGTCTGAGAAATACAAGAGCATCAGAAAGTTTTCAAACAGCTTTCGTGAAATCGTCAATGCGCTAGAACATCTCTCGATCGAAGGAAACTATGCTACAAGAAAATTTGCCTATCAATTGCACTGCGACTTTTGAAAGTTCCACAAGGTAAAAATATGGATTATTGTGAGGAAACACATTGGTGAAATCCTTGATGTCATCAAGAAGGATAGACAAGAAATTGAACATGTTTCTGAGGATGTACTTAAAAAATCACATGTTATCGCGAAGAAAATCGGCGTTGAGTTAACATTTCCACGAATTGTTAAGAAGTACATACACAGAAGTAATCCGCCATCTGAGACTGCGACTGAATACTGGAGACGATTGTTGATTATCCCTCATCTTGACTCTTTAACCTTATGATTGAATGCTAGATTTCCACACGAGAATACACCTGCTTTTGCCTTCTCCCATCTTTATCCTTCATACATGCCAAAAAGTTCTTAAAAAAGATTTGGAAAAGAACGCAAAATCTTTCATGCAATTTTTTGAGCTGGGTGATATCTCCGCAGAATTAGATTTGTGGTTTAATCTGTGGAAAAAAAAGATTTAGCAGGGGAGAAATTAGAGGATATTGAAGTGGCTGCAGTTTTGAAGGAGGCTAATAATTTTTCCCTGCAACAAGGCATGCACTCCTCATTTTAAGTGCTTTTCCATCCACTACGGCTACTGCTTGACTGTGTACGATCTTTCAGTACCATTCGAAGGGTAAAGATCTGGCTGACAAGTAAAGACCTGGCTGGGAGAGGTCGGATTGGCTGAATTGAGTTTGATGGGCGTCCATCGTAAATTTTTTAAAGAAAATCAGAACTGGATTGAAACGATAAAGCACTGTTTTGGTTTCATTCACCTTCGAAAAAAACAATTCCGTAATAAAATGTTCCCGACCACGGTTTGCCCCCCTAGATTTGATCCTGGGTACACCCTTGATCTCAAGTGTGTTTTTTGGTGGATAATTATATGGAACGAAGAATATATCGCAAATTCTGCAGCGCAAATGAAGTTTTGTGTGATTAATCACACAAAATGTGATATAAGAATTACGGTAAATCGACTTTATCAAAAACACGTGCATAAAAATGGTACAATACATTCGAAAGCGAGATGTGGTGGAAGATTTGTTTCGCTCTGACCGGCCATCAACCCATTCATCTGAACTTGCTATCGCTAAACTAAAAGAATTGGTGACTGGAAATCATTATTTAAATCTGAGACAGATAGCTGGTTTGAAGTTTCTTTATCTAACTCATCATTGGGTATAATTTTGAACGATTGAGCAAGACATATAGCAATACTGAATAAGTTTCGAAGCACATGAGTTGCAAGGCTATAATTGTAACTGAATTTCTAGCGAAAAACTCAACAAATCCTTTCGTCAACACTGACTTCCTCAAAAATAAATTTAACTTCAGTGATGAAGCCCATTTCGGAAAATCTAAGAATGATTGTTGAAAAGTCTGTCCATCCTCAACGTGTTACTGTTTGGTGCGGTTTTTGGGATGGCGGTGTGATTGGACCTTACTTATTCAATAATGAGGCTAGTGCAAATTTGTTATTATAGTAAATTTATTCAATTCCGCAGAAAGTAGAAATTTTCCTCAATAATAATCCACTGATGATGATACTGCATAATTTTACACCAATATTCTGCGTAAATTTTCGCAATCTCTTATCTGAAGTGCCTGATATGGTTCAATCTGACGATTTTTATAACTTGAACGATTTGAAATTATTAATATTTCTGATACGAGTTGAGTGTACTCAAGGGATTTATTTATTTACTTCTGATGAAAACTGCTAGGATGATAACGTAAACCCAAAACAAACTTATGATTTATTCTACGATTTTTGGGCAAAAATGCTAATTAAGAAATTAAAGTAGAACATTTTAAAAAGTTACAATTTAAAATACGCTACTCAACAATTATATTGTATTTCATTAAGATATTTGAATACTGAACTGTTTCAGCAATTGTGATAAATTTGTTGTAGGATACTGAACTGTTTCAGGCGTTACTATTTGGTAGTTATTATAATATTGCACAAAATAAATTATAGTCCGTATTATTTAATGCAAAGGACCCAACTCCAAACATACATAAATCGGAAGTTTATGAGTTATCTTGCTCGACGTGCAGTAACCAATATACAGGACAAACGGGACTTTACTTCAAGACGAGGTTCAACGAACATAAAATGAATTTCGTGAAGAATAAACAAACCTCTACTTTTGCCATTCGTTTTTTAGAAAACGGCCATCCTTTTCCGACAATAGATAAACTCAAAATTTTATTTTTATTGATAGTAAAACGTGGTAATTTCTACAACGTGTTTCAATTATGATCAACTACCAAATAGTAAGGACTGAAACAGTTCAGTATTATCAATTGTTTTTAAATTATACGAATTTATTAGAGACACACAGGTATTTCAGTGAGATTGTGTCTTTCAGATTTAAACGGCGATTTTCAATAAAAATCTCCTTCCTTCAGCGATGCAATGCAAAATAAATATTTTTTGTGGGACATTTTCATCCACTCTTAGAATCATAATGCACATTTGAGATGTACTATCAAAATGGGGCACTGTAGACTAACAAAATGACAGATGATGCTCAAACTTTGCGGTATTACAGAAGACAGTTAGCCAACTTAGCGACAAAAATTATTCCGGCAATCCTTTTGCGGCTTTTTCAAATGATTAGTTGTCAGTATTTTCTTGAAATAATTAATATAAAGGGCTTTCCAATAACCGGTTTCATTGTGATATTAAAAAAACGATTATATTTTTAGAGAAATCAATGGATGTTTATTTCATTGTACCATCAACAATGGAACATGATATCAGCCAAATGGCCGTCACAGATTGCAGTATCACATCCTTTCTATGAATAAAATAATAAGAAAGCGGTTTTTTACTTGATAGAAGGAATATTTCAAAATTTGAATATCAATACAGATTTAATCTGTTAATCTTCTACAATTTTAATTTCGAAAAATTTATTCAAGAAACTTCAAGAATTAAATTAATGTCTTATAAGCACTGCTTATATTCAATAGACGTATAAAATCGAAACTCATTATACAATATCAAATGGAATTAAGAAAAAACCCAACGAATATAAATTGTCAATTGAAATTAATAAATAAATGTTTTTTGTTTCGTTCCAAGCATGCGTACTGAACTCTTCATACAAGCGGAAACGCAGCTTTGCTTGTGACAAAATGTTTTGTTTTCTGATCTTATATTTATGAAAACTAAATCTTTCTCAACAATATACAACATAATTTTAAGAACTCCTCAAAAACTAATTTATTTGAAATATTTAATATATTTGAATGAATTACTTCAAAAGCTCTCATAACATGTAGCAAATCCTAAACAAATAATTAGAATTCAGATAAGACCAGTTCAACTTCACATTCAAAAGATAAAATCAATTAACAATGAATAAAGTTACCCAATACGATCTCTAGGAATATGTGTTTGTTGAACATTCAAACTAGGTACTACTCTGTCAAGAAAGTACCGGGAATTTTCAATTAAAACAACATTTTTACATTTAATCGTCAAAACTTAAACTTCAAAATATGCTCCATTTGCTCCAATACATCTATGCCAACGGCACTTCCAATTCTCGAAACATTTTTTATAGGCGCTTTCCGGGATGGACTTTAGCTCTCGCGCCGAATTTTGTTTTATGGCTTCAATCGACTCAAAACGGGTGCCACGAAGGGGCAATTTTAGTTTTGGGAAGAGGAAAAAGTCGCAGGGAGCCAAATCCGGCGAATACGGTGGTTGCTGAAGCACGTTTGTTGAGTTTTTGGCGAGAAAGTCAGTCACAATTGTAGGTCGGTGAGAAGGCGCGTTATCGTCATGCAAAATCCATGAGTTGTTCGCCCACAAATTTGGCCGCTTCTTACGGATACGCTCACGCAAACGTTTCATAACGCCTAGGTAATACTCCTTGTTTACCGTCTGACCCTCTGGAACGAATTCGTAGTGCACCACGCCACGGATATCGAAGAAAACAATGAGCATCACCTTCATTTTCGAGCGGCTTTGGCGTGGTTTTTTCCACCGCTCATTTTTTGCCACCCATTCCGATGATTGCTGGCTTGTTTGCATATAGTACTTGTAGACCCAGGTCTCATCACCAGTTATAATGCCTTCCATGAATGTAGAATCGGAATTATAGCGATCCAGCATGTCTGAAGCAACCTGTTCGCGATGACGTTTTTGAAGAAAATTCAGGTCTTTCGGTACGAGTCGTGCGTCACCTTTCTCATGCCTAAAATATCAATCAAAATCGTACATGCGGACTCGTGAGATATCTTAAGATCATGTGCTATCTCTCTCAAGCTGGTACGACGGTTTTCCAGCACCCTTTCCTTAATTTTATCGACGTTATCTTCGATCGAAGCCGTCGATGGGCGACCACTTCACGACCGTCCTTGAAGGCTCTGTACCACTGATATGCACGAGTTTTCGATAGAGCATTATCACCAAAGGCCTTTTGCAACATTTTCAATGCATCGGCACACGAAAATTCATTTGCAACACAAAACTTTAAACAAATTCTTTGCTCAACGTAATCACCCATAGTAAAAATCGGCACGCACTCTGACATCGACTGACTTAATCAGCTGTTGCAAACACACTAGGTGACAGATCCCGCTCAAGCTTGGCATAGTAATTAAGGACAGTGGTACCAACCTAGGAAAAAAATTTTTACCTGCCTTATTGCCCCGCCAGATTTAAATCGATAATTCCCGGTACTTTCTTGACAGAATGTATATCTAATATCCAAAGTACTCTATGTTCTATGCTCACAACAAAATCACACAAAGTTTATAAGGAATGGTCGTAGTTAAAACATTCAACATTGCATAATAAATTTCTTTATTTAAAAACCTAAAATAATTATATATTATATATAAAATGAAATAAAAAGAAAGCGGTTTTTTAATTGATAGAGGGAATATTACAAAATTTGAATATCAGAAGACTAACAGATTAAATCTGTTTTGATATTCAAACCTTTCTATGAAATCTTCCATGACCAATTCGCACATTTGCGACTGTACGTCTTCGATTGCTTCAAGAATTCCATCTTTAAGAACTTGTCAGATACTGAATTGTTTCAGTCGTTACTATTTGGTAGTTGATCATAATTAAAACAAATTGTAGAAATTACTATGTTTTACTACCAAAATATATATTACACCCTTTCTTGTGACTCGTAGTGAACAAAAATTCAACCTTTGCCACTCATTCTTTAGAAAACAGTAATTCCTTTCGACAAAAGAAAATCTTAAGAAAATTTTACATGTAGATTCAAAAGGAAAGAAACTTGATTATTGAAATTTTCAAATTCGTTCACAATAAAAATAATGTAAAAAATAATGAATGACTGTATGGAGCTTTGTAAATCCAAATATTTGAGATATACAACAAAATAATGTGAAAATAATGAATGACTGTACGGAGCTATGTAACCCTAAAAATTATTTTAGATATTTAAATGGGTACCGTCTGTTTAACAACCTTCTTTGTCGATTGCCGACATTCCGATATCTGTTAGAAGGCCCCTCTTTTTAACCCGGTTTTTTATCACGTTCCGATTGTAAACCTCTGTACCACTATTAGGTGTTACCGAGAATCTGTTGAAATATTTTAAATATTTATCACTTTTGTTCAGGTACCACTGTAAGGTCTTCAGTTGTCTGATGATGGGATAGTTCATTTCCCGAAACTCGAGTCACAAGAAAATGTGTAATATATATTTTTTGGTAGTAAAACATAGTTATTTCTACAATTTGTTTTAATTTAAGAACTTGACTCGATTGCGGAGAATCGACCTTTCACGATCTTTCACGTAGCCCCAAAGAAAAAGTCTAAACATCTCGGTAGCAACCTCTTCGAGAAATATCACGGCCAGAAAACTCCTCTTACGAAATACCGATTGTTTCGTTGCTTGTGTGGCACGTCTTGTTGAAAATAAACGTCGTCCCCATCAATATCTTCAAATTCCGGCCATAAAAAAACATTTATCATAGGTCAGTAGCCGGACGAGAAGGTGCTTTAGTTTTGTAAACTGTGACTGCAAAATTTTCATCATTTTTATAGTGAATTTTAACAATTTCAATGCGTTGTTAAAGCATGTATCGTTCCATTTTTAGTAATCACGTAGTTTTTACTTGTCAAATGTCAAAAGATGACAGCTTCAAGAGTGACAACTGCCCAGATAGCGTGCTATTCGAAATGGAACCTCTTATTGGAAAAGACTAAATGCGGCTTAACACATCGACACGACTAATAGACGTAGTTAGTCGTTTCTGCTAATCACAGTGCACCGAATTTCACAATATTTCAAGGCAAATAAGCCGATAATGGGAATAACCATATTTTCTCGAAATGCCAGCCATTCTATACTCGAAACCGTGTCAACGGCAACGAATTTGGCTCGCGTAACACACGCATCCCGCAAATTGTGCAATGTTGCCTCATGTCGATCGAAACAATGAGCCGTTTCTGTTCCAGACACCGGCGATATTTAAATCCCAAAATACGCAAAACTCCTGCAGGTACCCTGAAGTGTGTGAATCATCATCATTGAACCTGCCAAGGTTGTTCCGTACCACCAATCCAAAGTGCGTTGACCAGCCCGTGGTAGAACCTGCTATTTGCACCAGTATCTACATCATTATTATTTATAACGATTGTTGGTCACCGTTTACTCGTGTCATAGTGAGTGTACAATAGCGGAATTTTCGTCTTGATGCGCACTTAAACGGGAGCTAATTGGGAGACATCTCCTTCGGCGATCTTCCGAGACGGTGTTGGGGAATTAGAAGGTATCGTGTTTGATGTTGTTTTTAGTTTTCCGCCTGTTGAGTGTGATGCTTTTTTGTTAATTTGACTGCAGAAGTTATACTGTGTGAACTAAATGAAGTGTGGACAACTCAGTGGGAGAGCATCGGGCTCGTGACCGGGAGGTCCTGGTTCGAATCCTGTTCAGGTGGAAAAGAAACTTTCTAGTTGGACGGGTGTCTGGCCATCATTTTACAAAAATTAAGAGTGTTGCAAGATCGCAGTAACAAAGCCTACCCAGAACACAACTGAACTCCTAACTCGCACAAGCTGAAAAAGCTTCTAAGGGATCTTCACAGAAGATCTAGGAGTATCAGGATAATAATAAAAAAAGAAAAATTATAAAAAATAACTTAAATCAAACCCCTGCATAAGAAAGGGAAATGTACATGATGTCAATAATTTCCGTCCAATTAGTTCTGTTCAGTTCTTGCGCAAAACTATTCCAGAAACCCTGTCGGTAGGCTTTGCTCATTCATACATAAGTTCAAAATTTTCTCTGAGAAACAACATGGATGTCTAAAAAACATAAGTACTACTACAGCTATGTATGAATTAGTATGTGATATAGTTGATGCTTTGGAGAGTGATGAAGTGCCTGTTGGGCCTTTTCTAGATTTATCTAAGGCATTCGATAGCGTGAATAATGAATGCCTTTTGAAGAAACTCTCTTTATGTGGTATTCGCGATTGTCAACTGGAGTTGCTCAAGAGATTCTTGTCTGATCGAGTTCAGAGGGTTTGTATTCATAGTGAAGGACTAGTTTTTATGTCAAAGGATAAATATGTCAACATGGGAGATCCCCAAGGAAGTAATCTGGGACCCTTTTTATTTCTGATATATATCAATGAACTCGACATCTTGTTGTTTGTTGACGATGCGAGTGCTTTGCTGCGAAGCAGAAATCTCAATTCGAGTATTGAATAAGCTAGGTTAGCCTTCGCTTCAGTACAGCATTGGTGCACTCAAAATGAGATACTGTCAGTAAGACTGAGTGTGTGATTTTTAGAACGTTCAGTCTAAAAATGTGTATCCTTAGTCAATAACTCTGCATAATACCCGGGTCAGATTTTTATCTTCGACAGAATTTCTTGGAGTTTCGTTTGATTGTCACCTGAAATGAAATGATCATTTGAGTCAGGTCAGCAAAAAACTCAATAAAGTTTTGTACATGATCAGGGTATTGTCACGGAGAGTGGGCATGAAACTTTTAAAAACAGTTTATGATGCAAATTTTTATTCACTTCAACAACTTGTTGTTGCTATGTAAACAAGCAAAATTGCCGTATATGGAGTGAAAATAATCCTCAAGAAGTTCTGCAGGTTCCACTGTATGGTGTGCTTTACACGCTGGAGGCATCATCGGTCCATATTTCTTTAAAAACTATGCTGGAGCTAATGTTACAGTGAATGGTGCTCGTTACAGATCGAGATCAGTGATTAATTGTTTCAAAATTTGAATGTTATCGACCAAGAGGTGTTTTGGTACCAACAAGATGGTGCTACACCTCATGCTGCTACGTAACAATTGATTTATTGAAAGAAAGATTTGGCGATAACATTATTTCGAGAAATACTCCAATTAATTGGCCTCCAAGATCATGCGACATAACTCCACTGGATTATTTTCTTTGGAGTTATGTCAAGTCGTTGGTTTATGCTGATAAACCAGAAACAATAGACGCTTTGGAAGCCAACAAAACTCGTGTTATTGATTAAATAAGGCCTGAATTACTCGAAAAAGTGGTCCAAAATGTGTCTGGTCGAATGCGGTTCCTTAGAGTTAGTCGTGGTGGACATATACCGGAAATTATTTTAAAAACATAAATATCATAAAATTATCTTTCAAATAAAAAAAAAATGGCGTCAATCTTAATTTAAATGTGTTTCATTTCAAATTATAGTTCTATCACTCTAAAAAAAATACCCGATACTAACGGGTGTGATCCAGCCGAAAATCCCTCTTATCATGTGTCTGATAAAAATTATCTACCGGATATAATTATCAAGGCTCCAAGAATTACATAGTTTCAATTTGTGTAAATTGATAAGGTTTCAGATTCTCCGATAAATCATATTTACATGTTTATGTATACAGTTCCAGGGTTGAATATACCTGAAACACCTTATCACCAAAATAAGTGAAGTAATCGCCTAGATATAACGTGAACTGTCCATACAATATTCTAGATTAGAAAAAACTGTTTCTGCTTGCAGTTGAGGACTCTTTTGACCCTATTTAAACTTTGATTTATCTTCTTTCTTAAATGCAACTATTCACTTATTGGTACTGATTCGTTGACGATATTATTTGCCCTTTCATCGATACGTCCAGGCAACTTTTTTTCAATCAATTATACCCATTTTTATTTAAAAAAAATTCACACAGTTTTTATTTGACAATGTATCCAGAATCCTGACACGTGTTTCAGTCTTTCGAACATCTCAAAGGAGGACAAAAAGGAACTTGATTTAAAATTGAATAAGTTCTTTTATTCTACTTCGGACATCTGTATATTTTTATGGCGCATAGAGGTAACAGTTGTTAAATTCTTCCTTTTTCTCAATGGCTTTTTTGATTGAAAGAATCTCCAAATAGTCCATCAATTTACCCTTATTAACATTATATTGTAAAGGGTCTCTTAAAAAAATTATTATTTTCTATACAATGTTCTGCAAAACCGGTTGATTTTTGGTTTTTCACAATAGACATCCTATGTTCTTTGATTCTATGTTTTAAACATCGACCTACCTGTCCAATATATGTAGCATTACATTCATCACATTTAATTTGATAAATTCCCGATTCGGAAAAGTTAGGGTTCCTTTCTTTATTGTTCACCAACATGTTAGCTAAATTATTTCTATTTACTGCTAAAGAATTAACTCACACTGTTCTTTGATTTTGTTAGAACATAGATCAATCTTGAATTATAAAGTTGATCTGTGTTTCGAAGCATTAGTCCTTTTACACGTGTTGAGGGTTTGGATATAGGTTAGTTTTTTGATTTTGATATTTGGAATATTATTGAGGACTGAAGAAGGAATTTGTTTTTTGAAGATATAGTGCATGTTTTTAGAGATTTCTGAATTAACTTATTCGAATATTTAAATATATTAAATATTTCAAATAAATTATATTCTTTGAGAAGTCCTTTAAGTGTGTTCATGTTTTTAAAAGGCAATGGGTGTTGTTAATGGTAAGACCAGAAACAAAATTTTGTCTCCTTTAAATATTTATTTATTAATTTTAATGACTTTCGTATATATGTTGGTTTATTTATTCCATTTGACATTATATATTGAGTTTTGATTATATACGTCTATTAAATGTAAGCGGTGCTTGTTTTAGACATTAATTTCATTCTGAAAGTTTTTTGAATAAAAATTTTTTTTTTTAAATTAAAATTGTAGAAGATAAACATTTTTCAATTTGTTTTAATATTCAAATTTTGAATTAATTCCCATTTTATGAAGAGCATTAGAGATCCTCCTGCTGAAACCTTTTATATAGGCCATTGAACACCATATTTTCTTTTCTTCATAAGGATCATTTATATTGATATAATTTTTCTTTAATATTGTGATATGTTTTCTAATTAATCATTTTGTCAATGATTTCAGTTTTATATCCATTGTTCACCGCTATAGTTTAATTATATTGACTTTTTTTCGGAAATTGACTTCGTTCAACTGGGTGCTCAAAAGTCTATGAATGAAACTATGGAATGTTGACATTTTAATTTGCCATGTTTGATTAGATCTTGAATGAATTATGGTATCAGTAAAGGTAGATTTTCTAAAATTGTCGAATTTGAACTTATTATTACTTTGACTTATATTGAGATCTAAGAAGTTTATTGAAGAATTTTTTTCTATTTCTATTGGGAATTTAATATTTTCATTAATTCTATTCATATAATTCAAAAATTGCGATAGCAGCCTGTTACTTCCAGTTGAAGCAATAAAATAAGTATTTGTTCATTGGGTTCGAATGAATTTTTGATTCTAAATCATCCATGAACATTTCTGTCAAAATAGAGCTACGTGAAATTACCATGATATTATTTGAAACATAAATGATACCATTAAACTGGAAGTAATTCTGTTCAAGACAATTCAGGATATCATCTATTCTGATAGGATCAGTATTATTTTGTATCAATAACTTTTCAACAATTTGTACTGTTTCTATTGGGCGGATGCTAGGGAATAAATTTTGGACATCACACGAAATTAATTTGGAGTTTGCAGGTGAATGAAATGGATTTTATGTTGTAAATAAGTTGGAATATTGCATATTTGGCTCTTGAATTCGCTTAGAAAATGGGAAATCCAAAATAACATCATTTTTCTTCACAGAAGATCATTCAGTGTATTTACCTCTTATTCATATTCATGCAGTTCATCATAGACAACAATTAACACGCCCTCTGGCCACAAATGGTTCAGTTTACATACCGGCTCATTGAACTACCCGAAAAAATTTATCAGTCGAATATATTGATGGATCGACTAAGCTAGAGTTCATATTAACGCTCTTGCACTGTATTTGTAAGTAAATGACTAATAGCCGAATAATTTCCGTAACCGCGTAAGTAAACGCAGTGAACTGGGGGTTTTTACCTCTTGGTCCATCTCGCCGGATGTACAGCCAGAAGTTGTGTCCATTTTGGGTTTTTGTCAGTATGCTACGGTTCCCTTGGCGGCCGGTTCTATCCGCGGTACGTTAGCGAGCATCGTTATTATTTCATCTTTCGTTCCCGTATTGTTTCCGTCTGTTGTCTTCCTCCTTTTGTGTCTGACCCGAGTCTGGTGGTTGGCAGTCTCCGTTTCATTAGTGTCGTTCGCCGAAAATTTACGAGCTCTCCCGGTGAAACTGCTGTATGTTTCTGCTGCCACTTTGGGATACATCCTCGACATCGGAAAATGGCTTTTTCTTGTCGTTTCCTGCGCGATATTACTGCAGCCGTCGCTTCCAAGATGTAATAGAGAAGAGTACGTGGTCTTGTGTGGAATAGGCCTTTTTTATCGGGAGGTATGGAATCTCCAAGGAGCTGGAAACTTATCTGTGTTTTTTGCGCTCTCGAACCACGTCTTTATTTCTTCCAAATGTGTGTATTATACGAATTGTGGAACTAAAAGGGTCTTGAACTATTCCATTGGACTAACCGATAAATAATTCGTTGGGATACGTTGCATAAGACCTTAATTTTCTGCAAAAGCCCAATCGCTTCGGTGGCTAAAGACATGTAACAAATATTGGATTGTCCGTAACTTGTCATAGTTCATTTTAAAAATTAAATTAATGAGAGATTACTTCGTTTTCTATCGCTTTTTTGTTATTAAGGAAACTTCCCAGTTTAACTGATTTATAACAAATTGTATTTCGAAAGTTTCATATATTTATGGAACGCTTCGGTTTGTGCAGAACTTCGAAAGGTGAAGAATACCACGGTTTGTCTGCTCATTTTATAGTTTGACTGCGGTATCCTGAAAATTTTTTGTAAACCTCAATTGATTCGAAGATGTCTAGTTTTTTGCCCTTGGGTTCCTGATTTGCTATTTTAAGATTATTTAATTCTGGAAGGCATGACCTGTTTCGAAAAAATGTTTCGCAAAATGAGAGTAACCTTTTCGATGCTTAAATAGTGCTTAATCTTATTTGAACCTTTTTGTGAAAGTTCTCCTGGTTTGCTCTATATATACACAACTTAATTTATTATTAGTCCACTTGTTTATGTCTTCAGCATTGAAAAATAGGTTGGAAGTTTCATATGAGGATGTGAAAGGTATTTTTATGTTAGTTGTTGGAATTATTTGAAGCTATTTTTTGTGAAATTGGTTCGAAATATGTTTCGTTTACAAATTTTTGTTATTGTTTTCTGTTTTTGGAGTGAGGTATATTTGTTTCAAAATAAGTTGTTTTTTCTTGTTGCTTCTGAGAGAATTTATAATTTTTGTTTCGGAAGGATTATTTATAGCTATTTGTTCGATTGTGTTTAGTTCCCTTTTTAGCGCAATATTAATTAAGCGAATGGGAAATGTTTTATTGATCTACAGGGTGAGTTTGATGGTTTGAATCGGTCGTTGTGGGATTTTTAAATAAATCGAAGAAAATTTATTTTATTATCAAATTTTAGTTCCACAATAAATGTGACCTTATGGTGTATCTCACTAAAATGTCTTAAAGTTAAATTTACTATGGAACTACAATCTGATACTTAAATAATTTTTCTGAACGTATCTTCAATTTAAAAAATAATACGATTTCCTTTGATGTATTTAGAAAACCTTCACCGATAGATACAACCATTGAATTGTGCAAGACACGAGAAACAAAAACTCTTAAAGAAAAATGTCTACTAAATATCGAGTGTTTTTTTTGGAGTGATAGAACTTTCGATAGGGATACCTGTGATTTGACAGAATGAAAAAGCCATGTTGTTTTGACATTTCTGTTCAGTAAACATTGACAAATTATTATGGAGAGACTCACGCCGCAAAAACGTTTACAAATTAATGAAATTTATTTTCAAAATCAGTGTTCTATTCACTAAACTTTTAGAGCATTTCGTGAAATTTATGGTTACATAATCGTCCATCACAGCAGCTTATTCGTCGAACAATGCAACAGCAACAAGACAAAGAACTGTACGTACAGATGAACATATCGCTGCTGTAAGTCATAGCGTTAATGATGATCAAGATTTGTCTATTCGTCGCCGTTGGACTCTGTGCATCCACCACATGGAAAATTTTGCGTAAAGATCTTGGGCCACACCCATACAGGATCCAACTGGTTAAAGAACTAAAGCCATTTGACCATAGTAAGCGTCGTTTGTTTGCTGATTGGGCCCTAGAACAGCTTGAAGTTGATCCTGTTAACAATGCTCAAAGTTCTGCAGGTTCCATTGCATCCTGAAAATGCACTGTATGGTGTGCTTTACACTCTGGAGGCATCATCGATCCATATTTGTTTAAAAACGATGCTGGAGCTAATGTTACAGTAAATGGTGCTCGTTACAGATCGATGATCAATGATTATTTGTTTCAAAATTTGAATGGTATCGACCCAGAAGTATTTTGGTTCCAACAAGATGGTCCTACACCTCATGCTGCTACCATAACAATTGATTTATTGAAAGAAAGATTTGGCGATAACATTATTTCGAGAAATGGTCCAATTAATTGGTCTCCGAGATCATGCGACATAAGTCCACTAGATTATTTTCTTTGGGGTCATGTCAAGTCATTGGTTTATGCTGAAAAACCAGAAACAACAGACGCTTTGGATGCCAACATGACTAGTGATATTGATGAAATAAGTCCTGAATTACTCGAAAAAGTGGTCCAAAATTGGTCAGGACGAATGTGATTCTTCAGAGCTAGTCGTGGTGGACATAAGCTGGAAATAATTTTTAAAACGGATGTCATAAAATTTTCTTTCAAATAAAAAAAAAATTTGGCTTCAATCTTAATTTAAATGTGTTTTATTTCAATTTAAAGTTCTATCACTCTAAAAGAAACACCCGATACAGATAAAAATAAATTGAGTTCATACTTGGTAAAGTTTAATATTTAAATTTACATACAAAAACAGAAATTTCGGTACCTTTACATGTTTCAGTTAAAAAATTGAATCAATAATGTTTTAGAAAAATTTTTATATCAATGATTTTTATCTCCTCTTAAAGGAGAAGATTTTAACTTTTGTGGAGAATTTACATCCTTTTCTCTTGTGTGAAATTGGACTATCCTGCAAATAAAACCAGAAAGTCTTCTCAAATGAATTGGATGAAAAAATCTTCATATTTCTTCTACTTTCGCTACATCCACGTATTGTTTCACTGTATTAAATACACGTCAGATTCTATCGATTATTTACTAACCGTGACATTGCGTGCTGTTTTGCTTTCTCCTAGGTACGATGATTTTTTTTGTCATGACCCATCCGGTATATCGAGCGACCGTTATATCGCTTACGTAGTCAATTGTCATCGGATGCTGTCATTTGACCCGAATCGATCGTAGTTATTTCACAAAAGGTGAACTTTCCATGCTTTATGCAACTGTACGATTTTCATTGCCGTTCCTTCGTTGTCCGAACGTGATCTAAGAAAATGTTCCATTTTGCAATCAGTTCATGTGTGGTTGGGAAATAGCCTATATTACACAGGGTGATTCACGGAGAATGTTACATTAATCGTTTCTAGTAAATCTTATAAACCTTATATGAGGCATATTGAAACGTTTTAAAATGACAGAATCGGAGGTTGCGATCATTTCTGGGCAAGTATATCTCATCTGTAAACCTTTTTGTTGATTAAACTATTGAGAAATTAAGCTTTGAAGTTACTTTACCAAAATGGTAAGAAGGAAAAAGAAAATACTATTAAATGTGAGCTGGAGTCAGCTAGAACGAAATGCTCAGAGTCAGAAATATTTACAGAAAATGTGTGCAAAATTTCAACAATAAATGACATGGGCAGTAAACTCAATCAGCTAGGCAAGAATAGTAGGGTGTCCTGTGCCTGTATTCCCAGATATTCGGTAATGAAAAGAATCAAGAAGGCTAACATCTCTGACAGAAAAGGAATATTAACTCCATTTTTGAAATCAAATACCTTCTGCAGCTAGGGAAAACACAGAACCGACAGAGACAATGTCTGGGGGAATCTTCAAAGCTTGAAGAACTCCAAAAAGTTCCAGTGGAACTTAAGCACTACTAGATCAAAACCTTATCTAAGCCTAAGCAAAAACATGCTTTTCACCGGCTTACTTTCCTTGAAAACAATCCCTGCCATTTGGTTCGTTTTCTTGTTTTAGGCACCCCCCGACAACCTCAATTATTCATTGATTTGTGGTATCAATTTGGTCTGCAGAATCCTTCTGTATTGGTTCTGCAGCATGGTTCTCTCTACGATATGTGAAGCCTTCCCAAATCCCCACTACTGATTACAGATGTGGCATGCACTTCACGGTCTGTATGGTATTTTTCTTGTGGTCGCCTCCGAATAAATTTAGCTCTATCATCCAATATTTGGAAAGTTTATTCATCGCGAAAACAAACCTGCGAATCTTCAACAACCATTATAAAGTATAATATGCTAGTCTTCAAGAGAAAGTGTTTTGTGCAAATTACTTTTTGATCATGGATGGTGCCAATTTTGATTTATAATTGTTCTTCTACATTTGAACTCCATACCATATAAATTTCTCCGCATCGTAGCTACAGACATAGAATCCTGACTTTTAAGATTTGCTTTTGGATTTCACACTTCTGGTTTTCTTCTACAACTACCCTTCCGAGCAGTTTCATCAAGTTGGTTTGCTTACAGTTTTTGGTTCAAGCGTCGAACTGTCGATTGAAATACCCAACATCGATTTGCAATATGTCTTTGACTCGTGTTACGTAATAGCGCAATAGCAGACGATTTTCCTCCTGAAAAAACATCTTTAAACTTTCTGTTTCAGTCTTCCCAGGGGAGCTCGGCGGAGATGTGGTTCACGTAGAAAACAGTTGCCGGAAATGTTTTCAGATTCAGATGAGATATCAACGACTACTTCGCACAGTTACAGGTGATGAGAAATGTATGGAGTCAACAGTCTTAAAATCAATGCTGTCGGAAATGATGGTATTTCACTTAGCATGGCGAGGCTTGCCTCTCCTATTGTGGAGCCTTACATCCTTCATATAGTTAATAGCAGCATTCTTGCAAAGTTTCCAACATCCTGGAAACATGCAGTGGGTCGCCCAATACCTAAAAACGATAACCCTGTGAGTGTATCGAACTTGAGAATCATAAGCATTCTCCCTCTGCTGTCTAAGGTACTTGAGAGAGTAATGTATGTGCATTATATGAGTTTTTCGACTCTAGGAAATTGTTCCCGAGTTATCAGCATGGATTTAGGAAGTTCCACAGTACCCAGGCCGCTCTGGCCTCTGCGACTGATGATATTTTCAGGTCTCTTGACTGTGATGACATGATGGAGCTTTTTTTTCTGGATCTTTGACACTATGAACCACTGGCTAACTTGTTCAAAGTTAAGATATTATGGATTTGATAGTTCTTCGATATTATTGGAGGAGTCGTTTCTTTCGTAGAGGACTTAGGAGGTTCGGTTGGGTGAGAACGTATCTCGGGTCGGGAGTTGCACAGGGTTCCATTTTAGGGCCATTGCTGTTTTTAATATATTTCATCGGTATATTTTATTTCTTGCGCTATTCTTCCCCAGAGTGCTTTGTGGATGATGGGCAGTTGAAGTTTAGATTTTCTCCAGCTGATATGGATTTGGTATCTGAGCGTATAACTAGTGATCTGGAAGTTATGTATCATCATGCTTTATCCTATAACCTGCTTCACAATCCATCTAAAAGTAAAATAATATGTTTTGTAATAATAGGGATTATGAACATCCGGAAAATAGTGTAAATGTTTCTGTGAATGGCACATTGGTTCCTGTGACTGACTCTGCGAGGAGTTTGGGATTGCTGCTTGATAGGCAGCTCAGTTTCTCAGCACATGCTGCTGGTCTAGTTATGTCTGCATTCTTTCGCTTAAAGCTGATCTATGCTGCTAGAGGGTTTCTCACGTTTTCGTTGAGAAAGCTTCTCGCTGAGACCTTGGTTATGTTTTCACTGAACTACTGTGATGTGGTGTATTTCCCTTATCTCAATTACTATTTCAGAAGTATAATTGAGTATGTTCAAAACTGGTGTTGTAGATTTGTTTGCGGTTTAAGAAGGTATGATCATGTGCCTGAGAGGATTAATGCTTTGGAATAGTTGCGTATGCAGAACCGTGTTAAATTACATATTAGTTGTTTTGTTTTTGATTGTTGACTCGTCCATCCTCTGAAGATCTTAGGAAGAAACTTGTTGCCAGACATAACATCTACTCTGTCAACATAAGGTATCCTAATGTGTTAACAATTCCTGTTTAACGAACTGCTAGTTTAGAAAAAGTTTTTCTGAAGGAGAACTTTTCTAGCTTCAAATTTCGATTTAGAAGTCTGCTGGAGGATCAATTTGTATAGCACAGTAATTCATACTAATCGATTGGTACTCCTACTCACTGTTTTTTTTTTATATCATTTTTTCATATTTAGTTTTTATTGGTTATTGGGAGGTTATTTAGTTTGTGTTCTTATATTTTTTTACATATGTTCATTCCTTCAGAGGAGTTAAGCATAAGAGTAGTCAACAGACTACTCTGGAGGATGAGACAAAATTTGTGAACAAATTGTAGGAAAGGCGATAAATAAATAAATCCTCCCCATCAAAAAAAAAAAAAAAAACACTTTAGAATCACACTACTGGAAAATATCAAACTTGAACGTAAAAAACTATTTTTCATTGAAATTCGCTACAATAACAGTCACAACTACTTTCAGCCGGAAAATTGACCGAATTATATCCCTTCTCTGACATTTCAACGAAAATTCTGCATTACCGACTGAATAATAAATCCAAGTAAATAAATTTCCCTACTTAATTTTATACACAACTGATGTATCTATCAACATTAGCATACCCCCAAGGCTCAATACCAACTTTTTATGCATCCTCAGGTACGGAAAAACAGTGTTCTTTGAAGTGAGTCTAATAAAAAAGGCAGGAACTGTATAATGGTTTCATTCGAGTTGAAACTCTGTAAACTCTTCAAGTATTAAAATCAAATGAGAAGAATATCTATTCATTTGATGAAAATTATCGTTCGAAACATATTTAACCATATTTAAATCGAATTTACCTTCAGCAAGCCGTAAAAAATTTTGATTTTTTTAAAGTTGACTTAGAATTATTGTTATAATGAAATTAATCTTGATCATTTTTTTCAGGGGTCTTGGATATGACCGCTACGGAGAATACCATCCGTTTCAGTGTCCATACACTGGACAAGGCCACTAAAGCGAAGGTGACCTTGGAGAACTATTACACTAATCTCATCGCCCAGCATTTGGAGCGTAAACAAAGGTGAGTGTACCACTTCGAAATCAATTAGGACTAAGAAGTATTCTCAATAATAATTATTACTATTCATAATTAGTTAATATTACTTCTTATACAAAATTAAACATTTCACATTGAAGCTCTCGAGTGGAATGCGCTGTTGTGAGGGAGCTTCCACCTCTTAATCCGGGAGACGGCGTTTCGATCGGAGTCTGCGCATCTGAAACTCATCAGACAGGCGTGATGCGCAGCTCTGCCTGTGACGCCAGTGACCATGTGTTCCGCTTGGAACGGTGGTCGTCAAACGCTGTATGCCTTACCCTCTTTGAACTCGTCGGGGACGGTTAGTCATGAATCTTTAGACTGGTCGGGTCCTCTATTGATACGCCTGTCAAGCTGTGGCAGAGCAAGGCAGGTTTCTGGGCGAGGAGCGAAGAAGTTGTTCACTACAACATTAAACTTCCCTTATCTCACAACAAACTTAGCATAAACGTGTGCATACATGTGTATCAAACATAACACAAGTCATTTCATGATATGAATATCAATTTTGAGGATACTACACTTCATATTAGAGAATAAAACACAATGTTTTATCAAATTTTCACAATTTATTCACTAAAAATGTGATTTCGATCATAGACATATTAAAAGAGACACATTTACGTTTTCTACCGAGGCTAACATTATATCGCTGATTATTCAATTGGATCGATCAGTTTGAAACTTGCACATGTCTGCAATTTGCTTCTGTGACAAACAAAACCTCGTCGAGTATAGAATTGTTGTACAGGTGTATCTTATACTGTCTCGATTTCTAGAACTTTCTATTACCATAGTTCATACTCCCTAATAATGATTTTTGAATTTTTTATTAGTAAAACATAGTAATTTCTGAAAACTTCTTTTAATTAGTATAATATTCGAAACAGGAATCAGTGTATTAATTTTAACGACTATTCGAAAGGTTAAAATGCCTATTACATCCTGTACTTTCAAATACATGCAGTTTCGCCTACGTTGACCTAATCTTTTCAGGTTGGCGAAATTGGAAGAAACACTCAAAGATGAAAACCTGTCGGAGGATCAGAGGCGAGAGAAGAGAACGGCGCATGCCCTAAAGGAGACGGAATTCCTGAGACTGAAGAGAAGTAGGCTTGGCGTGGAAGACTTCGAGCCTCTCAAGGTCATCGGAAGAGGTGCCTTTGGAGAGGTCCGTCTGGTTCAGAAGAAGGACACCGGCCATGTGTACGCAATGAAGATCCTTCGAAAGGCCGACATGCTGGAGAAGGAGCAAGTGGCTCACGTGCGAGCTGAAAGGGACGTTCTAGTCGAGGCTGATCACCAATGGGTTAGTATTGGTTATATTTTAATTCTAAGTCTTTCCCCACAAGCTCTTTGAAGAACTTCTATGAGTGGCCAAAATCCTTCTTCCTTAGTCAGGTGGAACTTAAGCCCAAAACTTTGCAGCCTAATTCAGTTCACTATCCTTGGTTCTGTTCCAGCATTTGAATATCCCATCTCTTTGGATTAGTTTTTCTTATTCAGTCATCATCTCACATAAATTAAATATAAGAAGGATTGAGCACGGTCGTGTCTTGTCTTCTTTTTGTCCTGGTCCTTGGTCTTGGCTACTTGGTCTTTGGTTGGTGCCCTGCTGCTCCTGTTCCTCATATAGTCATCGCTCTCTAGAAATTTCCTCACCATTCTCTTAGTGCTTTGAAAAGATGCTGATTCAGTCCAAGCCTCTTGATATTAGCCCTGAAATTCTAGTAGGAATCAGAGGGCATGAATGGTTTTGGAGCTAGACAGTTTTTCTTTATTTAAACTCCTAGATCTCGATATTTGGAGATTTTTCTGCCTGCTTTTGACGTAGGTCGTTGTTTGGGATGGATTTCTCGATAAGAATATAATTCTTTTTCCTATTTTCACTATTATTATGTTTGGCTCATTATAAGAAACTCTGAGATTTTATATGAGCCCATAAAATGGAAATTAAGATGGACTCTTAGAAATTCCAACTGAGACTTTAACTAACGTTGTTTAATTGAAATATTTATTTTTACAGGTGGTAAAAATGTATTATAGTTTTCAAGATCCCATAAATCTTTACCTGATCATGGAATTCCTCCCTGGTGGAGACATGATGACACTTCTGATGAAAAAGGACACTCTCAGCGAAGAGTGCACTCAATTCTACATTGCGGAAACTGCTCTGGCCATCGACTCTATACACAAACTCGGTTTTATCCACAGAGACATTAAGCCAGATAATTTGTTGTTGGATGCCAAGGGTCATCTCAAGCTGTCAGATTTCGGCCTGTGTACTGGCTTGAAGAAGAGCCATCGAACTGATTTCTACAGGGACCTGAGCCAAGCCAAGCCATCGGATTTTAGTAAGTTCAGTATGTATTACCCAATTTTTTTTACTATTATTAGTATTAGTTATTATTTTTTAATCAGTTTCATATTGGTGATTCAGTTGATCTGAAACTGTAGAATCTCTTAAATAGCTACGGAGGTGAATCTCCGTATTTGGAAACAGCCTTCATATGGTTAACACTCAACTGAATCACTAATTAAAAATTTACACTAGTATTATCGAAGAGGAGTGTGAATATGGGGCTTTAATAATCTTTAATATCATTCGAAACATGTTCGAAGATTGTTGTCCACTTATAAGATGCGCAAGTCGAGTCCAACATGATAAAAAGCGGATTACCCCTGTTAATATCACTGCTAAATGTAATCTGAATAATCATTATTGGTTGCATAGAAATTTCAATAGTCAGTCTACTAATGATCTATATAAAAAAATCCAAATCCTCATTTCCTGATTAAAAGTACTAAATTTAAATTTCATAATAGATTAATTAAAACATCAGACAATAAGAATAAAACAGTTTGGGATATGGCGAACACACTGGGAGAGAGATAATGGATCATAAGTCCATTTCGCTCATTGTTGATAGTGTTTTATACGAGGATCCCAAAGAAGTAGCAGGATATTTGTGGATTATTTCACCACAATTTTTGAGGTTTTCCTCAAAAGTTATTACAAGGGTTCAGTACACCCCTCCTGTATTACTCCATTCATGCCAAATACTAATTTTTAATCCTCACATGAATATATTCAAGAAGTTAGATAAGGATTTATTGAAAGATTATTGTTATAGTGTTAAGGATTATTACTGCTATAATTTTTAAGACTTCGGATGATATTTGTGAATATACATATTGTCGTGTACATAAAATGTTATATTCAAAGGATGAATAAACTGAACGCTTTCAGGAAGAAAATAAAAAATTCATTTCTTTATCCCAATTGGCCATTAGTTTTTCAAAATAGGATGTTAATATTGCTTTAAAAACACAAAATAAATTATCCGTATTATTTAATGCAAAGGACTCTACTCCAAACATTCATAAATCGGGAGTTTAAGAGTTATCTTGTTCGACGTGCAGTAATAAATATATAGGACAGTTGGGACGTTCCTTCAAGAAGAGGTTCAACGAATTTCAAATGAATTTCATAAAAAATAAAAAAAACCTAGTGTTGCCATTCATTGTTTAAAAAACAGCCATCCTATTCCGACCATAGATAAACTTAAAATTTTACATGTAGAATCTAAAGGAAAGAAACTTTATTATTTAGAATCTGTTGAAATTTTCAAATTAGTTCACAATACAAATAATTAATGACTATACAGATGTATATAAATCCAACATTTTTTATATTTTTAAATAAGTAACATCTATGTACCAATCCACCAATCAATTTATTGGTAGTAAAACACAGTAATTTCTACAACTTGTTTTAATGTTGGATAAACTATTATTATTATAAGTTCGTTCAAGTCAAATTACATTTCCAGTTATCTCATCGAGTCCAATGGACAGTAAGAGGAGAGCTGAAAGTTGGAAGAAGAACCGTCGAGCACTGGCCTACAGTACTGTTGGAACTCCTGATTACATAGCACCTGAAGTATTCCTACAGACTGGTTATGGTCCGGCATGCGATTGGTGGTCGCTCGGGGTCATAATGTACGAAATGCTGATCGGGTACCCCCCGTTCTGCTCGGAAAATCCGCAGGATACTTATCGCAAGGTGATGAACTGGAGAGATACTCTGGTTTTCCCTGCTGAAGTGCCCATCTCGGAAGAGGCCAAAGAAACAATTGTCAAGTAAGTTGAACTTCAGTGTTGGCTCTAGAATTCTCATTACATAAAGTAAATTGATGTTTAGGTATTCGAAGGTTAATTGCGTTAGATTTAGGAAAATAATAGAGCTAGATCATATGTTTTGAACTACATTAACAAATATTTTATCCAAATAACATATTAGCTGTTAATTTTTTCATCAAATTTGACTTTATTCATTCATATAGTCTGCTTTAAAAGCAATACGGTCATTTACAGCTTCTCTCATCTTTCAATACCTTTATTGAAGAACGGTTTGTATTTGGGCTTAGGTTTTGGTGATTACCTCCTCATTCAAGCCAGATCTCTTTCCGGCGAGCATTTTTTTTGTGTCTGCTATAGGTAAAATGAATGGGAGTCAAATCTGGAGAATAGGATCTGCAGTCTGATCTGGCCAGGGAGGGGCAACTGGCGAACATCCAAAAATATAGTCACTGCACAAGCGGTCAGAGACGCAATAAGGTCTTTCAAACCTTTCAAAACACCGGGGGTAGACGGAATCTTTCCAGCCCTTCTTCAAAAGGGCATGGATGTGTTGATTCCGTATCTGCTAAAATTATTTAGAACAAGTCTGGCTTGGGGGGTTATCCCTACAAGCTGGACACTAACTAAAGTGGTCTATATACCAAAGGTGAGATGAACAGAATCGGAACCTTATTCGTTCAGACCAATAAGCTTGACATCGTTCCTGCTGAAGAGTCTGGAAAAGGTGATTGATGTCCATATCAGGGGGAAGGTGCTAATTGACAGTCCCCCTAGCCCTCATCAATGCTCCTACCAGGCTGGCAAATCGGCAGAACTTGCATTGGATAATCTGGTCGAAAAATTAAACCAATCTCTCGATAATCGAGAGATAGCACTAACAGCGTTTCTAGACATTGAAGGTGCTTTTAACAATACGCTGTCGGTTTCTCTCGCTGCGAGAGGAATCGACCCACTAATCTGTAGATCGATACAGGCAATGCTATGCGGCAGAACAATAACGACCTCATACCAGGATGAGGTCTTCGAGTTCAAGGCTGCGAAGGGCTGTCCGTAGGGCGGTATTCTTTCACCCTTACTGTGGACCCTTCTCGATGACCTGCTAGCGATCATTTCGCTGTGGGGAGTCGACGTTCAAGCATTTGCTGATGACCTGGCAATCATAGTGAAAGGTAAATCGGAGGTGACGATATCGGCCGTCCTTCAAGAGATACTGAACACTATTGACAAATGGGGGAAGACATGTCTCTTAACCCGCAAAAGGTAGTTATAGTACCATTCACTAAAAAACGGAAGTTGAATGGTTTAGAACCGCCGACTATCCGTGGTGAAATAATACAATTCTCATTTGAGACCAAATACCTGGGAATAGTCCTGGACAAGACCCTCACCTGGAATGCACACCTGGATAAAGTGGGTTTCCAGACTTGCAGGCGGATCTGTGGTAAAACCTGGGGCCTAAAGCCCAGGCAGATGTACTGGCTATACACTATGGTAATTAGACCACGGATAGTGTATGGCGCTGTAGCGTGGTGGAAGAAAGACCAACAAACAGTTGGCGAACAAAAGCTCACCCGACTACAGAGACAGGCTTGCCTTGCAATTACAGGTGCGTTTCGCACCACACCCACGGCAGCCATGGAGGTCCTACTTAATCTACCACCCCTGCACCTACTCATGCAGAGGGAGGCGGAACGGACCACATACAAACTATATCAACTGGCGATTGACAGGCCAGAGGCAATAGTGATGGGAGGCTCAAGACTGCTGGACGAGCTTTTAACGAACAGTATCCTATCGATGCCCTCGGATCTAATGTCAAAAATCACGAGCCAGGAACGGAATTTCAATGTAATCGTCCCCAGCCGGGACGAGTGGACCCAGCATGCTGAGGTTCTATTGAGAACCGACCTTGGCTTGTTCACAGACGACTCGCGAACGACGAACGGAACAGGAGCGGGAGTCTATGGGAGTAAACCGAGAATTAACATCTCATTGAGTCTCGGTCAAAACGCAACCATATTCCAGGCAGAAATATTTGCCATCGAGACCGCGGCAGAACTGCTGATAAAAACGGCAAATCTACCAAGGTAAAATCAAAATATTTACTGATAGTCAGTCAGTACTAAAAGCTCCGGAATCCAGCTGTTTTACATCCAAAACAGTCTGGACTTGCCGCACGGCTTTAAACAGGCTCGCTATGTATAACGGAGTCACTCTGGTTTGGATACCGAGCCACTCAAACTATTTGGGTAACAAGGAGGCGGATCGGGTGGCATTTGCTGGAGCTGCGCTGCCTCTGGTAGGACCGGAACCATTCCAGGGAATACCACATGACGTGGATAACGAGGCGATAACAGGCAGAATTAACTCAAGGCTAGAGTCTTTCTGACGAAGCCATTCTGGCCTGAAACACTCGAAGTTGTTCCTTGGAACAGCTTCGAACAAAAAGATGGCGAACCTAGCGCTAGGTCTGGATAGGGACAAACTAAGAACACTTGTCGGAATTATTACAGGTCACTGCAGGCTGAAAGCGCATTTACACAAAATCGGTCTGGCTGAAGACAATGAATGCAGACTGTGTCTTGAGGACACTGAAACAGCCATGCACATCGTCTCAGAGTGCCCAGCGGTGAGTCGCATCAGATTCGAGGTCTTTGGCCAGGCTTTCATAGCCCACAGTGAACTGAAAAAATTACCCCTGAACAAGATTATCGGTGCTATCCAAAAACTGGATCTCGTCGGGGAGATATAAATTAGGGGTGAACCACAGTAGTCCGTGCGGACGCAGTGGTAGGGTGGACAGACGCCCGCTCGCCATAAATAATAAATAAAAATAATAGGGTCTGCAGTGTAACGTGTAACCGTAGTCGGCAACACTATGTCTGCTTTTAAAATCTGACGATCGTAATATTCAGGACCCAAAATCTTACCCACCTATTAGCCTTCTGTCAACCTTGGGCAAGGTTCTCGAACGGCTTATGTTGAGCCGTCTCTCTGAAGACCTTTTAGATCCCAGTAATTGCTCGCCCCTGCAGTATGGCTTTACGCCTGGTCTATCTACTGAAGATGCTGTCTTCCAACTAGTCAGTTATGCTCGTGAGTCTAGCTACAAATACGTTGCTGCCATTTTTATAGATATCGAGGGTGCGTTCGACTCACTTTGGTGGCCAAGTATCCTCCGTCGTGCTAGAGAGTTGTCCATCCCTCAAGACTAGCTTCGTCTCTTGCACAGTTATCTTTCTGACAGCAATGTCGTTTTTGTACGACACTCCTTCTCCCGGTTTAGAGGTCTTGAGAAAGGCTGTCCTCAGGGTTCAATACTTGGACCCTCACTCTGGAATCTAGTTTTCGATGAGTTGCTGTTTTTACTTTGGAAGGAGGAGGACCTTGCTATCGCCTGTGCCGATGATCTGGCGCTTCTAGTTGGAGCAAACAGTCGTCGCGCTCTCGAGGCTGCATATCAATGTCTAGTTGATGTTACTCAGAATTGTACAAGTTAAAATGTGAGCAGAGCTCTCTAATAACATTAAGGTACCATTGTCATCATTGTTGTCCCGGGTTTCTGCTCAAGTTTTGACACTCCAGCAGACCCCCGAAAAGCTGAAAGAGAAAGAAAGGAATTTTGGGATTTATAGAGCACTCTGGGCCAGCACAACTAGGTGAGGGACCCCCCACAAGTCACCTCTTCCTCTCAAAGAGGATCGCCGTTGCGATCCCAACACTCAATCATTTGAGCAGAGTGTCTCTATGGATTATGAAAGACTGAAGCAACGAATCAACACAAATAACAGCTTGTCAGCATGGATCCCCCGCTCCACAGGATCGCTGTTGCTGTTCGCTGCCAAAAGCGAGGCTCCGAAGCATCATAGGATTGGGCCTTAGGATCAAAAGGGTGCCAGAGTTGGGGGAGAGCAGAGCGTATCTTAAAGGACCCTCAAACCTTGTCGAAACGTCGTAGTCTCCCTTTTCCTCCAGCGGACCACTTCCGAACCCGCAGCGGAAAAGATAAGCTTAAGGATCCACGAATGGGGCCGGAGTTAGGGGCGAGCACAGCGAATATCCCAAGCTCCCCAACGTGTTCAAAACGTCGTAGTCTCCCTTTGTCCTCCAACGGACCAATCAGGACCCCGCAGCGGGAACTTCCTAACTAAAAATGGAGCCAAATTTGGGGGCGAGCAGAGCGAATCTCCCAATCCTTGGACTTGTTCGAAACGTCATAGTCTCCCTTTATCATTCAACAACCATTTAAGTAGCCTTAGTATTTAAGGACTCGATCAAGATATATTTTAAATCGCGTTGGGGATAAACTATCACCTTGTAATAAACCAATTTTTACAGGAAAACTGTCAGATATTTCATTTCCTATTTTAATCTTTGATGTTGTGTTCTTATATAGCTTCTTTACTGCTTTTATTAATGTGCTGTTTTTATAGATGTTTGCTCTAGCACATTCCAAAGCTTAGTTATTGGAATATTGTCAAAAGCTCTAGTTAGATTGACGAAAACCAAATGTACTTCTCGTCCCCAAGCTACCTTCTTTTCACTAAGAGTGTAGATATGGTCCACGCAGGAGCGACCTGCTCTGAAATCAGCCTGTTCTGCAAATTCATGTGAAATACTACGAATATTTTACCTTTATTTCATTGTCATTGAATGGACTAATAATAAGATGCCCAAAACTTTTTGCAGATTCTGTTGTGAAGCAGACAGAAGATTAGGATCTCAAAAAGGAATGGATGATCTGAAGATAATTCCATTCTTCCGTGGAGTAGACTGGGAACATATTAGAGAGAGGCCTGCTGCTATTCCTGTTGAAGTTCGATCTATAGATGACACTAGCAATTTCGACGATTTTCCCGACGTCAAACTAGAAATTCGTGAGTTATGATTTGATTGAATCATATAAATAGGCATTCATAATATGTTGTTAGTTTCTAATTGAATATCTTATCTTTCCGCCAGGATAGTGTTGGAATGTACGTTTTTAATGTTTTCATTAAAATATAATTTATTTCTTAACGAGTATTGAATGCATTGAAATAAATTAACATAAAAAGTACTAATTCATTCAAATAATAAGGGGACTAGAAAGTGATGTCGTTTCTGCGCATGTCGATATTTGATTGTCATTTGTCAGCTCATTTCAAGGTTATTGTGACTTGTTCACTTCTAAATAATTAAATATTAGACGTTTTTTTGCAATTTGGGGTGAATTGCTCAGCCAAATACCAGAAGAGCATTGTATGCTTTTTGAGGGTAGTTATGCAACCAAAAACATTTGCAATGTTTATCCAAGTGCAATAGACGTTCGTAAATGCCAAAGATGGTTCTTTAGGTTCAGATCCGTTTAATTTGATCTCTCTAACTTCTATTGATCAGAAAGATCAACAACATTAGACAATGACATGCTAAGAGCAGAAGTGGAAGTAAATCCATTTCAGACAATCCAGGAAATCTCAAATATCCTTAACCAACCTTGGTCGACCATCCAAGAACATTTGCAGCAGATTAGAAAAATAAGCATGTGTTTGGGTCCCCCATAATCTGTCCGAAGAGAACAAAGCCTACCGATCCATCACATCCAACGTATTGCTTCAACGGCACCATACAGAACTGTTTTTTGATCGCTTGATCACTGGAGACCTATACGATAATCCAAAACGCAAAAGGCAGTGGCTCCCTTCAAATGAATCACCACGAAGTACTGAAAAGCCGGGTTGATTTCCCAAAAAGGCTTCTGTATGTTTTGGGGAATTGTTCATTTTCAAGTGCTGAAACCTGAACAAACTGTTAATGCAAATCTTTATTGTGAACAATTGGATGGAGTGAACCAATCTTTAATGGAAAAGTATCCGGCGATTGTCAACAGAAAAGGCGTTATTCTGCAACACGACAATGCAAGATGAACCTCGGAAAAAATTCATGAATTGGGGTGGGAGGTACTGCCTCACCCACCATACTCTCCCGATCTCGCACCCTCGGATTTCCATTTATTCCGATCCCTACAACATTTTCTTAATGGCAAAGAACTTTAAAATTTGGACGATGTCTAAAATGCCATCTCAAGATATTTTACTCAATCAATTGATTTAAATCGGTCCGACATTGAAAATTTGCACACTAGATGGCAAAAGGTTGTTGATAACGAAGGTGATTACATTATTGATTAAAAACAAAAACTTGTTAATAATTTATTTGTTTGGATTTAATTTAGGGAAGCGACATTACTTTCCGGCCCCCTTATATGAACCGAATTAATTTTTTTGTATCTATTGGAAGAGAATCAGGAGATGATAGATACATTTTATTGTTAATATATTTTCCAACGGATTGTTAACTGCCATTTGTGAGAGAAATAAAATTGCTCCAACTTATTAATGCCGTTCTCTTTGCTTAAGTTGTATAAAATATTCATCATGTTGGTTTTATTTCAATCATTCTTTCAATAGAAGCCATAATTGCTACAAAAATGCATTATATCCATATATTTTTTCCTATTCACCTCATACCTTCATTTATAGCTTCAGCACCTATGCCTTCAGAGTGCGACAACTACAAAGACTGGGTATTCATCAACTACACATTCAAAAGATTCGAGGGTTTAACGCAGCGAGGCACACCTAAGAAGTAAACTTATCGTGCGCCGGTGGATGCAGATTGTTCCTCGAGAGTCCAAAGGGCTCTTCTGATGAATCGCTTGTCTTCAGAAAAGGAGAGATTAGTCATGTGCGATTTTCTGAAAACGAGTGGGATCAGTTATATTTATGTGTATAGGTCTGAGACATTTTTGCACCGTTTGCTTACGAGCTGTGAAGCGCTGCGTTGGGCTTCGTTTGACATAAAATGTAATGGAGAATCAGAGTTTCAGTTGGAAAAGTAAAGCATCGTTTATTTTCGTTTTCACATTTATTTTCCGTATATGATAAAGACTTTCTGTAGGTATTATGAAAGATGTGGTTTATATTTAATAAATCTAAGGGATCTTAAGGGCAAAGTGTGGTTTAAACCTGATCTCTAATTCTCTATGCGATTTCTTTTGCTTCTTCTTAAAAATATCCGATATTTAATGGGAAAAGAATGGAAATTTCAAACAGAATTCCATAATTTCACTGAGGAACTGAAATTAATACGGCAATGTATGAGATGACCTTGTGCATTTCAAAGTTTCAATTTTTTATCATATAAATGTTGTTTTTTTTTGGAGCAGTCACTTGAAATATTTGTGTGAACATGCATAGATGATTCGTGAACTATATAAAAGTATTAAGGTATAGTTTTTGTGCTTGAATAATAAATGGTCTAGAACGAACACTTCTGACCTTTTGGTACCCATAATTTTTCTTGTAAAACAGAGATCACCTTGGATTTGCTTTCAGACGATTCAATAAATATGAACAACATCAGTCGTAATATTTGTGAGAGGTCATTACGGTAACATTTACCTTATTTTTGATTGTTTCTAATTTGAAATTAGTAATCAGAAAAATTCATTATTTTAACGATTTCTTTTTATTTTGTTCTCTTAGTGGAGGACTATTTTGAATATGTATTGAGTTTTCTTTGAATTAATTTTAATTTTGTAATTTTTGGGATTCAAACTAGCAGTTTTGGCTTACAAACGTTATAATGAGCTTAGAACTCAGAGGTTAGGTGGGGAATTTGCTCTTCGTTGTATTTTATTCCCTGATTTCCTGTTGTGTGTAGCATTATTTCTGAAATAAATCATTCGATCTTACTAATTATCCTTGGTATCAAACTTGTAGAAATTACTAAATGTCTTTGCATGGACTTGTGGAAGCATGTCGAACGTAGCACAACTATTTGTGTATATGTTAATTTTTTTGTTTTTTGTTACAAAGTGATACTATATTTCTATTGTTTTTAACTTATAAATTGTGTAAAATGATGAAGATGATGTCTTGATTTTTGATCGAGAAGTATTTTTTGTAATAGTTACAAGTGGATCACTGTCTCCTGCCCTCTTCTGTCAGTGAGATTAACGGAGGGAAATAATTTGTGACATTTTTTCAGTTGGCGTGACTGAGCAAATATTTTCCTTGATTGAATTTTTACTACTTTCAGACTGGACAGAATTTCGAATTAGCATTACAGAATTTTTGGAGAATATGGGAATGTACAGAGGGTTTCGAAAAAAAATATATAAATAATTATTTGATTAAATTAAATTGTGGGAGAATTTACTTAGAAAAGGCTTTCAATCGAATTAAAATCGAAAGAAACGGATATTCTGTATACCTCAACATTATGACATTTAAAGTATCTTTATTTTTTACAGGTTAAACTGAAGTAGTAATTAATCAACCAATCGGACATTTTCGAAAACAAAAAATTCAGAGAATAGCTTAAAACAGCAAATATAATGTAAAAAAAAAGATATAATATGCACGTTTCATTCTAAAATAGGAAATCATCAGTTATATCTATAATTATCTCAATCTCTCAATATTGTTGCGATCTGAGAGTTTTTTACAGTAATTATGGTATGAATTATAGATAAAGATGATGTTTATCACTTTTAGAATGAAACATACGTATTATTGTTTTTTATATTATTTTAAGCTATTGTTTGAATATTTTTTGTGTTGAAAATGTATGATTGGTTGAATGTTAAATAATTTATTTGACCTTTTTTGCAGTACGTTTAAACTGTACAAAATAGAGATATTTTAAATATCATAATTTTAAGGTATATAAAATTTATATTTATTTGGAATTAATAATTTGAGTCAACCACTCAAACTAGAAAAATATTTTAGAAATAATGCAAAATATTATTTTAAAACCCTTACCAGTAGACATTAAAAAAGATGTAATTGTATTCACTCAATTTAATATCCTGAACACATTGAAATTGAAACTTTGGACTCTGTTTCATAGTTATAGAAATACAATCACTAAACACTTTCAAATCACCCCTATTTAATAAAAAAAATCAAACAAGCAGTCGAACTTGCTGAATAACTGATATAAAGTCAATATTTAATTTGCCTAAACTTCTAAGGATGTCGAGAAGAAATTTTTAAAAGAAGTAGGGAATAATTTGGCTGATGAGCTATAGGTTGTTTTTGTTTAATATAACTTCCTGCCAATAGATCCAATCAACTGAGTTATTCAAATAAATCGGGTGATGGTTTTTGTTAAAAAAATAAGTTAAAGACTCGAATTTTAAATTTGTGTTCAGGAGATCAAACAAAATAAATATAGGTAACATTTTTTTTAACATCTGCTGATGTTCCTTGCTTTTTTCCAATTTTTCCCAAAATAGCTAAGTGAAATGCAGTTGTTCGTACTTTCTAGTTTCTATAATTCCTGCAATCCACATAAATGGTGAAACTTATTGGAAAAATATCACCTACATATTCAGAAATTAGAAAAGTCATGCCATTTATATCATCATCCGAGGGATTTCTTTTTTTCATGACACAAAGGTATATCACATGCCATTAATTCTATAATTCAGTTCAGTCTGTTCACTGTAGAGGATATTTCTAAAGCAAATTAACAAAGTTCAGGAGGCGATTCTAAGCAAATAACTTAATTAAGATATGTTAAAAAATATTATCGAAAATAATCTGAAATTTTGATTTGGTCCATTTGTTAACTATGGGTAAATGATTGGACTGGTTAATTGATGATAAAAGTCGAAGGAGCTCATTTAATTCTAGATCTAATCCAGATAATTACACAATATACCTTAACGTGGACAAAACCTTACTTCGCCAACGTTTAAATCGACACTCAGTTTATATATTTCACAATTTATTTAGAACCTGACTTAAGATTCCATATTTTTTTCAGAATATGGTCCTAAAAAAGCGAACAAATTATGAAATATATAAATCTGGTGTTTTTAGAGCAAAGTTGACAAAAACTTATAAATGAAAAATTTTCTGCTAAGAATACGCTTCCCAATATCCTCTTGAGGATATGCTTATGAAACATCCTCTATTTGAAAATGAACATTATCATAATACTACTGTAGTTTGTAGAACAAGTTGACCATTCTCTTGTTGGATAAGTAATTCTAGTTAAGGCATATACGAAAACTTGAATTTAAGTATCTACTAAAAAATGTTGAGGGAAAATAGTTCTTCAATCAAATTTTGATTTAGCAAATTGTAATAAAATTTATTTTTGGTTAGTGATTTATGATTAGTTAGTACAATTTTGAAGCATGCACCTATTTATAAATTTAGAAATTTTTATTGTAGAACTATTGTAACACTTTCGTCTAAATACTTTTTGCTATAAGAGACGATATTTACGTCATGAGCAGTTTGGGTCTTATAAGGTTTTTGAAAAATTAGTTTTAAATATTTCTGATTCTTCAATTCTCTTAATTTGTATGATAAACAGGACTAGAATGATGAAGCAAATTATTTAGAGGAAAAATATCCTATTGCTCTGCGACCCAATCACTGATTTACCTGATAAACTCAGGAGGTATTCTTCGAATATTGGTCGTACTTGTTTGTATAAATCAACTTGGCTCTCTATAAACACAATTCAGCTTAGTTTCATTGGAAATATTTAGGTTATTTTTCTATTCACGTCATTCTGTACCTTCTGTAGTTGGTCTCGCTAACAGGACTTGTATATTGTACATACATTATTTACTTCTGAAAAATGTGAATAATTAAAGAAAATTTATTAAACTTATGTGCTTTAATTCGATTTTTGATTCAACCCCATATTAATAACATTATTTCGGAAATATCATTGAATCATTAATGATACATCGTTCTTTTTCTGCTGTATTTCAATGGTACTAATATACCTTTCATCTATACTTGACATATTACTCATCAGATCACTGGTACTCTAGAAGTAGAAACATGCGTTTCATTAATAAATCAATTATGAATCATCGCAAATCAATCCAAATATCTGATATGATATAAGGTAAAGGCTGTGTTTATTGACCAAAATTTAATTAAAACAAATTGTAGAAATTACTATGTTTTACTACCAAAAAATATATATGACACATTTTCTTGTGACTCGAGTTTCGGGAAATGAATTATCCCATCATCAGACAACTGAAGACCTAGCAGTGGTACAGTGGTATTTAAACAAAAGTGCTAAATATTTTGAATATTTCAACAGATTCTCGGTAACACATAATAGTGGTACAGAGGTTTACAACCGGAACATGATAAAAAACCGGGTTAAAAAAGAGGGGCCTTCTAACAGATATCTGAATGTCGGCAATCGACATTTAAATATCTCAAATAATTTTTGGGGTTACATAGCTCCCTACAGTCGTTCATTATTTTTACATTATTTTGTTGTACTACTCTGTCAAGAAAGTACCGGGAATTTTTAATTAAAACAACATTTTTACATTTAATCGTCAAAATTTATTGGGTCGCCTTCAAAATAGGCTCCATTTGCTCCAATACATCTATGCCAACGGCACTTCCAATTATCGAAACATTTTTTATAGGCGCTTTCCGGGATGGACTTTAGCTCTCGCGCCGAATTTTGTTTTATGGCTTCAATCGACTCAAAACGGGTGCCACGAAGGGGCAATTTTAGTTTTGGGAAGAGGAAAAAGTCGCAGGGAGCCAAATCCGGCGAATACGGTGGTTGCTGAAGCACGTTTGTTGAGTTTTTGGCGAGAAAGTCAGTCACAATCGTAGCTCGGTGAGAAGGCGCGTTATCGTCATGCAAAATCCATGAGTTGTTCGCCCACAAATTTGGCCGCTTCTTACGGATACGCTCACGCAAACGTTTCATAACGCCTAGGTAATACTCCTTGTTTACCGTCTGACCCTCTGGAACGAATTCGTAGTGCACCACGCCAGGGATATCGAAGAAAACAATGAGCATCACCTTCATTTTCGAGCGGCTTTGGCGTGGTTTTTTCGGTTTCGGCTCATTTTTTGCCACCCATTCCGATGATTGCTGGCTTGTTTGCATATCGTACTCGTAGACCCAGGTCTCATCACCAGTTATAATGCGTTCCATGAATGTAGAATCGGAATTACAGCGATCCAGCATGTCTGAAGCAACCTGTTCGCGATGACGTTTTTGAAGAAAATTCAGGTCTTTTGGTACGAGTCGTGCGGCCACCTTTCTCATGCCCAAAATATCAATCAAAATCGTACGTGCGGACTCGTGGGATATCTTAAGATCATGTGCTATCTCTCTCAAGCTGGTACGACGGTTTTCCAGCACCCTTTCCTTAATTTTATCGACGTTATCTTCGATCGAAGCCGTCGATGGGCGACCACTTCACGACCGTCCTTGAAGGCTCTGTACCACTGATATGCACGAGTTTTCGATAGAGCATTATCACCAAAGGCCTTTTGCAACATTTTCAATGCATCGGCACACGAAAATACATTTGCAACACAAAACTTTAAACAAATTCTTTGCTCAACGTAATCACCCATAGTAAAAATCGGCACGCACTCTGACATTGACTAACTTAATCAGCTCGCAAACACACTAGTTGACAGATCCCGCTCAAGCTTGGCATAGTAATTAAGGACAGTGGTACCAACCTAGGAAAAAATTTTTTTTACCTGCCTCATTGCCCCGCCAGATTTAAATCGATAATTCCCGGTACTTTCTTGACAAAATGTATATCTCAAATATTTGGATTTACAAAGCTCCATACAGTCATTCGTTATTTTTTTTTTTACATTATTTTTATTGTGAACGAATTTGAAAATTTCAATAATCAAGTTTCTTTTCTTTTGAATCTACATGTAAAATTTTCTTAAGATTTTCTTTTGTCGAAAGAAATTACTGTTTTCTAAAGAATGAGTGGCAAACGTTTAATTTTTGTTTACTTTCCATTATATTCATTTTATGTTCGTTGAAAAAGGTTTCAAACAGATGTTCTTTTTAAATATCTCAAATATTTTCGATTTACATACTCGAGTCACAAGAAAATGTGTAATATATATTTTTTGGTAGTAAAACATAGTAATTTCTACAATTTGTTTTAATTATGATCAACTACCAAATAGTAACGGCTGAAACAATTCAGTGACCAAAATTTAGTCTTAGTCTTAAACATAGTCTTTGACATAATTTAAATTTAAAAAATATTGACCAATACGGGAACTCCGTAAGTAGTTTTTTCATCAAAATATTCGTGCTCAGCACAAATACTAAATGTTGAATGAGATGTACTTTCACCCAAAGAACTTTAGAACGGCCTATGTGACATTGCTAATGATAAAACAAGCCTAGAAAAATTTTTTTTCTTGGTGCCGAGAATTTCAGAAATTATTTACACTATACTTGAGCCTAATATGAAATCAGTTTTTCTTTATCAGCTCTATTTTTTTTGATACATTTATTACTATTAATGCTTCTTATTCAAGCATAGGTACTAAAATTATTACATCTAGTATGATCAAAGTATTCCATTGACCTTGGGACAACTTTGATTATACCTCTAGTGGTATAACCAGGTATTACCAGGTGTAGAAGAAGGTGAAGAAGAAGGTATAACCAGGTGTAGAAGTAAGAAACCAGAATTTTTTATGAAAATTAAAATCTTGACTGCTATTTATACATTTTTCCCATCTCTCCAACAGTTTATAAATGCCATCCAAAAAAAAAAGTTCGTCTTTTGAAAAAAACTAGTTATGAAGCCTCGATCGTTTTCCCCAACTGCTGTGTGAGAAATATCATGAAACAAAATTACTTTGTGTTCCTTTTTTCCATATAACAGTCGTTTTCCATGTAATGCTCGATTTAAAGCGATCATTTGTTGTTGGTAGTGAACAGTATTACGATTTCACCAGGTTTTAGCAGTTCAAAGTAGATTACACCCTTCTGATCCCACTAAACACAGACCATTGTTTTCTTGTGAAAGCGATTTGGTCTTGCAGTGGATGTCGATGGTTTGCCTGGATTCACTCATGATTTACAACGCATAGGATTCTAAAAATATATCCATTTTTCATCGTCTATCATGATAACCATTTCCCATTTTCTGAATCTTTCTCATAGCTTTTAAAGCAATGGGACAGCTTTCTGCACTAGTTTTTGTTGACTTTAAGTATCATCTTCATTCAAAAAGCTTGCAATTTGTTGTCTGTGAACTTTTGCAGTGGTTTCCTACGCTCTTCGTTTTTCACGTCAAAATCGCCACTTTTAAATATTTTCAGCCACTGAAAACACTGTATTTTTCCAAGAACATGTTCACCATAAGCCTCAACAAGCATTCGATGCGATCCTGCAGGAATTTTTTTCATATAATAACAGAAAACCAATGCAGCCCGCTATTGGTAGTTTGTAGGTACAAAACATTTTTAAGATTTTAGAAAAATATACTGGTGTTTGGAACTTGGGTTGTTGTGTGTCAAAAATCTTTGTCAGCTGTTAGAGTAAAATGATGTGGCTACAGAAGCAGTCTTACAGTCTCTAAACAGATGGCTAGCATCATCTATGAAGAAATTCTGGTTTCACACTTCTACACCTGGTAAAACACCCCAAATTAACCGTCTTTACAGACAAAGCTGAAATAAATTGGCTATAAAACCCTAATTAAACAAAGTTAAAGGTTTAAATTTAATTTCGAGATATATTTTCCATCCACCTTCATCAATTTTTTGTAGACTGGCCATTAAGTTAGATAATTCTTAGATTGATTTCAAAGCCCCAAAAAGTTAGTTACCGAGATATCGCCGCACAAAGTAAGTCAAACTTGAGCTTGATATTTGCATTTTAGAAAGTTGTTTTTTAAATAACAACATAAAATGAATTGAAGTTCATGTAGAAGGAATTGTGCAAATAGTCGATATGTGAAGTATATACATTGAAGGAAAAAATTTTCTAAAATTTCAGGCACCACAAACTTTTCTATAAATAGTATCCTAGAGGCATTATATTATATTATTATATTCACTTCGCAGTTATATGCTGGGCAGCCATCGTCACCAGATAATTCCTGATGTGAACTCGCAACTGAAGAGATTCTCCGTTTACCAATCGGATATTTAAACCACTGCACCACCGACGTTCATTTGCATTAATAAACAAAAATTTGGCAAACATGAATATTTAAATTCTAAACTGTGGAAATCATCGAAATTTAAAAGTTATATTTTGAAAGATTCACCTTTCAAGACATTAACGGCAAAAGACAAATAAAATTTAGGTGAACTTTCTGACTTTCCAGGTTTCAAGAGGCGCAGCAGGAGAAAAATCCAGAAACTCAAAATAGGAAAGCAGGGCTATAGCTTTCGTCGAAAATTTTCAATATCAGGAGGTATAAAATTTCATAAAGATCACTTCATTTTCAACCACGTACAAATTTACATCGAAACTTCATATTAGTAAAACCTAACATTAGTGTGAAAATTGCGCTATATTCATTTGGAAATTATTCTTGACCCATTGGGATACATGGAAGCATAGATTAACTACATTATATAAATGTAGTTTATCATCTGTGGAAGAGAAGAAGTATTGAATTTTATTCTATTATTTGTGTTTAAACGGGAAAATCTGATTATGTTTTGTTTTAACGCAGCTCATTGGAATTTTGATTATTGATATTCAATGTTCTTATCTTTATGGTATGCTCAAAATAAAATAATGCATTAAAATGATTAGTCAAATAAATAGAATTATGTTACCATTGCATAATATTGCATAAAAGCAGAATTCCTTAGAAATATCGTTTTTAAGTTATAAAAGCAAAAAATTTCTAATAAAACTAGACGCTGAAAAACGGCTACATATACACGTATTCCTTTCATAGAAGAAGGATGACTATATCCTATATAAGTTGGTTCTGTGTGCTGTCACATATATTTGAATCTAAATTGTAGGTTATTGGCATAAATTATTGATAAATTCTTATCATAACAGGTTGTTATCGAGCTGTTTACTTCGTACAACGTAGCAGGTGTCCGCGGTTGAATCAAGTCCATATGGATTGCCTTCTGTAAATAGTTCAATTGAAAAAAAATTCATCAATATGGCCAAAAAAAATTCTTTGTCTTCCAATATAGTATTCTTCATAATATTGTCGATGTATATTACCGTGTCGTATTCAGTTTCGATAAGTAACGTTCGTAGTAGGCTTCGTCGAAATGCCGGTGAATCCGGTGATACAGTTCATGGACTTTATAATGCGAGTGATTATGTCGAAGAACTTACAGAGCATAGTTTCAACAATTATATTTACAATAGCAACCGTATATGGTTTGTGGAATTTTACAATACTTGGTGTGGACATTGCCAGAAATATGCACCTACTTACAAGGCAGTAGCTGAGTATTTTAAAGATTGTACAGATATTCTAGCAATAGCTGCAATTGACTGTGCAAATGAAATCAACGAACCTACCTGCAGGAATTTCGAGATCATGGGATATCCTACTTTGCGATATTTTCATGAAAATTACGTCGAAGGGCCTCAGAATCTGGGAATGACTGTTACGAAATCAAATGATGACCCAGCCAGTAACATACACTTGGTAATAGACACTATTATTTCCGAACAACAGAATGGACGTGCACAAACATTACCCAAATTACAGCCTTATAACTATAGTGATGTATCTAAAGTATTTGATTCTGCAGGACCAGAGGTGAAGTTTGCCTTCTTGTTAATTGAAAATGACAATTTACTTGCAGTCCAGTCAATTCTAACATTCCATAAAGTACCGAATATCCTTATCAAATATGCTTTAAAATCCAATATTGAATTGATTAATTCTTTAAGTTTAAACAATTTGCCAGCTATGGTAATTTTGAGCCGTGAAGGCCCTGTGATAAAGGAAACATTAACTAACTTAGTTTCATCAAGAGAGTCTATCATTGAATTTTTAAAACATGAAGGAATAGAAGTGGAGAAATATATTACTTTCAATAAGCTTATGAATAGACTGGGGGAAAAAGATCCAGGAAAAACTGAAGAACAAGAAATCATTGACAAAGTGAAAAAAATGGGTGATGTTGTCTTTCAAATGGATCTTGAAACAGCACTTCGTTTTTCCCTTAGACAAGAAATAGCTAGAACAAAGGTCATTGAAGGTGATAAACTAAATGCCCTGAGGGCTTATCTGAAAGTATTGGTAAAATATTTTCCCTTAGGTAAAAAGGGACACTATTTTCTGAATGACTTGAGTTTATTGGTAACAAATAGTGATTCTATTAAGGGAACTGAAATATCGTCTCAAGTGAAAGAATCGGAAAAGGAGGGAAAGTTAATTTGGTCATCACCTAAAGAATGGCTTGGATGTAAAGGAAGTAACCAAGAAACTCGAGGTTATCCATGTGGGGTTTGGACTATGTTCCATTATCTCACAGTTAATGCAGCCGAACAAAATATTGGGAGGACAAATGTTAATCCTAAAGAAATTTTGATGGCAATGCATGGCTATATAAAGTATTTCTTCGGGTGTGCAGACTGCAGTCAACATTTTCAAAAAATGGCAATGGAAAGAAAAATTGAACAAGTTTCGTCTTCGAATGAAGCTATTATGTGGCTGTGGGCTGCTCATAATGTTGTCAACGAAAGATTAGCTGGAGATGCAACTGAAGATCCCATGTTCCCGAAAAAACAGTTTCCAACTGTTGAACATTGCCCAGAATGTAGATACGAAAATGGTTCTTGGAATTACAATCAGGTGGAGAAATACATGAAACATATGTATTCCAGCATCAATATTCGGTACATTGGATCAGACATGAGGGTTATCCATTCGGATGACCAAGATTCCAGTTACAATTCCAATGGGATATTGGGACCTGTTGATAGCAGTATGTTATATATTTTATATTTTGCATCTTTTTCATTACTAATTGTTTTGGTGCGCATGTTTATGAAACGTGGTTACAAGAAAAAGCCATATGTGCATGATTTATTAGGAAAAGTATGACTTTCCAAATTTTTGATAATTCATCAGAATATTTTCTTGAAATTAAAGAAATGAACTTGAAGAATCTTCTGTTGAGATGGACATTTTTTAATATCTTTCTCAAAAGATAATTTGAAACTGAAGTCAGTTTTTTTTCAAAAATAATATAATAAACAGGTGTTTTCAATGATGAGTCTTGTTTGATTGGAGTTGGATTTAATCAAAAAACCATTTCACCAATAATGGATTCTAAAAAAAGGCGCAAACATAGGGATTTCAAATAATTAGTAAAAAATGTGGTTGGTTTAACCTAACACATGGTTAATCTACATTTTCAGGAAGTTTACTCAAGTTATTCCGATATAAAGTCAAAAAATCTAAACCTTTTAAAGTAGAAGAATTTTTGCTTTTGATTTGTTATCCTGATGGGTTTTGTAAAATTTTCATTATTTTACTACTAAATCTAAATTCTTAGTTTCAAAATATTATATATTTGCACAGTTAGGCTATATCTCTCTGAACCTTGTGATAATTTTTTAGCCTTGTCAACTAATAATAGTGACAAAATCTTCCATTGAAATGCCATTCATATACACGTCAGTATTAAGCGGTCCTTTTTTATTTAACAGACATTAAATCTCCCTTTTTAAAGCTTCTGTTGCTGCCTCGATCTAAGATTCATGCAATTTATTCAGATATTTTCTGCATCTGAGAGTTTTTGTCGAAGGTTTTTTTCTAGCTTCGATGTTATAGACTGTGATGGAAATTTGATGTTCTTGTTTAAGCCGCTCTTTTCCTAACATCCTCTGTATTAAAAAGTACGTCAGTTTCTCCTTGTTTCAGTGGTGGCTGCAACTGATCTGTGTGATTCAAATTATTAACTCATTCATTATTATACATTCTGTCAAGAAAGTACCGGTACCGTTATGGTATGATTTTAGCCCAAGGAAAGTTTTTTCTTCATTTGTAACGTGAAAATGTCGCGAATACATTTCTTTACTTGAAAACTCGCAAAAGTATGTCTGGTATGTATATTTGCATATTTTAGATGGCGTTAGTGTATGATTAACATCTTAGTGTCTCTGTGTGTAGCGAATGTAGATATCGGGTGTTTTTTCAGAGTGATAGCTTTAAATTGAAATAAAACATATTTTCATATTCATATATTCATATTCATGTTTTGATAATAATTTCCGGCATACGATCTGTCAAGAAAGTACAGGGAATTATCGATTTAAATCTGGCGGGGCAATGAGGCAGGTGAAAATTTTTTTTCCTAGGTTGGTACCATTGTCCTTAATTACTATGCCAAGCTTGAGCGGGATCTGTCAACTAGTGTGTTTGCAACAGCTGATTAAGTCAGTCGATGTCAGAGTGCGTGCCGATTTTTACTATGGGTGATTACGTTGAGCAAAGAATTTGTTTAAAGTTTTGTGTTGAAAATGAATTTTCGTGTGCAGATGCATTGAAAATGTTGGAAAAGGCCTTTGGTGATAATGCTCTATCGAAAACTCGTGCATATCAGTGGTACAGAGCCTTCAAAAAACCACGCCAAAGCCGCTCGAAAATGAAGGTGATGCTCATTGTTTTCTTCGATATCCGTGGCGTGGTGCACTACGAATTCGTTCCAGAGGGTCAGACGGTAAACAAGGAGTATTACCTAGGCGTTATAAAACGTTTGCGTGAGCGTATCCGTAAGAAGCGGCCAAATTTGTGGGCGAACAACTCATGGATTTTGCATGACGATAACGCGCCTTCTCACCGAGCTACGATTGTGACTGACTTTCTCGCCAAAAACTCAACAAACGTGCTTCAGCAACCACCGTATTCGCCGGAGTTGGCTCCCTGCGACTTTTTCCTCTTCCCAAAACTAAAATTGCCCCTTCGTGGCACCCGTTTTGAGTCGATTGAAGCCATAAAACAAAATTCGGCGCGAGAGCTAAAGTCCATCCCGGAAAGCGCCTATAAAAAATGTTTCGATAATTGGAAGTGCCGTTGGCATAGATGTATTGGAGCAAATGGAGCCTATTTTGAAGGCGACCCAATAAATTTTGATGATTAAATGTAAAAATGTTGTTTTAATTGAAAATGCCCGGTACTTTCTTGACAGAGTAGTATTGTAACAATGGGAGATTACACATTGGTTCAAATGTTGGATCCAATAACTTGACACTTCTGAGTGCCTTTTGTCTTTCGTCATTCAGAAATGCACCCCTGTTTATCACTCTATTGAAAGTAAAACCTTTTTCTTGAACTTCTTAACGTATTTCACTATGTTTCCTTCATATATTATGCGTTTCTCAGATTTTTCTGCTAAAATTTGTAACAAAATGATGTTGATTTGAAGATTTTGCTCCATTTCATAATTTTCTTTTGTTTTAAAGATATTCTAGATCTGTTTCAAATACCCCCTGCTGCTATGTCTTCAATAATTCATTCTATACATTTTTATTGTCAATAACCCTATCCATATAACTTAAGCACTCAGATTTACAGAAATTTAAATCAAATTCAGCTCTTCTAGATTTTTTATGAACCACACAGGTTTCAATATATTCAGCTAGAGATGTAATCAGCATTTCTTCCTCTGTCAGATGATTAAACGAGTAAACCAAATTCTATTATTCAGAGATGATATTTTCTATTTGTAACATTAATATAGTTATTGATAACAAGATAAAATTACCTTGTATTTGTTGTTGGGTATTATCAAAATTTTGTCAGTTACAATCATTCGTGTTCATAAGTCCAAATAATACCTTTTTGTTATTAATTTGTATCAATCACAGCAATTTTTCAAGTCTTAATGATTTAAAGCAAAACACTTTATTTCTTTGTTGTGTTTTACATTAAATCACATACGATGAATTTCCTTCAAATAGAGACCAAAACAATCAAGAATTTCTCAAATGGCAAATGTTTTGTTGTAATCAAACCTGAGTAGGGGCAATCAGGTTAATTGCACAGAGCTAGTTCAGGCCCATATTTGTATTATTACTGAAATAATACTAATGAGGAATTGATTCATTAGCTTTATTTTGAATTTTGTAAATGAACAGTTATTTTTAAATATTTTATTAGGAGTATAAATAAGTTTCCGCCGTTTTTTAACATAAATTGTTTATGAATCATTCCTAATGATTTTAAACGATGTGAGACTGCTTGCTGAGTGACTTCTAATGTTAGAGCAAGTTCTTTTTGTGTTTGAGATGAATCTTCCGCCAATAATTCCTCCAATTCTGCATCCTCGTAAATTTTTGGCCTTCCACTGCGATCTTTGTCTTCTACGTCGAAATCACCGTTTTTAAACTTTTGAAACCACTATCGACACGTTCTCTCACTCAAAGCACCCTCACCATATGCTTCTACGAGCAATTGATGCGCCTCAGCAGCAAATTTCTTTAAATTAAAGAAGTAAACTAATATTTCCCGCAAATGACGCTTACTTGGCTCAAATTTTGACATTTTCAACTTATAAAAATTATATTTTACCAATATAAAATCAATGATATTAATAGGTTATGTTGTTCTTGAATGTCCAAACTATTTTTTAAGCCGGTTATCATCTGCGAAAGCTAACCGAAACTCCGTGCCGCGCCATCTGCAATAAAACGGCGGAAACTTATTTGTACTCCTAATAGTATCCTTGAAGCATCCCGCTATTCTACTGGCTTTAAATTTCCATCACAGTCTATAACATCGAAGCTAGAAAAAAACCTTTGGCAAAAACTCTCCGATGCAGAAAATGTCTGAATAAATTGCATGAATCATAGATCAAGGCAGCAACAGAAGCTTTTAAAAGGGAGATATAATGTCTGCTAAAGGAAAAAGGAGTGCTCTATCTTGATGTGTATATGAATTGCATTCCAATAGTCACTATTATAGTTGACGAAGTTAAAAAATTATCACAAGGCCTATAGTTCAACTCTGAAGATTCAAATATTAAAACTTTAAGATTTAGAGTTAATCGTAAAACAATGAAAAATTCACAAAAACCTTCAGGATATGAAGAAACCAAACGTAAAAATTTTCCGTAAATGTTTTGGTTGACGTGGATTCATTCTTGTACATTGAATGTCACTTGGATGCTAAAGAAAACTCTAGGCATCCTGGAATTCATATATTTAAGCACAAGCACGTTTTAGAAATAAAACTATTGAATGAACAGGCGGACCTTAGACATACCCCACTTCTCGAAGTTTTGTACAAGCCGAAAAGCCTTCAACGAATCGTTGAGAAACAAATTGTTTTATTCAGTTTGAAAAGTAGTAAACACTACAAAACTGGAGTCACTGTATTTTCAGTTAAGAAAAAATTATAGAAAACTATGTAATTTCTTATTTAATTCCTAAGATTGAAAGCTGGCATAAAAATTGAAAACAACTTTATGTAGCGATATTTTCCCCATTGTACAAATTTTGTGAGAGCCATTTGTTTGAAACGGGTCATTTTGATAAATTCAATTTCCTATTAAAAAGATTCACCTTTGAAAACAGCCTATATACCTTCATTTATTGGAAATTATTGCTATTCATAATTGACTCAAGGAATAAAACTGTGATATTTTAAATTCATTGATCATTATGCGATAGATATTTTTATATGCTATATATCTATATACACGCAATGAAATCATTCCGATAAATATAGATACAGAGACGTCTCTAAGTTGGGTCAGATCTTTTCATGCCATGTGCAAAAATAATCCACATAAAGTGAAGAATTTTTTGAAATCATTTAAAAATATTTGAAAGAGTGTATTATATGGCAGCAAATTTTATATAGCCTCATCTTAAACGATATATTCAAATTAGGCTTCATATTGTTGTTGAAAATCGTCAATTTATTTGTCTGTTATTCAACATGAATACATAATCACTTGAGTGAAAAATCCTTGAGGGAAAACCTTTTTATGTAGCTGGAAACTTGATTACACTGTTCAGAAAATAATAGCACCTCAATTAACTCAATGAAAGCCTCTAGCATTCATAATTTATCATGCAAAACATGAGGCAAATCTTGAAACAGAATATTCCATTTTTTCTGATCAGTGTATCATTTTATTTTAATTGATATCAGCTTATTTTGGCATTATTGTAATTGTAGGAAATTATTTGGCTGAAGGGCACTCTGTATAAATGTAAAATTTTCTGCGTATATGTTTTTAGTACTTCAAATTTTAAATAAGTTAGTTAGTTGCATACCCCGCGAAATGAGGGTTTCATGCTTACATAATTTTCGCTTTATTATTATTACCTTTCCTCTGTTATTATGTTTATTGGTTTGGCCTATCCTGGAGGTAAAACAAACGTTATTTTCCAGTTTTGTTTACACTGAAATGAGATATTTATTTTGCAATATTTTGTTTTTTGAGTGAAACAATGTGAGAGTCTATTTTAAATATATTTTTTAAGTTATAGTGAGAATGATATGAAGAAAGAAATTCAATATTGTGCACTGATTCTCATGTTCTTTGTTCACAAATTATTGGTGTTTGGTTAGTATTAATTCGTTTCTATCTAATAATATACAATTCTAAAAGAAAAAGAAAAATACTTATTAACAATTTTTTTGGTCTCCAAGAAATACGGATCTATGCAAAATTATTGTTGTCTCAAAAATTTCGTCGGAAACACAAATAAAAAATTGTATGAAAACAAAAGGTGCAATAAAGTGTTTTCCAATAAGAGGTTCCATTTTGAATAGCCCGCTATCTCGGCAGCTGTCAGTTTTGAAGCTGTCATCTTTTGATATTTGAACTACGTCATTACTAAAAATGGAACGATAGACGCTTCAACAACACATTGAAATTGAGAATATTGCTGTTGTAGCCTGTAATGTTGACAAAAACCCAGGTTTGTAGATTCCTCATCGATCTTTACAATTAGGCATTCCACAAACGACATTTACACCTTATTTTGCATAAAGACTTAGGACTTAAGTCTTTTAAAGTTCAGTTAACCCAAGAACTCAAGCCGGTCAATCACTAGCGACGTCGTAGCCTGTAGTGTTGACGAAAACCCAGGTTTGTCGAAGATAGTGATATGGACGACGTTAATTTTTAACAAGACGGCGCTGCGTACCACACAAGCAACGAAACAATCGCAATTTTGCATTTGCTGGTCGTGTTATTTCTCAAAGAGGTGATCACCATTGTCCAGCGAGACCGCTAGACTGTTGGTGCTTGAAACTAGGATCAATTTAAAGACTTCACAAGGGTTCGTGGGTCTTGACGTAAAGGCCGGATTGACGGTGCTCGTACCAGGATCAATTGAGGCATCAATATTGAGACTATCTTGGTTCATGGACCTGCGTTCGGGCGGATGGGTGGTAAGCCCCTTCGGCGTGTGAGTTGCGTTGCAAACAACTCGGGTATTGACACTGCAGAGCCAGTAGAGCTTGAATAGTGCTTCGCTGCTATCAGTCACAGTGTAGGTTTTCGGACAGCATTCGAAACTGGTAGCTTGGTGGGTTCAACTCTTCAGAGTGGTTCTCGCTAATGCGCGATGATAAGGCGTGTCTTTATCATACTATTTGCTTCCTGGGCAGATGGTGGAGAGTGCTGAGTAGACACCTAGTGAGAGAGCCATGCTTACATGCCAGTAATCTAACCGGTAAAATTCACGATGTCCAGCGGGACCTTTAGACATTTTCTTTGGGGCCACGTGAAAAATAAGGTCTGTGCCAATGCTCCTCAATCGATTCAAGACCTTGAAGATGGAATTCGTGAAGTTATCAAGAACATACAAATGTGCCAGTTCGCCATTTAAAACTTCATAAAAAGGATATGGCGACCATTTGGCTGATATCGTTTTCCATTATTACTGGCATACCTTCCTCTTTATAATAAAATAAACATCCATTGATTTCTCTTGAAATATACTCGTTTCTTTTCAATATCAAAATGAAACCTCTTATTGGAAAACCCTTTAGGGTATTTTTACCATCAGGGTTGGCCAAACGTGCACCAAACCAAAGAGATTTGGGGCGTGCGACCTCCTTGATGTCTTCTGGATTGTTGCAGGAGTCTGACTATCTAAGTGTTCCGTAAACTAAAGAGTTAACTTTGAAGCATGGAGTCGATATCTGTGGCAGATGTAACCATTCAATTTTCCTTTAAAACCTTGAAACTGTCTCAAGGATCGTTTATTTGTAATCGTTCCACGCTTACAAAGTGTTGTGGGAGTTGAATCTGGTCGGGACACATATTTTCCGGGTTTTTCTTGATGCTTTCCTCATTTCTTGAAAAAAGCTAAAAAAGATTGCCGATTCACATGAAAATTTCTTAGTTGCTATTTGAGATGTATAAATTCTCTCGGCCTGTGTATTGTTTCATATTTTTATTCGATACTCCTAAACTACAGAACATCCTAGAATTTTCAGATAACCATCTTTCGGCAAAAAATTATTCTTTATCGTCTTAAATATTAAGCAGGGTAAGTCGTCACACCTCTCAATGTATTCTCGGTATAGGCATGAAAGAATACTCAGAAACTTTTGGAAAAATTTTGTTTTCATTGTAGTCCCCTAGAACTTCAATATTGTTAGATCTAGTGTTTCTATCAATAAAATACTTTTAGAAACCCAAAAGACCGTAGCCATTCTTTTTCAGCGGATGGGATGAATTTAAATTTGTTTGGTGGCTGTGCACCCTTTCCAAGCCACTGAATGGACTCTTGTTTAGTCTCAGCATCATAGTGATGAACCCAAGTCTCATCCCCAGTAACCAGCCGGTTGAAAATAGTCGATGGGTCTTCTCAACAGAGCTCTAAAAACTCCTTACCGCACTCGACTCGCAGTTGCTTCTGAGGTGAGCATTCTCTACCCATCTTGCACTGACCTTTGAGAGGTTAAGATGGTCATGAAGAATAGCATGTATGACACCCACGGATAAGTTTGTCATCTCTGCTGACATCTTGATTTTGAATCTAGCATCTTAAAGTACCAGCTTCTCCATTTTTTTCGCTTTTTCTTCACTGGTGCCGCTAACGGGCCCGCCCGAGCGAGGGTCGTCTTCAATGCTTTCTCTGCCTCTTTTGAATTCACTTGACCACTTTTGAACGGTTTATAAAGACGGGTCACGTGGAAAATTCAAGAGAAATGAAACGCCCTCACGGCAATTTGCGAAGAGCGAGTTCGTGAAACTGGATCGTTATTTGATAAAACAACCCATTCACGTTCTCGACCAGCGAGCACACCTGAAAACATTGCTGCTGTAGCCCAAAATGTGGCTGAACATCTGTCGTATATCACTAAATATTCAAGCTTTTGCCATTTTCTCAAAATTAAAATCTTGAACAAGTATTGTAATATATTTTTTCATGAGTGATAAATCCAATAAGAAATCCTAGCGAGTTTTCTCGGTTGATTATAAAACAGACAATTGTGACTCAATTTGATTTAAGTGTTTCTCAGGAACAATCTGTCGGTAGTTATGACTCATCTTCATCCATTTAAAGTTGACCTTGACGGAGGTCCCTTGTTCGGACTATGCTAGTGATTTAGTCGAGTAATTTGATGACTAAACGCGATGCACTTAACAAAAGTCTTCGGACAGTCAAGCGCAGGATCACAGGACTCCAGATGTTTAATTTCGCCCATTTATACATAACATCGCTCTTAGCGATTGACCTTCGAGTGCGGTTTTGTGTAATAGCTCAATTAAATTCAGCGGTCTTGTTGAAAATATACTTCGTCCACATCAATATCTTTCAATTCCAGCCAAAAAGAATCATTAATCATAGCTCGGTGGAGCAATCCATTCACCGTAACAGTTGCAAAAACTGCATCAAACAGTGACACATTGATGATGGAGAAGCTTTTCAACAATCATTCTTGGATTTTCCGAGCCCTAAATGCGACAATTCTGCAACAATATGTGATATTGTTGATACTTTGGAGAGGGATGAGGTGCCGGTTGGGCTTTTTCTAGATTTGTCTAAGGCATCCGATAGCGTGAATCATGGATGCCTTTTGAAAAAACTCTCTTTATGTGGTATCCGCGATTGTCAATTGGAGTTGCTACTTGTCTGATCGAGTTCAGAGGGTTGGTATTGATAGTGAAGGACTAGTTTTTATGTCAGAGGATAAATATGTCAACGTAGGAGTTCCCCAAGGAAGTAATCTGGGGCCCTTTTTATTTCTGATATATATCAATGAACTCTACCTTGTTTGTTGACGATGCGAGTGCTTTGCTGCTTAGCAGAAATCTTAATTCTAGTATTGAACAAACTAGATTAGCCTTCGATTCAGTACAGCATTGGTGCACTCAAAATGGGTTACTTCTTAATGTCAGTAAGACTGAGTGTGTGATTTTTAGAACGATTCAGTCTAAAAATATGTATCGTCAGTCAATAACTCTGGAGAACACCCAGGTTAGATTTTTGTCTTCGACAGAATTTCTTGGTGTTTCGTTCGATTGACACCTGAAATGGAATGATCATGTGAGTCAGGTCAGCAAAAAACTCAATAAAGTTTTGTACATGATCAGGGTATTGTCACGGAGAGTGGACATGGAACTTTTAAAAACAATTTTTCATGCAAATGTTTCACTTCTGAAGTACGGGCTTATCATATGGGGTGGAAGCAGTGATATAAATAGATAAGTCAAATAGAAAAAGGCTTTTTACTTGATAGAAGAAATATAACAAAATTTGAATATCAAAACAGATTTAATCTGTTAGTCTTCTACAATTTTAATTCGAAAAACTTTTAGAATTAAATTAATGTCTACAATAAGCACCGCTTATATTTAATAGACGTATATAATCACAACTCAATATATAATGTCAAATGGAATAAATAAACCAACATATATAAAAAAGGGTCATTAAAATTAATAAATAAATATTTGAAGGAGACGAAATTTTGTTTCTAATCTTACCATATTTAAATATATTAAATATTTCAAATAAATTATATTTTTTGAGAAGTCCTTAAGTTGTGTTCATGTTTTTGAAAAGCAATTGGTGTTCTTAATGGTAAGATCATTTAAATATTTCTCTTTTAAATATTTATTTATTAATTTTAATGACCTTCTTTATAATTGTTGGTTTATTTATTCCATTTGACATTATATATTGAGTTTTGATTATATACGTCTATTAAATATAAGCGGTGCTTATTGTACACATTAATTTAATTCTAAAAATTTTTTGAATAAAAAGTTTTTTGAAATTAAAATTGTAGAAGACTAACAGATTAAATCTGTTTTGATATTCAAAGTTTTTTAATAGATAAGTCATTCTGCAGAAATATGCATTGAGGGCAATAATACGATTGAAATATAAAGAGTCATGCAGAGGTAATTTTAGAAATAATTCCATGCTCACACTTCCGGGACTATATGTTTTGGAATGTCTGCTATTTGTGAGAAAACATCCCCAATATTTTAATGATCTGTTGAATAATAACAACAGAAGACGTACTGTTCCATACCACTTTCCGAGGCATTCCTTGACACTTATTGAAAGAAACACAAAATATATGTGTATAAGATTGTTTAATGTACTAACTAAGTCATCCATGTATCTAATTCAAGAAAATTTAAAATCTAAATAATTAGAATTATTCTAGATATAGAACCATATTCGATTACGGAATTTATGGAATTTCTTTCAGATCTTGTTGAAGTTGGGATATTTTTGACGGTTTCCTCTTTTCATTTGTATGATTGCATCGATTATGAGTATAAATTTTATGTTATGTTATTAACGTAGCCTCAGAATTGAAAATAGGCATATCGCAGAAGATGATTTTTCGATGAAAATTCGGATAATTTTAATGCATTTCAAGGACCCAATCAGCGAAGATACGACATTGCTGCTGATCGGCTCGAGTTCTTGTGTTAACTGAACTTTAAAAATCTTAAGACTTAAGTCTTTATGTGAAATACGGTGTTTGTGGAATGCTAAAATCCAAAGATCGACGAGGAATCGACAAACCTGGGTTTTCGTCAACAGTACAGGCTATACCATCAATGTTGTTGAGCGACGCACATGGTTTCGATTCTTCGCATCACTAACTTGTCCCCTTTTTTCACCAGTTTTACTATTGCCGGCCGTGAAGGTTCTTCACGACGACCTAAAAAGGCTTTAGTTTCACGAAGTGTGGCTGCAAAATTTTCACCATTTTTGTAGTGAATTTTAACAATTTCAATGCGTTGTGAAGCGTTTATGGTTCCATTTTTAGTAATGGCGTAGTTTTTACTTGTCAAATGTCAAAAGTGACAGCTGACAGATAAGGCTATTCAAAATGAAACCTCTTAATGTAAAATCCTTTATTGAATATATGTTACCATACCTATCGGCCAATAGAACCGGAAATCTGATTAGATGTAGTATGTTCGGGGAATTTCCCGTAATTGCAAGAATGACATGCGGGTGTCTCAAGAATGATACACAACTGCTCAGAATCTAGAGATAATGGAAATAGTGAAGCTGTTTTCAAATCATAGGAAAATGAAGGGTGGGCCATCTAGAGTTTGCATTTTGAAGTAGTGGTTATTTCGAGCCTGGCAGCACTTCTGTCATTCGCCTTTTGACAGAAAATTAGTTAATATTTGACATTAACGAAATAGGTCGAATTACGCTTGAAGAAAACTGAGAAATAATAAAAATTAATTTCCAAAGTGGTGTATCCTCTATCCAAACTGTTTGTTAACGCCAAACGTTTTTTTACGAGCCGAAGAGATATTCCAGTAGGTTCAACTTTTTGCTCTTGTTACCTGAATGTAGAATTTCGGTTTCACCAAAGTCTATGAAGTGGTTTTCTTTTGTGCAATGGGCAAAAAGACCAGTTGTTGTTTTATTTTGGAGTAAATATGTTTTATGTTCGACTCTCTAATGTTGATTGAACGACCAGTTTAATCATGTAAAAGGCACTCTCTACTACATTACAATTTGTATATGTCACTTTTTCCTCCAATTTTCAGACAATCTTTGTTTTTGACCCTGGATTTTTCTTATTTGTACATATGGTTTGTTGTTTTTTTTTTAGTCTTTTGCTAATTTGGGTATAAAGTTTTAGAATATAGTTGATACTTTATCTCTTCCTTGAAGAAACGGATAGATGGATACTTTTTATGCTGTTTTTTGGAAATTAATTTATATATTATACACACATCGTCAAAAGTCTTGGTACTCTCAAAGATCTTCTTGCCCTTAAATTTGAGGAATGCAACCGTCTCCTTATGGTACTGGTTGAGACTACCCGTCTATAGGTCCTCAAAAAATGACTTCGAAGTACTGTTACAGATACCGTTCGATTCCTTCGAGTAAAATTTGCGATAATGATCTTCCCTTGCAAATGTTACTCTGGGTCGACCAGGCACTAGTCTCCGGGCAACGCTGTCGTTTCTAGGAAAAGGGCCACTATGCGCCTTACTAAAGTCCGTGGAATATTCAAACGTTGCACAATCTGGTGGTTTAATGAAGCTTCTTGAAGTGGGGGTACTATTGTTGCCCGGTCAAACTGAGAAATTGGATGTCTCGGCATTTTCCACGGAATATTCTCAATATTACAACTCTCGTTATTCGCTGAAAACTAATTAACTTCGAATACACCTGTATTCTCCCGAACAAGAAATATTTTTTGCTGGTTTATTGTTTTCATTTAATAAGATAATGAAGATTCCACACACAAAAAATTGTCATGTCACATTCAACAAGTTAAGAGTTTATAGGGGAGGCAAGTCTTTTGACGATGTGTGTATTTTCGTTATAACCGTTAGTTGATGCTAATGTTTTTAGAACCAAAATAAGTCAATCGTCATTCTTGAATGATCTAATTTCAATTTCTTCAAAACGCGGATAAAAGTTACTGACCTCAATCTTTTGTAACAATGACACTTCAGTGTCAATGTCAGGATCGACATTTGTTCAGAACTTATAATCGATAAGTGTGATTTTGGTATTAAAACGAAATGGAAGTGGGAAATTTTAAGCTTGATTATTCGATAAAAATTATCGCTTAATTGCGCCGTTAGTATTGCTGATTCGAATGGAAATATTTATTGAGATATGTTCATTGTCGGAAAATCATTCAGGATATAATAAAATCTGAATTAACTATTTTGTTATTAAGGAGAAAGAATTATTAATGAATCGATAAAACGATGTGTTTCTTAATTGATTACTGAAGTAGAACGATAACATTTAGCACATGTGTTTTCAATGTTGCTATAATATTCTAAGGTTTGAAGTTTGAACTTATTGAATCTTTCGTGAGGAAAGATAAACGATATCTCAGTCATTTTTTTAAATCGTTTTTTCAACAAATAACTCTTGTAATTGGACAAAGAATGTTAAGTCTCCTGAAATATTCACAGCTTACCTTTTGTACTACAGTATCTGTCCACTTTATTAGGTTCACTGCGATTTTTCTAGTTATTCCTTCATTTTCGTAAATAAAAGACGTAATCACTTTGAATATTTGATTGTCTTTAGTAGGAGTTGAACAGAACATGGATTTGTGAAGAAAAATTAAAACATTTTTATGATATTAAAAAAAACAGTAGTTTGTTGGAATTTCCTTAGCAGTTATCAAGGGCGGGATACTCCTGGAATGCTTTTGATGCAATTTTCTGCTATTTTTTAAAATTATCATTGTGGTTCCACCGGTAAATGATTTTTTCCTATTAGTTGAAGCCTTGTTGTGATTTTTCCCTGTCTCAATTCCCTTTTCAAGCACTCCCAAACGTTTTCGATAGGATTCATGTCGGGCGAATTTCCAGGCTATCGAAGCAGTGGAATTTTCTTGTCCTCAGGAAATTTTATCTCTCTCTTAGCCTTATGGCATGGTGCAGAGTCTTGCATAAATATTGCATTACCATTTGGAAACCCATCTCTCACTTGGGGCAACAACCTACTTCCAATACCTTTAGCATTGATAACTGACCATATCATTGCTGAGGTGGAGTGTTTTACTGGTTTTTTGCTACAGTCTTCATGATACTTCTCACCATCTATCACAAACTGTAGCTAGTCATCAAGAATTTGGATCGTTGATTAGTCGCTGAAGCAAACCTGAAACAATAAATTTTCAGACAAAAGAGAAATTAAATGGCATGTAATAGTAGCTTATGGTATTTCAATCTTTCTCTGTAAAATGCCTATATGATATGGCCCACTTAAATCTATCTTTTAACATTTTGCGGGTCAGTTTTGGTTTCTTCACAGTCTTCTTCCTCTGAAGCCCATCTCAAACAAATTTCTGCGAACTGTCCTTACAGAAACATTGCATCCTGCTTCTTCAAAAAAAATTTTTCATGTTAAGATGAGACAGACTTCTATTTTCCGTCACAATATTCTTGAGCCCTCCATGACTTTTTGGATATACTAGCTTTTTCTACCACAGTGACCTTTTCTTAGGACTGTTGCAGACTATTTCGAGTCTGGCAACACTTCTGTCATTTGAGTTTTGACAGAAAGTTAGTTTTAGAATTGACATTGACGAAATGTGTCGATTTACACCTGAACAAAACTGGGAAATATTAAAATCTTATTTCCAAAGTGGTGAATCTTCTATCCAGCAAAGTCTGGATGCGCAAGTTCTTTGCATTGGCGAAGTATTTATTCGGTGTTTTTTGCCGATTCACATAACCTACAGATATCACAAGATCGATAACGACTGAACTTGTGTATGTGGTATCTTAAGATCCAGTTAGAAGCCAATTAGAAGCCCAGTAAGGAACCTCAGCTCGTTTTTTGACAGCGATAGGGTTAATTAGGCATTCTCCTTAGTGGGCTCGATAAGCGTCTTGGTTTGTGGTTAATCTGGTGTGATATACCAGTGAGAATTCTTCTTCTTCTTCTTTTCCCATTCATCGACTTCAGCTCTAATCAGTGTGGATGATACCCAAGACGAGGATGCTAGTCTGGCGAAGGAAACATTTGCTCCACTTTCTGCAAGAACGCCTGCTTTTATATTTCCCTAAATGCCTTGGCAAGCTGGAACCCAAACTAGAACTGGTTTGTTGCTTTTCGCCAATGATATCACGAATTTTTTACAACTCTAGATGACCTTTGACTTAGGTCCATCAGTTGCTTCAGTGCCCTCTGACTATCTGAGGAAATACAAATTCTAATTCCTTTGTACTGTTTGGACAGACAGATTTGGGCACATCTCTCTATAGCCAGAATTTCGGTTTGGAGCGTTGTTATAGGCTTTTCCAAAGGTCCTAATAGCCTATACCAACTTGGGACCATATATGCCCATACCAGCTCCATTCTCCCTTCAGTTTACCAAATGTGATGGTTTTTCCGAACTTTAACTAACCTTTCCATGCCTTCTTGGCGGTCACCTATGATCATTTATTTGGCATCGAGGTCATATTAAACTGGCATAAAATCTCTCGGAAACGAAAGAAGTTGAGCCCTTAGTGATTCCAAAATCCTCACATGTTCCCTTCTAGGCCCTAAGGGCACCTATATTTTTCTCATATAAGTGTGCAGCTTGGAAACGATGGAGCATGCTTTGGATGAGATTTTGGGCCACAAACTGTGGAATATTCTGCCATTCCTGCACCAATATGTCGAGAAGCTGGCTACAATTTCTTGGCATATGTTTCTGTAAACGCTCTCAATGTCATCCCAAACCTGTATTATCGGACTGAAACCTGGTCTTCGAGCAAGCCAAACAAATCTCATTATTTGAACCTCGTCGAGAGAATAAAGACTACCTTCGTGCGAACTTCAACAATAATTTTTTTGTCTTCTAATTATACGATCCTCACGAAATTTCGCACGAACATGCGTCTTATTATTCTACTTCTAAATGCTGAATTTCAGATCGATCGAATCTGTAGTTTAGAAAATATCGGAAAAAATATGAAACATTTTCAAACGTGAATAATTATTGGACCGATTGTGCCCATTTACGAAATTGGTCGAGATATTCAGGGCTCAAATCTTTCCTTAAAGTTTCGATGCTCTATTCCCGTTAGAAAGTTAGCGAACCTCAGATTCGTCCAACCTAGTCATCTAAGATTTTCGACTCAAACTTCGAAAATTACAGACAGAGTTTTTATTAATCACTTAAAATTGTATTGGTTAGGTGACATCAACATTTCGATGTCACTTAAACGATACAATAGTTGTATTGGTATCCAGGTCGACTATTCAATTGCTACTATTGAATGGCGCGCTGCTTACTGGTCCACTGCATGACGGTTACTAACCATAGATTAACGAGACAGTCTCGTTAATCTATGGTTACGGACGAAGTGACACCGCAGGACCTCCCCTGAACGCTTGGCGCCAAACCCAAATTAGTAAATTTAGCTGCCGCACTCTATACGAGAGTTTCATTGCATAAGTTTTACTAATTCTTAGTAACTGCTATCATGCCTATTGTACGTTTAATTGCTATCTCAATATCTGCACAGTGGTACCATATTTTCTACCACACATATTTGGGTGAGTTTCCTCTAATCACGTTGAAACAATAATCAATTTCTGTTTGTTATGAATATTTCACTTATACAATAAAAATGTAGTGAAATATTCATATTTTGCATCTATTAAACGAGGCACCTGTGTTTACTTTTGTTAACATGCTACTATATTTTGCACTATAAATACTAATTTCACTCATGTAAATAATTTTTTGTTCCCTAGAAATCTCAAATAGCATATTTCTTAAGTGGATATGATTCAGATAACGACATAAGAAGACGTTCCAAAAGTTGAATTAAATACTGCATTCATTGTGATTCATTTATATTGTGACTGTGAAAAAATACAGATAATTATTTACATTTTTGCTGATTGACTGTTTACTATTGTTATATTGTCTTAAGAGTTTTATATTTCAATATAATAATTCACCATACTTGCATTTTTTCAATTCTCCTTTTCATATTCTTGGTTTCATGGTCCGATTTCTGAGGTTAAAATATTGATATCATGTATTAGAACAGAAGCAACAGGTTTTTCCTTGTTCTGAAATGTTTTAGTAAAATTTGAAAACCGTTGCTTCGGTTTTGATACAAATAGGTGTTGGAAGATTGATCATGCCATCCCATCTTAAACGAGCATACTTCATTAATGTCATTGATACATGGTAACCTGAATGGAAGAAGCATTCTTACAATAAGATTTTAGAAAAACTAGGATATTTATGTTTTGATCCAAAGTGCTAACTCTGGGTTTAGTAACGGAATAATAATCTCTAAATATCATTTTAAATTAAGAGAAAACCAATGTTTTTGTAGAAGACTGAGGATATTTTGATTTTAGTCCAAACTCTGAAGTTAATAATGGAACACGATAACTGCTAAATAACCAAATTTAATTATTATAGAAAAAACTATAGAACAAATTTGAATATCAAAACAAATTAATATGTTTGTCTTCTACAATTTTAATTAAAAAAAAAATTTTTATTCAAAAAACTTTTAGAATTAAATTAATGTCTAAAATAAGCACCGCTCACATTTAATAGACGTATATAATCAAAACTCAATATATAATGTCAAATGGAATAAATAAACCAACAGATATACGAAAGTCATTAAAATTAATAAATAAATATTTAAAGGAGACAAAATTTTGTTTCTGGTCTTGCCTTTGAGAACACCAATTGCCTTTTAAAAACATGAACACACCTTAAGGACTTCTCAAAGAATATAATTCATTTGAAATATTTAATATATTTAAATATTCAAATAAGTTAATTCAGGAATCTCTCAAAACATGCACTATATCTTCAAAAAACAAATATAATTCTAAGCAATCCCTTCTTTGGTCCTGAATAATATTCCAAATATCAAAATCAAAAAACTAACCTATATCAACAACGCACACGTGTAAAGAAATGAATGTTTCGAAACACAGATCAACTTTATAATTCAAGATTGATCTATGATGTTCTAACAAAATCAAAGAACAGTGTAAGTTATTTTTAAGACTTATTTGAATTCATTGACATTCCATAATGAGATTTATTGAAGCCTTAAAAATAACTTACACTGTTCTTTGAATTTGTTAGAACATAGATCAATCTTGAATTTTAAAGTTGATCTGTGTTTCGAAACATTCATTTCTTTACACGTGTGCGTTGTTGATATAGGTTAGTTTTTTGATTTTGATATTTGGAATATTATTCAGGACCAAAGAAGGGATTGCTTAGAATTATATTTGTTTTTTGAAGATATAGTGCATGTTTTGAGAGATTCCTGAATTAACTTATTTGAATATTTAAATATATTAAATATTTCAAATGAATTATATTCTTTGAGAAGTCCTTAAGGTGTGTTCATGTTTTTAAAAGGCAATTGGTGTTCTCAAAGGTAAGACCAGAAACAAAATTTTGTCTCCTTTAAAAATTTATTTATTAAATTTAATGACTTTCGTATATCTGTTGGTTTATTTATTCCATTTGACATTATATATTGAGTTTTGATTATATACGTCTATTAAATGTGAGCGGTACTTATTTAAGACATTAATTTAATTCTAAAAGTTTTTTGAATAACATTTTTTTTTCAAATTAAAATTGTAGAAGACAAACATATTTTAATTTGTTTTGATATTCAAATTTTGTTATATTTCTTCTATCAAGTAAAAAGCCTTTCTATTTTATAGAAAAAATTGGCTAAAGTATAAATCAGATATCTGAAAATTTCAAATCTGTGAATAAAAACACAGAATTTTTTCTGTCATCCGAAAGTCAATTTACATTTTTAAAACTGAAGAAACGGAAAATCCCATGAAAATGAATAAAACATGTTTAAAAGGTTTCATCCATCCTTCTTCCTTCGATCTACATCGTTAATATTGGCAAGAAAAAGTCGAAAAAGAAATTATTTAACTTCATCTACTCTTTGCCGAAATCAGATAAGACAAAAATTCTGAAAGTTCTCGTAATTTATCTTCATGAAATTATGCACGAGCCTTCCTGTCGTTAATTCACACCCAAATACAAAATTTGAACTCGATCGGATTAGTAGTTTAGAAAATATTGAACAATAAAACTTCAAATGAGAATAATATAAAAGTCTTTTCTTTCAGAAATTCACTCGCGTCAAATAAAATTACACTTTCGTAAAATTCTGTCCGTAAGAAAGTTACGGAAAACTGAAAAGTGTTTAAATAAACATTGGCGTTCATTCGAATGTCATTTTGTTTTTATTTAAAATTGTCCAAAAATTCAGCAGCAGATTAAAGAGTATAATTAAAACATTAAAGATGCAAAAGCACTTTGAGAAATTTGAAAAAGTCTTTCGCCCAACGTGGGGCTCGAACCCACGACCCTGAGATTAAGAGTCTCATGCTCTACCGACTGAGCTAGCCGGGCTTCTGAACTTCGTGCTATATATGTGGTTGTCAACTGGAACTTTATATGCTTGATACTAAATTATATGTTTATTATAAGTTATTCAAATATTGGAAAACTATAATTAAAATGATTCTGTGTTCAGAATTTTCCATTGCATAAAATTCATAGATATTTACGAACTTCATTAGAAATGAGGATTTCAGAACAAATGTAATGCGTTTCAATCTGCTTCCATTTCATTTGACCTTCTAATTGAATTTAAAATCACCTTCAAGGATGGTGAACTAGAAATGCGATCAATAAATTTAATTGCAATAAAAAATTCTTAGCAACGAAGCAAAAAATCTACATTGTCCATTATTTTCTATAAAATTAATAAAGTGAAGAAAAACGTTTGTCTTAAGTTTCGCTGTTTATTTGCGTCGTTGACATTGTTTGGGGTTTTAATCCATTTTCAAAACTGGAGTGCACATACAAATAGTGAACTTAAGCCAAATATTTTCTCAACCTTATTAGTTTTAAAACTGTTTCACCAAGTGATTTGTGAGAAATCAATATTTTTTATTTTCTGTAAATTCATCATTTTCTCAAGGAATTCAATCAACATTTTTGCATGTTGCTACAAATTAATTTTGTTTTTTGCGCACTAACAGGGTGCAGTCATTTTTACCAAATGTCAGTGTTTTGAACCTAAAATGGTTTCAAACGATTGCACTGAACCTCACTATGAAAAATTCGTAGTCAAGTTCAATCTCTCCCATCCAGAGCAGGATAGTTTCGAAAAAAATAACCAGAGGCTATATTTGGAGGATTTTGTCAGAATACAAGGTTTCAAGTACTAGAACATAGTTTTTGAAAAAATATAGAGATGTTACTTTTATAACTGATAGGTATTCTATTCACATTCACATTCAGATCAATCACCTAAAAATGGAATAATAAAATTTGGTTGGTTCATCAAGAAGATTTTTACATTTATTTCATAGGCATAATTTCCATAAATTCATATTGAATTGAATTGGTCCTTACTTGGTGAAAATCCATATTAAATAATATTTAAATAAGGTTATTCTGATTTTTACAAATTTTTATTGTTATGTTTACAACAATCGTTTCGCTATCACAGTAGCATCATCAGGCAAGATTACATTTTGAATAACTAAGCTTGTTTCCGAAATGCGTTGCTATTTATATTACAGTAAGTACAATAAATTTTTATTGAGCACTAAACCCAAAAAAAGTCTCTGCAAATTCCAGCTTATCTGAATATATTTAACAGAGGTGAGTTATTTAAATCTATTTGTTCGTTAAGTAATATTCCAATTTTATTATGTTTATTTATCTCTAGGGATTCTAACAGATTTAAGGCATAACTTTTACTTTCTATATGTAGAATTTCAAAATTATGGTTGAAAGTATGTCCTGTTTCTAACAAATGGTTGGAATATGTAGAATTACTTTTATTATTGAGGAAATTCTTCAAATGTTCACAAATTCTATGTTGGAAAGTTCTTTCAGTCTGTCCTATATAAACTTTAGGGCAATCACCGCAGGTTAACTTATAAACTTGTAACCTTAACAATAAAAATTTGTGAAAATCAGAATAACCTTATTTAAATATTATTCCATAAATTCAATTCCAGACCTCTATTTTCAACAAATAAATATCGGCATTATTTGGAAATTAATGATTATTTTCTACAAGGTGTCTCACATAATGGGAGAAGACCCCCATTAAAAGAAAGTACACATTTTTATCAGAAAAACAGATTCCAAAATATATGGTCGACAAACATAGATCTTGGACCGGTTTGAATGAATAAGTTTATAAATTCCTGATAATTGGAATTTATCCATTTTTATATCATTATTTTCAATGAATCTTCAATACTAATGTTCGTCTTTAAAGAGACAAATATTTTCTCTCAAGTGTAATGCATTATTTTTCCTAAATAAGTGACTGACATATTCATTTTCTGATGAATCATAACCTAATGTATAATTTTCTTTGAATTGATCAGAAAATAACAATTTACTTAGAAAAATTACTGTGTGCTTAAAAACACTACCCTTGAGAAAAATTATTGAAGTATCTTTCAAGACTTGAAAATACTAAGGCCAAAATGAATACATTTTGATGATCAGGAATTTATACACTCCCTTCTATCCAAAGAAATAATCAGGCTTGAATGGAAAGATCAAGTTTGTGATGTGTAAAGCCGCCCACGAGTACTAGAAATATTTGAACATCAAAACAGATTTAATCTGTTAGTCTCCAAAAATTTTAGAATTAAATTAATGTTTTATAAGTCTAGAAAAGGTGATTGATGTCCATATCAGGGGGAAGGTGCTAATTGACAGTCCCCCTAGCCCTCATCAATATGCCTACCAGGCTGGTAAATCGGCAGAACTTGCATTACATAATCTGGTCGAAAAATTAAAACAATCTCTCGATAATCGAGAGATAGCACTAACAGCGTTTCTGGACATTGAAGGTGCTTTTTACAATACGCTGCCGGCTTCTCTCGCTGAGGCTGTCGCTGCGGGAGAAATCGACCTACTAATCTGTAGATGGATACAGGCAATGCTATGCGGCAGAACAATAACGACCTCATACCAGGATGAGGTCTTCGAGTTCAAGGCTGCGAAGGGCTGTCCGAAGGGAGGCATTCTCTCACCCTTACTGTGGACCCTTCTTGTTGATGACCTGCTAGCGATCATTTCGCTGTGGGGAGTCGACGTTCAAGCATTTGCTGATGACCTGGCAATCATAGTGAAAGGTAAATCGGAGGTGACGATATCGGCCGTCCTTCAAGAGATATTGAACTCTATTGACAAATGGTGTATAAGGGAAGACATGTCTCTTAACCCGCAAAGGGTAGGTATAGGACCATTCACTAAAAAACGGAAGTTGAATGGTTTAGAACCGCCGACTATCTGTGGTGAAATAATACAATTCTCATTTGAGGCAAAATACCTGGGAATAGCCCTGGACAAGACCCTCAGCTGGAGTGCGCACCTAGATAAAGTGTGTCATAAAGCCAGAATGGGTTTATGGACTTGCAGGCAGATCTGTGGTAAAACCTGGGGCCTAAAGCCCAGGCAGATGTACTGGCTATACACTATGGTAATTAGACCACGGATAGTGTATGGCGCTGTAGCGTGGTGGAAGAAAGGCCAACAAACGGTTGGCGAACAAAAGCTCACCTGACTACAGAGACAGGCTTGCCTTACAATTACAGGTGCGTTTCGCACCACACCCACGGCAGCCATGGAGGTCCTACTAAATCTACCACTCCTTGTTCCTTGGAACAGCTTCGAACAAAAAGATGGCGAACCTAGCGCTAGGTCTGGATAGGGCCAAACTAAGAACACTTGTCGGAATTATGACAGGTCACTGCAGACTGAAAGCGCATTTGCACAAAATCGGTCTGGCTGAAGACGATGAATGCAGGCTGTGTCATGAGGACACTGAAACAGCCATGCACATCGTCTCAGAGTGCCCAACGGTGAGTCGCATCAGATTCGAGGTCTTTGGCCAGGCTTTTATAGCTCATAGCGAACTGAAAAAATTACCCCTGAACAAGATTATCCGTTTTATTCAAAAACTGGATCTCGTCGGGGAGATATAAATTAGGGGTGAACCACAATAGTCCGTGCGGACGCAGTGGTAGAGTGGACAGAAGCTCGCTCGCCATAAATAACATAACATAATGTCTTATAAGCACTGCTTATATTTAATAGATGTATAAAATCAAAACTCATTATACAATATTAAATGGAATAAAAAAAACCCAACAAATATAAATTGTCAATTAAAATTAATAATTTATTCAATTTGATATTGTATAATGAGTTTTGATTTTATACATGTATTAAATATAAGAAGCAGTGCTTATAAGACATCAATTTAATTTTAAAAGTTTTTGAAATTAAAAAATTGTAGGAGACCTGTATTGATATTGTAATAATTCTTCTGTCAAGTAAAAAACCGCTTCTTAAATTTTATTCCAGAAATATGCCCATTAGAGGTCCTTTCAGTATATCAAAAAATGATCATAATTATAGTTTCAAAAGAATGGTTAAATATAATAAGAGAAGTTTCATGATAAAAACTATTTTATCTTTGGTCAGATCATTATTGGATTTCATAGTTAGTAGTTCAGAATTCCAATCAGGGTGGGGATCAAGTTTTTTAATTTTCCACCTCTAGGACTTCAAATAAATTATGACAACAGTAAAAATATACACAATATTTTTTGAATTTGCCTATAGTGGAGTTTCACAGAATAAGAAAAATTATTTCGAATAGAATAATATAATATATTTTTTCACAACATTTAAACACATATATCACACTGTAAAGCTAATATTAAGAAAAATAGACGTTCATATCAATATATAAATCTCTTCCAGACCTTGAAAGTTGGAATGGCACACGAATTGTTCCATAGAATTTTTAAATGCAAGAACATGTGCTGGTGTTTACCTTCTATGCAGCCCTAACCGACTGAAAAATAAAACAATCAATCAATTATATTTCGCAAATTGAAGTTGAACCTAATAACTATATCTATGATTGTTTCGGTCTTTACTTGACGGAAATTCATCTTGAAAATATGAATAAAAAACAATATTCTAATTTCCGCTAATATTTTATTACACTACGATCGTTACGTCATACCATTACTTCTTCACCTGAAGAAATTAGAATATTGTTTTTTATTCATATTTTTAATAACTATATGTATTGAGTCATATCTGTTCGAAAAAGAAGAGCTAAATCTTTAGTTTTGCCTATCAAACTTTAAAATTTTGAATAAAAAATACAATGAATAACCGGTTTTAATCTCATAATGAGACTTCTTCGTACATATTTTGTACTTTGTAAGGTTTCTATAAAATCATTTATTTCATAATTCAGTAAAAATGATATTTTTTAAATATATTTCTAATGTCCCTTTGGAGATTCAAGCGGCAAAAAACTGTCAGTTCCTTCATCATATAAAAAAAGGTTCTCAGATTGATTCATAAGTAACTCTTTATTTGGTAGCCAGTTTTGAAGCTGATAAACTTTGCTGAAATGAAAGCTGGTCTTTATTTTGAAAACTAAAATATATCATATTTTTGAAGCAGTTTAGAATTCTAGAAATTTAGATAAAAGTGCATCAAAGGGATTACGTTAAACGATAAAAAAAATGCATCTTTATTCCTAACAGCTCGTATCAGAACTTAACCCATGCAGCTAACTCATGCTGGTTATGAACTCTTACGTTATTCACAAATATAACAATTATATTCGAATTCGACGAATACTTTAACATTTATTTCAGGTTGCAAATGGTTGATTTTAATCCCTCTTTACCTTGGCTATATCTACGCCAGTCATTGATTTCACCAGCATCGGCATTCTTGTAACGATGTCCAAAACTTCCCCGGTAAGCTTGGATGCCCCCACGTCACCAGATCCAGTAGAAACCATGGTAATTTTTTTAGCTTGGGACAATGGGGCTGCAACTTCAGCAGCAACCTGAGGAAAAAACATTATTGTAATATTGGTTGTTTCATTTTTTTTATCTATTTGATTTAAATATGTTTTATTGACTATTTCATAATCATTATTCATACGTTTGTTTGCTATGTGTACACACACCCATATCAAATTAATCTTTTTATTATTATATGTTCTATAAAATGGAATGAAATGTTTACTTGAAGTAACTTACGTAAGTGTAACCATAGCAAACCATTACTCTTTTTTGTTTTAGAACATTCAATGAAAGCAAAAAAGGAAAAAAACCCATAAGATCGAAGACAAGGTAATGTTTTAAACATATCCTGAAATACTCTATTATGACAAATAGATGCAAGAATTCGCCAAAAGCATTTCAACGAATTAGAAGATTAATATTTATTAATTAATATTACATTCCTGGGTTCAAAAACAATACGAAAAGCTATCTGTGATAAAAAATCCTTCATTTTGAAACAACTTTCTCTATACAGCCCTGCATATTTGAACACCTCTTAGTCCTTGGCAGAAAAATTTTAACTATTACTTAATCAATCGTCTATTTCTTATTTGAGGTGTATACATAAATAATTTTTTTCCACCTATTCACTCAATAAATCCTCTGCAATTTTAATGTCAATATTAACAGGACAAAATTATAAAAACTCATCTGTTAATTTTTCAAATAGTTCATTTTGGTAAAAATGGCATGAAACTTATTTTTAAGTCATATTGTGGAATATCAAATGCTCATTAAATAAAACATTTATTAATACATTCGACTTACCCCCTAATCAAATCTTATACATCTTGACCTTTCCTATTTCAATTGGAACTTATTCCTGAAATTGTTTTTTATGGTCGATTTGGAAATATTTTTGTTGATGACCTTATCATAATTTATTTTCGGTGGTATAAAAAATAATTTAATTTCATCTCTTGAGATAAAATCTAAGATTTGTTAGAAGTAAACGTACTAGGTTGGTGTTAAGAATGAAAATAATATAAATATGATTTAGTCTGTAGTTGGTGATAATGTCTTATGATATTAATAATTTTTATAGATTTTTACACAACTTAACTGTAGTCATTTTTTTTTTACTAACGAATTTTTATTGGAATTGGAAATATATATGCATTCTAATGTTTGTTTTCAATTTCATCTCCAATCTTCTTGTAGGGACTGTGTAACATACAACTGTATAACAATTATAAACTCAAATATGCCTGAATAGGTTTTTTTTATCTCTTGGACATAAATAGCAGACATGTACATGTTTCAAAGCTTATTGGCCTTAATTGCCAGTGCCCTGGTAATGTCCAACAAATACAAATCATATTGAATTGTATCAGTCCTTACTTGGTGAAAATCCATATTAAATAATATTTAAATTAGGTTATTCGGATTTTCACAAATTTTTATTGTTATGTTCACAACAATTGTTTCGCTATCACAGTACCATCATCAGGCAAGATCACATTTTGAATAACTAAGCTTGTTTCCGAAATGCGTTGCTATTTATATTACAGTGAGTACAATAAATTTTTATTGAGCACTAAAACCCAAAAAAGGGTCTCTGCAAATTCCAGCTTATCTGAATATATTTCGTTAAGTAATATTCTAATTTTATTATGTTTATTTATCTCTAGGGATTCTAATAGATTTAAGGCATAACTTTTGCTTTCTATATATAGAATTTCAAAGTTATGGTTGAAAGTATGTCCTGTTTCTAACAAATGGTTGGAATATGTAGAATTACTTTTATTATTGAGGAAACTCTTCAAATGTGCACAAATTCTATGACGGAAAGTTCTTCCAGTCTGTCCTATGTAAACTTTAGGGCAATCACCGCAGGTTAACTTATAAACCCCCGATAAATACAAATCAGCTACACATCTATATTCGCTCTGCGTAGGAACACCAATGTATTTATCATACATTAGCGCCATCTTGTGCACATACACCAGTCAATTTAAGTAAAGTAGTGTATTCCTCATGCCAACGTCAGATGCTCATAATAGTATATTTATTAAATGATTATCAACAATAAATATGGTACCTTTGAATTCCAAGTAAGTAATATTTCTTAAGTGAGTTTGATAAAGTGACAAGCGTGTAGAGTAGCTGGTGCTCTATGTTCCATTTTAAAAAGGTGAATATAAATACCATAGTAAAATAAAATAACCCATCAATGTTGCACTGCATAGCAATCAAAAAGCAAGTTAAAGGTTTCTGATAATTGGAATACAAAATATGTATGTTCTTTGGACCTACCTTGGGCAGAATGTCCAAAAACATGTCAATCATAGCGGCTTCTTTGTACTCCTTCCACGCTTCCGCTTTTTTAGCCATTTGCTCTGCTTCTGCCTGCGCTTTGGCTTCGATTGCGTAGGCTTCAGCTTCACCCTTCAACCTCACTGCTTCAGCCTCGGCTTCAGCTTCAAGCAAAACCTAATAAAAGTTGAAAAGTGAATGTAGTTGATACCTACATAATATTTACCTTAACTTATTTGGTACAGTTAACAAATAAGGTACACAGTAAATATTTTAAGTAACCTGCGTTAGAATATAACTGATTTATTTTTGTTATTGCAGGTGGCCATGAGTTGTCGAACCTTTGATGTTTTATTTATATTATTTCCGAAAACTAAATAATCAAAAAACGTTTATAAAATTAGAAGAAAAACGTACTTTTTTATGATTCGCCTCTGCCAATTTTTCGAGTCTGTATTTCTCAGCTTCGGCTGGTCTTCTGATTGTAGCTTCTAATTCCCTTTCTCTCCTTGCCATTTCTTGGTCTTGAACAAGAATTTGTTGAGTTCTTTCAACCACCTGAATTTGCATTTGCTCTTCTTTTATTCTATAATCAAGAGAATAATTACAAATAAAACATTTTTAGTCAATTATTGTCATTTCTAGGTAGCCGAGGCTAAAATGCACACAAATTTTTTTTATACTTTGACATAATAATTTGTGTGACAATAGCAAAAGTTTTTATAATTATCTAAATGTTTCCTCTCACAAAACATTTCCAAAAGCAAAAAAGAAGTTGAAGTATAATTGAGTCAAAGTTTTATCAGTTCACTGAATGTCTGTGTATATGGATATTTGTTTTATTATCTTGTTGCTGAAAACTTGGAAGAAAGATTGAATTAAAAAGCAGAATCAATTTCTATAAAATAGAAAAAGAGCAGTATCAATTCGTAATTTGTTTGTTATTTTCGGATGATCGTAGAAATTGCAATTAATATTTTAAAGTAATGAAACACTTTGGAAAATTCTGACCACAGAAAATTTATTCAAAAACTGATTTTGTTCATGTAACACATTCTGACAAGAACATCTGCACACATTGGTTCAAATCCTTCAACTGATGTCGATTTTGTTCAACCTTTATTGATAAAATTAAACAATAGAGAATTTACCTTTGTTTAGTTTTAGCAGCCTGCAATTCATAGGCCATCTCAGCTTCTGCATTCTTAGTTTGCACTTCAACATCATAAGCAGCTTTCTTCAATTCGAAATCCCTTCTAGCTTTCGCGATTTCGGTATCGTTTAAGAATACGGAAGCCATTCTCTGTTCTTCGGCGATAGCTTCCTTAACAGTGGCGTCCGCTCTGGCTTCCGCTTCTCCTATCCTGGCATCTCTCTTCACCTCTGCCGTTCTTGCCATGCCCAAACTTTTTAGGTATCCCTGAAAAAGTAAGAACAATTGAGCAATTGCATCGATTAAATACAAAAACAAAAAAAAAACGTAAGAAGCTCAAACTATGCAAAAACCAACACTTCATTCGATGTGTCTTCAAACATAATAATCGTGCATGCTACAACTGATCTGGATCTAGTTCTGAAAACAACACATAATCTGTTTTACTTTGTTGGAAACACTTCTATAACTTAGCAAATTTTTTTCAAAGTATTACGAAATATAAAATTTTTAATGTAAAATTTTTCATTTCGCTCATAATTTCTTGATATTTACAAGATCTCGTTCATATTTGATTAATGCTCGTTTAATTAATGAAATATCAAAACTTCAAGATAGTACATATTTTAAATAATTATAAATACAGGCAAAAATAATAACTGAAAGAAATTATTATATGGACCTGGATTGAATACGAATGGAATTAATTTTAATATTTTCTATTCCTCCCCTAGACCTAAATCAATTCAGAGTTGAAGCTACAACAAAAGAAAATCAATCAACATACCTTGGCACCCTTTGTAGCAAATCAAACAGAAAAATCGTAAAGACATCAAAAGTTATTTAAATTTAATCTATATGATTCAACGAAAAATCGAGGAGATTTTTCATGAAATCTCATTATAAAAACTACATTTGTATATGGCCGAAAAACTCAATGTTGAGGTTTCTTCCAGAGTGATCATAAAAATTCAATAAATGTCAAATATACTAACTGACATAGTAATAAAAACATTAGCAATTATTATTGGTTTGAATAAATAGGTAAATTAAGACAGGAAATAATCTTAGCATGGAGGAATTTACATATCTCCTTTAAATGTTTCAATGAGAAATTCATCATCCAAGGTGGCTATGGACTACTCCAGTCCCTATAAAAATTGACTATCCGGTATCTTCGTTCATGTCTTTGTTTCAGGCCGAGTATCTACATAACATGAATTTCCCGATTCACATTTACCCATTCTTCGTCATATTTTTGTGCGAAGAAAATTAATAATACTACTCTGTCAAGAAAGTACCGGGAATTTTCAATTAAAACAACATTTTTACATTTAATCGTCAAAATTTATTGGGTCGCCTTCAAAATAGGCTCCATTTGCTCCAATACATCTATGCCAACGGCACTTCCAATCATCGAAACATTTTTTATAGGCGCTTTCCGGGATGGACTTTAGCTCTCGCGCCGAATTTTGTTTTATGGCTTCAATCGACTCAAAACGGGTGCCACGAAGGGGCAATTTTAGTTTTGGGAAGAGGAAAAAGTCGCAGGGAGCCAAATCCGGCGAATACGGTGGTTGCTGAAGCACGTTTGTTGAGTTTTTGGCGAGAAAGTCAGTCACAATCGTAGCTCGGTGAGAAGGCGCGTTATCGTCATGCAAAATCCATGAGTTGTTCGCCCACAAATTTGGCCGCTTCTTACGGATACGCTCACGCAAACGTTTCATAACGCCTAGGTAATACTCCTTGTTTACCGTCTGACCCTCTGGAACGAATTCGTAGTGCACCACGCCAGGGATATCGAAGAAAACAATGAGCATCACCTTCATTTTCGAGCGGTTTTGGCGTGGTTTTTTCGGTTTCGGCTCATTTTTTGACACCCATTCCGATGATTACTGGCTTGTTTGCATATCGTACTCGTAGACCCAGGTCTCATCACCAGTTATAATGCGTTCCATGAATGTAGAATCGGAATTACAGCGATCCAGCATGTCTGAAGCAACCTGTTCGCGATGACGTTTTTGAAGAAAATTCAGATCTTTCGGTACGAGTCGTGCGGCCACCTTTCTCATGCCCAAAATATCAATCAAAATCGTACGTGCGGACTCGTGGGATATCTTAAGATCATGTGCTATCTCTCTCAAGCTGGTACGACGGTTTTCCAGCACCCTTTCCTTAATTTTATCGACGTTATCTTCGATCGAAGCCGTCGATGGGCGACCACTTCACGACCGTCCTTGAAGGCTCTGTACCACTGATATGCACGAGTTTTCGATAGAGCATTATCACCAAAGGCCTTTTGCAACATTTTCAATGCATCGGCACAAGAAAATTCATTTGCAACACAAAACTTTAAACAAATTCTTTGCTCAACGTAATCACCCATAGTAAAAATCGGCACGCACTCTGACATCGACTGACTTAATCAGCTGTTGCAAACACACTAGTTGACAGATCCCGCTCAAGCTTGGCATAGTAATTAAGGACAGTGGTACCAACCTAGGAAAAAAATTTGTACCTGCCTCATTGCCCCGCCAGATTTAAATCGATAATTCCCGGTACTTTCTTGACAGAATGTATATTATCATTACAACACGTAGAATGATTTAACGTGACTACAGGTAGCGCTGAGATTTTACTTGCATATTTATTGATTATAGGAAAAATTCATCTCTCTTAAAATTGATTCTACATAGATATTTCCGTTTAACTAGCTTTTTAAGTGCGATTTCTTGGAAAAAATAACGTTGCCGAATATAATTGCGATCTTCTTAATTGTACGCGTCCCTTTAGCTGTAGGTAGGCCAAATAAACTCCTGTTGTAATTGTAGGATGGATGTAATGTTCGCAAATCCCTTGTGAATGAAGCAATAAACGTAGAAATGTTTACCGACCTATCAACAAATACGTGGAAACCCATGGTAATCGTTGAGGTGGCTATGACACAAGTATCAGGTGATTCATTTAGAGGTATTTTTTTTTAAGTAAAAAAATTTATAAAGACAATTTAACAACGTCCATTCTGATGTTCCAATTACACGTCTGAGTATTTTAGTGGTATTTGGCCATTAACACGAGTAATATTGGACTCCAATGCCTCAATTGTCGCCGGCTTCTCCATATAGACTTTGGACTTTACATAGCCCCAAAGGAAAAAGTCAACAGGTGTGATTACACGATCTAGACGGCCAATTCGTTGGTCCAAAGCGTGAGATGATCCGTTCGCCGAATCGCTCTCGCAGTAAGGCCATGGCTCGGATGGTCGGTCCGCTTCAGTTCTTGCACTAGTTGAATTTTGTAAGCTTTTAAAGAAAGATCCTCACGTAATATACGCCAAGTTGTTGAATATAACAGGCTAAGCTGTTGAGAACGGCGACGAATCGACACTTCACTGTGTTCACGTACACTCTCAGCTACCGTCCCTATATTTTCTTCACTACGTGCTGGGTGTGGTCTATTTGGTCGAGTATTATCCAGTAATGAAAATTGGGTCTCAAACTTACGGATGGTAGAGGTAATTGGCGTTCGGTAGGCCGAATATGGACCATAAGTTGCTCTAAGCGCCCGATACACATTCCTCGTAGAACGCAAAAATTTCGTAATAAAGTTGCACAATTTGTAGACCCTGTGCCAGGCTAAGTCTTTCCATTATGAATTGTCAAACACTACTGAATAGAAATGGCACTTCAGTTAACACGAGGCACGCGCAATCTGCAATTAAATCCCCACCACAAAAATTACCTCTAAATGAATCACCTTTTACTTTTGTTTACCTTGTAATATTGTGAATGTACTATTTTGCTGTTATCTAAAGTGCTACCATAAAGATTGCATCATTGGAGTTATTTCTTTGATTCTCCTTTCTCAGTTTCACCAAAATAAATTTATTTCTGTATCTGTACTGTAGTTTTTAATTTTAAAATTTCCTGGCAGTTTTCCTTGTATTGTTCAACGTATCTTGGGTTGTCTACTGTATGAAGAGTTTTTTCATATTACTAGATGATCAAGACAGCATTGCAATGCAGTTAAAGGTTTTTAGAGCTCAGAGATGGAATCTTATGTACTAATTCCCGTAAATTTATTATGACTCATAATACTAAAACAAAATCCTTATTATTGGGTGTTGATATTCCTATGTCAGGTGATATATCTATATAGGAGATGCCCAACTGTAATATTTACTTACCTCTTCATCCCTTATATCCTTGAGTGTGTAGGAAACAACCGTTATTCCCATATTGACCAGATCGGATGAGGCCACTTCGAAAACTTGTTTACTGAACTTCTTGCGATCTTTATAAATCTCCTCCACGGTCATGGAACCCATGATGGCTCTCTGATGTCCTTCTAGAGTGACCAAAGCGATGTGCTGAATTTCAGTCTCTGGTTTTCCCAGAAATTGCTCACACGCCGCTAAGAGCATTTCTTCGTTTTGTCCTTGTATTTTCACCTGAGACGAAGCACGATGTAATAAAAATAAATGTTTAATACTACATATTATTTTTGTGTGAATTGCTATATGTGAGAGTGTAGAAATTGTTGTTTATTTATTTTGTAGAAGGGTGGAGGAACCTAAGAAGCTCTTTCTAGAGTTTGTATAACTAAGCACTATTGGGATAATTTTTTGGGGGAATCTATGTGGTTTCAATTTTTTGTTTACCTGCGCTATTCCTGTGACTGAAATTGGTACTCCTTGACTTGTGTAAACTGTTGGGCTGTCTACTATCAACGTCATAGTATTCAGAGAAATCCTGAAATACAGAAAATTCTGTTAGTGGAAATTTTACAATTAATCTCTTAAAATAACTTTTGGACAAAAAATCGGGAGAGTTATTCAGAAAGTTACCTTTGGATTTGTTGGACTGCTGGCCAAATAAATGCTCTACCTCCAGGAACAAGAAGAGGTTTGGCATAGCAGCATCCTAAAAACAAGAAACTTAAAATTAATAACTTGAGGTCAATTTTTAATTTTCTAAGAGATTAATTGAATGCTGAAGACCTAAAATAATGTTGGAATCATTGCTGAATTATATTTTGTGATATAAGGGGTGGACCATTTAAAATTTACATTTTTGCAGTAGATATCCTTCTTAATCGCACATGGCGACTTTAGAGCAGCATTTTCTTCAAAATTTTAATGTTTTCTTCAGTATTTGGTTTCGAAGGCTTTCCAGAACGGAGCAGATCTTCCTACACTTCAGGACCACTTTTAAATTGTTTGTATCACTCTTATGTTTTGGTTTTTGATAGAGCAGAATCCACCACTTCTGCACCATTTTAATTAAATCGGCACAAGAAAATTCGTTTGTAATACAAAATTTCAAAGAAACCCTTTGCTCAACAGAATCATCATCCATTTTAAAACACGACAAAACACAAAAATTGTTTGATGTAAAGAGCCAAATAAATACTTCATGCGATCGCGCTCAAATAGAAAATAAACATCCCTTAGATATAATATAAGAATCCTAAACACAAGTTGAAGATGTAATAACAGAACGAAACTCGGGTCACTGTATAATTCAATACGAAGTAATAGAAAACAAAGTAATCTTATTTCATTTACCTATTGGTGTCTTATGTAGGTGCTACATTGGGATTGTACTATAAGAGAAAATAAGGTTCTCTGGAAATCACATGACATTTTCATTGACAGTAAAGTATAGTACTGAAATCATAAATTTAGATTAAAAACCTAATGATGACGTTTTGATTGGGGGTGTGAGACATTCAAAATCATTCCAAATCTGTAAACATTTCAGTTATAATTAAGGTGCTCTATGGCATTTATTTCATGAAATGGGAGTTGGAGGACCTTGGCTCTACGAATCGTAATTGGTCCAATTTAAGTTTAATTCGTTAATAAACCATATTGCCGATCTTATATTACACTTATTTCAGAATTTCAGTTGAGAAGTAACACAAGAAACTCAGACGTCAGTATAAAGAAATTCAACCAATAAATCATTTAAGTTAATTTAAATAAATAGGCGCATCCACCATTCGTATTGTCCCATATACAATGACAGTATCATAGTTGGAGTTTAAAAATTTTACCTACTATCCTTATGCAGACCTGAATTGATTAAGGGAAATATTAATTTTCATCCAATTACTTTCATTTATAAAAACATATACCTGGCAGATCAGGTAACATAGGAATGTAATATAATTCAAGACATTATTCAAAATAACTTTTTCAAATACTTATTCAATATATAAAATGATTCATAACATAATTTACTCCTTTAAATAGCCAACATGATTATAAACGTTGAAACATTCAATTCTTCGCTGGTTTAATGTTCTTATCAATTATTCAATGAATATAAACACCAACCTGAAATAACCAGAGCCTCATTGGGGCCGCACGTTACAAATCCCCAGGTCATTATAATTGTTTTCTATTAAAATTTGAAAGCAAGGAACAAGACAACCACTAACACGAGAGCATGTTATAATTATCACTCCATCACTTCACCGAAATTATAATCAAAAACAAGTATTAATTACGTCATATGCGCACTATTCCACTATAACACAACGTCAAACGCCAATTTCAAAGTGTAAACAACACTTAACAGAAAGACGCCCTGTTAGTTGACCTGCGCAATAAACTCGTGAAGTGCAAGGCGTATTTGTGGTTGCAGTAGATCTGGCGTATCGGGAATCAATAAAGGGGTAATGGTGCCGTACAGGTTTTCCATATAATAGAAGAATAAAAATATGCGTTTGTGCTTTAAATGAACTAGAATGATATTCTTAAATTTAGAAAACCGTCTAATTGATCCTGTTGAATATTATGGAAATTTTTTTTTTTTTTTTTTTTTTTTATTCAAAAGATCCGCATCAACCACAAAGGTTATTAGCGGCGGAACAATATAAAATATAAAATAATATACATTATAGGATTATTAGATTTCATTAAATATCTGAATACTCTTTAGAAATTTTACTATCATATCAAGGTTTCCTGGATCCAAGGCATCTTCAAGGTTCTCTGGTAGTCCTGAGGATCTCCACTTCTCCCGGAAGTCGGGGCACTCCGTCATGAAGTGTCTTACGGTCAGCACCTCATCACACGTTATACATCTTTTGGGGTCTTCATTATGGAAATTCTGGTATATCAGGAAAAATTATATTCTAAATAAAATAAACTATAGATTCCATCGATCTGAAATTCAGCATGTACGAGGGGCGTTCAATGTATTCTCAGTAACGGAGTGATCTGTTAATAATGTGAGTGATCTAATTGCCTCATTTACTAATGACACTGTATATGTATGAATATCTATTTCACTTATTTACGATCATTAGTTTTCTAGGTATCCTCAGTGAAAGACGACCAGAATGAAATAAGGAATTACTTTGTTTTCTATCACTTTTTATTATAACTGATATACAGTGACTCGAGTTTCGTAGTGTTTACTACATTTTCAAACTGAATGAACAAATTAGATCTCAACTATTATATATGGGGATTGTAGGCTTCGGCAGAGCTTCGAAGAGAGGGGTTTTCCAAAGTTCCGTCTGTTCGTTAAGTAGTTTAATTATTGGTACGTGTCTTTTATATTTTTCAATTTCTATGGATTCCAGGATGTCAAGTTTTTTCCCTTTCGCTTCCACGTGCAAGATAACAAGGTTGTTCAATTCTGGGAACGTGTGATCTGTAGTGAAGAAATGGTTCGCAAAATTGGAATTATTCTTCCGGTTCCTAAAAGCAGATTGATGCTCTTTGTAACTTTTATGGAAAGGTCGGCCCGTTTGTCCTATATACACACTATTACACTCTTGACAACTTAATTTATAGACTCCAGAATTATTCAGTCGGTTCTCTTTGTCTTTCGGATTAAAAAAGAGATTAGAAATTTTATGGGAGGGTGTGAAAGCTGTTACTATGTTAATTTTTGATAAAATTTGAGCTATTTTTTGTGAAATTGGTCCAAAATATGTTAGTTTTATGAATTTATTGTTATTATGATCTGATTTGGAGATGGGGTAAATTTGTTTACGAATTAGTTGCTTCTGTTTTTTGTTTATGATGGAATTTATAGTTTTGGTTTCGAACTGATTTTTTGTGGCTATTTGTCTGATTGTATTCAATTCCCTCTTTAACGTAATATTATCTAAAGGAATTGAAAATGCTCTATGTACCATTGATCTATAAGCAGCTAGTTTATGATTGATCGGATGGTTTGAAAAATTTGGTATTGTTGTATCAGTTGATGTGGGTTTTCTATATATATCAAAGGAAATTTCATTATTACTGTTAATTAAAGTTATGTCCAGAAAATGTATTTTATTATCAAATTGTGTTTCCATGGTGAATTTGACCTTATTGTGCAAACTATTAAGATATTCTAATGTTTCATTTAATTCTGAATGTGTTCCGCAGAAGCAAGCCAATATATCGTCTACATACCTGTACCAAAAAGTGATATGCTTTGCGTGTGTGGATTTTAGAATTTTTTTTTTCAAAACGGGACATAAAGATTTCAGCGAGTAATGGGCTGAGAGGTGAACCCATGGCAAGACAATCTTTCTGTTTGTAGAATTTACTATTGTATTGAAAGTAATTTTCTTCCACGCAGAGTTCGAAAAGGGTTAAAATTTCGTTTTTTATCACAGGATTGATGTTATTTTTTGTTAGGATATTTTCGATTATATTCATGCATTCTATGTGAGCTCACAAAAAAACTAAAAAATGTTATCCTTCCAGTTAATAGTATTCTAGTGTTCTTTGATGTAGTTAATATGTTCCCGAATATACCAAATATAGAATGCATGAATATAATCGAAAATATCCTAACAAAAAATAACATCAATCCTGTGATAAAAAACGAAATTTTAACCCTTTTCGAACTCTGCGTGGAAGAAAATTACTTTCAATACAATAGTAAATAGATATCCACTAATATTGAATATTCTAAGTAAGATAGTTTTATGATGAAATTTTTAAGATTATGTTGGATATTTTTGAAAGATATTTGTTTTCATAAGATTGATCAGCAGAAGCAAAATTTTGTCTGTTCAAAATATTTAATTTATAGGATTTTGGTTAACAATTTTTATTTATTGGATTCTGTTATGCCATTTGGATTTTTTATAATGAATGTTTATTTTATATGTCATTTGATATAAGTGGTACTTATATGACATTATTTTAATTTATTTTCAGAAGTTATAATCATTAAATATAATTTTTTGAAATTAAATATGTAGAAGGCTAATATTAAAATATTATTTATGAAAGCATTACAGCAGCATCATACGCAACCACTTTGCGTAATTGAAGAAAATCAATTAAGGAAAAAGGCGAAAACTTACAGAGAAATCTTAAATTATTTAACGTTAAATGCGAACAGTTTGTATAAAAAGTCAATTTTTATCAAATCATCATAAAGATGTTCAATACCTTTGAAATTGTTTGGAAATACTAGAGCAAAATCGATATATTCTGAAGAATACGTAAATAAGATGTAAAATGAATGTCTTGAGTGTTTGTTTATTCTTCGTACACATACAAAGGTGAATGGAACAAATTTGCATCAGGTAAAGTGAGAGCTTTTCCGTACTCTCTCTTCAAAACATTTATCCTTCGGTATATAAACAGCAGAGGTTACAATGAAGATAAATGATACCTCATTCACCTGTTGCCTTGTATAGGTCAGGTCAAAACGAGGCAATCTGGGTCAGGTGTTCGTACTGGAATTCTTATAGAAATTCGGCTTCATTTTGTTGGGCGAGGCTACGGACATAAATACAGCCTGTTGCATTCTATGATATATTCACTTGTGTTTCATTTTCAATAAAAGAATTAAGTAAAAATTATAGTCCGTCTAGAAAGTATTCGGAATTTACTGTAACATTTTAAGATATAAAATACGTTGTGCAAATAGTCGGCTATGGCCAAAGTTGCATGACAACACTATTTGTCAAATATTGTTGATTGTCAACAGATATACAATTAAATTTGAATATCAAAACAGATTTAATCTGTTAGTCTTCTACAATTTTAATTTAAAAAAAAATTTCATTCAAAAAATTTTAGAATTGAATTAATGTCTACAATAAGCACCGCTTATATTTAATAGATGTATATAATCAAAACTCAATATATAATGTCAAATGGAATAAATAAACCAACAGATATAAAAAAGGTCATTAAAATTAATAAATGAATATTTAAAGGAGACAAAATTTTTGTTTCTGATTTTACCATTAAGAACACAAATTGCCTTTCAAAAACATGAACACAACTTAAGGACTTCTCACAAAATATAATTTATTTGAAATATTTAATATATTTAAATATTCAAATAAGTTAATTCAGAAATCTCTCAAAACATGCACTATATCTTCAAAAAACAATTATAATTCTGTTTATTTATTATCCTGTTAAACACTTGTGAGGTGAGATATAGTGATAGTTATTTGATTTTGATATTTGGAATATTATTTAGGGCCGATGAAGAGATTACCAGAGTTATAATTGTTTTTTGAAGATATAGTGCATGTTTTGAGAGATTTCTGAATTAACTTATTTGAATATTTAAATATATTCAATATTTCAAATAAATTATATTTTTTGAGAAGTCCATAAGTTGTGTTCATGTTTTTGAAAGGCAATTTGTGTTCTTAATGGTAAGATAAGAAACAAAAATTTTGTCTCCTTTAAATATTCATTTTAATGATTTTAATGACCTTTTTTATATTTATTGGTTTATTTATTCCATTTGACATTATATATTGAGTTTTGATTATATACGTCTATTAAATATAAGCGGTGCTTATTGTTGACATTCATTTAATTCTAAAAGTTTTTTCAATAAAAATTTTTTTGAAATTAAAATTGAAGAAGACTATCAGATTAAATCTGTTTTGATATTCAAATTTTGTTATATTCTTCTATCAAGTAAAAAGCCTTTTTCTATTTAATTTTATATATAATATATAATTATATTTAGGCTTTAATAAATCTCATTATGGAATGTCAATGATTTAAATATAACCTTATAACACCTTACACTTTTCTGTGACTTTGTTAAGAACATAGACTATCTTGAATTTTAAAGTTAGTCTGTTTAAAGCAATCATCCTGTTAAACACGTGTGAGGTGAGATATAGTGATAGTTATTTGATTTTGATATTTGGAATATTATTTAGGTCCGATGAAGAGATTACCAGAATTATAATTGTTTTTTGAAGATATAGTGCATTTTTTGAGAGATTTCTGAATTAACTTATTTGAATATTTAATTATATTGAATATTTAAAATAAATTATATTTTTTGAGAAGTCCGTGAGTGTTTTCATGTTTTTGAAAGGCAATTTGTGTTCTTAATGGTAAGATCAGAAACAGATTTTGATATTTGGAATATTATTTAGGGCCGATGAAGAGATTATCAGAATTATAATTGTTTTATGAAGATATAGTGCGTGTTTTGAGAGATTTCTGAATTAACTTCTTTGAATATTTAAATATATTAAATATTTCAAATAAATTATATTTTTTGAGAAGTCCATAAGTTGTGTTCATGTTTTTGAAAGGCAATTTGTGTTCTTAATGGTAAGATCAGAAAAAAAAATGTTGTCTCCTTTAAATATTCATTTTAATGATTTTAATGACCTTTTTTATATTTATTGGTTTATTTATTCCATTTGACATTATATATTGAGTTTTGATTATATACGTCTATTAAATATAAGCGGTGCTTATTGTTGACATTCATTTAATTCTAAAAGTTTTTTCAATAAAAATTTTTTTGAAATTAAAATTGAAGAAGACTATCAGATTAAATCTGTTTTGATATTCAAATTTTGTTATATTCTTCTATCAAGTAAAAAGCCTTTTTCTATTTAATTTTATATATAATATATAATTATATTTAGGCTTTAATAAATCTCATTATGGAATGTCAATGATTTAAATATAACCTTATAACACCTTACACTTTTCTGTGACTTTGTTAAGAACATAGACTATCTTGAATTTTAAAGTTGGTCTGTTTAAAGCAATTATCCTGTTAAACACGTGTGAGGTGAGATATAGTGATAGTTATTTGATTTTGATATTTGGAATATTATTTAGGGCCGATGAAGAGATTACCAGAATTATAATTGTTTTTTGAAGATATAGTGCATTTTTTGAGAGATTTCTGAATTACCTTATTTGAATATTTAATTATATTGAATATTTAAAATAAATTATATTTTTTGAGAAGTCCGTGAGTGTTTTCATGTTTTTGAAAGGCAATTTGTGTTCTTAATGGTAAGATCAGAAACAGATTTTGATATTTGGAATATTATTTAGGGCCGATGAAGAGATTACCAGAATTATAAGTGTTTTATGAAGATATAGTGCATGTTTTGAGAGATTTCTGAATTAACTTATTTGAATATATAAATATATTAAATATTTCAAATAAATTATATTTTTTGAGAAATCCTCAAGTTGTGTTCATGTTTTTGAAAGGCAATTTGTGTTCTTAATGGTAAGATCAGAAACAAAAATTTTGTCTCCTTTAAATATTTATTTATTAATTTTAATGACCTTTTTTATATCTGTTGGTTTATTTATTCTATTTGACAATATATATTGAGTTTTGATTATATATTATACGTCTATTGAATATAAGCGGTGCTTATTGTAGACATTAATTTAATTCTTAAAGTTTTTTCAATAAAAATTTTTTTGAAATTAAAATTGTAGAAGACTATCAGATTAAATCTGTTTTGATATTCAAATTTCGTTATATTTCTTCTATCAAGTAAAAAGCCTTTTTCTATTTAGACATACAATTTATGAAATAATGTCGCAACTAGAAAAAAGAAAATAGTTGTATATATACATTCTGTCAAGAAAGTACCGGGAATTATCGATTTAAATCTGGCGGGGCAATGAGGCAGGTAAAAATTTTTTTTCCTAGGTTGGTACCACTGTCCTTAATTACTATGCCAAGCTTGAGCGGGATCTGTCAAATAGTGTGTTTGCAACAGCTGATTAAGTCAGTCGATGTCATAGTGCGTGCCGATTTTTACTATGGGTGATTACGTTGAGCAAAGAATTTGTTTAAAGTTTTGTGTTGCAAATGAATTTTCGTGTGCCGATGCATTGAAAATGTTACAAAAGGCCTTTGGTGATAATGCTCTATCGAAAACTCGTGCATATCAGTGGTACAGAGCCTTCAAGGACGGTCGGGAAGTGGTCGCCCATCGACGGCTTCGATCGAAGATAACGTCGATAAAATTAAGGAAAGGGTGCTGGAAAACCGTCGTACCAGCTTGAGAGAGATAGCACATGATCTTAAGATATCCCACGAGTCCGCACGTATGATTTTGATTGATATTTTGGGCATGAGAAAGGTGGCCGCACGACTCGTACCGAAAGAGCTGAATTTTCTTCAAAAACGTCATCGCAAACAGGTTGCTTCAGACATGCTGGATCGTTGTAATTCCGATTCTACATTCATGGAACGCATTATAACTGGTGGTGAGACCTGGGTCTACGAGTACGATATGCAAACAAGCCAGCAATCATCGGAATGGGTGGCAAAAAATGAGCCGAAACCGAAAAAACCACGCCAAAGCCGTTCGAAAATGAAGGTGATGCTCATTGTTTTCTTCGATATCCGTGGCGTGGTGTACTATGAATTCGTTCCACAGGGTCAGACGGTAAACAAGGAGTATTACCTAGGCGTTATGAAACGTTTGCGTGAGCGTATCCGTAAGAAGCGGCCAAATTTGTGGGCGAACAACTCATGGATTTTGCATGACGATAACGCGCCTGCTCACCGAGCTACGATTGTGACTGACTTTCTCGCCAAAAACTCAACAAACGTGCTTCAGCAACCACCGTATTCGCCGGATTTGGCTCCCTGCGACTTTTTCCTCTTCCCAAAACTAAAATTTCCCCTTCGTGGCACCCGTTTTGAGTCGATTGAAGCCATAAAACAAAATTCGGCGCGAGAGCTAAAGTCCATCCCGGAAAGCGCCTATAAAAAATGTTTCGATAATACATGTTTCGATAATACATCTATGCCGTTGGCATAGATGTATTGGAGCAAATGGAGCCTATTTTGAAGGCGACCCAATAAATTTTGACGATTAAATGTGAAAATGTTGTTTTAATTGAAAATTACCGGCACTTTCTTGACAGAGTAGTATATATATATCAGATGAACATTTTGTTATAATTTTCCAATTAAAGAATTAAAAATATATCTTGAATAATTACAATTGGGCTTTGTTTTTCCGGATACTCCTGAATTATGGTAAGCTATAGTGGCAGAAATATTATTCACCGCTAAAATGGTATTGGGTCGAACTTCGCACATTCAAGAACACATTTCGTTTCACGATTGGAAGCCGAGCTAAAAATAGCCATTTTAATCGATTCGTAATTGAGACAAAGATTGAATTGCAACAAACAGTCTCTTGGTTCAATTAAATTTATTGCAGTAATAATATTGATGGAACCACCGCGCTATTCGCAATCAACTGAATAAAGACCAATTTAAGTCCCATTCATTGAAAGAACGGATGAAATCAGCCAGGAATAAATAGACGCAAGGACTATCAGTTTGATTAGAATATTCTAATAAATGGACACATAACATCCAAAAATTTGGAACGAAACAGAGATGTGTACGGTTGAATGTTGGTTTCTACGTCAAGTATGTTGACATTTTAATTCGCCATGACTGAATGGATTTTGAATGGATTATGGTGTCTTTTATAAAAAAATGAGTCATAGTAGCAATAAGTTCGAATTCGACATTTTTACAAAAGCTACCACTACTGATACCATAATCCATTCGAAATAAAATTAGTCATGGCAAATTGAAAAGTCTACATTCCATAATTTTATTCATTGGTTCATGCGCATCCCGTTGAACGAAGTCAATTTCCGAAAAGAAATCAATATAATTAAAATTATAGCGGTGAACAATGGCTATAGACCTGAAATCATTGTCAAAATGATTGAAAAAAAGCTTACCACAATCCTTATGAAGAAAAGAAAATATGGTTTTCAATGGCTTATACAGGATGTCCCAGAAGTCGACGTCAAGCCGGAATCAGGTAACAGATTAAGTCATTATAGTCATCAGAAAAATATAAAAGAAAATCCAAGTACTGTAATCTTCAAATTATATTGCACTTTCTTTTATTCAAGAAAATGCACAACCTGTGATGATTTTTGAACTCCTGTTGCTAAATTTTTTTACTTTTGTAAAATTTTATTTCTCCTATGTTATCCCGAATAGTGCTTCTGTAACCTGTAATCTTCAATCGTAAGTCAATTGCTCCAACTTGGAAAATAATGTCACTTTTTGCCGAACCCGGTATTCAAAATTAATATTTCGCATAACTTTAACTGACTGTACTGAAAAAACATTGTATTAGGAGTACAAATAAGTTTTCGTCGTTTTTTAACACAAAATAAATATTTATTATAGAAGAACGATAATATACTGCTTGCTGAGTGACTTCTAATGTTAGAGCAAGTTCTTTTTGTGTTTGAGATTTATCTTCCTCCAATAATTCCTCCAATTCTGCATCCTCGTAAATTTTTCCTTCTACTGCGATCTTTGTCTTCTACGTCGAAATCACCGTTTTTAAACTTTTGAAACCACTCTCGACACGTTCTCTCACTCAAAGCATCCTCACCATATGCTCCTACGAGCAATTGATGCGCCTCAGCAGCAGATTTCTTTAAATTAAAGAAGTAAACTAATATTTCCCGCAAATGACGCTTACTTGGCTCAAATTTTGACATTTTCAACTCATAAAAATTATATTTTACCAATATAAAATCAATGATATTAATAGGTTATGTTGTTCTTGAATGTTCAAACTATTTTTTAAGCCGGTTATCATCTGCGAAAGGTAACCGAAACTCCGTGCCGCGCCATCTATAATAAAACGGCGGAAACTTATTTGTACTCCTAATACTACATCAGTTTTGTACGTTAAAAGTTAGCACATTTAATAAGGATTCTTAAATGCTACAACACTAACTACATTCTTTTTTAGTTTCGTTTTTCGTTTTATGACAAGATATAATAAATTCACAAAAGATATCCAAACTGCCCTCCTTCAGCCGCAAAACATGCACGACATCTTCTTAAGAAAGATCGGGATATCAGACGGGCGAATCTTCCGTTATTGACGAATTGCATTTCGTCCCTAATTCTCTCCCGAAGCTCAGCTACATTTTCAATTTCTTTTGAATAAATTTTTTCCTTCACTGCTCCTCAGTAAAAAAATCTAAAGGATTCAAATCAGGTGAACGGGCTGGCCACGAGATTGTACTAGATCGCCCTATCCATCTGCCCGGATATTGTTCATTTAGATATTCTCTACCTGAGAGGATATAGTACCCTGGCAGCCATCTTGCTGAAACCATATTTCTCTGAAAATACTAAGTGGAAGTCTTCAAGTAAATTTGGCAACTGATTTCGTAAGAAATCTAAATAAATTTCAACATTTAAAACCTCTGGCAACTCAAAATGTCCTATGATTCTTCCGTTCTAAATTCCAGTCCACATGTTCACTTTAAAACGATGTTGAGATCTATCTTGTCTCATTAAATTTGGAGTTTCTACGTTCCACTCGTGTAAATCAAAGTTCGTCGTAAAAAGACCAAAACTATCCAAATCACAAACAAATCGATTAAACGAAGCCAAAAGTCGTAAGTACACAAATAACACGATCAAAAACGGAAACATGCGCAGTAGACCAAGAGACGTAGCGTACTAATATGTATTGCGTTTACGTGTGCCAATACCAAATAGTTGCGTCATCATCTGTCTCACTCACACTTTATGGAAGGACTCACCCCATCTCATTCAAACCAGATTCTTAAAGTATTGGAGGCACTAGAATCATTTTTAGAAAGTTCGAAGAAATTGTTCGTAACTGTGTTTCTTTTGTAAAGACCGTTTTTTTGACTGATCTAAGAAATAATGTAGTATATGTTATATAGTTTCAGAATCCCTAATATTTGCATTTTCTCGAATAAAAAAAAATACGATATAATTTGAAAAGTACATGACGTAGATTTTTTTAAGTATTTTTCTGATGACTACTATGAGTCAGCCTGTTACCCGATTACGGCTTGACGTCGACTTCTGGGACATCTGTATAAAAGGCTTCAGCAGTAGGATCTCTAATGGTCTTTATAAAATGGAAATTAATTCCTTAGCAGTCAATAGAAATAATTTAGCTAAGATGATGGTGAACAATAAATAAAGCAACCCCAACTTTTCCGAATCCGGCATTTATCAAATTAATTGTGATGATTGTAATGCTACACATATAGGACAGACAGGCCGATGTTTACAACATAGAATCAAAGAATATAGGATGTTTATTTTGAAAAACCAGAAATCAAACGGTTTTGCGGAACATTGTGTAGAAAATATTAATTTTTTAATGAGAAAGATGTCACTTTACTATATAATGTTAATAAGGGTAAATTGATGGACTATTTGGAGATTCTTTCAATCAAAAAAACCATTGAGAGAAGGAAGAATTTAACAAATTCCCAAATACTATTCGGCAACACCCCTATATTGGATGCTGTTATTTCCATGCGCCATAAGAATACACAGAGAAGTGTGATAAAAGGACCTTTTCAATTTTGAGTTTAGTTCCTATTTGTACACCTTTGAAGATGGTCGAAAGACCGAAACACGTGTCAGGATTCTGAATAATTTGTGAAACATAAAAACTGTGTGATTTTTTTTTAAATATTGGAGTACAAATAAGTTTCCGCCGTTTTTTAACACAAATATTTATTATAGAAGAACGGTGTGAGACTGCTTGCTGAATGACTTCTAATGTTAGAGCAAGTTCTTTTGGTGTTTGAGATGAATCTTCCTCCAATTCTGCATCCTCGTAAATTTTTGGCCTTCCACTGCGATCTTTGTCTTCTACGTCGAAATCACCGTTTTTAAACTTTTGAAACCATTCTCGACACGTTCTCTCACTCAAAGCACTCTCACCATATGCTTCTACGAGCAATTGATGCGCCTCAGCAGCAGATTTCTTTAAATTAAAGAAGTAAACTAATATTTCCCGCAAATGACGCTTACTTGGCTCAAATTTTGACATTTTCAACTTATAAAAATTATATTTTACCAATATAAAATCAATGATATTAATAGGTCATGTTGTTCTTGAATGTCCAAACTATTTTTTAAGCCGGTTATCATCTGCGAAAGCTAACCGAAACTCTACAATAAAACGGCGGAAACTTATTTGTACTCCTAATAAAATCTTTCATTTTATTGAATTTACTTGATATCGCATGAAACGATCTACGTTTTCAATAAGAAAAGAGTTCGTGAGGTATACTCTCATCGCTGTTTTTATTTTCCGGATCATTTATACGGCTGCCCTGTGTGCAAGAAAGCGAGATACGCGAATTACCATCTACTAAGAAAGCAGAAAGGTGCAAGTTCGTGTGAATTGCTCAAATTCTTCGTGCTCCTTTTGCATATTCATATGAGCAATTCGATTTCGTTTTCACCCATCTTGTAGATCGATAGCAGAGATTTGTTTTCATTTCACGGGTTTGCTGATAATTGGGAAGAATGGCGTATAAATGACGTAGTTGGAATCTCATTTGCGATTCCAGAACCTGCGGTACTTTAACATTCTGGTTCATGGGCGTACAACTTTGTTTTTACCGTTGTTTTCTTGAATATGAACCTTTATAGTAATAAGCCAGTTACCTTTATTGTTTTTCTCTCGCGAGACGCTACTTTCTTCCATCTCAGACCACAAGATTCCAACGTTATTATTGGGTTGTTCCGAAAGTAATTTTTTTTTTTTTGGTAAATAAAAAGACAGTTTTCCCATAATGAATAAATATTTTATTAAATTTTGCTGGGTGGTAAAACAACGTTTCAATATGTTGGGAGCTAATTCTAGACCTCAAAATAAGTAAAAAGTTTCATATAAATGAAGCTCTCCTGTGAAATGTTGTGTTGCGAGGGAGCTTCCACCTCTTAGTTCGGGAGACGGCATTTCGTTTCCGAGCATGCGCATCTGAATCTCATCAGACAGGCTTGATGCGCAGGCTCTGCCTGTGACGCCGGTGACCATGCGTCCGCTTGGAACGCTGATTTTCAAACGCAGTGCCTTACTCTATTTGAACCTGGCGGGGACGGTTAGTCACGAATCTGCTGACTGGTCGGGTCCTCTATCGGTACGCCGGTCAAATTACGACAGAGCAAGGCAGGTTTCTGGACGAGGAGCGAAGAAGTTGTTCGCTACACACTCCCTCTCCAGTGAGCGTCGATAGGGGTCACGAAATGGGGCGTTGGGAGCAGGCAAGGATACAGTCCGCCGCTGGGCTGGTCGCGGTGCCATCTCCAGCGGGGATCTGTGGAACGCTAGGAAAGAGCCATCTCGGAATGCTGGATAGGGGGCAATTAGGGCCACCTAATGAATGGGTTGGTTCGCTCTTAAAGCAAACCCTCCCAATCACGTCGGGGTCACCAATGAAGGTCTTATATGAAATGATGTGTTGCGAGGGAGCTTCCACCTTTTAGTTCGGGAGACGGCGTTTCGTTTCCGAGCATGCGCAACTGAAACTCATCAGACAGACTTGATGCGCAGGCTCTGCCTGTGACGCCGGTGACCATGCGTCCGCTTGTAACGCTGATTTTCAAACGCAGTGCCTTGCTCTATTTGAACCTGACGGGGACGGTTAGTCACGAATCTGTTGACTGGTCGGGTCCTCTATCGGTACGCCGGTCAAACTACACAGAGCAAGGCAGGTTTCTGGACGAGGAGCGAAGAAGTTGTTCGCTTCATAAACATGGGTCCGCAAATGAGCCATTTTGGAGATATGAGCAATTTGCGGTTCTCAAAATATTAACTATCGGGTGTTTTTTTAGAGTGATAGAACTTTAAATTGAAATAAAACACATTCAAATTGAGATTGAAGCCAAATTTGTTTTTTATGTGAAAGATAATTTTATGACATCTACGTTTGAAAAATAATTTCCTTCATATGTCCACCATGACTAGCTCTGAGGAACCGCATTCGACTAGACAAATTTTAGACCACTTTTTCGAGTTATTCAGGCCTTATTTCATCAATAACATGAGTTATGTTGGCTTCCAAAGAGTCTATTGTTTCTGGTTTATCAGCATAAACCAATGACTTGACATAACCCCAAAGAAAATAATCCAGTGGAGTTATGTCGCATGATTTTGGAGGCCAATTAATTGGACCGTTTCTCGAAATAATGTTCGACGAATAAGCTGCTCTGATGGATGATTATGTAAACCACAAATTTCACGAAGTGCTCTATAAATTGGCGAATAGAACACTGATTTTGAAAATCAATTTCAACAATTTGTAAACGTTGTTGCGGCGTGAGTCTTTCCATGATAATTTGTCAATGCTTACTGAATAGAAATGTCAAAACAACATGGCTTCTACCTCCTGTCAAATCACAGATATCCCTATCGAAAATTCTATCACTCTAAAAAAACACCCGATAGTTCTCTATGGCGAGCACTCAAAAAACCAAGTTTCGATCAAAAAATCATCTTCTAATGAAATCAATCGACATAATTGTAAGTTATTCAAAACAAATCACGTTACTCATATTTCAACTAATTTAATGCCGATCAAGCATTTCGAATATTTTGATCTCCAAAACAGATCAGTTCTTCCGAATTAAGTAGCACCTAATGTCTGCTAGAAAAGTGAAAATCTGCTTTGACCCATAAACGTTATTGAGGGATTGCGCCGAAAAACTGAGAATCGGGTAACAGTGAACCTACACAGACATCACATCAGACTGGCGCAGGATACTCCGGATTTACGCATGGTACACTTCGTTTATGCTCACATTCATTCAACGGGATTAAAAATTCAGGAATATCAAACAGATATAATTCTGAATTTGTAAAGAGAGTAATTCAATAATTTCAAGAGACTGGCAAGAGTTCAAGATGGAGAATGAAACAACAAAATATAAAGCGATTGTTTTTGAACCTGTCCAAGGCATATGACTGTCTTGATTCAAATATTCTGCTGGGAAAACTTGAGCAATATGGAGTCCAAAGAAACGCACTGAATGGATAGAATCATTCTTTCACAAGCGCACACATTTGGTGAAAATACGTACAAATGGTGTGGATATAAAATCAGAAGAGAAAGAGCTAAAACTGGGAATACCACAAGGCAGTATAGCAGAAACAATAATGTTTCTGATATATATGTATATATATATATATATATATATATATATATATATATATATATATATATATATATATTTAATATAAATAAATTATATTCTTTGAGAGGTCCTTTAAGTGTGTTCATGTTTTTAAGATGCAAATGGTGTTTTGAAGGCAAGACCAGAAACAAATTTTGTCTCCTTTAAATATTTATTTATTAATTTTAGGGACTTTCGTATATCTTTTGGTTCATTTATTCCATTTGACATTGTATATTGAGTTTAGATTATATACGTCTATTAAATATAAGCGGTGCTTGTTTTAGACATTAATTTAATTCTAAAAGTTTTTTGAATAAAAATTTTTTAAATTAAAATTGTAGAAGATAAACATATATTAATTTGTTTTAATATTCAAATTTTGTTATATTTCTTCTATCAAGTAAAAGGCCTTTCTATTTTATTTTATATATAATATATAATTATATTTTGGCTTCAATAAATCTCATTATGCAATGTCAATGAATTTAAGTAAGCCTTAAAAATAACTCACACTGTTCTTTGATTCTGTTAGAGTATAGATAAATCTTGAATTATGAAGATGATCTATGTCTCGAAACATTATTCATTTACACGTGGTGAGTGGTTTGGTATAGGTTAGTTTTTTGATTTTGATATTTTGAATATATTTCAGGACTGAAGACGAAATTGCTTAAAACTATATTTGTTTTTTGAAGATATAGTGCATGCTTTGAGAGATTTCTGAATTTACTTATTCGAATATTTAAATATATTAAATATTTCAAATAAATTATATTCTTTGAGAGGTCCTTTAAGTGTGTTCATGTTTTTAAGATGCAAATGGTGTTTTGAAGGCAAGACCAGAAACAAATTTTGTCTCCTTTAAATATTTATTTATTAATTTTAGGGACTTTCGTATATCTTTTGGTTTATTTATTCCATTTGACATTGTATATTGAGTTTAGATTATATACGTCTATTAAATATAAGCGGTGCTTGTTTTAGACATTAATTTAATTCTAAAAGTTTTTTGAATAAAAATTTTTTAAATTAAAATTGTAGAAGATAAACATATATTAATTTGTTTTAATATTCAAATTTTGTTATATTTCTTCTATCAAGTAAAAGGCCTTTCTATTTTATTATATATATATATATATATATATATATATATATATATATATATATATATATATATATATATATATATAAATGACCGGATTGGGAACACGATGGAAAGACATGAAGGTTACTAAGATACATTATATCGATGACACAAATTTGCTGGCAAAAGAATCATTATGGCCAGAGCAAAAAATCCCGGTTGATGACATGATGCACTGAAGAATGGTTCCAAAACAACAATTTGATTCTGAACAAAAACCAAAATGATTTTATCCCAACCAATACAATCCAGTATAGGAAAACCAGAAAAAATTAACATCAGAAATGAAGAATACAACCTAATAGAGAATACAAAGTTTCTTGGTGTTTATGTTGACGCAGATATGAAGTGGAAAACGCACATAACACAATTAGAAGACAAAATAGCATCGTCAATATACTTTTTCAGAATATCAGCGTCATACCTAAATTCTCGAGTACTAAAAACGGTTTATCATGCCATGATTGAATCGAAGTTGCGATATGGTTTGGTTTTCCATGATTCTGGTAATTTATCTTCACTGTTTATTCTTCAGAAGAAAGCAGTTAGAATATTATGTAATTTGAAATACAACCAGACATGCAGAGGAGCTTTTCGACAGAAGAAGATTCTAACACTATATGCGATCTACATACAAAAATGCTTACTGTTTTTTCGCAAGAACAACCACCTATTTGAAAATCACAAAAATATGAAAAGTATATATGAAACAAGAATACAAAACTATAACTACCCTAGATGCAGACTAACAAAAACACAAGTGCAATTGGAATACAGGTGTCACTGTTTCATTTCATATCTTGTTACATACTGTACATTGGGATGATTTGAAATAAAGATTTATATTATTATTATTATCTTGTTATATTCTGTGCACTGGGATGAACTGAAATAAAGATTACTATTATTATTATCTTGTTACATACTGTACATTGGGATGATTTGAAATAAAGATTTCTATTATTATTATTATCATTTGTTTTGGCGCTGCATTTGAAATTAAGCGACGGAGGAGATCGTGGTGTCCGCCATTTTGTGGAGTTTAAGTCGCGATGCAGCATTACCCGGAAACGCATCGCGCTTTTTGCATATTATCGCAACGGTCATTACATAGTGGCTTCTCCACGTTTGTATCGTGCAAAATATCGTACACGTCATGCACCAAATGACGACAGCATTAGAAAATGGACCCGGATGTTCGAGAGTACAGGTGTGACGTTTAAAATTCAACACTCTGGCCGCCCTCGTTCAATCCACGACGAAGAAACAAATCTGTCTTTACCCATCCGAAAGCGAGGCCAATCATTAAAAATCAAAAATCGCCCTTGCATGTGATTTTAAGGAAAGATTTGCATTTAAAAGCTTATAAAATTCAATTAGTTCAAGAATTGAAGGATACAGACTATGCTAGTCGATTGAATTTTCCCAACGAAATATTACAGCGGTTCAACAATTTTGATAAAATACTTTTCAGTGATGAAGTATACTTTCATCTGAATGGTCATGTCGATAAACAGAATGGTCGGTATAGGGCAGAGTTTGGGCCGCTATGTCTGTTAGAGGCATAATCGGTCCTTATTTTCATGAAGATCGACGAGGCAGACCACTCAAAGTGAATAGTGAACGTTATTGCGATATGCTGCGAAACTTTTTGGGTCCAGAGTTACAGGAATTTCAAGGTTTCAACTCAAGAACGTGGTTTCAACACTTGCCATACATCAAATCAAGCAATGGAAGCCGTTAACGAATTATTCCCTGATAAGGTGTCTAAAACAAAAACATATTCTAAAAATTGGAAACCTAAGGTCGACAAATTTAAATTGAATGTTCAAATAATTCATCTTGTTGAGTCAAACAGTAGCCAAATCTATTATAAAGAGATAATCTCATATCCGTGAACAGATTCGGCATAGTTGATATTTTAACACAAACTTCGATTATTTTGAACCTTATTTCATTAGTTTTCGTCACTCTATCAATTTCATGCCCATAAACACAAATTTTCAGATGTTCTCAAAGAAAAAAACTAATGGGAGATAAATCTGGTGATGTGAGGGTCCATTTGTAGAAATGACACGGTCCGAAAAAGTCGTCCTGAGATATTGTGTGACTGCTCGTACGTTGTGACTTGAACAACCATCCTCTGAAACCAGGCATAATCGAAATTAATTGGTAGCTGACGAACTATCGGAATAATTTGAGTGTACGCCAATCGTGTGTTATGTTTCCTAAGTCACTAGAGAATTTATGAAGAGTAATTCATTTAGAGGTACTTTTTACGAATACAAATCAGCCACGCATCTATATTCGCTCCGAGTAGGAACACCCAATGTATTTATCATGCACTAGCCCCATCTTGTGCACGCAAATATACATACATATCATACACCAGTGAGCCAATTTTCTGAACTGAAGTCTGAACCTATTACACCGTGATGATCATAATTGCATATCTATTAAATGTTTATCAATAATAAATATGTAGAAAACTAACAACTCTATTTTAATGGCACATGTTTGATAACGCTAATAGTATATGGATTCATTTAGAGGTACTTTTTGTGGTGGGGATTTCATTGAGGATTGCGCATGCTTCGTTTTAACTGAAGTGTGTCATTTCTGTTCAGTAGTGTTGGACAATTCATAATGCAAAAGACTTAGCCCGTCATAGCGTCTACAAATTGTTCAACTTTATTACGAAAATAGGCGTTCTACGGGAATGTGTATAGGGCAAGCTTGTCAAGAGCCCAACGATTAAAACAGAAACGATTCAGAAGGTCGGTTGGCTTCAGTTCTTGCACTAGTTGAATTTTGTGAGCTTTTAAAGAAAGATCCTTACGTAAAATACGTTGTTGAATATGACAGGCCAAGCTGTTGAGAACGGCAACGAATCGACACTTCAAGGTCTTCGCGTACACTCTCTGCTACCGCCCCTATATTTTCTTCACTACGTGCTGGGTCGGGTCTATTTGGTCGAGTATTATCCAATAATGAAAATTGGGTTTCAAACTTACGGATGATAGAGCTAATTGTTCGTTCGGTAGGCCGATTATGTGGACCATAAGTTTTTCTAAGCGCCCGATACACATTCCTCGTAGAACGGCCAATTTCGTAATAAATTTGAACAATTTGTAGACGCTGTGCCGGGTTTAGTTTTTCCATTATGAATTGTCAAACACTACTGAACTGAAATGACACTTCAGTTAACAAGAGACATGTGCAATCTGCAATTAAATTCCCACCACAAAAAGTACCTCTAAATGAATCACCCTATACAACTAGGCCTGAAGGCCTTATGTTATAAATCTTTCTGGCGTGACTTATTTTCAACATAACACACTAGTACCATGAATAACTATTATTGTCTCTTGAATTGATTGACCACCATAGTGCCATTATATGATCTGAATTTTTTCTTCTACACTGAACATTTCGATTTACTTTATTTTCAGCCGATATGGACTAACGAATACCATGTTTGAAGTGCGAATGATTCTGATTGCTGTAAGCAGTGCAGAGTCTCGTTTCGATTCCCCTCACTGGCATTAAGAGGAACAGTCGTTTTCTCGTCTCCGCATAGCACTGAGGTTTTGACTCTTCCATTGCTCCATTAGATGTCTTGATTCACATTAAATTTCCTATGTTTCCTACTCTCTTTTCCATACCTGTAGTTTCCTTCGTGATTCTTACGCCTCCCATGGCATTAGAGCTTGGCACGCTAGGAGCGCTTGTCAAGACTAGGAACCTAGTTTCATCCCGGTGAAATGAAGGGTTAAGTCTTGGTGCCTAACGTAATGCCACTTACGCTACTCACTGGAAGATCAACCGAATGGGACTCCTCCCTTAAAACTAGCGTACTCTACCCTATTGCAGTAAACCTCCGGATTTTTCTGTCCAATGACCGAGTGTGTTATGTAGCATACTGTGTTACCTCGGGAAGGTGGATGTCCAAAGGTGTTAGTTGATATTCTCATGAAATGTCTCAGGTTTTAGCGGGACTTGACGGTTTAACCGGCTTCGTCTTGAACCTGGATCTATTATGAGACGTTTCAGGGTTTGTGGATCTCGACGAAACGGCTAATCCGTTGGTGCTTGACGCCATGATCAATCGAAAGACTTCACATGGGTTCTTGGGTCTTGACGTACATGACGGTGCTAGTACCTGGATCAATTGAGGCATCAATCTTGAGATTATCTTAGTTTATGAGACTGCGTTCGGATGGATGGATAAGAAGCCCTCCCGGCGTGTGAGTTGCGTCCCAAACAACTCGGGTACTGACTATGCAGAGCCAGAAGAGGTTGGATAGTGGTTCGCTGCTACCAGTCAGACGGTTGTAGGTTTTCGAATTGAAGCCCAAACTGGTGGGTTCATCTCTTCGGAGGGGTTCTCACCTCGCACGATGCTAAGGCGTAACCCTTATTACACTTTCTGCCTCTGGGAGCAGACTGTAGAGACTGCAGAGTAGTCACTTGGGGAAAGAGCTAAGCTCACATGCCAATACAGCTAACTGGTAGAATTCACGTACCGAAGGAATGCGCGTAAACGAAGCACCCCCGGTTATCAGACTAGCGCAGGGCCGACCGAACGACCGCGACCTAGCATCATTTCGCCGGTCGGCACTCATCAGTGGCGCAGCGCACCTCGCTCAGCCTTCGTTATTCACACACACGATTCCCACTGATACTACCGCGTATCGGGTGCGTGGCTACCTGCGACAGCCGCAACAGTATTGCAGGAGCCGACCGGAGGAGTACCTGTCTGCCATTACACAGAACACTTGTCGTCCGTGCGTTAAGATATACGCTCTCGCGCGCGTCGCCGCTTGCCGCATTTTTGCCTGCTCGGCACTGACCTAAGCCTACTAGATTGTGCGAGTGCGACAATTTTTTCGGATATCCGTGCGCCCGTTTTGTGGATCGATTCCGGGTCACCTGCTAAGTTTGGTACGTTTATTCTTGTTTTGTCCCGTTCACGGAGTCTGGACCCGGTGACATGGATCCCGTGGGATTTACGTAACTTTGTATTCTTCGAAGACGGTAAGTAAAATTTTTGATCTCTGAATGTAGACCTGTTTTCCGAATGGTTCCGAAAATATAATACTACAAATATTTGTCGAGATTCATTTCAACAGTCCTTTTCATTTTTTAAATCAGATTTAAAATCAGTTTCTTTTTAAATATAACATTTTCTTCTTACTATTTTGTTGTCTGTACGTTTTTAATCTTTTATTTCATTTAAGTGTGACATACTATGTTTATAGATTTCATATTAGTATAATTCCTCATTTTCAAACGCAGGTAGTGAACGCATATTTTAATTATTTTAGTAACATTATCTTATACATACATATATAATTTTGAGCATATTTTTAGTAAGAAAATCCTGTTATTACCCAAATGTAACGTTCGAAATTATTCATTAATAATAGATAGAGATATCAAATCAATACAAAATATTAGGATGAAAAAGAAAAAAAATTGTTTTTCTTATTATCTGAAATGCTTTTGGATGTTTATTGACACATTTGCGAATTAAATTCAAGATATACTCGTTTTTCACCGATGAACAAAAACACATGTTACTGTTTCTGTAAATACATGTCTGTATTTTTCAATTTTATACCTCAGAAAGATCTTGAACGAAAGCATTAAATATTACGGATGTGGTCAAACTCAATTATTTTTAATAATATAACCTTATAGATATTTTTGTGCATATATTATCTTTATTACCAAAATTTGATCCTGTTATTACTCAATATTTATGTTGCAAATTACTTCGTTAATAATGAAAGATATATCAATACATAATATACTGATGAAAAAAATTTTTTGTTTACTGAAATGTTTTGGATGTGTACTCAAATATTTACGAATTAAACTCAAGATATATTCGTTTTTCACCGAGGAACAGAAAACACATGTTACTGTTTCTGTAAAATACATGTCTGTATTCTTCAACTTTATCTTGTGATAATTATCAAGATAAAATTGAAGTAAAATAATTGAGTTTGAGCACATCTGTAATCAGATGTGCACAAACTCAAATATTTTCAATAACATAACCTTATGGATATATTTGTGCATATATCATCTTTATTACCAAAATTTGATCCTGGTATTATATTTATCTTACCAGTTACTCCGTTAATAATGAAAGATATATCAATACGTAATATGTAAAATAATAAATATGAAATAGTTTTTCCCATATACTGAAATGCTTTTGGATGTGTTCACATATTCTTGAATTAACATCGAGATATTATCGTTTTTTCAGCGATAGACAACAAATATGTTACTGTATCTGTCAATTTTGTTATATTTTCACGATGTTTTCGAAGATGAGTTTGTTTAAAGCACCTGTCATTTCGTCGCATTTCTGTATTTTTCAGTTTCGTAGCCGAAAAATATCTGGACATTACAGATGTGGTTAAATTAAATTATGTCCGTTCGTCCGGTCGTTTTTTCGTGCTTGTTCCAGAAACAGCTGCTATCATAAAGCCCAAATGTCTTGTAATTTTATATTTTGGAGCTGAAAATGGTCTTGAACCACTAGGTTGAAGTCCACTAATGAAGAATCCTAGGTCAAAAATAATTTTCTCCGGCCGGCTGTCTGTAAACACGATAACTTCCGAACGGTAAAAACTAGAGACTTGAAACTTGCAGGGTAGGTTTTGGGCCTGAATATTTTGGTTGAAATTTTTAAAGGGTAAAATCGGCCGAATAGTTTCACATTTATTCTCTGTTTTTCTCGATATTTTCTGACTTACAAGCCCGATCGTTCTGACATTTGGTATTTAGAAGAGGTATTCAAACGCGCATGTTCACTCAAGTTTTCGTGAGGATCTTATGATTAGAATTTCATTTTGAGCGTATAAAATTCATATTTCAATTATTTTCAACAAGATAACCTTTTATTGTATTATATATTTTTGTGCATATATCATCTTTAGTAATAAAATTTGATCCTCTTATTGCTCAAATGTAACGTTCGAAATTATTTCGTTACTAATGAAAGATATATCTATACCTAATATTCTGACGAAAAATAAAAAAAATTGTTCTTCTCATTTAGTGAAAAGTTTTTGGTTGTGTATTCACATATTTGCGAATCGAACTCGAGATCTATTCGTTTTTTCACAGATAAACAAAAAACACATGTTACTGTATTTGTGAATTTTATTTATTATATATTCATGATGTTTTTTAATCAGTTCGTTTGAAGTACCTGTCATCTCGTCGCATGTCTGTATTTTTCAATTTTAGAAGAACATCTTGAACGAAAGCATTGGACATTACAGATGTTGTCAAATTCAATTATTTGTCCCGTTGTCTGTGTTTACATGCTTGTTTTTCGCCCAAATGTTTTGTTATCTCAGAATTTTTAGCCGAAAACGACTATATTAATCTCACTTATGAAGAATCCGAGGTCAAGAGTAATTTTGTCCGGCCGTAAACACGATACTTTCGAATGGTAAGAGCTTGAGGGTAAATTTGAGGTCTGAATATCTCGGTTGAGTCCATAAATGAGAAAAATCCGTAGAATGATTTCACAGTTATTCAACTTCGAAAAAGTCTTTTTTCTCATTATTTGCTATTCTAAACATCCGATCGATCTAAAATTTGGTAGTTGAAGAGAATCAATAAATTGCGCATGTTTGTTCAAATTTTTTTGATAATAATGTGATGAAAAAGAAAGAAAAATAGTTTTTCTGATATACTGAAATGTTTTTGGGTATGTATTCTTATATTAGCGAATTGAATTCGAGATATATTCATATTTTCACAGATGAATAAAAAACACATGTAACTGTATCGTATAATTCAAATATTTAAAATAAATATTTCGTGCGCAGAGCAGCGTTCAGCTCAACCGAAACCATAGCAGCAGCCCTAGGATTGAGATTAAATTTAGCATTTAGATGCAAAATAACGACAAGAAGCTTAATGCAAAATTTCGTGAGGAACGCGGGTGATATGCAAAAGCTGAATTCACGTCATTGCATTAATGCATTTTTATGCTTCATTTCAGTTTCAGATGATATGTCTTTCTAAGTACATTCACAACTTGTGATAAATTTCTTGTAAGTTACAACCAATTTTGTATTATTTTTTGAACGTTCAAAGGTATTATTTGTTCCAAACTATTCCCTGAAATTTGTGACCACTGATAAGTCTTGAATATTACAACAAGAAATCCAATAACAAAACTAAATTCTATTTCGTAACAACACGATGGGAGGTAGTTGGCTGTGTTCCAATAGAAAAATACAATCTCCCAACTCTCGAAATGTGAATGAATGTAAATTGTGAATTTCAAGTTGCTTATTCCGTATATTTTATCAATGAAAAATTCTACTCCACACATTCCAGAAAAATAAGATACTCTTTTTTTACTGTTTCTGTTTATCATCAAGAGCAGGTAACAATAAGAGGTTCAAATAAAGATTGCCTTTGTATATACCTGCTTAATATAAATTCTCTTTTTATCTTATTCTTTTAGAGTTCAATGTGGCATTCCTATGTTTATGGTTCAAAAAAATTTGAAATGAATCGTAATTTAGTGAAAGATGTGGATTTCTGGGGACAATAATATAGAGTGGGCTATTGAATGAATGATTTCAACAGAAATAATCTAAATAAAAGTTCGAAACTGACCGAATCGTTAACACTTGAAGTTTTCATTACATGTAAGACCTAACCTACTTTCAACCTACAACTGTATACTATTGTTGTCTGAAAGGTTGCCGTGTATAAGACAACGATACACAGTGAATTGTGTAAATTAACATGATTTAGTTCACTTCATTTCACTTTGAAGTTTCAGTCCAATAGTTATTCCACAACTGGATATGTTCCCATTAAGGCCCTACTGAACAAATTGGGAGGAATTTCTGGGTGATGGTGGCAAATAGAAAAGACGATTTCATTAATTGTGGTTTTCAGTGATAAAAAATGTCGTTTATAGGATATTTTCAAAAGTGTGACTTTTTTAATAGGAGGTGCTCTTCAAAATAAACCACCGTTCCAATTTCCAAATTTCCCACCAAAATAATGGTTTGTATAGTTGATGGTACCATTAATAGCGAAAAGTATTGTGGCATTCTGAACGATTTTTTCCTTGAACGGGGCATGCTTTATATCCAGAAGGGTGGTATTTTCAGCAAGATAATGCAAGTCTATACTCAAACTTGGATGCAAGAACACCAAGTAAAACCATTTCATGACCAGCAGCTTCGCCAGATCTTAATCCCATCGAAAACATCTGGGGAATAATGAAGATTGAAATTAAACGAAATAAAGATGATTTAATTCAGTGAGTTTTACAATCCTGGACTACTATCATCGAAAATTATGGAGCTGATCCAGTTTCAGGTGTAATAAATGTTTAAGAAAACTTTCTAATCGTCTTCGTGATCCATATGAAATCCATGACAATTAGTTTCAAATCAGAAGCATCGAGTTATAAAAGGGATCCCAATTATGAGTTCAAATCGGCGATTGTAGTATCTGGAAAGTTTCGAATTCAGAGTTACTTGGAACACTATTAATCATCTCGACTCGATGCTTGAACTCTTTGTCAAGTTTTCCATCTATTGTGCAAAGGGAAGTGTGCGGTTAAGAAATCCGATGAGCACGCTTCGTTTCATGAGCATTCCCAATAAGAAATATATTCTGAATCCTGGAAATCTGCTTTGTTCAATAGTGGAGTGCTCTACATCGGACAAAAAGATTGAGGTTACTCAATACTTACTGTGTGTGAGAAAATATTCCATTGAAATATAAACTGCAATCCTACAATTGATATTTGTCAGTGATAATTCCATATTGTTGAAGTTGTGAGAACCGAGTTACGAAGAGATGTAAGAAGAGTTTCATCTGAAGCGTTATAGGATGTCTTCGAAAAAACTGATGATTGTTATTGATCGTCTTCTGGGAAATATTTAGATTGCATGCAACAAAAAACCTTCAGCTAAACGGAGCACTTCGCTATAAGCATTCACAATGTTTTTCGTTGATTTCTGCAGTGAAACGCACCAATTTACCAGATTCGCGGTTTCATTCTCACGGTTGTTTTGAGTAAAAAGCGTTTATAACAAATAATTTTTTGTTTTTGCTTCCTCGTGCTTGAATTTTTGATATTGTTACTTTAACGTTTTCAGGAATTCAATACGAAAGGTTATTTGGAAGATAGGTTTGAAGCCAATTCTAGAAATATCAATTGCGATTTGAGAAATGAAAAAAATCTGAAACATTTAAAAAGAAATACAAATTTCAATTTCCGCAAGTTATTACTTTCACAACAATTATTGTAACTGGAATAAAAAATATAAAAAACAAAAGTAGCGAACAAAGGTTTCAAGGTTTTAAAATTTCCAACCTTTTTGCAGTGAATTTCAACAATTTCAATCGTTCCAAATTTAGTGATGGCGTACATTTTACTTGTTAAATGTCAAAATATGACAGCTTCAAAAGTGACAGCTGTCTAGATAGCTGTGTATTCAATATGTATCAATATCAATAGTGAATATCAATATCTTATTGGAAAACCCTTAAGGTTAAGTGTGGTTGTTATCTATGCAAATCCATTAGATCTTGGTCTTCAATGAACTATCTGCCCAAGGAATTTACCATTGCAAGTTGAGTTTGAAAATATACACATTGTCAAAAGTCTTGGCCCCTCCTCTCAACTTGTTGAATGTAACATGACCAATTTTTTGTGTGTGGAAATCTTCTCTATCTTATCACTTAAATGAAACAATAAACCAGCAAAAAACGTTTCTTGCTCGGGAAGTTTATTCAAAGTTAATCAGTTTTCAGCGAATAACGAGAATATTGAGAATATTCCGTGGAAAATGCCGGGCATCCAATTTCTCAAGAATAGTAGCCCCACATCAAGAAGCTTTGGCGCAATGTTTGAATATTCCACGGACTTCAGTAAGCCAAATAGTGGCCCTTTTCCTGGAAACCAGCAGCGTTACCCAGAGACCGGTGCCTAGTCGACCCAGAGTAACAAGGGAAGACCATTATGTCGCAAATTTTATTCGAAGGAATCGAACGGTATCTGTCCTTCGAAGTCCTTCGAAATCATTTTTTGAGGACCTATAGATGGGTAGTCTCAACCAGTACCATTGGGAGATGGTTGCATTCCTCAAATTTAAGGTCAAGAAGACCTAGGCTCCTTGGCTATCACCTGGACAAAGAGCTACCTCTTGGCAATGGGCAGAACACCACCAAGACTGCCATTTATCACAATGGCGCAACGTACTTTTTTCGGACGAGTCACGATTCGGTTTAAAAAGTGATAGTCGACGAGAAAGGGTTTGGAGAGGTCCAGGCAGACTAGAGCGCCTCAATTTCGCCCGGGAAGTTGTGCCCTTTCAAGGATCAATAATGCGCTGGGGGGGGTATAATGTTCGGTCGCCGTACCGCTCTTATTATCGTTGAACGAACAATGACTGGTGCCATCTACATAGAAAACATCATTGAACCAATCATTGTTCCTCTGCGTAACGAATTTGCGGATAATTTCATTTATCAGGATAATAACGCCCCACCACACCGCAAACGAAGGGTTCAAAACATTCTTCAAGAGAACAATATCCAGAGGTTGAACTGGGCAACAAACTCACCAGACATGAATCCAATTGAGCACGTATGGGATTTCTTACGGAGAGCAATATGCAATCGCCAAAACCCACCCTCAACTTTTCAGGAATGGTGTTTAGCCCTTCAGGAAGAATGTAACGATATGCCTGAAAATTTCATTAATTACTTGATTCGTGTGATGCCTAGGTGTATTGGGACTATTGAATTTGGATTCAGTTGTGGAATAACTATAATTAACTTGTATTTAAGGAGAAAGATTTTGTAAAAGTAGTTAGTTACCATACTCACCTGACCAAGTCAATATGTAATTGACGAAACAATTGTCGTTGAAAAATAAAAATAAGCGGAAATAATGTGTTTTACTTCAAATCATTTACGATGAATTTCCGTCAAGTAGAGACCGAAACAATCAAGAATTTGATTCAAGCCGATACCAGTTCATTGGTCTCATGGTACTCAAAATTAATACTACGCTGCAGAAGAACCACGCAGAACATTTGGTTTTTCATCAAATGCTTAGAACTTGAGGTCATCCCTAAGTACATAAATCTCAAAACCAAGAATACAAGCCCAGCAGCAGAGAAAGGAAGAATAATGGGAATGAAAACTTGGCTGAAAGTGAGACACATCCAATGAAATCTTAAGGTAATACATTCGGAATTGACCCGTAGACTCCATGATATCTTGTTCGATGATCTAGATAGAAATATTAGACATAATATCAACACCATCTTTCACAAAAAATATTTGACGCATAAGAAAAAATTGAAGAATTTAGTAACCAAAAAGAAATATCAAATCTCTTATTTGCAAACAAAAACAACATTTTCGGATCACGTTTTTTATCCTAAATTCAGGAATTTATCTAATGCTAAATTCACTAAACATGAAATTGAATTATTGGAAAAAGGTTATAAATTTAATTTAAATAGTAATAATCAGAAATTCTCAGAATATCTAGCTGTAGATTTAGAAAATGCAATAAAAGGTTATCAAAATTAAGATATAGATAGGTATAATTTAACTATAATAGTATCTTGAAAAATAGAAGAACGCCATATAAAAACACATTTAATACTACGGTAGGAACAATACGGAAAAAAACTTTAGAAAACAATGTAGTTTTTACTAGAGCTGACAAAGGAAATACAGTAATTACAATCAACCTCATTTTTAGATCCTAATAAATACATAATTATTAAGAAAGATCCTACTACAAAATACCAAAACCAAGTGAAAACAGTAATAAAACATTCAACAGCACTATTTGAAAAACCCCAAATTTTAAATTATTGCAAATGAACCCTCAACCACCAATTCTATATTCACTCATTAAGTTACATAAAGAGAACAAACCAATAAGACCAGTAGTTTCCTTTGTTACAGCTCTGTCATATAAATTGTCCAAAGAATTAATTAAAATTATTCAAAAAGAAACAAATTTTCAGGCAAAATTATTGATAAAAAATTCATATGACCTAATAAATAAAATAAAGAATATTCATATCCCAGACAATGCTAAGCTAATGTTTTTTGACGTGAAAAACCTGCTTCCTAGCGTACCTGTAAAACTAACACTAAAGTAGATAATATAATAGTAGAAATACTACTATTGAAAAATCATACAAACTCTATAATTAAACAAGAAATAATGGATATCCTCAACATATGTATTGCACAAAACTATTTCTTGTTTAATGGAATATTTTATGAGGATAACGAAAGCCTCACGATGGGAAATCCACTAAGTCCTATATTAGCTGAAATATTTATGGATTTCCTAGAAGATAAAGTACAAGAGCACCCGCTTTTTAAGCAATTTATTTATTGGTACCGTTTTTGTAGATGACATTATTTGCCTGTTCGTCGGTACGTCTAGACAACTTTCGTTATTCTTAGAATTTATCAAAAAGGTATACCCTACGATGAAATTTACTCACGAAAAAGAACAGAATGACAAAATAAATTTTTGACTTGAAAATAATTAAAATTAACAATAGACATAATTTTTCGATTTACCGCAAACCAACACACACAGACACAATACATTCTTCTTCAAATCATCCTTTATCCCATAAATTAGCAGCATACAATAGTATAGTGTATAGATTAGTTAATGTACCTATGTCACAAGAGAATTTTGAAATAGAATTGAATATAATAAAACAAGTAACAGTAAATAATGGGTATAACCCATCAATTATTGATCAACTATTGAATAAAATTAAACTAAAACAATCTATGTCATTAGTTTATCCACATATCAGAAAAAATGAAAAGTTTATTTGCTTACCATACATAGGACAAAAATCTGCACAGATAGCTAGATATTTAAAGAAAAAACGAAATGTCAATATCTCATATAAAACAATAAATTCTTTAGGTAAATTAATAAAAATAATAAAGATATCGTCAATTAGAACAAGAGATCAGGAGTATATAGGTTAAATTGTGGTACATGTCCATATGTATACATTGGCCAAACGGGTAGATCTTTTGAGAGTAGGATCCAGGAACACCAGAATTCATTTGTTAAGAATAAATCAAACTCCACTTATGCCAGGCATCTACAAGAATCCGGACATGATTTTGAGCATAACTTTGAAGTTCTCCATTTCGAGAACAAATGCAATAGATTGGACCTTTTAGAAGCAATGGAAATAAACCGGCATCATAAAATGAATATTTTGTTGAACGACCAAACAGATGTGAACCGTTCTCCGTTGTTGAACCTTTTTTAATAAATTCCTTGTAAACTTTATTTTATCACGTATTTTTAGTGAAACTTGTATTTAAGGAGAAAGATTTTGTAAAAGTAGTTAGTTACCATACTCACCTGACGAAGTCAATATATAATTGACGAAACAATTGTCGTTGAAAAATAAAAATAAGTGGAAATAAGGTGTTTCACTTCAAATCATTTACGGTGTACATATTTAAAAAAAAAACGTGATAATAAACAAATTATCTTGCTTATTCCAGTTGTTAACTCGTTTTGAATTCATAGTATTCACAAACGAAACCGTTTTCTAATTTTTGCGGCAAAGAATCACATTTTCCGAATTCCTCAAAGAAAGTGAAGATTTATTCTTTGGACTAATGCCAAAAAGACAGATGCATCTCAATATAAACCTCAGTAGAACGTATAGAATCGACTGTGGTGGAATGAAGATGGCGATATAACGGAAGTTAAACCAGACTGATTTATGCATTACAATTTAGGATCTGCAAGGAAAAAAATAGCATATTCGTAGAAACTCGAACGTTTCAATGATAATTTTATACTGTATGTAGTTTCTATTAAATATTCAAAGTTCACTCCTATATATATTTATTTCGGTGCTTCCTTGATGCAAGTCAAGTTTATTATTTATAAATTTTATAATTTATAAATTCATAAACAATTCTCTTGATTGGAAATTAGAGGTGGACCATTAAAAATTTGCATTTGTGATCACCTATAAATGAAAAAATGATAAATATTTTTTCAAAGTCATGCGTTCGTTAGAAAGGTTGAAACTTGAAATATACGAATGGAAAACGATATCATTCAAAGACCGCCACGACTAGCTACAGTATCCCAACCGATCAACCCAATTTTTTAGTACATGGTCGATTGTTTGAGGCACAATCTCATGAATGGCAACTTCGATTTCATGATTCATGGTATCAATCGTTTGTGGTTGGTTAGCCTAACACTTATTTTTAACGGATTCCAAAATATAACAAAAAATGATCCTCTGAAGTGGAAATGGTCTTCATCGCTAAAGATGGGAAAACGCATCGGACGTTACGACTTCACTTCATGTACTAGTTGAAGTTTTTAAGCCTTTTTATCGAGTTTCTAATGCAAAATTCTCATCAGAGAAGTGCGAGAAACGTTCCGTTCTTGAGCACGATGACGAGTTGAGGCTTAGCCACATTTTGAACTACAGCAGCAATATTTTCGGGTGTGCTTATTTGACGAGAACGTGAACGGGTTTTTTTCATAAAAAAACGATCATGTTTCACAAATTTCCGTTCCGTTTCAAATGACTTTTCCAGGGAAATTTTTGACAGTTTGGAATTTCAATATTTCCGAGTTTTGTTCAAGCATTAATCGACCCGATTCTCTAATTACTGATGAATTCATTATTTACAATTCTATTACACTCATACTGACGAAACGGGGTTATAAGTTATCACACAGGTCGAAATCTTTAAATAGTGAAGACATTTCTGATTATCAAAAGTTTCGGTCCGCTGATATTTTGATTGATTAATGTCACTCTTGAGGATTATTTCCATTGTACTAATGACATAAGCTCACAAAAATATGAAAGAGTATGTCATAATATTATTCATATTGTGTTCCTGATGCTTTCTTATTCAATTATATGTGGTAAAGTTATTTTCAAATATGTGCAATATGTTTTCAAACAATTTGTGATAGATGTTTCGCTAGTGAATTATTGACTCTTTAATAAGTCTTTATTAAATTTACTCCTGTGTGTGTACTTTTGTTTGCTTTGAATATTGTAATCGAAGTTTGTACATTTCAGAATAGTTAATTTCTGATATCTGGTTTTATCTAATGAATAAGCCATTCCACAATCACGTAAAATGTTTAAAATAAATATAGAATAAGAATAGTTAAATCCTAACCCCAACACATGGATTTCGATATTTATGGATCTTCTTCGGATTCAAATAAATATTGGGTGTTCTTTTTAGAGTGATAGAATAAACTGATGGAAGATTTTTTTATTTGAAAGATAATTTTATGACATTTATGTTTTAAAAATAATTTCCGGCATATGTCCACCACAACTAGCTCTGAGGAACCGCATTCGACCAGACCAATTTTGGACCACTTTTTCGAGTAATTTAGGCACTATTTCATCCATAACACGAGTTATGTTGGCTTCCTCAGCTTCCAATGCGTCTATTGTTTCTGGTTTATCAGCATAAACCAATGACTTGACACAACCTCAAAGAAAATAATCCAGTGGAGATATGTCGCATGATCTTGGAGGCTAATTAATTGGACCATTTCTCGAAATAATATTATCGCCAAATATTTCTTTCAATGAATCAATTGTTACGGTAGCACCATCTTGTAGAAAGAAAAATACTTCTGGGTCGATACCATTCAAATTTTGAAACAAATAATCATTGATCATCGATCTGTAACGAGCACCATTCACTGTAACATTAGCTCCAGCATCGTTTTAAAAAAAATATGGACCGATGATGCCTCCAGCGTGTAAAGCACACCATGCAGAGCATTTTTCAGGATGCAATGGAACGTGCAGAACTTCTTGAGGATTATTTTCACTCCATATGCGGCAATTTTGCTTGTTTACATAGCCGTTCAACCAGAAATGAGCTTCATCACTAAACACAATTTCACGATAAAAAATTGGATCAACTTCAAGCTGTTCTAGGGCCCAATCAGCAAACAAACGACGTTTATTATGGTCAAGTGGCTTTAGTTCTTGAACCATTTGGATCTTATATGGGTGTAGACCAAGATCTCTACGCAATATTTTCCATGTGCACGGATGCAGAGCTCAACTTGTTGTGAACGTCGACGAATAGACAGAAAATGAACAGAAATGTCACAACAACATGGCTTCTATCTTCTGTCAAATGATAGTTACCCTATCGAAAATTCTATCACTCTAAAAAAAACACCCTATATATGATTCTCACATAGTCTGACGCGTTTCATCAACATAAAGTTTTAATTAATCGTTCGAAATTTAGTATGATATAGTTTAAAGAAGTCCCTGTGTCAACGAAATACGTCACTATACTTAATAAATAAATGGATATCGTATATAACTGTAAGAATCGTATGGATGTATTATGAAAACCAAATTCCTCTACATAAATGCACAACATAACCTCAAGAATTCCTTCGAAAATAACTCTCTTTAAAAAGTTCCTTCAAAAAAACTTACAAAAACATAGCACATCTTCAAAAACGCTGTTTGAATTGCTACTTCGATAACTCCAACCTCTTATCCAAGAAATAAAAATAATTAATAAAAATACCCAAATAATTAATAAAAATACCCTACCTATTAATAAAAATATCCTACCAGCACGTAATTTTCGGTAAACAAATATAGAGGTATTCAAATAAATTCGGGAATACATTTCTTTACTTTAATTAGTTCGCAAAGTAAAATAGAAAAAGGCTTTTTACTTGATAGAAGAAATATAACAAAATTTGAATATCAAAACAGATTTAATTTTTTAGTCTTCTACAATTTTAATTTCAAAAAAATTTTCATTCAAAAAACTTTTAGAATTAAATTAATGTCTACAATAAGCACCGCTTATATTTAATAGACGTATATAATCAAAACTCAATATATAATGTCAAATGGAATGAATAAACCAACAGATATAAAAAAGTCATTAAAATTAATAAATAAATATTTAAAGGAGACAAAACTTTGTTTCTGGTCTTACCTTTAAGAACACCAATTGCCTTTTAAAAACATGAACACAACTTAAGGACTTCTCAAAGAATATAATTTATTTGAAATATTCAATATATTCAAATATTTCAATAAGTTAATTCAGAAATCTCTCAAAACATGCACCACATCTTCAAAAAACACATATAATTCTAGGCGATCTCTTCATCGGTTCTAAATAATATTCCAAATATCAAAATCAAATAACTATCACTATATCACATATAAACTACATAACTTCACTACATATCACTATATCAAATCACTATCACTATATCACATCCTTAACACGTGTAAGTTGTGATATAGTGATAGTTATTTGATTTTGATATTTGGAATATTATTTAGGACCGATGCGGGGATTGCCTAGAATTATATTTGTTTTTTGAAGATGGTGCATGTTTTGAGAGATTTCTGAATTAACTTATTCGAATATTTAAATATATTGAATATTTCAAATAAATTATATTCTTTGAGAAGTCCTTAAGTTGTGTTCATGTTTTTAAAAGAGAATTGGTGTTCTTAAATGTAAGACCAGAAACAAAATTTTGTCTCCTTCAAATATTTATTTATTAATTAATTTTTTAATTTTTTTTTAAATTTGGAATAATATGGATATATATGGATTTTCACCAAGTAAGGACTGATACAATTCAATATTCATTAATTTTAATGACTTTTTTATATCTGTTGGTTTATTTATTCCATTTGACATTATATATTGAGTTTTGATTATATACGTCTATTAAATGTAAGGAGTGCTTATTGTAGACATTAATTTAATTCTAAAAGTTTTTTTAATGAAAATTTTTCTGAAATTAAAATTGTGGAAGACTCACAGATTAAATCTGTTTTGATATTAAAAAAAAAAAAGTTCGCAAAGGTATGTCTTGTATATTCACATACTCTAGATTGCGCTAGTGTATGATTAATACCTTAGTGTTTCTGTATATAGCGAATATAGATACAGATTTGACAGATTTGTAGTCGCTGGCATTCACTGCTGAAAAGCAACAAGTTTGAAACGTCCGAATGTCTGAAATTTGCCCCTGTGATCAACTAAACCTTATCGAGTTTGTTTGTGTATAAAATTATTATACAGATGTATGTTACACTGTCTCAATTTGTATAACTTTCTATTACTATAGCTCACACTTCTTATTAAGTATAGAACTGTAGTGATTTTTTCTGAATATTAAACACTACATATTCCATATTCCTCCATAGAAATTACACAAAGTTTGTAAAGTATTTTTAAGGACTCAGTAATATCCAAATTATACAATGTATATGGGTGAAAAACCAAAATATAATTATTATATATAAATTGAAAATAACTATGAAAAAGTATTTGCATATTACAGAATAAAAGCTGGGATTTATTTATCAGAACCTCCACAGATTTCAATCTAAATAAATCTCATGAAAACATTTAGAATTAAATTTTAAAACATGTCCTAAATAGACTTTATCACTTTATAGACATATATATTATCATCACATGTGGTGAAAATTAACTGATACAGAATTGAAAGAAATATAAAATAATGATCAAATTATTTAGACATCATTATACATATATATGTTCCATCCCCAAAAAATGTGCAACATATAATTCTAAGATTATAATTTTTTTATTTTCTTTTTTTGAAGAATATATAGCACATTCTCCAGAGAAAGAACCTGATACATTCGGACCCAAAATCTCATCAGTAAGGAGTTATTTGAATAAACAAAATAATCATTTAAAAATATACAAAAATACCTTCTTTAACACAGCACATTTCTGCAACAACTAACCAATTTTGGGATAAGCATGACTTATACGAAAATTAGGTTATATCACAGAAATATACACTGAGAGAATATACGACTCTGCATTAGATAACCGCCACCTGTAATAATTACTCAATTTCTCAATTATTAATGTATATAAATTGAAAATTTAATTCTAAATGTTTTCATGAAAATTATTTAGATTAAAATCTGTAGAGGTTCTGGTGAATCAATTTCAACTAGTATTCTGTAGAATAAAAAAAGCCTAAAAAAGATTGAACTTAACTACTTATTGATGTCACAAGCCTGTGACATTTATTTGACAATTAATTTGCGTCCTTGAATTCTTGACACCAAGTCACTTTTATAAATTTTATGTATGTAATTGAATATTAATTCATACAAGCCCGTTTGTAACTCAATGGACAATAATTAAATACAACCAGATGGATTATTCTTCATGTCATGTGTTAACTCCAACATTTATTTTATGCACAAATTGGTTCCTACCTTGGTGCAAGTAGAAATATTACGAGCGAATTAATACGGAAGAATTACGATCATATATCAACAAATAAATATAAACATGTTATGGATGGCTACAATTTGAATTCTGAAGCCATTGAGTAATCCTTATAAATATCAATTTAACCATTACTAATAGGTCGATTCACGGTGAATAATCGATAATCATTTATGCATCATTCGAAATTCGAATAATTATTTCCGATTTATTCCATGAATTGATATGTCCAGCGAATACTTAATTGGAGTCACCAGCGAAAAAGGAATATAACGATAAGGTATTATTTATGGATTGTACTTTGATTGTCAGTAATATTTGAGTTGTCTCTTATCAAAGACACGAATTTATACAATGGTTCATTATTTCAACCGAAATGACTCTTCTGTATCTATTTTTGCATTGTCTGTAGGTTGGTTGTACAATGAGTTCAAATCAACAGCTCTTTCAATTCTGAGTACAACTAATTTTGTATGAAGTCATCTAATTTTTAATGCAGGGGAATTTTTCACGATGAAAATTTAATTGAATCGATCCTTACTTGACCGTAATTCATTTCAATTAAATAAAATAATGAAGATTATTTTCACAATTAATTAATTAAACGACAATTGTTTCGAAGTATTGTACCATACTCACCTGACGAAGTCATGTTGTCATGACGAAACAATTGTTGTGAAATTAAATAAATTAGCGGAAATTAAAATGTTTCACTTTTAATCATCATTATAAAAATATCGTAAGATAATCATTTAAGGTATTAGTTAGTAATTTATTTTAATTTAATGTTAATAAAAGCCTTTGATAGTGAGACTTATTTCACCTTAATATTGATAATATTTAATAAGGAGTATGAGTTATAGTAACAGAAAATTCTAGAAATCGAGACAGTGTAACATACATCTGTATAACAATTCTATACTCCAACAAACTCGACAAGGTTTTGTAGATCACAGAGTTAAATTGTAGACATGCGCACGTTTCAAACTGATTGGTTTTCGTCAGTGCAATGTATGCTGTCAAATCTGTCAAGTATCTATATTCGCTACACACATAGACTCCAGGATATTAATAATACACTAGCGCCATCTGGAGTATGCAAAATACATACACAGAGACTCTAAGATATTAATAATACACTAACGTCATCTAGAATATGCAAAATACATACAAGACATACCTTTGCGAGTTATTTCAAGTAAAGAAATGTATTCTCGAAATTTTCACGTTACTAATGCAGAATAAACTATCCTCATGCTCAAATCAGACCATAATTTGCCGTAATGCTTGAAACGTGCGCATGTCTGCAATTTGCCCCTGTGATCTACAAAACCTTGTTGAGTTTGTTTGAGTATAGAATTGTTATACAGACGTATCGGGTGTTTTTTCAGAGTGATAGAATTTCGATAGGAATAACTGTGATTTGACAGAAGGTAGAAGCCATGTTGTTTTGACATTTCTGTAAGAGTAAAAATTGACAAATTATCATGGATAAACTTACGCCGCAACAACGTTTACAAATTGTTGAGATTTATTTTCAAAATCAGTGTTTTATTTGCCAAACTTGAAGAGCACTTCGTGTAATTTATGGTTTATATAATCGTCCATCACAGCAGCTTATTCGTCGAACTAGCGATAGGTTTCGGGAAACATTTTTTCTACTCGATGCGACAACTACAACAAGGCAAAGAACTGTACGTACAGAAAAAATATCGCTGTTCTAAGTCATAGTATTAATTATGATCCAGATTTGTCTATTCGTCGACGTTCACAACAAGTTGTACTCTGTACATCCACCACATGGAAAATTTTGCGTAAAGATCTTGGTCTACACCCATACAAGATCCAACTGGTTCAAGAATTAAAGCCACTTGACCATAATAAGCGTCGTTTGTTTGCTGATTGGGCCCTAGAACAGCTTGAAGTTGACCCACTTTTTTATCGTTAAATTGTGTTTAGCGATGAAGCTCATTTTTGGTTGAACGACTATGTAAACAAGTAAAATTGCCGTAGTAGAGTGAAAACAATCCTCGAGAAGTTCTGCAGGTTCCATGGCATCCGGAAAAATGCATTGTATGGTGTGCTTTACAAGCAGGAGGCATCATCGGTCCATATTTCTTCAAAAACGATGCTGGAGCTAATGATACAGTGAATGGTGCTCGTGATAGATCGATGATCAATGATTATTTGTTTCAAAATTTGAATTTTATCAACCCAGAAGTGTTTTGGTTCCAACAAGATGGTGCTACATCTAATGCTGCTACCGTAACAATTGATTTATTGAAAGGAAGATTCGGCGATAACTTTATTTCGAGAAATAGTCCAATTAATTGGTCTCCAAGATCATGCGGCATAACTCCACTGGATCATTTTCTTTGGATTTATGTCAAGTTATTGGTTTATGCTGATAAACCAGAAACAAAAGACGCTTTGGACACAAACATAACTCGTGTTATCGATGGAATAAGGCCTGAATTACTCGAAGAAGTGATCCAAAATTGGTCTGGTCGAATGCGGTCGTGGTAGACATATGCCGGAAATTATTTTTAAAACATAAATGTCATGAAATTATCTTTCAAATAAAAAAAAAATTGGCTTGAATCTTAATTTAAATATGTTTTATTTCAATTTATTCTATCACTCTAAAAAAACACCCGGTATTTTGAACTCTAGAATCACCCCCTGAAATATATGAATCCTGACAACCTGTATATAATAATATTTTATTTAAATGAAATGAATTTCTGCCAATTGAGAACCGATTCGATTAAATTCACGATGGCAATATTGTACGAATTAGGGCGGGTCCACACTATGCCGCGGTTTGTCATTGGTAAGGCTAATTGGCAAAAACGAAAAGATGTAGACGTGATCTTTGACAAGTGCTATTGGGCCAGCGACAAGCAGACGGTGTGCCAAGCAAAATCGCTCGAGTGTTGGTCTCCTTAAAAGAAAATCAATGGAAACGAAGATCTTGCCTTGTTGGGTTTAAAAATTTATAACTCCATAAATGACGAAAAAAATAGATGAAGATATAGTACGTAGGAATTTAATAGGCCTAAATATACTTAAAATTCCCATTCTTTATTTTTATTGATGTCATGACGAATGTTGTCCGGTTTCTTTCGATTGTACTCGATTTCAGTAATCTCGAAATCGAAATGCTCCACCTATATCAACCTCCTTCAATATTTCGGACGGAAAACAATCGTTGCCACACTAAACAGTGCCGTAAAATTGGTAGTATACAACCATTATGTTTTCTCGGCGAGCACAAGTGAAGAACCGTTAGTTCGCAACTCTCGCGAACCGATTACTTCCAATAATTAACTGAAGGTATTATATAATAAATTTCCAATGGGGATAACAAATTAATTCGATTATGCAATATCAAAAACGTACAACCAGACTCATTTCCTGTCGTATCGAGATCGGAATGTCCGTTTTTTTTCTGTTACGAATGCCGTTCTTGCAGCGACCTTGTTTTCAAACTCGGGTAAATAGAGACGCAGTTAATTGTGCAAAAATAAGACAAAACTGGTGACATAACTGTACAGGATCAGTAAAAAATCTTGATTGAACTTCAATCAATGTCGATACGAACATCAATACAGGGTGTTTTTAAATTGATGCGAAAATTTTTGGGAGGGGATTTTTCAACATAAATTGATGGTTTGATTAAGGGTTTTCCGAACTTTCTTTCAATAAATCAATTGTTACGGTAGCAGCATGAGGTGTAGCACCATCTTGTTGGAACCAAAACACTTCTGGGTCGATACCATTCAAATTTTGAAACAAATAATCATTGATCATCGATCTGTAACGAGCACCATTCGCTGTAACATTAGCTCCAGCATCGTTTTTAAAGAAATATGGACCGATGATGCCTCCAGCGTGTAAAGCACACCATACAGAGCATTTTTCAGGATGCAATGGAATCTGCAGAACTTCTTGAGTATTGCTTGCACTCCATGTACGACAATTTTGCTTGTTTACATAGCCTTTCAACCAGACGAATAATAACCTGCTCCGATGGACGATTATGCAAACCATAAATTTCACGAAGTGCTCTATAAGTTTGGCGAATAGAACACTGATTTTGAAAATAAATTTCAACAATTTGTAAATGTTGTTGCGGCGTGAGTCTTTCCATGATAATTTGGTAATGCTTACTGAACAGAAATGTCAAAACAACCTGGCTTCTACCTTCTATCAAATCACAGTTATCCTTATCGAAAGTTCTATCACTCTAAGAAAAAAACAACCGATATTAGTAAGTCTTGTGTTGTCAAACTAGTCATTTGAGAGATATTTCTTTTTAAAACCGTCATTAGCATTCAAGTCTCACATTATTATTAATCCAATAAACCATTGATTTAATCATAAGTTTCTCACAGTTATAGCTGCATATTAATATTTTATCGGATAAAGTTAATTATCCACTAACCAATAAAAATAATGAAACATTTCTTGTAGAATGTGGCAACTCCCTGAACTAAGGGCGCAAAATCACATGAGATTGTATCCCTTTCATAGAACACGTTGTCACACGTTAACACATTTTCTTTCTTCAAATAACAGTACATTAATTTCCCAGTTTTGTTTTTTGTTTCTGATCTTACCATTAAGAATAAGAGAAAAGGCAATTAGTGTTCTTAATGGTAAGATCAGAAACAAAATTTTGTCTCCTTTAAATATTCATTTATTAATTTCAATGACTTTTTTATATCTGTTGGTTTATTTATTCCATTTGACATTATATATTGAATTTTGATATGTCTATTAGATATCAGAGGTGCTTATTGTAGACATTAATTTAATTCTAAAAGTTTTTTGAATGAAAATTTTTTTGAAATTAAAATTGTAGAAGACTAACAGATTAAATCTGTTTTGATATTCAAATTTTGTTATATTTCTTCTATCAAGGTAAAAGCCTTTTTCTATTTTATTTATTTGGAGTTTTGAGCTGTTCAGGGTAAATTTGGATAGATATGATTCGTCAATGTATTATATGTAAAAAATAATCAGAATTCCGATCCTGATTCATCTTATTATAAATTATACGCCCGTGATGTTTTGAATTTGAAGAATATTGAATTTCTTACAACGTTGCCAGCGCAGAACTACCAGATTTGTTCATCCAAACAATCTGAATGCTGGCTTCACAACAAATAAGATTTCAACAGAGAAATATTGAGTCTCTTTAGGACAATAAGTCTACGTGTTCTTTTGTGCGATTCTCATAACGTGAACAGGGACTGTACAATGATTTTCACTACGTAACTACGACCGGGTTCAGCAGCAAAATTGACAGGTTAATTATCTCTTTTTGTGATTTCAACGAACAGTTTTTTCCCTGAAGATGATTCGCCACGTACGAAATTCCTTAATTAAACAGAAAGAGAATCGAAAAACAACAAACACGTACCGTAAATCATCAACAATCCTCGACTGGTATTCATCAAGAAACTCTCCGTTGTTGCGTTGCCGAATTGCCCGATTCAATCTGAAAAACTGCCAGTTTGCTTCCGAAACGGATTATTAAGGTAATTGCTGAATTATCTCCGCTATTTTTCGAATAATTGCCGGACGGGAATACGTCGAAAATCGCCGAAACAATCAACAACACGAAGATTCTCAGCTTCTCGGTCCAATTGAAGCTCTTCCACAGTCCCGATCCTACGACGGCTTGAGTGGTTAAAAAAATTCAATAGACGTATCCATTCGAAATCGGTAACGGCATCAGCTATTCTTTGAACCAGAAGAGACGCTATAAATGATTCAGAAAACCGGAAAGCCAATTATTCCTAGGTATCTGTTACAGCAATTATATTTATTTGATGGATTCGGCGTTTACTTGATGGAAATTCATTTTCAACTAGTAATAAATAAAATTCAATTTCCATAACAATGGCAATAAAAGTTATTGGGGTTATCGTTGGTTTTTCCAAAGTACATAAAGATATTCAATAGAGGTGAGCTATTAGTATATACTTGTTCGTTCAGGAAAACCTTCTAGGAATTATATCGGGTGTTTTTTTAGAGTGATAGAACTTTCGATAACTGTGATTTGACAGAAGGAAGAAGCCATGTTGTTTTGACATTTTTTAGAGTGATAGAACTTTCGATAACTGTGATTTGACAGAAGGAAGAAGCCATGTTGTTTTGACATTTCTGTTCAGTAAGCATTGACAAATTATCATGGAAAGATTCACGCCGCAACGTATACAATTGTTGCATAATCGTCCATCAGAGCAGCTTATTCGTCGAACTATCGATAGATTTCAGACAACATTTTCTGTACTCGATGCAACAACAACAACAAGACAAAAAACTTTACGTACAGAAAAAACTATCGCTGCTTAAGTCATAGTGTTAATGATGATCCAGATTTGTCTGCTCGTCGACGTTCACAACAAGTTGGACTCTGTGCATCCACCACATGGAAAATTTTGCGTAAAGATCTTGGTCTGCACCCATACAAGATCCAACTGGTTCAAGAACTAAAGCCACTTGACCATAATAAGCGTCGGTTGTTTGCTGATTGAACCCTAGAACAGCTTGAAGTTGATCCACTTTTTCATCCTAAAATTGTGTTTTGTGATGAAGCTCATTTGTGGTTGAACGGCTATGTAAACAAGCAAAATTGCCATATATGGAGTGAAAACAATCCTCAAGAAGTTCTGCACGTTCCATTGCATCCTGAAAAATGCACTGCATGGTGTACTTTACACGCTGGACGCATTATCGGCCCATATTTCTTTAAAAACAATGCTGGAGCTAAAGTTACAGTGAATGGAGTTCATTACAGATCGATGATCAATGATTATTTGTTTCAAAATTTGAATGGTATCGAAGGGCTTCAACAAGATGATGCTACACCTAATTCTGCTACCGTAACAATTGATTTATTGAAAGAAAGATTTGGCGATAACATTATTTCGAGAAATGGTCCAATTAATTGGCCTCCAAGTTCATGCGACATAACTCCACTGGATTATTTTCTTTGGGGTTAAGTCCTATCACTCTAAAAAAACACCCGATACCTGTGATCTACCCTACCATTATAAATAGGATTTTAAGTTTTCTTCCCTTCAGTACTGAAAATGAGCTAAACCCTCGAAACATATATGTCAACAGACATCAAATAAACAGTGAAACTTAAGCCAAAATGTTTTTATTTACTTTATTAACACATATTTTATATTTCATAGATAGTACTCCACAAAACCTAACATTCCGTCAATGAAAATTCTCTTCGCTTTGAATTTGAAAGAGCCCAAAGCGAGCTTCAGAAATGTTACATTATTGCAGTATCATTGAACGTTCCAATGATCCTATATAATATGAAATTAAGAGAGTATTGACGTTATGTCAATGCTTCCATAATTTTTGGGGTATCTCATTTGTCAATTAATAGAATAAAATTTGAATATCAAAACAGATTTAATCTGTCAGTCTTCTACAATTTTAATTTCAAAAAAATTTTTATTGAAAAAACTTTTTGAATTAAATTAATGTCTACATAAGCACCGCTCATATTTAATAGACTTATATAATCAAAACTCAATATACAATGTCAAATGGAATAAATAAACCAACAAATATAAATAGTCATTTAAAATTACCAGCAAATATAAATAGTCATTTAAAATTAATAAATAAATATTTGAAGGAGACAAAATTTTGTTTCTGATCTTACCATTATGAACACCAATTCCTTTCCAAAAATATAAAACACAACTTAAGAACTTCTCAAAAAAATATAATTCATTTGAAATATTTAATAAATTTAAATATTCGAATAAGTTAATTAAAAAATCTCTCAAAACATGCACTATATCTTCAAAAAACAATAGAAGAATTCCGATAATCTCTTCATCGGCCGTAAATAATATTTAAAATATCAAAATAAACTAACAATCACTATATCTTAACTCAAAGTGGTAACCGGATAATTACTTTAAACAGACTAACTTTAAAAATTGAGATAGTCTATGTTCTCAACAAAATCACAGAAAACTGTAAGGTATTTCTTTAAACCATTGACTATCCATAATGAGATTTATTCAAGCCTAAATATAATTATATATTATGTATAAAACAAAATAGAAAAAGGCTTTTTACTTGATAGAAGAAATATAACAAAATTTTAATATCAAAACAGATTTAATCTGTCGGTCTTGTACAATTTTAATTTCAAAAAAAATTTTATTCAAAAAACTTTCAGAATTAAATTAATGTCTACCTAAGCACCGCTCATATTTAATAGACGTTTATAATCAAAACTCAATATACAATGTCAAATGGAATAAATAAACCAACAAATATAAATAGTCATTTAAAACCAATAAATAAATATTTGAAGGAGACAAAATTTTGTTTCTGATCTTGCCATTATGAACACCAATTCCTTTCCAAAAATATAAAACACAACTTAAGGACTTTTCAAAAAAATATAATTTATTTGAAATATTTAATTATTCAAATATTTTAATATTAGCCTTCTACATATTTAAATCCAAAAAATTATATTTAATGATTATAACTTCTGAAAATATAGAAGGTATATAAAATTATCGAAATATTTTAATATTAGCCTTCTACATATTTAATTCCAAAAAATTATATTTAATGATTATAACTTCTGAAATTAAAAACAAAATCACAGAAAACTGTAAGATTGTGACGAATGTAGACTATCTTGATTTTTAAAGTTAGTCTGTTTAAGCAATTATCCGGTATCACTTTGAGGTAAGATATACTGATTGTTAGTTGATTTTGATATTTTAAATATTATTTAAGGCCGATGAAGAGATTATCGGAATTGTAATTGTTTTTTGAAGATATAGTGCATGTTTTAAGAGATTTTTGAATTGACTTATTTGAATCTTTAAATATATTAAATAATACAAATAAATTATATTTTTTTGAGAAGTCCTTAAGTTGTGTTTTATGTTTTAGAAAAGGAATTGGTACTCATAATGGTAAGATCAGAAACAAAATTTTGTCTCCTTCAAATATTTATTTATATATTCAAATTTTGTTATATTTCTTCTATCAAGTAAAAAGCCTTTTTTTATTTTAACCAATAGAATATTAGCCAGTCACAAATCACTGGAATTCATTCAGCTGTTAGTGAACAAACGCGATGAAGCTCCTGAGGTTATGACGGCGCTTTAATGAATTTTTTCATCGTTCTTCTTCACAGATAACGATTCCGTTGACGGTTGGTCACAGATGCTTTTACAATTCACGTTCCCATGCTGCTTCCTCCTTGAACGTACGTAACGGTCGCAACTTCTTGCCCTTACCAAGAACTCGTTTTACCCTCTTCTGACGCGCCGAGTAAATCGGTTCCACCTGAAAGAACCAAGGGCAGGTGCAATTTCTCCGGTCGTCTCAGTTCCGCATGCAATTTCAAAATTACTCTCTCACAAGAACGGACAGTGGGTAATATTTCTCACAGGAATATACGATGTAGAGGTGAATCTTCTTCGACGCGGAATCGGCGAAAGTTGGACACGTTAAGGATGGGATGTTACATGCTGGTTTCGTAGAGTGTCACGAATTGGAAGCTTGACATTCGTTTTCAAATTAATAACTGAAGAATCATATCTCCAATCCAGACACGTAGCCAGGATTTACTTTTGGGGGGGCTCACAATAACAAAACTCTAGCATCTTCATCCAGTGATGCCAGAAAGGGAAAAAAGTGATACTATTCCATGAATTTCCAAAATAGCCCCCGGGCCCCCCTGGCTACGTGCCTGCTCCAACTAATATTCAAAACTGAAGGAAATAGAGCTTAAAATGTTAAATAAACCATTACAAATGAAATGTGAAAAATCCCTTACGACCCTACTTCTGTAAAAAAATTATTCAAGGTCGACGGTACAAAAATTCAGGTTTATTCCGATACTTTTTTCGTACGAATCAATGCGTGAGATATCGCGGTTTTAGAAGTTAAGAAAAATTCAGATATTACCCCAAAACCACCTATGAGGTAATGTATCCGGTGTTTTTTTAGAGTGATAGAACCTTAAATTGAAATAAAACACATTTAAATTAAGATTGAAGTCAAATTTTTTTTGATTTGAAAGATAATTTTATGACATTTATGTTTTAAAAACAATTTCCGATATATGTCCACCATGACTAGCTCTGAGGAACCGCAATCGATAAGACCAATTTTGGACCACTTTTTCGAGTAATTCAGGCCTTATTTATCAATAACACGAATTATGTTGGTTTCCAAAGCGTCTATTGTTACTGGTTTATCAGCATAAACCCAAAGACATAACCCCAAAGAAAATAATCCAGAAGAGTTATGTCGCATGATCTTGGAGGCCAATTAATTGGACCACTTTTCGAAATAATGTTATCGCCTAATCTTTCTTTCGATAAATAAAAAAAAAGCAGCGTCTTGTTGGAACCAAAACACTTCTGGGTCGATACCATTCAAATTTTGAAATAAATAATCCTTGATAATCGATCTGTAACGAGCACCATTCACTGTTAGTTCCAGCATCGTTTTTAAAGAAATACTACTCTGTCAAGAAAGTACCGGAAATTTTCAATTAAAACAACATTTTTACATTTAATCGTCAAAATTTATTGGGTCGCCTTCAAAATAGACTCCATTTGCTCCAATACATCTATGCCAACGGCACTTCCAATTATCGAAACATTTTTTATAGGCGCTTTCCGGGATGGACTTTAGCTCTCGCGCCGAATTTTGTTTTATGGCTTCAATCGACTCAAAACGGGTGCCACGAAGGGGCAATTTTAGTTTTGGGAAGAGGAAAAAGTCGCAGGGAGCCAAATCCGGCGAATACGGTGGTTGCTGAAGCACGTTTGTTGAGTTTTTGGCGAGAAAGTCAGTCACAATCGTAGCTCGGTGAGAAGGCGCGTTATCGTCATGCAAAATCCATGATTTGTTCGCCCACAAATTTGGCCGCTTCTTACGGATACGCTCACGCAAACATTTCATAACGCCTAGGTTATACTCCTTGTTTACCGTCTGACCCTCTGGAACGAATTCGTAGTGCACCACGCCACGGATATCGAAGAAAACAATGAGCATCGCCTTCATTTTCGAGCGGCTTTGGAGTGGCTTTTTTCGGTTTCGGCTCATTTTTTGCCACCCATTCCGATGATTGCTGGCTTGTTATATATATACTTATATCGTACTCGTAGACCCAGGTCTCACCACCAGTTATAATGCGTTCCATGAATGTAGAATCGGAATTACAGCGATCCAGCATGTCTGAAGCAACCTGTTCGCGATGACGTTTTTGAAGAAAATTCAGGTCTTTCGGTACGAGTCGTGCGGCCACCTTTCTCATGCCCAAAATATCAATCAAAATCGTACGTGCGTTCTCGTGGGATATCTTAAGATCATGTGCTATCTCTCTCAAGCTGGTACGACGGTTTTCCAGCACCCTTTCCTTAATTTTATCGACGTTATCTTCGATCGAAGCCGTCGATGGGCGACCACTTCACGACCGTCCTTGAAGGCTCTGTACCACTGATATGCACGAGTTTTCGATAGAGCATTATCACCAAAGGCCTTTTGCAACATTTTCAATGCATCGGCACACGAAAATTCATTTGCAACACAAAACTTTAAACAAATTCTTTGCACAACGTAATCACCCATAGTAAAAATCGGCACGCACTCTGACATCGACTGACTTACTCAGCTGTTGCAAACACACTAGTTGACAGATTCCGCTCAAGCTTGGCATAGTAATTAAGGACAGTGATACCAACCTAGGAAAAAAAAAATTACCTGCCTCATTGCCCCGCCAGATTTAAATCGATAATTCCCGGTACTTTCTTGACAGAATGTATTACAAACGGTTTCCTGAGAATAGTCAATATTCTCCAGTGGAACAGAAACATAATTTTTCAAATGCTTCAATATTCACGAGGTCGTCCCATGTAGGTCACGATATTTTTTATAGCGCATACAAATCGCCCGCAGATGAGTGGTTTCTTAGATCGCTCTCCCATTAAGGTAAACAAACGAGCTTCAGCCTAGACCTAGAGAAATAAAGATAGAATTGTTTTAGAGTATAGAATTTAATAGTATGTCGAAGAAATTGTTAGTAATTGTATACAAGCTTCCAATTCGAATTCGATTTATTTTTAACGAATTAATTCTAATGTTCTTTGATCCTATTTTCTAAAGCTCTGCCTGTTCGGACACGTACCACAGTTTAACGTATAATCCCGATCTATTGTTCTTAATGACGATATCTTTATAATTTTGATCGATTTACCTAAAGGATGTATGGTTTTATATGAAATATTGATATTTCGATTTTTCTTCAGATATCTATCTATCAGTTCAAATTTTCGTCCTATATACGGTAAGCAAATATAGTTATCATTTTTTATTCTGATTTGTGGTCAAACTAATGACACGGATTGTTTTTGTTGAATTGTTTTTAATAGTTTGTCGATAATTGATGGGTTATACTCATTATTTACTGCAATTTGTTTGATTATATTTAACTCTATCTCAAAATTTTTCTGTGACAGTTCTGTGACGTTAACCAGTCTATACAACATACTATTATATGCTGCTAATTTATGTTATAAGGGGTGATTAGAAGAGGAATGTAGTCTGTTTGTGTTTGTTTGCGGTAAAGCGAAAAAGTATGTCCTTTGTTAATTTTGGTTATTTTCAAGTCAAAAAAATTCATGCTATCTATTTATTGCTTCAAATAACGGTTACAATCCCCTTCTTATAGACAAAATGGTATCCAATAAACAAAAGAAATTAAATCTTGTGTACCCAATCATAAAAAAGGACAATGCACAGAAAAACTTTTCGTTATCTTAAGTTAATGGCTTATTCGAGAAAAATTCGGTGAACATTTAAAAAATAGTTTGAATTACAATGCAGCTCTTAAAACCATTTATAACCTCAGTACTTATATAAAAACAATAAGGATCGAACAAAAGAAAAAAAAACCTGGAATTTACAAGTTGACTTGCAACCATTGCGCTTTAGTATATATTGTGGAGGCAGGTAGATCATTCAAGAAAAGAGTCTAAGAACATCAAAGAAGTTACATATGGGTTCCGTACATTCGAAATATGCTAATCATCATAATTTCAATAATAACTATGAAATTATCCACATCGAAAATAAAATTTCTATATTGACACTTTTAGAATCTCTGGAAATCAACTGGTACAATGCCCGTAAAATCCTTTTGAATGAAAGAACAGATGTTGACAGATCTCCGTTGCTGAATATCTTTCCCTTATAGCATGTTTTAGCGGCAAACTCCAATAAACACTCTAAGTTTTATGACTTGTTTTTACCTTTATTTTATCACGTATTCAACTGTATTTAAACTCTGAGTTACTAGACACCATCAGTCAGTAAAATGTAGATACCTGAAGAAGCCACATTATGGTGAAACAATTGTATTAAAAATTTTCTTTGAATTAAAATACTGTCTCTTATATATTTTTCGATTAAAATGGAGTAAATAATGAGTATAACCGATCAATTATCGACAAATTATTAAATACAATTCAACAAAAACAAACCGTGTAAATAGTTTACCCACTGATAAAAATGAATATCACGTCAAGGCAGTTGTGATATTATATGGTATTTTATAAATGAGATATATCTATGAGTTTTCTTCGCAATCGTCCTCAGACTTCCATGTTGTAGAGGATTTCCGATGAGTGTAATTAGAAATACGTCATCTTCTCTGCTGACTAATCGAATGTTGTAAATAATGTAGTGATAGACTTCTAGAAAAACGATCAAATATATTACTGGTAATTACTCACGAAAATGAAGGTGTATTTATCTCGAATGCAGGACCGAATTATGTCCAACCCAAGGTTTCCTAGGAGTTTTCAGTAGTTTAATGTACTTTCGACTTTGTGCAAGTACAACTTTGGAAAAATTAACACAGTAATCGGCTGTTGTTTTTTAGAGTGATAGAATTTTCGATAGGGATAACTGTGATTTGACAGAAGGTAGAAGCCATGTTGTTTTGACATTTCTGTTCAGTAAGCATTGACAAATTATCATGGAAAGACTCACGCCGCAACAACATTTACAAATTGTTGAGATTCATTTTCAAAATCAGTGTTCTATTCGCCAAACTTTTAGAGCACTTAGTGAAATTCATGGTTTACATAATCTTCCATTAGAGCAGCTTATTCGTCGAGCTATTGAGAGATTTCGGACAACATTTTCTCTACTCGATGCAACAATAACAACAAGACAAAGAACTGTACGTATAGAAAAAAATATCGCTGCTGTAAGTCATAGTGTTAGTGATGATCCAGATTTGTCTATTCGTCGACGTTCACAACAAGTTGGACTCTATGCATTCACTACATGAAAAATTTTGCGTAAATATCTTGGTCTACACCCACACATGGTCCAACTGGTTCAAGAACTGAAGCTACTTGACAATAATAAGCGTCGTTTGTTTGCTGATTGGGCCCTAGAACAGCTTGAACTTGATCCACTTTTTTATCGTAAAATTGTGTTCAGTGATGAATCTGCAGGTATTGTATTTATCGATACCAATTCCTTCTGATGTATTTTTTCGTTTAACGTTATGGAACTGGATTCTTGAAGAGTAATTTTTTTGTAAACAGAAGGACGTGATCTCGACTCTGGATTGTACTGAACGAGGTTTTGCGTGCACTTCCTTTTATTTTATATTTTCACGAAAAATTCAATTCCAAAGCTTACTAGAATTTGTCGAAATTCTTGAGAATGATGCTTTCAATAATTATACAAAATTTACACTATTTCCTGGTTTGAAGATATTCTAGAACATTAGCCCAATTTTTATCTAACTTTTGATACTTGTTTCATGTTAATCGGTTGAGTTAAAGTATTCCTTTTTACCAGAGAAGTATTCGAAGTGTCAAAAGTTTACAAAGTTACAACTTTCTATGCTTCTACTTCTACCATTTCTGGATAAACGGCTATGTAAACAAGCAAAATTGCTGTATATGGAGTGAAAACAATCCTCAAGAAGTTAAGCAGGTTCCATTGGATCCTGAAAAATGCACTGTATGGTGTGCTTTACACGCTGGAGGTATCATTGGTCAATATTTCTTTAAAAACAATGCTGGAGCTAATGTTACAGGGAATGGTGCTCGTTACAGATCTATGATCAATGATTATTTGTTTCAAAATTTGAATGGTATCGATCCAGAAGTGTTTTGGTTCCAACAAGATGGTGCTACACCTCATGCTGCTACCGTAACAATTGATTTATTGAAAGAAAGATTTGCCGATAACTTTATTTCGAGAAATGGTCCAATTAATTAGCCTTCAGATCATGCGACATAACTCCACTGGATTATTTTCTTTGGGGTTATGTCCAGTCATTGGTTTATGCTGATAAACCAGAAACAATAGACGCTTCGGAAGCCAACATAACTGGTATTATTGATGAAATAAGGCCTGAATTACTCGAAAAAGTGGTCCAAAATTGGTCCAATCGAATGAGGTTCCTCAGAGCTAGTCGTGGTGGACATATGCCGGAAATTATTTTTAAAACATAAATGTCATAAAATTATCTCTCAAATAAAAAAAATTTCGCCTCTATCTTATTTTAAATGTGTTTTATTTCAATTTAAAGTTCTATCACCCTAAAAAAAATACCCGATACTTGAAATTTGCAAGGCCGATTTCAAGCTGGAACTGAAGAATCAATTCTACTTGAAGTTCTGTTTTCTGAATGACTCCAAAAATTTGGATTTGAAATAATTATGTTGATGTTCATTTCGTTTGAATCAAAGACCTAGAAGCATAGAAAGATGCACTGATTTTTTGATCTCTCATTAGATGAATAATCATTTCCTTTGAGCTTACAAAAACGAATTTAAATTTATATATGCTTGGGAAGAATAACAACTATTAAGTTTTTCTGTGTTCTGTGTACACGTGAGTTATGAATATTTTCACATTTTTATTGATTTCTATCAAGTTGGAAACAACTTGCAGATATAAAGACATTATATTAAAATTATCTTCTTGAAAACGTTGACAAAATTCTATCCTTCGTTCCTTTTGTAAAGGTGTCATTATAGGGATTTTCTTTTGGTTTCCTTGATATGTAGCCTCGTCTTTTCGGTGACATATGGACGGTTTTGGACATACTTTTATATTTCGTTGATTTCCAAATCTGTTAGCCAATTTGCGAAACCCCAGGCCTTGATTGTGTCGCCCTAAAGCCAATAAAGCGTTTGAATTGTTTACTTTAATCTTATGCGGTGTTCCTGAAACGGTCCTATGTCTCACAACCATGCCATTTTTATCCTCTTTATTGTCTCATATACAGTACTTTTCCCCAGTTCAGTTTACTGTACTAATTTTTTTAACGTTTCGAAAACCGTTTCCATACAAATATTCTACCTTTTTTTATAAAGTATCAAGTAAAAAGCCTTTCTATTTTATTTTTCTTTTTTTTATAGTTGCCACATTATTTCATAAATTGTATACCCATAAAATAAACAGTGGAACTTAAGCCAAGGATCTAAAAATGTTTCACCAAGTTATATGCGAATATAATATACTCTGATATTAGTTTGATATTTTAGTATATAACCTTCAACATATATTCTAGGAGTTTCAAGATGTCATCTTAAATTTAACGTTAGATCAATTTTGTATCCTTATTTCGAAACACACTTGTTTGTTTCGAGTCCACATCTGCACGTTTCGAAACAAAGTATTCTTTTCTACATTTGCAGCAAGCGATGTTCACCTTAAGGTTCGTTACTGGAATAATGAAGATAAAACTGAAAGTGAACGTTGTAGTTGCTTATCCTATTCCAGTCCTGTTTCAGACACTTACGTCTTTTTATCATCCCATTTATCTTACACAGGCTGATTTAGATGTTATGAGGACTTGAAACCCATCAGTGAGACCTGTTTGTTTGGCTTTTCTTTATCGTGTTGTTGTTACACTTTTTTCCGAAATCCAAGAACTAGTTTTTTGTCACAGGCAACAATCGATATATCATATAATTACTTCATCCGAGCTAACAGCAACTTGGCCTTCAATAAAGGTTATAATTTCTTATAGCGCGAACGTCATTGTGTTATAGTACCGCTATGTTAAGTTTTTTCCATATTCCATACATTAGCTGAGGGTATGAATTTTTATAGATTGGAATAACTAATGCACTAGAGGAATCTGCATGTGTTTAGATATTGAGGAAACAAAAGTTTCGTTTTTTTCAAAATCTATCAGAACGTCGACGGAATTTAAGCACAAACTACTCTTCAGTAAGTCTAATGTGATTTTAAGCTCAAAATTCCGCCATTTGGACGCCGCAGCAGCGTCCGGGTATGAGCTCGCAAAAATAAATATGCATGCACTAATGACGTATCTGATTCCGATCACGTTCATATTTCATACCTATAATTCCTATCGTTTTTCGCGTCGGGTTTAGCGCTAATCAAGAAAAAAACGCTACCGTTAAGACCGTTAGGCTTTAATTAGTTCTTAAACGCGCACAATTATCGAATGAAATCGAAATCTAGGTGACCTTGTTTACGTAAGATCGATGGCGCAATGTCGCTAGACTTATCAACCGAATCTGGACAGGATCAACAAACTGTGCAATCTGGTTTTCAATTAACTCTGCAAATTAAGACCGTCGTGCTCTGGACGAGTTTTCGTTCTAGATTGGAGGGTTTTCTCGTGATAATCCTGCAAATCCGCCTCGTTATTATCATATCCGGATAAGGCTGAGATTGGAGCATTAAATTTTGCAGATGGCGGCACTTTTGCTCCCTTGAACCCTTAGAGCTCGAAATATCTGGTCTTGCAAAAACGCTACCGTATGAAGAAATTCCAACTCTTCATAATTGACACAGAGTCATCAAAACTTCCCAACCAAACTGGCGGGTCACTAAAGACATGTGTGACCTAGCGTTGTCCTAATGGAACACACCTGTTGGTCAATTCTTGCCGAAAATTTAATGGATTTCTTTTTCCTTAGCCTTTTATTTTCAAACTGTGTACAAGTTGTGGTTTAGAGTTTTCATATAATATTAACCATCCCTGACCTTGATCGTGGGTGGTGTTACCACTAAGAGTTTATGTTTCCTTCCAATAAATAAATTGGTTTGTATGTCCTGAACGAGTTAACAAACTTTATGTTTTCCGTCTCCTGATTCATGTCAGGAATATTAATGAGTCATCTCGTTTTTTCTATAGGTAACCGGTAGTTCCCAACGCCTTCCTCTTTCGGTCTTGTAATAACAAAACACACGAGTCAACGATATCCACAGGAAGTCTTTCATTAGCCAAGAGAATAGTTAACAATCAACATGTATGTGAATACAAATTAAGAGTATCCAACTCGGAGCATAATTATTTTTCAACGATTCCACTTAATTTCAAAGTGAAATTTGATCGAAAAAGTTGTGTTTGCTTCATTAAACCAGAAACATATGAGTCGATGTGTTAATTACATCGATAAGTTGGGCGGACCGAAATATACTAACTGACAGAGAAACTGCAACTCCCAAAAGGAGTTATTTAAATTTTAAATTTTTTTTGGTAAAAAATAGATAGTATAGTAAGGAGTAAATGATTGAATTTTGAGGAAAAAAAACGAAGAGTTTACAATTTTTTTAAATAAATTTGTTGATAATGTGTTTGTCCACCGCTATTATCTATACATTCCCGAACACGTCTTGGCATTGATGCAATAGGACGGAATACTTCTTCTTGAGGGATACTATCCCAAGCTACCTGTAGTTCATGTCTCAGAGCCGCCAAAGTCCGTGGGGGCTGAGGTAAATTTCCAAGCCTTCTATTCATGGCAAAAGATTCACATGGGTCGCTTCAAAAAAGTTTAAACTAACTCTGGCAACACGAGGTCGAGCATTATCTTGCTGAAATATTGGATTCTCGAGCCAGTTAAGATAAGGGAGAACATATGGCTCTACTTTTTCTTGAAGGTATTGCAGCACTGTCATGTTGCAGCACTGTCATGACCTTCAGGAAATAGTGGAGCCATATGTTTTCACTTACTTCAACCGTCTCGAGAATCCAATATTTCAGCAAGATAATGCTCGACCTCATGTTGCCAGAGTTAGTTTAAACTTTTTTAAAGCGACCCATGTGAGTCTTTTGCCATGGCCGCCCATATCCCCCGATCTTTCGCCCATAGAGCATGTTTGGGACATCATTGGTAGAAGGCTTGGAAATTTACCCCAGTCCCCAAGGACTTAGACGGCTCTGAGACATGAACTACAGGTAGCTTGGGATAGTATCCCTCAAGAAGAAATATACCATCTTACTGGATCAATGCCAAGACATGTTGCGGAGTGTATAAATAATCGCGGTGGATAAACACATTATCAACAAATTCATTAAAAAAAATTGTAAACCCTTCGTTTTTCTTTTTCAAATTTAAATCATTTACCCCTTACTATACTATCTATGTTTCACTGAAAAAAATTAAAATTTAAACAGCTCATTCTGGGTGTTGCAGTTTCTTTGTCATTTAGTATATATAGGACAGATGGGACGCCCCTTCCAGACGAGGTTCAACGAACATAAAATGAATTTCATTCAAAATAAACAAACTTCCACTTTTGCCACTCTTTTTTTAGAAAACGGCCATCCTTTCCGACAAATGATAAACTTAAAATTTTACATGTAGACTCATAAGGAAAGAAACTTGATTATTCAGAATCTGTTGAAATTTTCAAATTAGTTCACAATTAAAATAATGTAAAAATAATGAATGATTTTACGGATCTATGTAAATTCAAAATTTTTGAGATATTTGAATAAGTAACATCTGTTTACCAATCTTCTTCGACGTGCCGACGTTCTAATAGTTGTTATGCGTGCGCTCAGTTTACACCTTTTTTAACCTGTTTTTATTACCTCTTCTACCGCTGTATATTCATAAGTACCCTGTTCTGCTTGTTGAGTCTTCAGTTGTCTGAAGATGGGATAGTTAATTCCCGAAACTCGAGTCACAATTAAATGTGCAAAATATCAATTTATTGGTAGTAAAATATAGTAATTTCTACAACTTGTTTCAATTAAAATTATCTTCTTGAAAACGTTGAAAAAATTCTATCTTTCGTTCCTTTTGTAAAGGTGTCATTATATGGATTTTTTTGGTTTCATTGATATGTAGCCATGTTTATTCAGTGTCTTATGAACAGTTTCTGGACATACTTTTATATTTCGTTGATTTCCAAATTTTCAATTTACGGAACTCAGGCGCGGATTTTGTCGTCCTAAGGCCAATAAAGCTTTTAAAATGTTTCGTTTAATCTTAAACATCTTAATTGTCTTATATTACAGCACTTTTTCCCAGTTCAGTCAATTGCACTAATGTTTTAACTTTGCGAACCCTTTTTCTATACAAATGTTCTATCTGTTTTTTTCTAGTTGCTACATTATTTCATGAATTGTATACCTATTGGCAATCAACAATATTTGACGAATAGTATTGGCATGCAACTTTGGCCATAGCTGACTATCTGCAAAACCCATTTTATACATCACTTTTGTCTTAGAATGTTACAAAAAAAAGTAGGTAAATTAAAATTATGAAAAATAATAAATTCCGGATACTTTCTAGACGGACTATAGAATCAATAAAATTATCCTCTTGACGTACTTATCACTATTTTCTGTAGACCTTCCAATGAAAAGTGTTGGTGCAAAAATTCAAATCTCTATCATTCTACGAACAGGTTTGTAGAAGCAGAACCGTCAGCGTTTCCGAGAATATGTAGTTGGACATCCTCGGGATTTTCTGATGAAATTAAGAAGAATGGTTTCACTCAATAAAGTCAACTAACTACGACGGATCTAACTAGATGAAAGTTATTCGCGCAAAACTTCCTAGTCATGGGAATTGAATAGAGCGGAGAGTTCCGATACTCCCTGGAATCAATAGAGACGTTGAAGATGGCGGTTTAATCGACATCTAGGATCGCATAATTGCAAGTCTGGGTAACATTTATTTCCACTAGAGGCGGAAGAGGATAAAAGCTATTCATATTCAAATTATAAGCATCACTTTGTTGAGGATCCTCAGAGCGTTGATTAAGGATGTTCCAAGTCAATCTGGAATCTATGTGAAAGGATTATACAGGGTGTCCCAACGAAAATATGACACCCTCCCCAGAACTCAGAAACGAAGAATTTTCGAAGATTTTAAAACACAGATCAACTTCTTTTTTGAGAGAGACGAATTTCCGTTATGAGTTTGTTCCGAAAAAACCACCTCCATGAAAGTGGCATCAACACCCAACAGTTTTTGAATAGGGAAGATATGTGTTAGTTAGTTTGAAAGTTATTTATGTTCTGTAACCAACACAGTAAAAATTTCCAAAATAGGTACATTGTTCACGAAATAATTTAATATTCAACTTACCGTCAGAAGGTGATGTTCAACAGACAGTTGAACCGCCCAAACTCAAGAACCTAAGAATTTTGAAGAATCGAAAAATAATTTTCAGGTTCTGTATTAGGGAGAAATAATTCCTATGACGACATTGTTCAGAAATAACCACCTGAGGATGGCAACAACCCCCGACGAGTTTTGAATAGGGAGGAAATGTTGGATGTGGTTTATTTGAGGAGTTTTTTCTGTTCCCTAAACATCGCAGTTGGAATTCTCAAATGTGTTTATTTAATTTCAGAACCATTTGAGTTATTTAATGTTTTTACTTTAAAAATATTCGATTTCCTTATTGTTCATGATGGGAAAATGTGTGAAACGCATGAAATTCATTACAATGTATACTATTTTCAAGATTCTTTCTCGAATTTGTTTCAGTCTTTCGTTTCTGCATCATGCTTGGGTTTGAGACTTACTTATGTGGGCGAAAATGGTCTATTTTATGGAAGAAATAATAAAAGTTCTCAAATCATACTATCGGAATGACGAAAATTCTAGATTAACTGCAAAATATTTTAATAACAAACACCCAGAAAAAATGTAAGTCACCAATATGTTAAGCATTTGATGAATAAATTGTAAACTACTGGTTCCATTCAGAATAAGACACACGGAGTTGAGCGTCCAGTCCGAAATGAAGCTATTGAAATAGCAGTATTGAAACATTTACAGATGGATAATCAGCAGTCTATAAGAACTTCAGCACGAGCATCTAATCTTCCGAAATCTAACGTTCATCGAATTGTGAAAGCTCATAAATTCAACCCTTACAAGGTTGGTGCAACAGTTGAATGAAGATGATCCTGACCGTCGAACTCAGTTTTGTGACCAATTATTGAGTTACTGAATAATAACCCACACCGACTCTACAATACAATCTTTTCTGCTGATTTTTTGGGAAGAAAACATAAACAGACCTGACAGAAAAAAACACAGTATCAAATGGATCTAGGTACAGAACGTATCTCTTCTATTTCAAACTTCCAATGCGAGTAGAAAAAAAGACTATGAATTAGTAAAAATCATTGGAAACTAGCAAATATCAACTTACCGAGTTAATAAAAAACAAGTGTTATCTCTAAATATCGAAAGAAAAATTATTATCATCAAATTCAAGATTTTTGAAAAAGCAAAACGTCAAGTCATTTGTTTAATCTAAATAAAATATCAAGCCACCAGCTTAATCTAATCCATACAAAACAGAAGATCCTGAAATAAGTGAAATGAAATAAAAAAAATCACGACCATTAAAAAACATTCCTTGTAAGGTAGGATAATTTAGGTGAATTAAAATTGGAATTCCATTAAGGTAAACAAAACAACAAGTATCTCAATTCAGATTAAAATAGAGAAGTAGCAATTTTATTATTTTCTAGTTTATATCGGATGTTATATCGGGATAAAACACATTTAAATAAAGATTGAAGACAATTTTTTTTTATTTGAATTTTTATTTGAAAGATAATTTTTTGACATTTAGGTTTTAAAAATAATTTCCGGCATATGTCCAAGACGACTGACTAACTCAGCAACTTTTTTAAAGGAATACAGTGCATTTCTCAGGATGCAATGGAACCTGCAGAACTTCTTGAGAATTGTTTTCACTCCATATACAGCATGCTTGTTTCCATATACAGCATGCTTGTTTACACAGCCGTTCAACCAGAAATGAGCTTCATCACTAAACACAAATTCACGATAAAAAAGTGGATCAACTTCAAGCTGTTCTAGGGCCCAATCAGCAAACAAACGACGCTTATTATGGTCAAGTGGCTTCAGTTCTTGAACCAGTTGGATTTTGTATGGGTGTAGACCAAGATTTTTACGCAAAATTTTCCATGTGGTGGATGCACAGAGTCAAACTTGTTGTGAACGTCGAGGAATAGACAAATCTGGATCATCATTAATACTATAACTTACAGCAGCGATAATTTCTTCTGTACGTACAGTTCTTTGTCTTGTTGTTGTTGTTGCATCGATAGTTCGACGAATAAGCTGCTCTGATGGATGATTATATAAACCATAAATTTCACGAAGTGCTCTATAAGTTTGGCAAATAGAACATTGATTTTAAAAATGAATTTCAACAATTTGTAAACGTTGTTGCGGCGTGAGTCTTTCCATGATAATTTGTCAATGCTTACTGAACAGAAATGTCAAAACAACATGGCTTCTATCTTCTGTCAAATCACAGTTATGTCTATCGAAAGTTCTATCACTCTTAAAAAAACACCCGATATTATAATTCGTGTTATTTCAGAAATTTCATAAGTCTGTACTTAGATTATTTAAATAATACCATTATTTAACGCGTGATAAATTATTAGTTTCATTATTTCTTAATATACCATACTGTTCGTTGAAATCAGGTTGTTAAGGAGTTTCAAAGAATATAAAAATATACAGGATGTTCCATCTAAAATAAAGACGGCTGACTGTGCTGGACTTGTACGAATTACCTTGCAAATTCAAATTTATGCTTAAAAAGCGCACCATTGAATTTGAAACTTGACGTGTCCCAGTGTTTTTTATAATTTTCTAACATAGATAATTTTATTCAATATGAGATTTCCACACTGTATAAATCCATTACAGTACCCAACTATTCAATTAAAAGTGATAGGAAAACGAATTAATTATCTTAATTTATTTAAAAATTTTTCGATTCAATCTGATGAAATATATCTATTGTCTGTCTAGCACCTATGTTCTGATTGAAACTGTGAATTGAATTCGTTTCAATCTGGTCTCATCACGAATAAATATCAATTATTTCCTATTGGAATGTCAAATCCAATATCCGTTTGGTTTAATCTCCCATTTGAAGTCAATTGGTGTTTTCATGGTCTTTTTTTCGGTTCAGATATCAATAAGAGTCTACAATTGTTTGTATTGACACCGGCAAATTGAACAGCACGCGTATTTGATTAATTCGTTCCCAATTTTTATTGGTATGGATCCCACAGAAAAATAAATAAATGTTTGACCGAAAAAACATTTTAAACGAATTTGTTGCTCTGGAATGAGTTCATCATTGAACTTTTAATTTAATTCAAATTGAATCCTCTTGTTGAAAGATTCTTTACTGGGTGAATCATAATTATTGGAACATATCTTGAAGACAGGTTGGACCAAAATATGCCTCAATAAAATGTTGCTATGGAAAATACATGGCGTTTAAGTTGAACTTTTTTGTCATTTTTGCTATTTCACTATTTATTTCTCAATTGAGGAATGTTATTTTATGTATCAGTGTTTTCTTTTAGAGTGGTAAAACTTTCGATATGGATAACTGTGATTTGACAGAAGGTAGAAGCCATGTTGTTTTGACATTTCTGTTCAGTAAGCATTGACAAATTATCATGGAAAGACTCACGCCGCAACAACGTTTGAAAATTATTGAAATTTATTTTTGAAATCAGTGTCCTATCCGCCAAACTTATAGAGCACTTCGTGTAATTTATGGTTTACATAATCGTCCATCAGAGCAGCTTATTTGTCTCATTATCCATGGATTCCGGACAACATTTTCTCTACTCGATACAACAAGACAAAGAACTCTACGTACAGAAGAAAATATCGCTGCTGTAAGTCATAGTGTTAACGATGGTCCAGATTCGTCTATTCGTCGACGTTCACAACAAGTTGGACTCTGTGCATCCACCACATGGGAAATTTGGCGTAAAGATCTTGGTTTACACCATACAAGATCCAACTGGTTCAAGCACTGGAGCCACTTAACCATAATAAGCGTCGTTTGTTTGCTGATTGGGCCCTAGAACAGCTTGAAGTTGATCCACTTTTTTATCGTAAAATTGTGTTTAGTGATGAAGCTCATTTTTGGTTGAACGGTTATGTAAACAAGTAAAATTGCCATATGTGGAGTGAAACCAATACTCAAGAAGTTCTGCAGGTTCCATTGCATCCTGAAAAATGTACTGTATGGTGCGCTCTACACGTTGGATGCATCATCAGTCCATATTTCTTTAAAAAATATGCTGGTGCTAATGTTATAGTGAATGGTGCTTGTTACAGATCGATGATCAATGACCATTTGTTTCGAAATTTGAATGGTATCGAATGGCACAACAAGATGGTGCTACACCTCATGCTGCTATCGTAGCAATTGATTTATTGAAAGAAAGATTTGGCGATAATATTATTTCGAGAAATGGTCCAATGAATTGGCCTCCAAGATCATGCGACATAACTCTACTGGATTATTTTCTTTGGGTTTATGTCAAGTCATTAGTTTATGCTGATAAATCAGAAACAATAGACGCTTTGGACCAACATTACTCGTGTTAATAATGAAATAAGGCCTGAATTACTCGAAAAAGTGGTCCAAAATTGGTATGGTCTAATGCAGTTCCTTAGAGTTAGTCGTGGTGGACATATGCCAGAAATTATTTTGAAAACATAAATGTCATAAAATTTTCTTTCAAATAGAAAAAAATTTGTCTCCAATCTTAATTTAAATGTGTTTTATTTCAATTTAAGTTTTATCACTCAAAAAAAAACACCCGATATTACTTCCAACGTGAATAATCCCTGACGATTAAATTAAGTGGTAGCTTCTCTTGATCAAATTTTTTAGTGATTTTGATCGAAAAATACGATGTAAAAATCAGAAAGAGATTGTAATCAGAAAGGACAATATCTGGGCTGTACGGCGCGTGAGCAGGACTTCCCCACTTCATATAAAATATGACTTTCACGATTTAACTGATGAAAGCATGTTAAGGTCACTCGTTTCAACTGAAATTTCCATCACATTTCATGTAATGTATGGAAAAGTCTGTAAAGGTATTTTGAAATTCTGTTTTCTATCATAGCTTGGCAGAAACTGTAAAATTTCATCTATCTTTTATTGTTCACTACCTTTATTTGAATTTTATTCGATCTGGTCTTTGAAACAAATCGGAACGTCCTGCAGTTTGGGTTTACCAAGGAAAAATACTAAAATTTGGGTATACTATTAGTTCATAAGGCAAGATTCATAAGTGGGAACGAGGTATTTTATATTGATAAAAGCATCTTCGCCTCCAGTCCGTTCCATCAATTCTAACGTCTCGTTGATGAGATCCGAAACATTCTCACCCCTCATTTGGCTGTAGTCGATATGATCGCCACAGTTAACGTTGCAATTCTTGAACATGTTGAGTACCGGAAGCAGTTGACGGTAGTAAGGTACAAGGGCTTCGCCAACCTGAAAAACAAGTCAACTTTGAAGGGAAAAGTTTCAACCTTCTGTGCATCTTCTATTGTAGCCCCCACGTTTGGTTAGAAGAGCTTTGATAACGATGTCAAATTTATATAAGATCATCCTAGTCGTCCAAGAAGTTTCGATAACTTTCAACTGAAATGAATAAGATTAAATATTTGATTGATTGGGTCTTTACTTGGTGGAAACTCATTTTAATTAAAAAAAAAATGTATATGAGGCAGTAATTTATTTCCACAAAAATGTTTATACTATTACAACAATCGTTTCACCACGATGTGGCTTCTTCAGGTATTACATTTTACTGTCTGATGGTATTCAGTATAACCGAGTTTAAATACATTTTTTGGTACGTGACCAAATAATGGAAGCAAAAGTCATAAAAACTCTAGGTGTTTATTGAAGTTTGCCGCTAAAAATGCCATTAAGGAAAGATATTCAGTAATGGAGAATTATTAACATCTGTTTGTTCGTTTGTTCGTTTGTTCGGATTTTACGGGCATTATACCTGTTGATATCAAGAAACTCTGAAAGTGTCAATCTAGAACATTTGCTTTCAACGTGGATAATTTCATAATTATTGTTGAAATTATGCCTCAATTCCTTAAGATGATTAGCATATGTCGAATGTACAGAATTGGATATATAACCCCTTTGGTGTTCTTGGACACGTTTCTTGAACCAGTCTGGCCAATGTATACTAAAGGGCAATCTTTGCAAGTCAACTTGAGACTCCGGATTTATTTTCTTTATTTGTTCGATCTTTATTGTTTTTTATGTAGGTACTAAGGTTATTAATTGTCTTAAAAGCCGCGTTATAATTGAAACAACTTTTGAAATATTTAGCATTATTTTCAGATAATCCATTGACATAAGATAACGAAAAATATTTCTGTGTATTGTCCTCTTTTATGATTGGGTACACGAGATTTAATGCCATTTTCTTTTGTTTATTGGATACCATTTTGTCTATAAGAAAGGGATTGTAAGGGTTGTTTGATGCTATTTGTTTAATAATATTTAATTCTTTCAAAAAGTTTTCTGAATTCAAAGAGGCATTCAATAGTCTATGAATAAAACTATTATATGCTGATATCTTTTGGTTGGTGGGGTGGTTTGAAGTTTTATGTATTGTGATGTATTAATTTTCTTGACCTCACAATAACAAGACTAAATAATTTACATGATTTTAGTATTTTCCACAAACTAACACATACAGACATCACAATACATAAAACTTCAAACCACCCCACCAACCAAAAGATGTCAGCATATAATAGTTTTATTCATAGACCATTGAATGTCCCTTTGATATCAGAAAACTCTTTGAAAGAATTAAATATTATTAAACAAATAGCGTCAAACAACCGTTAGAATCCCTTTATTATAGACCAAATGGTATCAAATAAACAAAAGAAAATGGCATTAAATCTCGTGTACCCAATCATAAAAGAGGACAATACACAGAAATATTTTTCGTTATCTTATGTCAATGAATTATCTGAAAATATTGTTAAATATTTCAAAAGTTGTTTCAATTATAAGGCGACTTTTAAGACAATTAATAACCTTAATACCTACATAAAAAACAATAAAGATCGAACAAATAAAGAACATAAATCCGGAGTCTACAAGTTGACAAGGGGTTATATATCCAATTCTGTACATTCGACATATGCTAATCATCTTAAGGAATTGAGGCATAATTTCAACAATAATTATGAAATTATCCACGTTGAAAGCAAATGTTCTAGATTGACACTTTCAGAGTTTCTTGATATCAACAGGTATAATGCCCGTAAAATCCGAACAAACGAACAAACGAACAAACAGATGTTAATAATTCTCCATTACTGAATATCTTTCCTTAATGGCATTTTTAGCCGCAATCTCCAATAAACACCTAAAGTTTTTATGACTTGTGCTTCTATTATTTGGTCACGTATCTAAAAATGTATTTAAACTCGGTTACACTCAATACCATCAGACAGATGTAATACCTGAAGAAGCCACATCGTGGGGAAACAATTGTTGTAGTAGTACAAACATTTTTGTGGAAATGAATTACTGTCTCATATACATTTTTTTAATGAATAAGATTATACACTTCATATTGAGAGCGATTTTGTTTGGCCATCATTTTGATTTGGATGAAGGCAACTTATGGAATTATGATGTGGGGTTAAATTCTGGCATTTGATTCAAAATTTGAACTATCTAGGTGAGCGACAATTCGGATTTTTTTGAGGATTTCGAGAGAATCGTTCAAAATTCTTTTCTAGAATTTGGTAGCAGCTACGACAAAACTACAAGAGACCATAAAGTTCAGTATAACGACAAAGCTTTTTTTTTTACAATTTTTCAAACTAACAGTAGCCCACCAAAAAAAAGTTCTGGAGTAAAACATGGGACAGTGTTCCAGAAAAAAAATCGCCCTGTAGATTTGAAATAAAAATTGGCAGATCACGTGGTGTTAACTCAAAATAGTAATAGCTTTTCCAAATTTCAATTGAATTTCTTGTGAAGTGCAGATACTATAAGAAAAAAAATACAAACTATAACATCATGTACCTCGGAAACGAAACGTTTGCGGTCCTTTTCGTTTGCACCTTCCGGTATATTATGTATCGGTGTTTTTTTTTAGAGTGATGGAACTTTAAATTTGAATTGAGATTGAAGCCATTTTTTTTTATTTGAAAGATAATTTTATAACATTCATGTTTTGAAAATAATTTCCGGTATAAGTCCACCACGACTCGATCTGAGGAACCGCATTCGACCAGACCAATTTTGGACCACTTTTTCGAGTAATTCAGGCCTTATTTCATCAATAACACGAGTTATGTTGGCTTCCAAAGCGTCTATTGTTTTTGGTTCATCAGTATAAACCAATGACTTAACATAACACCAACGAAAATAATCCAGTGAAGTTATGTCGCATTATCTTGGAGGCCAATTAATTGGACCATTTCTCGAAATAATATTATCGCCAAATATTTCTTTCAATAAGTCAATTGTTACGATAGCAGCATGAGGTGTAGCACCATCTTGTTGAAACCAAAATACTTCTGGGTCGATACCATTCAAATTTTGAAACAAATAATCATTGATCATCGATCTGTAACGAGCACCATTCACTGTAACATTAGCACCAGCATCGTTTTTAAAGAAATATGGACCGATGATGCCTCCAGCGTGTAAAGCACAGCATACAGTGAATTTTCAGGATGCAATGGAACCTGCAGAACTTCTTGAGGATTGTTTTCACTCCATATACAGCAATTTTGCTTGTTTACATATCCGTTCAACCAGAAATGAGCTTCATCACTAAACACAATTTTACGATAAAAAAGTGGATCAACTTCAAGCTGCCCAATCAGCAAACAAACGACGCATATTTTGTCAAGTGGCTTCAGTTCTTGAACCAGTTGGATCTTGTATAGGTGTAGACCAATTCTTTACGCAAAATTTTCCATGTGGTGAATGCACAGAGTTCAATTTGGTGTGAATGTCGACGAATTGACAAATCTGGATCATCATTAACACTATGACTTACAGCAGCGATATTTTCTCCTGTACGTACAGTTCTTTGTCTTGTTGTTGTTGTTACATCGAGTAGAGAAAATGTTGTTCGAAATCTATCGATAGTTCGACGAATAAGCTGCTCTGATGGACGATTATGTAAACCATAGATTTCACGAAGTGCTCTTTAAGTTTGGCGAATAGAACACTGATTTTGAAAATAAATTTCAACAATTTCTAAACGTTGTTGCGGCGTGAGTCTTTCCATGATAATTTTTCAATGCTTACTTGACAGAAATGTCAAAACAACATGGCTTCTACCTTCTGTCAAATCACAGTTATCCCTATCGAAAGTTCTATCACTCTAAAAGAAACACCCGATATGTGACAGACGATTCTGTGAAAAACGTTCTATATCATTGAAATTCAGTTGAAAGTGGAAGTCGGTATATTATATCAGCCTTCAATTCCACTCAACAGATAATAGACTGAGATTGTTCGCAAACGAATAATTCCTCATAAACCTCTCGAACCCATCAGGCTTATAAAATCGCTTCTGCACTTCACTCAAGCGCACTCCAAGGAAATGTCGCTTTCCAATCTCACCTTATCGCTGGTCCTGAGCAGATGCTGCAATACTTTCAGCGTAACGCAGATCACTTCCCTGTTTCTCGTGTTGAGTGCATTCTTGATGGGAATTATCAGCTGAGGTATGCACGGGAAGATTTTGTTTCCGCCGTAGGTAAGCATATCGTGAACTGCCTGTCTTGCGAACATCTTGTAAGGGTGAGTGGTCTCGATGAGGCCCTCGAAGAACATGGGGAGGTAGAAGTGGAAGTCGATCTTGGGGATGTCGGTCTTCCAGAGGATGCCCTTCGTTTCTAGGGCGATGGGAAAGTCGCCACGCTTGTAACGATAGCGAAATGGCGTTTTGGCTGGAAGTCTCTCGCACAAAGCATAACATCTGAAAAATTGTACAATTTAAAGCATCTCTCCAGTTTTATCCTATCTTGAACTTATACAAAACCCAAACCTTATTAATTGATGTAAATGGAACTACCAGAGAAGCTAATATCAGAAAAGGAGTTCGCCAAGGTTGTCCTCTGTCACCCCATTGTTCAACCTGTCTATAGAACTAGCCATTGACACAATGACAGGCAAGACTAAAGACGTAAGCTCGCTGATGACGTCGTAATTCTAGCAGAATCAGAAAATGAAATGAACCGTATGTTAGAAATATTAGATAACTTGCTGAGTAAATTCGATTTAAAAATTAACATCAGAAGAACAAGAACCATGATCATTCAAAAGATGGATGAAAATAAAACAGCTGATGTAAAATTAAGAGGGGACCATCAGTGAACAAGTAAAGTAATTCTGCTGACCTCAGGTAAATGCGAAAAGAAAAGATTGGAAGCAACTGAAATGTGGATGTGGCGAAGAATGCTCAAGATAAGATGTATAGACAAAAGAACCAGCGAAAGCATACTGTTAAAAATAAAAGAAAAAAGAAATTTATTGAACACTTTCTTGAAGAGGAAATCTAAGCTCATAGGTCATATACCTCGTCAAAATCAGTTTCTTCTCAACATATTTGAAGGGAGAATGAATGGAAGAAGATCCAAAAGACGACCTAGAATCAGTTCCATCTGTTATATGAAAAGATGCGCGAGTGACAGGAATCAATGGCTGCAGCGACAAGGCCAAGCCTTTAGAAGATGATGATGATTTTTCCCATTTGATGACGCTTTTATATAATTTAAAAATCACTTTCAAGAAATTAAAACATGAAATGAACTGAACAAAACCTTGGATTTTCCTTGTTGAAATTAACTAATGAAAATTAATTTTCCTCTATGTTAGAATCATTTTTGCCAAAGTAGAAGAAATCCTGTAAGACATTATATCGCCTTGGAGTCATTCAGGGCTGCGTGTTGGGACAGCTATTGTTTTTGTTGTTCATGGATAGTTTACTTATTTGGCTATTTGTTGGCATTATTTGCCGATGACACGTCTGTAGGTACTTCAGCTTAGAGACATTCAAAAGGTCTATGCGTGTATTACGTAAGCAGACAAGTTTCCGGTCTCAACTCATATAGCCCCATAAATACAAAATTAATATTTTAATTGAACAGTGCTAATCTTGAAAATAACTGTTGTGAAAATTTCTTGACGATCTGGCCTTTGCTTCAAAAGTTACAATATTTTTAGTGAAAAGCTTTTGTGATTTTCAAAGCAACGTGTTTTGTTTTGTGTGTTGACAAAATACTGCTATTTGATGTATATTACTAGATATTCTGCGTATGTAGAATCTAACTTATTATGGAAGAAAGATTGTCAATGTTCAATTATTGCAGTTAAATAAAATAATATAGATTCATTTCCATAATTTATACATATTATGAATGTGTTAGATATCGTGTTTTTTTTTAAAGTGATAGAACTTTAAATTGAAATGAAACACATTTAAATTACGATAGAAGGCAATTTTTTTTATTTGATAGATAATTCTATGACATTTATGTTTTGAAAATTATTTCATATGTCCACCACGACTAGCTCTGAGGAACCGCATTTGACCAGACCAATTTTGTACCATTTTTTCGAGTAATTCAGGTCTTATTTCATCAATAACACGAGTTAGAATATAATCCAGTGGAGTTGTGTTCATGATCTTGGAGGCCAATTAATTGGACCATTTCTCGAAATAATGTTATCGCCAAATCAGCATGAGGTGTAGCACCATCTTGTTGGAACCAAAACACTTCTGTGTCGATACCATTCAAATTTTGAAACAAATAATCATTGATCATCGATCTGTAACGAGCAGCATTCACTGTAACATAAAGCGCACCATACAGTGCATTTTTCAGGATGCAATGGAACCTGCAGAACTTGTTGAGGATTGTTTTCACTCCATATACGGCAGTTTTGCTTGTTTACATAACTGTTCAACCAGAAATGAGCTTCATCACTAAACACAATTTTACGATAAAAAGTGGATCAACTTCAAGCTGTTCTAGGGCCCAATCAGCAAACAAACGACGCTTATTATGGTCAAGTGGCTTTAGTACTTGAACCAGTTGGATCTTGTATGGGTTAGACCAAGATCTTTACGCGAAGTTTTCCATGTGGTGGATGCACAGAGTTCAACTTGGTGTGAACGTTGACGAATAGACAAATCGGGATCATCATTAACACTATGTCTTACAGCAGTGATATTTTCTTCTGCACGTACAGTTCTTTTTCTTGTTGTTGTTGTTGCATCGAGTAAAGAAAATGTTGTTCGAAATCTATCGATAGTCCGACGAATAAGCTGCTCTGATGGACGATTATGTAAATCATAGATTTCACGAAGTACTCTATAAGTTTGGCGAATAGAACACTGATTTTGAAAATAAATTTCAAAAATTTGTAAATGTTGTGGCGGCGTGATTCTTTCCATGATAATTTGTCAACGCTTACTCGACAGAAATGTCAAAACAACATGGCTATTAACTTCTGTCAAATCACAGTTATCCCTATCGAAAGTTCTAACACTCTAAAATAACACCCGATACAAAAAAAAATTATCAAAAATAATAAACAATACACATAAAGATAATAAATCTGGAGTTTATAAGACAAAGAATTGAAGGACATCTAATGAATTTCCTCACTGATAAAAGTAATTCCACATATTCGAACCATTTCTTAGATACAGGATATACTTCCAATTGAAATTTTACATATGGTTATATATAATTCTCCACTGTTAAATACTTTCAGATGAATTGGAATTTCCAAAAATCCCCTTTTTTTGGATTTTACTCCTCAATAGAATTTTGTACCTACCATAATATAAATAGAAGCCCATTTAGAAAACAAATTTAATTATTCAAAAATGTGAGAATCCTGACGATGCTACTGTTTTAGCGGAACATATTTGTATCATAATAAAATATGTGGAAATCAAATAACCTTATTAAATATTATTTGAACTAAAAAATACAGTGTAGCTATATGTTATCATGGCATGGTAAGTAAAGTGAACTTCAATATAATATACACATACAGGGATTCCCGAAGAAAATTTGAACCCCCCAGAATTCAGAAATGAAGAATTTTCGAAGATTTAAAAGAACTTCTGTTTTGAGGGGGACGAATTCCCATCATGAGTTTGTTCCGAAAAAAACAAACCCATGAAGCAATCAACCCCCAACATATTTTGAATAGGGAAGTAAAAATTTTCAAAATCGGTTGATTATTCACGAAATAATGTAATATTGAACTTACCGTCAAAAGGTGATATTGAATAGACAGTTGAACCGCACAAATTCATGAACCTAAAAATTTTGAAGAATCCAAAAATAATTTTCAAGTTCTGTATTAGGGAGAAAGAATTTCTATGACCACATTGTTCCAAAAAAAAACCACCAGAGGATGGCAACAACCCCAACATTTTTTGAATAGGGAGGAGATCATTGTATGGAGGTTGGTGGTGGTAATTTTGAACAATACATACGCTGCTTCTTTAAATTGTTTACATTTTTTTCTGGATGTTCCTTATCATTACTTACAGATCTGGTGTTTTTCAATGTATTGGGTTTCTGTTTGAGTTACCTTTCTGATAATGTTCAAATTTTCGTTGGGACACCTGTATAAACAAAATCAATTATCTGGTGAATAATAATAATTCGATAAATCACACACAAATAGAAAGGAGTTTTAGGTCGAAGGAAACTATGAAATGTAATGTTTTAAGGAGAATGAACGGTTGTGAATTGAAAAAAGACCATTTAAGAAGAAGAAATCTACCTGGGTGGTGGAGCCACACACGTGTTCTTCTGATTGGCTTGAATCGTGAAAGCAGGTACAATCCTGCAGGTTGGTCGACTTTTACCGGCATTCGGCATTGGCCTTCGAAGGGAACTCCTAAACTCACGCCCGCAAACCATATTTTCGAAGAAAATAAGAAAAACAGACACAAAAGATTGTATATGTATGTGACACTTGAAAATGACAGATTTGGAGAATTATGATCCGATGTGATGTGATACTATTAATTCCTAATAACGATCTATCATCCATAAAATGTCATAGAATGTTAAACAAGGCTTAATTTTCTTCACACGTGGAAACGATGGAGAAATTCACTTTTCAACGAAGCCTACAAGGAAGTGAAAAAGGAATATGATCTTTTCTAGTGTCTATGGAATGTGGTAGCAGAAATTGGAGGATATTAGGGGTGCGCCATTTAAAACTTGCATTTTGATCGGCTATAAATAAAATACTAATGGAATAAAAGCTCCTCAATATTTAAAAATATTTCTACAGAGGAAACAATCAAGGTAGGAGAATTGCTGAAAAATAAACACACTTCTGGATTAGATGGAATTTCATCCATCAAGTGTGGTGAAATAGAACGTTGAGGAATTGAGGAGGTGGCTGAATCTTTCACATTTATAATAAATAACTGTTGCAACTATGGAATTCATCCAAGTCTCTTGAAAGATGCTGTATTAAAATCCATATATCGGGAGTTTCTTTTAGAGTGATAGAACTTTCGAAAGGGATAACTGTGAAAGAAGGTAGAAGCCATGTTGTTTTGATATTTCTGTTCAGTAAGCATTGACAAATTATCATTGAAAGACTCACGCCGCAACAACGTTTACAAATTGTTGAAATTTATTTTCAAATTCAGCGTTCTATCCGCCAAACTTATAGAACATTTCGTGAAATTTATGGTTTACATAATCGTCCATCAGAGCAGCTTATTCGTGGAACTATCGATAGATTTCGGACAACATTTTCTCTACTCGATGCAACAACAATAAGACAAAGAACTGTACGTACAGAAGAAAATATCGTTGCTTCAAGTCATAGTGTTAATGATGATCCAGATTTGTCTATTCGTCGACGTTCACAACAAGTTGGACTCTGTGCATCCACCACATGGAAAATTTTGCGTAAAGATCTTGGTCTACACCCATACAAGAATCAACTGGTTTAAGAACTAAAGCCACTTGACCAAAATGAGCGTCTTTTGTTTGCTGATTGGGCCCTAGAACAGCTTGAAGGTGATCCATTTTTTATCGTAAAATTGTGTTTAGTGATGAAGCTCATTTCTGGTTGAACGGCTATGTAAACAAGCAAAATTGCCATATATGAAGTGAAAACGATCCTCAAGAAGTTCTGCAGGTTCCATTGCGCATCCTGAAAAACGCACTGTATGGTGTGCTTTACACGCTGGAGGCATCTTCGGTCCATATTTCTTTCTTTCAATAAATCTATTGTTACGGTAGCAGCATGTGGTGTAGTACCATCTTGTTGGAACCAAAACACTTCTGGGTCGATACCATTCAAATTTTGAAACAAATAATCATTGATCATTGATCTGTAACGAGCACCATTCACTGTAACATTAGCTCCAGCATCGTTTTTAAAGAAATATTAGTGGGAGAGCTGGCACGAATTTTAGGGTAGGTATTTGAGGCAAGCTGAAAACTTGTCAGATACCTCTCTTATTATATCCCAACTCGGGATTGCAGACCTGGCTGGTGAGTAGCGGGGCTAAATCAACCCCTACATTTTTAAAAATATAATTTTTTTCCCTAAAAATATATTTGAGGCACTACGCAATTTATATATGTTGCAGTTTAATACTTAATGAATACGAAAAAAAATAAGCCAGATAATTTAATCGGAGTTTTAACATTGCCAGACGCGTGCAAAAATATTTTGCGAAAAATTATAATATAAAAAATGTTTTTGAGGCAGCTTGAAATTTTAATGGAGTGTTATTTATAACTAAAAATTAAGATTCCCAAAAAGACAGATCATTTCGGTGGGGCTTTCTTCCTGCCAGGTGATCAAACAAATAATGAATGGGTACGAGCCTGTAGTGCTATAGACAAGCTGTAGTGTGAGAGAGAGCGCATAACGACAACTGTCTTCGTTCTTGCTTGCCGCGTTACTATTGGCTCTGGCGAGGCCACGTGACTTACAATAAGCCATGAGGTTTCTAGTTAAAATTTCGGAGTAAAAAATATAAAATTTTCTGAATTTGTACTAAAAACATTTTGCATAAAAGGGATTGTATTGATTTATGGACGTTAAAGGGACATATTTTCTGTGATTTCTTTTTCAAAATTTTCAAAAATTAGTTATTTTGCAAATTTTAATGCGAATTTGAACGTAATAAATTTCCGTTATATTTCCGCAGAAATATCTATTTTTTGAAGAGTATTTAAAAAAAATTTTTTTTTCAACAATTTTTGTTCCAAAAATTTTTGTACATGATTCATATTATTACCCCTACATTCAAAACTAAAAATTGTTTTTTTTTTCTCTGGCAGTATTCTAAATCAAAATTTATACGGAAATTTAAAATTTTCTCATCTTAAAATTAATAAAGGTTACGTATTGAAAAAAGGCAATAATTAAAATAAAAAATCGCAAAACTAGGTTTATGAAAATATAATAACTCTCCAGTAGTACAATTATTTTGAGTATAAAAAAAATTAGAAATAAATTCTATTCATTTCACATGAGATATAAATAAACATTCTTCGTCTGTGGATTCTTCATCAGAAGTAACGAAATCTTCGGATTCATCTGTGTCAGATTCAGCATCCTCTACACCATCTGCGAAAAGAAATATATATTTATTTTTTTAATTAATCACAGAAATTTGAATGCAGCAGTTATTAAAAATAAACCATTTATTCTCACCTGCAGTATGATTTTCATCATCGTTATTTTTACTTTCCTCGTGAACAACAGCGTCGAATACCAATTGCGGCATACACTCTCCGTCAAACCAGTGAAAATCTAGTTATCCTCTTTAAGTTTCCATCCATTTCTATTAGGTGTTAAGGAGCTGGGGAATCGCAAATATTCATTTCTCCAAATGCTTGTTATGTATTGCGTTCTTAGAAGAGGTTTTTTTTTAACTCAGCTTTGCATGGAGGTAAGGTAGAGGGATCACAATTTTTCAGTTTTTTCTTGAAAGGTTCATCTTCAGTGTCGGCCTTGTAAGTCGCACAAAATTTAGGGAATCGTGCTCCAACAAATTAGATCTCAACTATTATATATGGAGAGTGTAGGCTTCGGCAGAGCTTCGAAGAGAAGGGTTTTCCGAATTTTTTTCGAATTAGCGCTAATTAAAACACCGAACCCAAACTTCACCAAAGAAAAAATAAAAAACTTACTACTAACCCATACAGACTCACAGAATAAAAAAGAAAAATCAATAGTAAAATCAATTCAAAACAAAATTCGAAATGATAGTTTGATAATGACTAAAGCCGACAAAGGAAACTCTATTGTTACTCTATCCAAACAAGATTATGACTAGAAAATAAACAATTTTTTAGAGAGAGAATCGCCCATACAACTAAAAAGAGATCCCACCGCAAAAATTCAACTAAAACTAAAAACAACGCTCAAAGATGTTCAAATTATTTTATCAGACTATGATAAATTCAAACTTATTAATATAAATCCTACATCTCCCAAACTATATAGCCTTATTAAAATTCATAAAGATAATTGTCCAATACGCCCTGTGGTATCATATATTAATAGCCCCCTTGCGAAACTAGCCTCTAAATTAAACCAAATTTTTAAAGAAACAACACAATTCAATAAAAAATTCAATAGAGCTCACAAAAAAACTAAAAAATGTTATCCTTCCAGTTAATAGTATTCTAGTGTCGTTTGATGTAGTTAATATGTTCCCGAAATTTTAACCCTTTTCGAACTTTCAATACAATAGTAAATTCTACAAAGAGAAAGATGGACTTGTCATGGGTTCACCTCTCAGCCCATTACTCGCTGAAATCTTTATGTCCCGTTTTGAAAGAAAAATTCTAAAATCCACACACGCAAAGCATATCACTTTTTGGCACAGGTATGTAGACGATATATTGGCTTGCTTCTGCGGAACACATTCGGAATTAAATGAAACATTAGAATATCTTAATAGTTTGCTCAATAAGGTCAAATTCACCATGGAAACCCAATTTGATAATAAAATAAATTTTCTGGACATAACTTTAATTAACAGTAATAATGAAATTTCCTTTGATATATATATAGAAAACCCACATCAACTGATACAACAATACCAAATTTTTCAAACCATCCGATCAATCATAAACTAGCTGCTTATAGATCAATGGTACATAGAGCATTTTCAATTCCTTTAGATAATATTACGTTAAAGAGGGAATTGAATATAATCAGACAAATAGCCACAAAAAATCAGTTCGAAACCAAAACTATAAATTCCATCATAAACAAAAAACAAAAGCAACTAATTCGTAAACAAATTTACCCCATCTCCAAATCAGATCATAATAACAATAAATTCATAAAACTAACATATTTTGGACCAATTTCACAAAAAATAGCTCAAATTTTATCGAAAATTAACATAGTAACAGGTTTCACACCCTCCCATAAAATTTCTAATCTCTTTTTTAATCCGAAAGACAAAGAGAACCCACTGATTAATTCTGGAGTCTATAAATTAAGTTGTCAAGAGTGTAATAGTGTGTATATAGGACAAACGAGCCGACCTTTCCATAAAAGGTACAAAGAGCATCAATCTGCTTTTAGGAACCGGAAAAATAATTTCAATTTTGCGAACCATTTCTTCACTACAGATCACACGTTCCCAGAATTGAACAACCTTGTTATCTTGCACGTGGAAGCGAAAGGGAAAAAACTTGACATCCTGGAATCCACAGAAATTGAAAAATATAAAAGGCACGTACCAATAATAAAACTACTTAACGAACAGACGGAACTTTGTAAAACCTCTCTTTTCGAAGCTCTGCCGAAGCCTACACTCCCCATATATTATAGTTGAGATCTAATTTGTTCATTCAGTTTGAAAATGTAGTAAACACTACGAAACTCGAGTCACTGTATATCAGTTATAATAAAAAGTGATAGAAAACAAAGTAATTCCTTATTTCATTCCATTGAATGGTATCGACCCAGAAGTGTTTTGGTTCCAACAAGATGATGCTACACCACATGCTACTACCGTAACAATTGATTTATTGAAAGAAAGATTTGTCGGTAACATTATATCGAGAAATGGTCCAATTAATTGGCCTCCAAGATTATGCGACATAAGTCCACTGGATTATTTTATTTGGAGTTATGTCATGTCATTGGTTTATGCTGATAAACCAAAAACAATAGACGCTTTGGAAGCCAGCATAACTCGTGTTATTGATGAAATAAGGCCTGAATTACTCGAAATAGTGGTCCAAAATTGGTCTGGTCGAATGCAGTTCCTCAGAGCTAGTCGTGGGGACATATGCCGGAAATTATTTTTAAAACATAAATGTCATGAAATTATCTTTCAAATAAAAAAAAATTGGCTTCAATCTTAATTTTAATGTGTTTTATTCTAATTTAAAGTTCTATCACCTTAAAAAAACACCCGATATTTATAAGTTAGAATATATAATTCTGAATTAAAATTCACCTATTCATTCTATCCAGAAATGACTACGTTATTCTACCGTCAGTATTGAATCCTAGTTTCGTGTCACAAAAATATTAGCAGTTGAATTTACGAAGAAAGTATGCAATCTTTGCATATGTGGTCATCAAATACTTTCTAAGCGTAAGTTGGAACTACACGAGTCCATGAATTGTGTGAATCTACCTTGATTGCTCCTGGGTTGAACGAACATTCGTGATATTGTCCAATTATAGGGGACAGCTAAACAAATTGGCTGTTGGTGGCCTTTAGCCGCCCACCTGTGCAGCGAAGTCTTGATCAGTCTGAAAAATGTGCTATTTATTACCGCCCTAGTCTAAGATTACCATTCAATTAAGCTGCGCCAACTTGGGAAGCTCCTAGAAATCTGCTGAATAACAGCTGCAATCGTGGGTTGATGTTGCCCGGAAGTTTTTACGGTAGTACGGAATATTACTGAAAATTTATAAAAGCACTCAGATGCGTCAGAAGCTTAGCGCGCTTCTACACTTATATAATCCGTCTAAAAAGTATCCGGAAAAAACAAAGGTCAATTGTAATAATTTGGTATATGATGCATGCCATTTTTCATCCTCTATATTGTCTCATACACAGCACTTTTTCTCAGTTCAGTCAATTGCACTAATTTTTTAACGTTTCGAAAACCCTTTCTATACAAATATTCTGCCTGTTTTCTTTTTTCTAGTTCCGACATTAATTCATAAACTCTATACCTGTTGACAAGCAACAATATTTGACGAATTGTGTTGCCCTGCAAGTTGGCTATAGCCGACTATCTGCACAACATATTTTATACATTACTTTTGTCTTAGAATGTTACAAAAAAGAAGTATATTAAAATTATGAAAGATACTGAATTGTTTCAGCCGTTACTATTATTTGGTAGTTGATCATAATTAAAACAAATTGTAGAAATTACTATGTTTTACTACAAAAAAAATATATATTACACATTTTCTTGTGACTCGAGTTTCGGGAAATGAACTATCCCATCATCAGACAACTGAAGACCTAACAGTGGTACAGTGGTATTTAAACAAAAGTGATAAATATTTTAAATATTTCAACAGATTCTCGGTAACACCTAATAGTGGTACAGGGGTTTACAATCGGAACGTGATAAAAAACCGGGTTGAAAAAGAGGGGCCTTCTAACAGATATCGGAATGTCGGCAATCGACAAAGAAAGTTGTTAAACAGGTACCCATTTAAATATCTCAAATAATTTTTGGGGTTACATAGCTCCGTACAGTCATTCATTATTTTCACATTATTTTATTGTATATCTCCAATATTTGGATTTACAAAGCTCCATACAGTCATTCATTATTTTTTACATTATTTTTATTGTGAAAGAATTTGGAAATTTCAATAATCAAGTTTCTTTTCTTTTGAATCTACATGTGAAATTTCCTTAAGATTTTCTTTTGTCGAAAGGAATTATTGTTTTCTAAAGAATGAGAGGCAAAAGTTGAATTTTTGTTTACTTTTCATTAAATTCATTTTATGTTCGTTGAAAAAGGTTTTAAACAGATGTTACTTTTTAAATATCTCAAATAATTTCGATTTACATAGCTCCGTATAGTCATCTTCCCTTTTGATTCTACATGTGAAATTTTAAGATTATCTATTGTTGAAAAGGAATGACCGTTTTCTAGACAATGAGTGGCAAAAGTAGAATTTTGTTTATTTTTCCTGAAACTCATTTTATGTACGTTGAACCTCGTCTTGAAGGAACGTCCTGTTTGTCCTATGTATTTATTACTGCACGTAGAACAAGATAACTCAAACTCTTGATTTGTTTATGTTTGGAGTAGGGTTTTTTGCGTTAAAAATACCGATGATAATTTGTTTTACGTTTTGAAGGCAATATTAACATCTGATTCTGAAAAACTATTGGCCACTTTTTGACTTACGCTACCAAAGTACAACAGAGAAATGAATTCTTTATTTTCTTCGGTTTTTATGATAGGATAAATTTGGCTCATAGCTATTTTAGATAGTTTCTGTCGAATTAGATAATCTATTATATTGGGGTTGAAACCGTTGTTCGCGGCTATTGATTTTATAGTTTGGACTTCAGCTTCGCGGTCATTTTTTGATAAAGGTAATGCGAAGGCTCTATGGATCATCGATTGATATGCTGACATTTTTTGTGAATATGGGTGATTGGAATCAATAGGAATACATATATCAGTGGATGTGGGTTTTCTGAACACGTTGAAATCTATTTTTCTATTTTAGTGTGATATCGAGAGGTCTAAAAATGTAATACTGTTCTTCGATTCTTTTCCTAATTTGAATTTAATTTTTGGGTGAATATTATTCAAGAAATTCAAAAATTGACTCAGTTGTCTGGATATTCCGGAGATACACACGTAAGAATATCGTCTACGTATTTGTAGCAGAAATGAATATTTACGGGTAGTTTTGAATTGAAGATTTTATTTTCTATTTCTGACATGAATATGTCTGCAAGTAGTGGACTCTGTGGTGAGCCCATAGCTAGGCCGTTTAATTGTTCGTATATTTTATTATTAAATTGAAAATAGTTTTTGTGCAGGCATTGTTCTAAAAGAGCAATGAAATCACCGTGTATCACGGGATTTACATGTGATTTTTCAAGAATTTCTGAAGCTAAATGAATGCTATCATTTCCTGGTATATTTGGAAACATAATATCCACATGCAGGCATACTAGGTAGGAATTATTTGGTAAAGAAAAATTTTTTAATTTTGTTGTTAATTCCATAGAATTTTTTATTGTGTATTTCAGAGTGAAATTAGTAAGCCTTTTGAACATTTCATTTAATTTTTTATCTATTTTATAGGTAGGGCTGCTAATAAAGGAAACGACTGGGCGAATTGATGCATCTTCTTTGTGAGTTTTTATTAGACCGTAAAGTTTTGGTGGGCTAGGATTCATATTTATGATTATGTTGAAATATTCAAAATATTTATCACTTTTGTTTAAATATCACTGTACCACTGTTAGGTCTTCAGTTGTCTGATGATGGGATAGTTCATTTCCCGAAACTCGAGTCTCAAGAAAATGTGTAATATATATTTTTTTTGGTAGTAAAACATAGTCATTTGTACAATTTGTTTTAAAATTATGAAAAATGATAAATTCCGGATACTTTCTAGACGGACTATATAATATGTTATAGTAATCTAACCATCCCACAATGCCCAAATTATTGTCTTTCAAACAGAGAGAAAGCGAAAGGCATGAATAATAAACTTCATTATTTCTTATATCATAATAACATCAACCAGAAAAATTCACTTTCTTCAAACAATGTCACACAGATTATTGGAAACGTATATCGATCCATAATTAAGTTCTCGAGTCACCCAACAATAATTTCGATTCACATAGACATGAAAGCGTGAACAATTTACCGTTTCCTTGCTCTTCGAGTATTTGTTGCACATTTTTATTATAAAAACAGTTCATTTGGAACGTCTCGCAGACTGTGAAGACTGCGAAGGAAGTTGCATTCTCCCAGCTATTTCAGCTGAAGAAGAAGTCCGTTCGAGGAAATCTACACTTTAATAGCTATTTCTAGTGTATAAATCCACATTTACTCATATCCGATTCATCTAATGGATTGGATTCTATGTTATTATCTTTTCGTACTATTTCCTCTGTGTAATTGCTTCGCCATGGTGGTTGATTATAATAGTGGTCATTCTTCGCGAAAATTATTAATTATTAGTTAATTTTCCGAGTCTTGGTTTCTGGTGTTTGTCAATAAATAATATCGACGAAATTTTGCCCTAGAACTTCATCTATCCATTATTATTTATTATTTATGGCGAGCGGGCGTCTGTCCACCTTACCACTGCGTCCGCACGGACTATTGTGGTTCACTCCTAATTTATATCTCCCCGACGAGATCCAGTTTTTGGATAAAACCGATTATCTTGTTCAGGGGTAATTTTTTCAGTTCGCTGTGGGCTATAAAAGCCTGGCCAAAGATCTCGCATCTGATGCGATTCAGCGCTGGGCACTCTGAGACGATGTGCATGGCTGTTTCAGTGTCCTCAAGACACAGACTCCATTCATCGTCTTCAGCCACCGATTTTGTGCAAATGCGCTTTCAGTCTGCAGTGACCTGTGATAATTCCGACAAGTGTTCTTAGTTTGGCCCTATCCAGACCTAGCGCTAGGTTCGCCATCTTTTTGTTCGAAGCTGTTCCAAGGAACAACTTCGAATGTTTCAGGTCAGAATGGCTCCGCCAGAAAGACTCTAGCCTTGAGTTCATTCTGCCTGTTATCGTCTCGTTAGCCACGTCATGTGGTATTCCCAGGAATGGTTCCGATCCCACCAGAGGCAGCGCAGCTCCAGCAAACGCCAGCCGATCTGCTTCCTCGTTACCCAAATAGTTTGAGTGGCTCGGTATCCAAACCAGAGTGACTCCGTTATACATACCGAGCCTGTTTAAAGCCGAGCGGCAACTCCAGACTGTTCTTGAGGTACAAGAGCTATATTCCAAAGCTTTTAGTACTGACTGAGTATCAGTAAATATTTTGATTTTACCGTGGTGGATTTGCCGTTTTATCAGCAGTTCTGCCGCGGTCTCAATGGCAAATAGTTCTGCCTGGAATATGGTTGCGTTTTGGCCGAGACTCAATGAGATGTTAATTCTCGGTTTGCTCCCATAGACTCCCGCTCCTCTTTCGTTCGTCGTTCGCGAGCCATCTGTTCTCAATAGAACCTCAGCATGCTGGTTCCATTGTTTCTGGCTGGGGACGATTACATTGATATTCCGTTCTTGGCTTGTGACTTTTGACATTAGATCCGAGGGCAAATAGGATACTGTTCGTTAAAAGCTCGTCCAACCTCCCATCACTATTGCCTCTGGCCTGTCAATCGCCAGTTGATATAGTTTGTATGTGGTCCGTTCCGCCTCCCTCTGCACGAGTGGGTGCAGGGGTGATAGATTTAGTAGGACCTTCATGGCTGCCGTGGGTGTGGTGCGAAACGCACCTGTAATTACAAGGCAAGCCTGTCTCTGTAGTCGGGTGAGAATTTGTTCGCCAACCGTTTGTTGGCCTTTCTTCCACCACGCTACAGCACCATACACTATCCGTGGTCTAATTACCATAGTGTATAGCCAGTATATCTGCCTAGGCTTTAGGCCCCAGGTTTTACCACAGATCCGCCTGCAAGTCCAGAAACTCATTCTGGCCTTATGACACATTTTATTTAGGTGTAATCTCCAGCTAAGGGTCTTGTCCAGGACTATTCCCAGGTATTTTGCCTCAAATGAGAATTGTATTATTTCACCACGGATTCGGCGGTTCTAAACCATTCAACTTCCATTTTTTAGTGAATGGTACTATAACTACCTTTTGCGGGTTAAGAGTCATATCTTCCCTTATACACCATTTGTCAATAGTGTTCAGTATCTCTTGAAGGACGGCCGATATCGTCACCTCCGATTTACCTTTCACTATGATTGCCAGGTCATCAGCAAATGCTTGAACGTCGACTCCCCACAGCGAAATGATCGCTAGCAAGTCATCAACGAGAAGAGTCCACAGTAAGGGGAGAGAATACCTCCCTGCGGACAGCCCTTCGCAGCCTTGAACTCGAAGACCTCATCCTGGTATGAGGTCGTTATTGTTCTGCCGCATAGCATTGCCTGTATCCATCTACAGATTAGTGGGTCGATTCCTCTCGCAGCGATAGCCTCAGCGAGAGAAGCCGGCAGCGTATTGTTAAAAGACCAGATTATGCAATGCAAGTTCTGCCGATTTGTCGGCCTGGTAGGCGTATTGATGAGGGCCAGGGGGACTGTCAATTAGCCCCTTTTCCCTGATATGGACATCAATCGCCTTTTTCAGACTCTTCAGCAGGAAAGATGTCAAACTTATTGGTCTGAACGAAGAGGGTTCCGGTTCTGTTCGTCCCACCTTTGCTATATAGACCACTTTAGTTAGTGTTCAGCTTGTAGGGATAACAAGCTTGCAGAAGATCCACTGTTTTCGACAAAATTTTTGTTCACCGATGAGGCCCATTTTTGGAGTGGTTTATGGGCCGGTGGAATAATCGATCCATATTTTTTCAAAACAGAGGCCGGTTGGAATGTTACTGTGAATGGTGACCGTTATCGCGCAATGAAAACAGACTATTTGATGCCTGAAATTGAAGTCTGTGGTCTCGACGAAATTTGGTTCCAACAAAATGGCGCCACTTGCTATATAGTCCTTGGAACCATGGCTTTACTGCTAGAGCGATTCGGCGAACGGATCATCTCACGCTTTGAACCAACGAATTGGCCGGTTACGTCGAGTGATATCACACATCTCGACTTTTTCCTTTGGGGCTATGTAAAATCCAAAGTCTATTTGGATAAGCCGGCAACAATTGGGGCATTGGAAGCCAATATTCCTCGTGTTATTGGCCAAATACCACTAGAAATAATTAGAAATACTCTGACGCTTAAAAATTAATTGTGAAGAATGGTTCTTTGGTGTAATAATAAAGATTATAAAATATAATTGTTTTTATTCATTTTTTAGTGAAAAAAATACCTCTTAATGAATCACTCGATAGTAAACCATACAGATGCGGAGAGAAACGTGCTAATTATGATCTACCTGAATACAATTTCAAAATAACACCATTTTAATCTGAAGTAATTTCCTGAAGCGTTCGCGAAGAAATTTCGCTTTTCTTGAACCGGCTTTCTTACACTTCGTTCCCGAGCCAAATTTATATCTTGATCGTGTTACGCCAATGAGATTAAACGAATCATTAGAACGGAATGTCGGCATTTTGCGGCAGAACGAGGGCTCTCGAGGTACCCGGGCAATTCTTCCCATTACATAATGTGGCGAACAGGTGGATTGCGTAACATGGAAACATGGGCGTATTGATGGTGCCGAGAGGAAAAAAGGCGCTAGCGATGGGAAAAACGATCACGCTCGCACGCTGTTTGTACCCACACACCTAGCCACTTTTCCCAATACCAATCCTAACCGATTATAGGGTGCGGTAACTAGAAATCGAATCGGTCGTGGAAGGTGTTGAGCTCGTTTCCATTCCGTGAAGGATTCGATGGAGATCATCACCAAGCGGTAGTTTGGCCAGTTCCAAACACAGACATAAAGGTTTGGACTGCAGCTTTACTACATGGCCGTCAAGTGACTATGACAGAAAACTGTCAAAAAGACAACTGATATCGCGTTTTGATTCTCGTCCACGATTTGATTCTTATAGAAACAAGCTTGTAGTAGAGGATGATTTCTGTGGAGATGTCACATATTTGTAACTCCTTTAATTGAGGACAGAAAATTAATTATTCAAGTTGTGGTTTCTCTTCAGAAAAACCAAATTTCTTTTTTTTTTAATACCGGATGTTGAAAAACAACGTGTTTCGTCTCATTAGAGACGGCCCTTTCGTTTATTTCGTTCATTCAGTCCACCTCCTAAAGATCTTCCAATCAATTACGTTAATTTTCCTCTTTTTGTTAGAAGGGATACATCGAGCACCTCTAACGTTTAGTCGTTAAAATGACTGTAAAATTATTATTTTCGTAATAGTCAAACTTGTCGTATGTAGCTTCTACTACATTATGCATTATTCTAGTAATAGTCAAACTTGCTGCACGTAGCCTTCGCTACATTATGCACTATCATTCAGATAGTCAAATTCGTCGTACGTTGCTTGTGAAATTTCGGTCCAAGCTATCGCGATTATTATTGCTATATAGTAATCCATTCGATTGCCAAATTATTGGCAAATTCATTACATTTGTTTTTAGTGTAATAATCATATCTTTTGACTTGGTTTATATATAGTAAACCAAGAATTATAGTTCGTTGTTATCACAGTGTATTATGAGTGTTTTACTTTCATTCCTTACAGTCTTCGTTGGTTTATATTATTGAATAAATAAAGCTAGTTCATCATCGAGATAACTACATACAAGTGCCTTTCAAGTAAAACTCTTCGCCAATTACGCCAAAAATACAGTCAACTAAACCTTTCGTGATTAATCATCGAGATGAATTAAATTGCAACTGCCTGTTATTTCAAAATACTGAAATAATAGACAAAATACTGCGATAAAATAACCATGGTACGTTAGACAATGTTTCAATTTTTTAGGAGCTAATTCTAGACCTCAATGAAAGCTAAAAGATTTATATAAACTTGAGTTCGTAAATGAGCCGTTTTGGAGATATGATTTTCGGTTTTCACAACATTAACAACTAGCGAAACCAAATACGATAAATTACAGAAGATATTCGAGTTATTTCTGACTTCTAGTGTTTAACAGAAAATGTTCCATATGACCAACATCAATTTCAATGAAGGAAGTACATCGTTGCATGAAGGAGTTACTTACTTTTTCGAAAAGACCTGGTTGTGTTCGGATCGTTTGACGGATAGTTCAATCCGATGTTCCAACTCTTCGATGTTATTCAATGACTTTGCATACACTAAGCTTTTCAAATAGACCCAAATACAAAAGTCCAAAATATTCAAATCGGGCGATCTAGCGGCCCATGGCACTGGGCCTCCTCGTCCTATCCATCTTCTGGGAAATGTTTGATCTAAATGTTCCCTAACAGTAAGTGTATAATGTGGGGGCGCTTCATCTTGCATAAACCAAATATTCATACACTGATTTAAAGGTACCACGTCTAGAAAATCGGGCAAGGTATTTTGAAGAAAGTTATGGTATGCGGCTCCTGTTAAATTGCGTAGTAAAACTGCTGGTCCTAACAAACGATCTCCTTAAATACCTAGCCAGATACACACATCGTCAAAACACTCTAACAATGACCTAGCTGGCAGATGTTGCTGAAGGTTTCGGACAAAGGAAATTAAGTGAAAAATTCCAGGCAATTTTTGTATTAGAATTTAAATCAGATATCTAATTTCGTGGAAGCAACCTTATAAATAATTGAAAATTCTGAATAAATGTGGAATCATTCGATATTTCAATAATCCGTTATTCAACCTTTTGCCTCAGTGCAAACATGAATTCATCGGGCACTCACTTATGAGACTCGAGGAGATCCCTTCTTCAACTCTTTCTCTCGCGCAACTCCATGAATATTCACTGGAATTAAAGTAGGAAAAATACGCGCCCTTTGTCTCCGCGGCACGTTTGATGAATTTGCTAATATGCGGTGAGACTGTGTGAATAGAATAATCTCTCGAACAGTGTATTATGGGATGTTGTTTTATCGGTATTTGGGGAGTTTTTTCCAGTACCAACATTCCAAAGTGTGAAACATAATGCCTCGTTATGAAAGGTCTTTCATTAACAGCGCCCCGTTTTGTTTTGTGAATAAAACACATTATTTGTTTGAAAATTATTGAAATTTTCATTTCATTATGAAGTACTATGGACACAATTAATTATGAAATAAAACATCAATTAAATGTCTACCACGGAAACACTGGTAGGAATGAAGTCGTTGAACCCAATTTTCCATGACTCTCTCACACAAATCAGGTCGTATGTTAGCAATTACTCGTTCAATATTGATCTGTTAATCGTCTAAATTTGCTGGATGATTGCTGTAAACCAATGACCCAATGTAAGCCCAAAGAAAGAAGTCCAATGGAGTTAAATCGCTGTGAATGATTTTCTCATGAAAGTCTGCATCATTTCCAATTTTTCTAAGCACCAATTACTGAATACACGATGCTTTAAATGATCTGTACGTTTGAGTTTTTTGGTTAAAACAATTTTGTATGGATGTAAACCAAGGTCTCTTCGTAAAATTAGCCACAAAGACGTCTGGGAGATGCCTAGTTCTTGTGAACGTGATAAATTTGGGTCTTCACGAACACTTTCACGTGCGGCCGCAATATTCTCTTCACTTCTTGCATTTCTTTGTCTCACTGGCACTGTAACATCATGAAGTGTAAAATTTGTTTCAAACTTCCTCACTAAACGTTCAACTGTTTTTTTATCCGGACGATTAAAACGACAAAAAATTGGAGTTAAAGCAAGTAAAGTTAGAGTAACATATCGCGATTTTCATGAAGAATTTCGATTATTTTTAATCTTTGCTGGAGTGTGTAGTCTTCTATGATTAAATGGAAGACATTGACAAATACAACTATCAATGTCACGAATAAACAATGGCTGCCATGTAATGTCAATTTAAAAATGGGACATTCCCATTGAAAGACCCTTTATAAAAACCCTAAATCCTATCTATATGAGGTTGCTATAATTATTCGTATGAAATTTAGGTTGTATCCGATAAAATTTAATGAAAATTTCGAGAAATTTCACAGAGGAAAGATATTTGAGATTTCCCAAACACTCGTACATTTAGAAATGGAGGTATTTATTTCTTCCAGCCTCATATTATGTCATTCCAACCGAACAGAATTGTATTATGATTTCAACTTTTACACACACATCTAGAATTTCCAACGAAAACTGTAGAACATGACATAAAATCCCCAGGAATACATTATTCATTTCAGAACCAACAAGAAAGTTCCGAAACATGAGACAAGGTTTTATTCTCGTTTTCCTCATCTCAACCTTACCCCGGCTTGCCATTGTGGAACGTTGATTCGAGTTCCGAGAGAGAGAGATTCTATTCCGCATTTTTCGAAGGTGCACCTTGACCCACTTCACATGTTCCTCGTGTTACTTTGCCATCCAAAACATCGCTCGATTACGATTCTCAGGCCATACAAGAGATAACTGTTATGCGATGTTACGATTTCTGCCTCGTAAGAATGCCAGTCGCGACGATCAATAATTTCGATACCGAAAGTATGAATGGTGCGGAATGCATTAGATTTGATTTAATTTGGTCACATCTGAGGTCATTCAACGTGTGGGCGCACAGTTTATATCTTGAATACCTTCTTGTTATAATGAGTTATTACACAATGTTGTAAAGAACTGAAGTTACACTTTGGTCATTTATTTATTGGTGCCAGGGATACATCGTGAATTCTACCGGTTAGGTCTGGCATGTGAGAATGTCTCTTTCACCAGGTGACTACTCAGCAATCTCCACATTTTACCCAGGAAGTAGAAAATGTGATAAGGGTTACGCCTTATCATCGTGCATTAGCGAGAACCAATCCGAAGAGTGGAACCCACCAAGCTTCCAGTTTCGGCTTCAGTCCGAGAACCTACACTGTGACTGATAGCAGTGAAGCACATCCAACGTCTACTGGCTCTGCAGTGTCAGTATCTGAGTTGTTTTGTGACGCAACTCACTCGCCGAAGAGGCTTATTATTCACCCAACGACAGCAGTCCCATGAACCAAGGTAGTATCAAGATTTAATGCCTCAATTGATCCTGGTACGAGTACCGTCAATTACCATGAATCCTTGTGAAGTCTTCCAATTGATCCTGGCTTTAAGCACCAACCTTGGTTCAGGACGAGACCGGACGAACCGTCAAGTCCCGCTAAATCATGAAGCATTTCTCGAGATATCCTGAACATGAGTTTCTACGAACAGATAGATGGAGTACCCTTCTAGTCCAGCATGCGGACATTCAACCACTGCCGCCTCGAGTCCAACACCAATTGGTTGGCCAAGTCGTACGAAATCGTTCCCCCTCCCGAGGTAACGCAGTATGCTACATAACACATTCGGCCATTGGACAGAAAAATTCGGAGATTTACTGCACTAGGGTAGAGTACGTTAGTTTTAAGGGTGAAGCTCTGTTCTGCAACAGACACCCTTGGCACTGGGTTAAGCAACGTGGATCAGCCCTTCATTTCACCTTCACGGTGTACCTGGGGCTCCATTCGTTTGAACTTCCACCTCACGGATCCAATAACTGGCGCCAAAAAATTTTGCAATGATCGTAACGAATAATAATTAGAAGGCGCCAGACAGTGTCATCCATTCAAGCTTTAAAAGCTTTTGGCGAGTGACCAAACTTGTATGAGGTCTCGCATAATCTTGGCGGAACACTACACCTTTTCTGTTCATTGATTTTTGGCCTTTTGTGTTGAAGCGCATCATTCAGTTTGTCCAGCTGATGACCGCAGACTTCCAAATAAATTGTTGTGTTATCCGGTAAAAGCTCAAAAAAGCTATTCTTTTGAAATCCCACTAAACAGAAATTACCTTTTTTGATGGATGTAGGCTTTCGAAATGCTTCGAGCCGGTTCTTCTTTTTTGCTCCATGATCTCTTGCGTTTGACATTGTCATATACAACCCATTTTTCGTCCCCATTAATGATGCGCTTCAAAAATGGGTCATTTTCGTAACGTTTGAGAAGCGAATCACAGATGTCAACGCGCCGACACAAATTTCTCTCCGTGAGAACATGGGGAACCATTATATCGAGCTTCGAGGTTAAACCCAGACGTTTCAAGTGGTCATAAACAGTAGTTAAATTCGATAAATTTGACCAACAACATCTTACGTGTTGTTATTTGCTGATTTGCATCAACTAATGGCTTTATCGTTTCTTTATCTTATACCATCGGTTAATTTCTGTCTAGCTTGAACAGTATTTTTACCTTTTCTATAGTAAAATGTAAAATATGACAAAAATGCTGCTTATTGCTCTCCATATTTAAAAGGGCACTCACCGAAAACTACTGCGTAGAATTAATTGAACACACAAGCCTTGCTATATCAGCTCTCAAATACATATAATGATTATGCTTTCTCTATCGGGAAAAAACTAAATTACTATACGAACAACCTTGTAACTTCGCCTAGCGTTAAATTGTCGACGACTTTGAATCTAATTATCATAGCAGAAAAAAAATCTTGCTAAATATTCATTCAAACATAGTTCTAAGCTTATAGATAAAATTAAAACTATTGAATCACTAACTACTAAATTCATTTCGTTTGAGGTTCATTGCATAACACCTGTAGAAACTTCTTCTTCTTACATAAGGCCTTAGGCCTGTTCCTTATCGATCTCTATATTTCTTCTATTTGTTTTCGAAATGGGCTTCTATTTATATTATGGTAGGTACAAAATTTTATTGAGGCGTAAAATCCAAAAAAGGGGGTTTTTGGAAATTCCAGTTCATCTGAAAATATTTAACAGTGGTTATATATATATATATATATATATATATATATATATAACCATATGTATAATTTCAATTGGAAGTATATCCTGTTCCTAACAAATGGTTCGAATATGTGGAAATACTTTTATCAGTTAGGAAATTCTTTAGATGTCCTTCAATTCTTTGTCTATCCTGACTTAACCTTTTAGCAATCACAGTTGGTTAACTTATAAACTCTAGATTTACTTAGGTTTGTATCGGGTGTTTTTTAGAATGTTAGAACTTTCGATAGGGATAACTGTGATCTGACAGAAGGTAGAAGCCATGTTGTTTTGACATTTCTGTTCAGAAAGCATTGACAAATTATCATGGAAAGACTCCCGCCGCAACAACGTTTACAAATTGTTGAATTTTATTTTCAAAATCAGTCTTCTATTCGCCAAACTTATAGAGCCCTACGTGAAATTTATGGTTTACATAATCGTCCATCAGAGCAGCTTATTCGTCGAACTGTCGATAGTTTTCGGACAACATTTTCTCTACTCGATGCAACAACAACAACAACATAAAGAACTGTACGTACAGAAGAAATTATCGCTGCTGTAAGTCATAGTGTTAATGATGATCCAGTTTTGTCTATTCGTCGACGTTCACGAAAATGTTGCGTGAAGATCTTGGTCTACACCCATACAAGATTCAAATGGTTCAAGAACTAAAGGTACTTGACCATAATAAGGGTCGTTTGTTTGCTGATTGAGCCCTAGAACAGCTTGAAGTTGATCCACTTTTTTGTCGTGAAATTGTGTTTAGTGATGAAGCTCCATTTCTGGTTGAACGGCTATGTAAGCAAGCAAAATTGCCGTATATGGAGTGAAAACAATCCTCAAAAAGTTCTGCATCCTGAAAAATACACTTTTTGGTGTGCTCTACACGCTGGAGGCATCATTGGTCCATATTTCTTTAAAAACGATGCTGGAGCTAATGTTACAGTGGATGGTGGTCGTTACAAATCGATGATCAATGATTGTTTGTTTCAAAATTTGAATGGTTTTGACCCAAAAGTGTTTTGGTTCCAACAAGATGGTGCTACACCTCATGCTGCTACCGTAACAATTGATTTATTGAAAGAAATATTTGGCGATAACATTATTTCGAGAAAAGGTCCAATTAATTGGCCTCCAACACCATGCGACTAAATTCCACTAGATTATTTTCTTTGGGATTATGTCAAGTCATGGGTTTATGCTGATAAACCAGAAACAATAGACGCTTTGGAAGCCAACATAACTCGTGCTTTTGATGAAATAAGGCCTGAATTACTCGAAAAAGTGGTCCAAAATTGGTCTGGTCGAATGCTGTTCCTCAGAGCTAGTCGTGGTTGACATATGCCGGAAATTATTTCTAAAACGTAAATGTCATAAAATTATCTTTCAAATAAAAAAAATTGGCTTCAATCTTAAATGTGTTTTATTACAATTTAAAGTTCTATCACTCAAAAAAAACACCCGATTTTTTTACTTCAAGATACTCGAACTTTGATACTTGTTGGATTATTTCATTGTTAATTACAATTTCACATCTTCTAGGTTCTCTTGATACAACTAACGATTTTGTTTTAGAATGTAGAAACAATAGACATTATTAGAAACTTTTAAATAAAAATAACTGTGATCCAATTAGAACGAATGATATTACAAATTGTCTGGAAATTTATGTAAGAACTATAATATTTTCATTTGAATGATACTTTTTACAGTTCAGATGAAGGTTTAATTATGTTAATGACGCTTTTCACCATTTTTTTTTCATTTCTTTTTTACGAAATATATCTAATAGTATTTTTTTATTTTCAGCACTAAACGGAAACATGTAAACTGAAGATAGAATCTATTTACTCGGTGAGTAGACAGTTGGTTTGTGTTCCTAATGATCAACATTCAAAATCGTCTTCCTGCACAAAGACCCCACTACTAATCACCTGCTATCATAGTTTCAAGCGACCCATCATTGCACTGCATTATTACCACATCCGCCTCGTAATAATGATTACTATTTGAATATTATTGTAAGAAATACGTACGTATACAAATTGACTTCCTCGCGAAATATCCCTCAGAAAATACTAGGTTGAAAAATACATTTAATTCTATAGACAATTTGAATGCGAGTCAATACTCGATAGAAGTAATTTTAACTGACTTTAAATTCAGAATTATATATTCTAAGTTCTACAATATATATTTAGACTATTTACAAAAACTATCAAAATGATATTCTTGTATATAACCAATATAAAATACTTTTCAATATCTCGAAAAAATCTTTTTACATCCCGACATGAAACGTATAAATACAAATGTATTAACAAAAACTATATAAGTATATATATCAACATACAAATACAAGAAAATCCACAATTCCAAAATTATCTGAAATTCTCAAAATAAATAATCAAATAAAAATAATTCAACGAGAACTCCAACATTTTATAGCTATTTCGGTCTCTAGACCTCTTCAGAAATGTATTGAATTCAGATTCAAATATATCACAAGATCAAAATTTAACTCTTTATTCAATTCATTATGAATTAAATTTATATAGAGTCTAAATATCCACAATATATTTCTTAATTATTTTTGAAATTCTGGTTATTTTTCTTATCATGGGACATTATTTGGGGTGAATAATTTTTGTTATGTTTATCTGTGTTCCGAGAACAAATGGATATAAGTTAATGGTAACAATACATTGATCATTCCACTTTCATTTTGGATACTTTAAAACTTACTTTGAGTTCAAAATAAAATAAATGGAGGTTTATTCGTGATAGAAGGTATATAAAATTATTTGAATATTTTAATATTTACAGATATATTCTGTTAGCGTTCTACATATTTAATTACAAAAAATTATATTTAATATTATAACTTCAGGAATTAAATTAATGTCATATAAGTACTCCTTATATAAAACAACATATAAAATAAGCATTCATTATAAGAAATCCAAATGATAACAAAATCCAATTAATATAAATTTTTAACAAAAATCTTATAAATTAAATATTTTGAGTAGACAAAATTTTATTTCTGCTCATCCCTCTTATGAAAACAATTATCTTTCAAAAATGTTTAACATAATCTAAAAATTTCATCGTGAAACTATCTTACTTAGAATATTCAATATTATTGGATATCTTCTTCTTCTGTTGGTGCCTATCCATTCTGGATGTTGGCTAACATGATGGCGACACGGACCTTATCAATTGCTGCCCAAAATAGACCTGTGGTTGTTGAGTTGAACCAAACTCTCAAATTCTTCAACCACGATATTCTTCGTCGTCCAATGCTTTTCTTTCCCTGAATTTTTCCCTGTATTATCAGTTGTAGAAGTCGATACCTCTCCGGATTTCTCATAACGTGACCCAGGTATTCAAGTTTTCGTTTTTTCACTTGGTACAAGATCTCCTTCTCCTTGTTGAATCTGCGGAAAACTTCTGCATTCGCGATGTGGTCAACCCAAGAGATCTTCAGAACACGACGGTACAAACACATCTCAAACACCTCTAATTTCTTGCAGGACGCTTCTGTTAATGTCCATGCTTCGACACCATACAAAAGCACTGGAAAGATAAAGCACCTCAGTAGTCTTATTTTGGTCTTCATAGCTAAGGTACTCGTAAAAAGCTTTTTCATTTTGAGGAAGGCACTTCGAGCTTTCTCGATTCTACATTTCACCTCAATGGAGTGATCCCAATCTGCGTTAACGTTCGTTCCTAAGTAAGTATAGCTGGTGACTCTCTGTACAAACATGTTGTTGATCTTCAATTGAGCGGTTAGTTCTTTATTCTTTGAAATGATTATGAATTTCGTTTTCTTCACGTTTAGATGTAGTCCATATTTTTCACTCACCTTTACTATCCTATCCATTAACCTCTGCAACCCATGTATATCATTCGCCATAATAACGGTGTCGTCTGCATATCTAATGTTGTTAATAACTTCTCCATTCACAACAATGCCATCCCCACTCTCCTCAAGGGCTTCCCCAAATATATACTCTGAATAAATATTGAATAGCAGTGGGGATAACACGCATCCCTGTCGAACTCCTCTCCTTATCGAAACCTCATCAGACTCCTCATTTGCCTCTCTAACAGACGAAGTTTGCCTCCAGTAGAGATTGGCAATGATTCTCAAATCCTGTCCTTCCAACCCGGCCGATTCCAGAACTTTCATCATTTTATTGTGCTGCACTTGATCGAACGCCTTCAGATAATCAACGAAGCAGGCATAGACATCGTGGTTAACGTCTCTGGCACGTTGAATTAAAACCTGTACTGAACAGTGCTTCTCGAGTGCCCAAGGCATTTCGAAAGCCGAACTGAGTTTGCCCTATTTGATCTTCACAAGTTTTATATATTCTTCTGTGGATGATTTTCAGAAAGAGCTTGAGAGCATGACTAACAAGACTGATGGTGCGGAATTCTTCACAACTTTTGGCGTTTGATTTCTTTGGAATAGTCACGAAAGTGGCTTTCAGCCATGCATCTGGTATTACTCCAGAGGAATAAATCTCATTGAAAACATCGGTGAGCCATATCACATCCTCTTCTTCCTCAATATGATATCTAACAAGTTACTTTTTAGAAAATCTCAAGATATGTAAAAACATTACTAAAAAAAAAGTTTTAAGAGAAACTTTGCTTCATCAGTACTCAATCGTATTCAATAAAATATAACATCAATCAACAAAAGTATTCACTCACCTTTAAAAATTCAGAAAGTAAATGAATGGTAAATGAATACTGAACATTTAAATGGAGTCTAATCTGGCTCGAAATAAATTGTTCTGTGGTTTACTATTGATCTCAAAGATTGAAAGGCAATTTAAAACTTGTTTTTCAGTAATATTTTTACATATCTCGAGATTTTCTAAAAAGTGACTTATTGATATCCAATAATATTGAATATTCTAAGTGAGATAGTTTTATGATGAAATTCTTAAGATTCGAAATCACATAACGTTTATTTAAAATTCGTTTTTCAAGTGTAATAAAATATGGAGTTCCTAAGGAAGTTATCCGTCTCCTTGAAAGGGGGATTTGACGCTCAAATGTTGAAGTTGTTAAGGTAATAATCAGGCAAGTGGAGCAATTGACCTCTTACGAAATGAACAATGGGTTCCTGACCTGCCAGTTCCAACTACCAAGTTAATTGGTTTGAATCTGCCGATTAACTTTGCCTTAATGTTCGAACAACGCTCGTATTACTCACACAGCTTTTGCTCCGAAATTTTCATCGAATTGAAATATACAATAAACGTCAAGACGGAATCAGGTAACAGGTTAAGTCATAATATCTATAATATGTATCTCTCGCGATACATTCTCTAAGCTGCGCTAGCGCTACCCATAAATGAGGTGCATGTTGGCGTATTATTGTAAGGTATAGACATACATGATGGCAATGCACAATCACAGGTAAATCCAAGTAAAATCAAAGAGATAAAGAGATCAAAACAATTTAGTTCACAAGCAACCAAATCTAATTAACGAAGCCAAAACTCGTAAGTACACAAATAACACGACCAAATATGAAAAGATGCGCAGTAGACCAAGGGGCGAAGCGTAATGATCTGTATTGTGATTACGTGTGCAAATACCAAATAGTGGCATCACTATCTGCCCCACTCACACTTTATGGAAGGACTCACCCCATCTCATTCAAACCAGATACTATCCTAAAGTATTGGATGCACTAGAATCATTTTTAGAAAGTTCGAAGAAATTGTTCGAAACTGTGTCTTTGAGGAAGACCGTTTTTTTGTACCGATCTAAGGCATAATGTAGTAAGTGTTATACCATTTTAGAATTCCTAATAAATGCGCTAACTTTTAAAGTAATTTGCCAAACTGATATAGAACAGTTTTTTTTCAGTACAGTCAGTTAAAATTGTGTGAAATATTAATTTTGAAGTTCGGCAAAAAGTGACATTATTTTCCAAGCTGGAGTAATTGGCTTAGAATTGAAGATCATAGGTTACAGAAGCACTATTCGGAATAACATAGTAAACATAAAATTTGAAGAAAGTAAAAAATTGTAGCGACATGAGTTCAAAAATCATCACAGGTTATGCATTTGCTCGAATAATAAAAAATGCAATATAATTTGCAAAGTACACGACTCAGCCTTTTACCTTATTCCGGCTTGACGTCGGCTTTTGGGACACCCTATATAATGTAATCGAGCAGCATGATATATAATATATAAAAAGATAATTATTCTATAAATCATCTACATAATTTAATAAGAAAAAATTTAATCAATCACTATTAGAAAACCAATGTTTCCGTTTGAGCAGATATACATTCTGTCAAGAAAGTACCGGGAATTATCGATTTAAATCTGGCGGGGAAATGAGGCAGGTATATTTTAAGGAAGGGGTGCTGGAAAACCGTCGTACCAGCTTGAGAGAGATAGCACATGATCTTAAGATATCCAACGAGTCCGCACGTATGATTTTGATTGATATTTTGGGCATGAGAAAGGTGGCCGCACGACTCGTACCGAAAGACCTGAATTTTCTTCAAAAACTTCATCGCGAACAGGTTGCTTCAGACATGCTGGATCGCTGTAATTCCGATTCTACATTCATGGAACGCATTATAACTGGTGATGAGACCTGGGTCTACGAGTACGATATGCAAACAAGCCAGCAATCATCGGAATGGGTGGCAAAAAAAGAGCCGAAACCGAAAAAACCACGCCAAAGCCGCTTGAAAATGAAGGTGATACTCATTGTTTTCTTCGATATCCGTGGCGTGGTGCTCTACGAATTCGTTCCAGAGGGTCAGACAGTAAACAAGGAGTATTACCTAGGCGTTATGAAACGTTTGCGTGAGCGTATCCGTAAGAAGCGGCCAAATTTGTGGGCGAACAACTCATGGATTTTGCATGACGATAACGCGCCTTCTCACCGAGCTACGATTGTGACTGACTTTCTCGCCAAAAACTTAACAAACGTGCTTCAGCAACCACCGTATTCGCCGGATTTGGCTCCCTGCGACTTTTTCCTCTTCCCAACACTAAAATTGCCCCTTCGTGGCACCCGGTTTGAGTCGATTGAAGCCATAAAACAAAATTCGGCGCGAGAGCTAAAGTCCATCCCGGAAAGCGCCTATAAAAAATGTTTCGATAATTGGAAGTGCCGTTGGCATAGATGTATTGGAGCAAATGGAACCTATTTTGAAGGCGACCCAATAAATTTTGACGATTAAATGTAAAAATGTTGAAAATTCCCTGTACTTTCTTGACAGAGTAGTATACAGGTCCTGCAATAGTGCTTGTGTTGCCGAACTAGAAATCTTAAATTTCGTTCCAAAGCAGGCTCCTTGTAGCGGGTTTAAGTATTAGTAAATGAACTTTTTCAACCAGAATGTTTAGAGAACAATTGAAGCTTTTTAACTGAAATACATCCGGTTTTTTCGGAACAATGTTGTCATAGGAGTTCTTTCTTCCTGATACAGAACTTGAAAATTATTTTTGGATTCTTCAAAACTCTTAGGTTCTTGAGTTTGGGTGGTTCAACTGTCTGTTGAACATCACCTCTTGACGGTAAGTTCAATATTACATTATTTCGTGAATAGTGAACCGATTTTGAAAATTTTAACTGGGTTGTGCCCAGAACATAAATAACTTTCAAACTAACCAATACTCGATATGTTGGGGCTTGATGCTACCTTAATGGGGGTGTTTTCTTCGGAAATTCGTCCCTCTCAAAAGAAGCTGACCTGTTTGTTTTTAAATCTTAGAAAATTCTTTGTTTCTGAGTCTGGGGAGGGTCAAATTTCCATTGGACACCCTGTAAATTCGTGATCAGGAGATAAAGAGCTGAATTGCACGTTATTAGCTGTTACAGTAAAACCACCATATACTATTTCAGCTGTCTGCTTGCATTTTTGCCTTTATCAAAGGAAAAATCTGAAGTGTACCGAATTTTTTCTTTGTTGATATTATTTAATGATAATAATAATAATATTTATTCGTACATTTACAATATATAAACATAGGGCGAAGTCTAGCCTAAAGCTACCCCACTCGACCCTGAAAAAAAAAACAAAAAGGAAAGAAAAAAAAACAAAAGGGTAGAAACAAACATAAGCGAGAAAAAAAATGAAATTAACCAATCAATTACATTGTGAGTGAACAATGGCTCGTCAAGAATTTTGACTTCAACATTTTTCCTAGTGAGTCCAAAGAAATGCCTTCACACGAAATTAAAAATTCATTATGTAACATCACCGCATTGAAGGTGAAGGAGCGCTGAAACATAGCTGAACCAAATCTTGGCAACATGAGCCTATGACAATGCCTTACGTCTACACAATGAACATCACGTCTGAAAATGTCCCTCAAATACGGTGGAAGACAAGAACCATAGTCGTCAGGAGGAGCCGGAAAACATTCTCAACCATAAGCCATCCCAAGCTGTTAATTCCGTCCCTTATTCCACTATCATATTTCCTCAAACCGAAAACAAATCGGCAGCATGAATTCTGCATTTTCTGTAGTCTACACCTCTGCACAGAATCAAGGCAAGGGTAAAATACCGTTAATCCATAGTTTAGTTTGGACAAAACGAGAGTCTCACAGAGATACTTGCGTGACTGAAAATCCAAACAATATCTCTGCCGATACAAAAGGCGCAATGCAAGGAAAGAATTCCTCAACAGCAACGAGACATGCTGCCTGAATCTCAATTGGCAATCGAAAAAGATGCCCAGGTTTCTACAGCAGGTGGAGGACAGAATTCTTTCACCGCCCATCTTGATCTCAACCACACCCTGAAATGTCCTGGGAAAAAAGCATATAAAAAAACATTTTTTAACGTTTATCTTCAAATTATTTATTTGGAAATAGCGCATAATTAAGTCTAAATCCTCATTCAACTGCTCGACAGCCTGATAAACAGAGGAGGGACGAAAAGAGAGACGAACCTGAGTGTCATCGCAATAAAAATGGGTGGATGCGAATCTGACCACTTTATGCATGTCAGCCACATATATAAGGAAAAGCAGAGGGCCAAGAACAGATCCCTGTGGCACCCCTGAAGTTATAAGGGAATAATCTGAATATGTATCACGCAATTTAACGCACTGATACCTATCAAAAAGGTAAGACTTGAAAAATCTCAGAGGAGTTTCATCAAAACCAATATAAGTTAATTTAGCACAAAGCAGTTCATGGTCCAGGGTATCGAATGCCCTTGCGAAATCCAATAAGGTGAGAATTGAGGCATGTCCCCCATCCAAAGATCGCAAAATATCATCAGTGATGTTCAGCAGAAGAGTGGTAGCACTGTAACACCCCCTGAAACCCGACTGCCGCGCAGTGAGAATTCCATTATCGGTGACGTATTTATAAACCTGAAGAAACAGTATTCTCTCCAGAACCTTTGACAGAGCTGGTAGCACACTTATCGGACGAAAATCAGATAAGCTAGGACTAGGGATCTTGGGTATAGGATTCACAATAGAGTACTTCCAATCATATGGATAATAACCAGACTCAGTGCAAACATTAACAATGTGCGTCATGAAGGGCAGAGTAACACCGAGGGATAATTTAAGCATTCTGGCAGATATACAATCAATCCTCAGAGCGTTCGAACAAAGATCCAAGACAACTGATCTTATCTCGTCTGTAGTCGCAAACCTGATCGAAAATTTTTATCTGCATCAAATCTGTTCGAGCTATAATAACTGGTTCTCTCCGGGCAAGAATTAGAAGGACCAAAAACCGACCGAAAATAGTCATTGAATTTATGAGGGTTAGAAAAGCGTCCAGGCACAAAATTCTGTGAACAAGGATGCGATGTCCTGAAGGATTTCCAAAAAAATCCAGAACCCCGAGATCTGGCCTGGGACATGAAACTGCATTTCTCCCTTCGCACAGAAGAAGTAACAACATTTCGCAGATGAGTATAATAACTGTAATCAGCTAAGTTCTTCGTAAGCTTATATCTAGATAGAGCAGCATTTCTCAACAAACACAAGTTACACGCTGTAACTAACAACTGAATGAACCAAACAGAAACTAGTAAAAGAATTTTTTCAGTGTGAAATGTCATCAACGACAACGAGCTTGAATCTGAAATTGTTTGATCGATACTTTACGAAATATCAATCACTACTGCCGAAAAAATTAAGGATTAATTTTTCCCTAAATTATAAACACATTCTCCAGAACAGCGTTTGAATCTATCAGCTATATTCTTCAGTCGATGATAAATAACTATAATACGTTGCTTCATTCATAATTTCTCAACACAACAAATCTTCTCAACCTTTATTCTTGGTTTGTTCCATACAAAATGTTCGATGTTTTCTAAGGATTCAATATCTATATTTTCAAAGCAGTTAAATCGAAGTTGAAACCCCTAGTTGGCTCTCACTCTATAATCAAAAAGAAGGATGTAAGATTGATCCGGACATAATTGCCAATCTCAAATCAAGTAGCCGACAACCAGCGAATTAACGTGCTCAAAAAGTATAAGATACTTATTCTGAACAATTCGAAAGAGATGCTTTGGAGCGTAAACCATTCACAATAGAAATTTATTCTCAATTCCTTCTTGCTGAAAGGAAATCTCAGTTTTATATTCCGAATTTATTGAAACGTAATTCTGCCTAAAGAAAAAGGTTTGAGAAATTGTGCCGCTCAGTTGCACGCATGAAGTTTAATTTTTTAATCGGAATAATTCACGAAAAAATCTTTTCTCTTGGGATGTTAATTCTTTTGGTCGCATGTTCAATAAAAAAATGATTTATGTTGGGGACAGTGAAGAAGAGGTGGAATATTTCCTTAGCCTAAGGCTTCAATAAAATTGGGAACTTATTGAAATAAGAAAGAGCTTTGAATACTTACCTTCGCTTGGTAGAATGAAACTTCCGGTTTTCCTTCGACAAATTCTTCCTGCCCAAAATGATACGACTTGATGCAGAATATACAAAAGCAGAGTTAAAGATCTGTAGAGTTAAAAACTATTTTCTTGCGCCGCCTAGTTCTTATTAGTTCACTGTTGTATGAACAAAATTTGAATATCAAAACAGGTTTAATCTGTTATCTAGGGCTGATGAAGACATTATCCGTATTCTAATTGTTTTTTGAAGATAAATTACATGTTTTGAGAGATTTTTGAATGAACTTATTTGAATATTTAAATATATCAAATATTTCAAAGAAATTATATTTTTGAGAAATCCTTAAGTTGTGTTTTATGTTTTTGAAAGGCAATTTGGTTTCACTATGGTAGGATCAGAAACAAAATTTTGTCTCCTTCAAATATTTATTCATTAATTTTAATTGCCTTTTTTATATTGGTTGGTTTATTTATTCCATTTGGCATTGTATATTGAGTTTTGAATATACTATATATGAACATATATAGTATATGTCTATTAAATATAAGCGGTGCTCATTGTAGACATTAGTTTAATTCTAAAAGTTTTTTGAATAAAAATTTTTTTGAAATTAAAATTGTAGAAGACTAACAAATTAAATCTGTTTTGATATTCAAATTTTGTTATATCTCTTCTATCAAGTAAAAAGCCTTTTTCTCTTTTATTTTATACATAATATATGATTATATTTAGGCTTGAATAATTCTCATTATGGAATGTCAATGGCGTGAAGAAGACCATAGAATGCCTTACAGTTTTCTGTGATTTTGTGACGAACTGACAACCTGTTTTTTAAAGTTAGTCTCTTTGAACAAGTTCACGTGTTAAGTTGTAAGGTATGATATAGTGATGGTTAGTTGATTTTGATATTTAAATGTTATCTAGGGCCGATGAAGAGATTATCCGTATTCTAATTGTTTTTTGAAGATATATTACATGTTTTGAGAGATTTTTGAATGAACTTATTTGAATATTTAAATATATTAAATATTTCAAATAAATTATATTTTTGAGAAATCCTTAAGTTGTGTTTTATGTTTTTGAAAAGGAATTGGTTTCACTATGGTAAGATCAGAAACAAAATTTTGTCTCCTTCAAATAGTTATTTATTAATTTTAATTGCCTTTTTTATATTGGTTGGTTTATTCATTCCATTTGACATTGTATATTGAGTTTTGAATATATACGTCTATTAAATATAAGGGGTGCTCATTGTAGACATTAATTTAATTCTAAAAGTTTTTTGAATAAAAATTTTTTTGAAATTAAAATTGTAGAAGACTAACAAATTAAATCTATTTTGATATTCAAATTTTGTTATATTTCTTCTATCAAGTAAAAAGCCTTTTTGTATTTTATTTAACTGTTGTATGGGTGCGTAAATCACAAATTCCAAAAAAATAAACGAAATATTCTTGTTAACACTCAAGTCAGTGATTTGGCATCAAGAAAAGGGATCATTAAGTCTATAAATGTTATATAGAATATACAAAGGAGCGAGCCAATTCTCTCTGTAGATATTATGAAGCTGCTATCATGTTTCAGATAAATTATATTCTAGTTAAACAGAAATTCAGAAACCAAATCAAAAGTAAGTATCAGGTGTTTATTTTAGAGTGATAGGACTTTAAATTGAAATGAAGCACATTTAAATTAAGATTAAAGCCAATTTTTTTTTATTTGAAAGATAATTTTATGACATTAACGTTTTGAAATAATTTCCGGCATATGTCCACCACGACTTGCCCTGAGAAACCGCATTCGACCAGGCCAATTTTGGATCCCTTTTTAGAGTATTTCAGGCCTTATTTCATCAATAACACGGGTTATGTTGGCTTCCAAAGCGTCTATTGTTTCTGGTTTTAAGCATAAACCAATGACTTAACATAACCCCAAAGAAAATGATTGAGTGGAGGTATGTCGCATGATCTTGAAGGCAAATTAATTGGACCATTTCTCGAAATAATGTTATCGCCAAATCTTTCTTTCAATAAATCAATTGTTACGGTAGCCGCAAGATGTGTAGCACCATCTTGTTGGAACCGAAACACTTCTGGGTCGATACAATTCAATTTTTTAAACAAATAATCATTGATCATCGATCTGTAACGAGCACCATTTACTGTAACATTAGCGTTTTCAGAGAAATATGGACCGATGATGCCTCCAGCGTGTAAAGCACACCATACAGTCTATTTTGTGGATACAATGGAACCTGCAGAACTTCTTGAGGATTGTTTCCAATTCATATATGGCAATTTTGCTTGTTTACATAGCCGTTCAACCAGAAATGAGCTTTATCACTAAACACAATTTTACGATAAAAAAGTGGACCAACTTCAAGTAAACCAACAGTTCTTTATCTTGTTGTTGTTGCATCGAGTAAAGGAAATGTTGTCCGAAATGGATAGTTCGACGAATAAACTGCTCTGATGGACGACTATGTAAACCATAAATTTCACGAAGTGCTCTATAAGCGAATAGAACACTGATTTTGAAAATAAATTTCAACAATTTGTAAACGTTGTTGCGGCGTGAGTCTTTCATGATAATGCTTACTGAACAGAAATGTCAAAACAACATGGCTTCTACCTTCTGTCAAATCACAGTTATCCCTATCGAAAATTCTATCACTCAAAAAAAAACACCCGATAGTTACACATACCCTGGTTATGATGTTGATAACGACCATAACCTGCTTCTTGCTAAGTGCAATACTGTAATAACTTTAAGACGAGAATGATAAAAATAGAAGTTGAAATTGCGCCCCGTAAAAAACTGAATTCAAGCTTGAACTAGCAAAGAAAGAGACGTGAAACATGGAAAGAAATGAAAACATCAATAGTAGAACCGCACACAGCATATTAAGAACGAATATAGTAAATCCTAGCAACCCATGGATGACTTCAGAAATTCTCAACCTAAACAAAGACATCGACAAATACAAACAACTGAAAAATTCGATAACCATGGAATGCAGGAAAGCGAAGGAAAGATGGATGCAGCAAAAGAGTGAGGAAATGGAAAGAAATGAAACAAGAAAACTATTTAGAAAAGGAAGAGGATGTACCGGATGATATGAAAGGACCACCATCAATAAGAGATGAGTTTAGAGAAATACTGAAGGATTTAAGTGATAAGAATGCAACAGTCATAGATGATGTACCAGGAGTATTTCAAGAATATGGGTAAGAAAGCGAAGCATACGCTGTTTAAAATTATTGAAAAATGCTACGAACAAGCTATTTTACCAGATGACTTTATGACCCAAAAAAGTAAATGCGACAAATTGTGAAAACTATAGAACAATAGTTCTATGCATCTGAAATCTTATTAAATATTGTAAAACATAAACTGAAAGCAAGAGTTGAAGAATGTTTAGATGAAGATCAGTTTGGATTTAGAAGTGGAACAACCGACAAACCTGGCTATAACGAAGTGTTTTTTCTGTAATTTAGTTCACTTAGAGCCTACGTTCTAATTTTAAATATTCCATGAAAAATTAGGAGAAACGAGTTCGTTTGAAAATTTTTATTTTCCAAGAAGATTATTCTGGGTAGATATATGCTAATAACCTGAAATCCTCAAATTATTCAATCGTGTTTGAGGATCAATTAGTCCGCACGTACAAATTAGTCTTTCTTCGGTGCTTGAACATTCTAATATGATTACTGTTCAATTATTCCCAACGGTTTTAACAGACTACATAAATCTTAATGTAAACTATTTCCGAACAAAAAATAGCAGTTTCGTTATAAATAGGTTAATACCCGTAGAAAGGAATGTAATTAATTTGTTGTACTAAACGATAAAGTTTTGATTGCAACAGAGAAAGCAGACTTCTCTTTATCGTAGGCTTTGTCCTATAGGAAAATGTTTTTCAACGCCTAAGATATATACACACGTGCTTAAAATCTGAGGATATTTCACAAAGTGCAGCTGTTTCAGGAAAAATTAGAAGTATAAATAAGTTTGTGCGGTTTTTTAGAAAAGTTTTATTATGAAAAACTGGTTATATCGGGTGTTCTTTATGAGTGATAGAACTTTCGATAGGGATGACTGTGATTTGACAGAAGGTAGAAGCCATGATGTTTTGACATATCTGTTCAGTAATCATTGACAAATTATCATGGAAAGACTCGCGCCGCAACAACGTTTACAAATTGTTGAAATTTATTTTCAAAATCAGTGTTCTATTCGCCAAACTTATAGAGCACTTCTTGAAATTTATGGTTCACATAATCGTCCATCAGAGCAGTTTATTCGTCGAACTATCGATAGATTTCGGAAAACATTTCCTTTACTCGATTCAACAACAACAACAAGACAAAAAACTGTACTTACAGAAGATAATATCGCTGCTGTAAGTCATAGTGTTAATAATGATCCAGATTTGTTTATTCGTCGACGGTTACAACAAGTTGAACTCTGTGCATCCACCACATGAATAATTTTGCGTAAAAATCTTGCTCTACACCCATACAAGTTCCAACTGATTCAAGAACGAAAGCCACTTGACCATAATAAGCGTCGTTTGTTTGCTGATTGGGCCCTAGAACAGCTTGAAGTTGGTCCACTTTTTTATCGTAAAATTGTGTTTAGTGATGAAGCTCATTTCTGGTTGAACGGCTATGTGAACAAACAAAATTGCCGTATATGGAAAGAAACAATCCTCAAGAAATTCTGCAGGTTCCATTGCATCCTGAAAAATGCATTGTATGGTGTGCTTTACATGCTGCAGGCATCATTGGTTCATATTTCTTTAAGAACGATGCTGGAGCTAATGTTACAGTGAATGGTGCTCGTTACAGATCGATGATCAATGATTATTTGTTTAAAAATTTGAATGGTATCGACCCAGAAATGTTTTGGTTCCAACAAGATGGTGCTACACCTCATGCTGCTACCGTAACAATTGATTTATTGAGAGAAAGATTTGGCGATAACATTATTTCGAGAAATTGTCCAATTAATTGGCCTCCGAAATGAAGCGACATAACTCCACTGGATTATTTTCTTTGGGGTGATGTCGAGTCATTGGTTTATGCTGATAAAAATTCTAGCACTCTAAAAAAAAACACCCGATATTGAGTTCTTTAATCATTTATCGTTAAGAATAATATTTTGGGTAAATGTTATTACCCGGTTAATGAATTTTTTTCGATGAACAGTTATTGTTAAACGACTTCTGACTTGTTCTATGTACGATATCTCACAAGATGAATAAATTAATTATTATTATCATTCTTCTCATCATTAACTTGTCCTTAAAGCTCAAATTTATTCACCAGTTTCATATATTGCCGCCTGAGAAGGTGCTTCATGACCACCCAAAAAAACTTTAGTTTTGCTAACAAAGACTGCAAAATTTTCACCATTATAGTAGTGAATTTTAACGATTTCAATGCGTTGTTGAAGCGTGTATCGTTCCTTTTTTAGAAATGGCGTAGTTTTTACTTGTCAAATGTCAAAAGATGACAGCTTCAAAAGTGACAGATGCCCAAATAGCGGGCTATTCAAAATTACACCTCTTATTGGAAAGGCTTATATTAATGAACCCACTTGCAGCGTCTTTTCAAGTCGTTTAAAAGTTCTCAGATGAACGATAACTCGCAGGATATGAAATAAACCAAATTTCAAGGTTTTTCCACATTAATCAGGTAAGTACACGGTGCTCTAAACAAGTTGTAAAGTTAAAGATAAACATTCTCAATTGCCATGGGAATATTTTCTAGGCGAGCTCGGCAATTCTCATGAAAAATCCAGCTCACGGCACATCTTGGCCTTGCGTTGACGCAAAGATCCGCAGATATATGGCTTTTTAACTTTTCAAACTACACGTTTTACGGTATTCGGACAAATGTGGAAATAATCCGTATCGACCGGCAAGGTCGCAGTAATTAGCTCGTGTTGAATGAAGAATGCATCGATACAATGAAACACCGGGTGAAAGGATATTCTAATGTCGTTTTGAGGAGACATTAAAGCGAACTGTTGTTTTGCATTCTACCGCTAAACCGGAAAAACGGAGGTAATGCGTATAAAAACCAAGAAACGCTTTGCTGCGGAACGATCAATCGGTGGTCGTAAATGATGGCAGGTAGCACTTTATTTTTAATCCATTTCTCGTTTGGATAAGTTTTTCCTCTGCCCTCTGGGGAGACACGAATGGGAATTCTCCGGATTTTACGCCATTTGAAAAAAATCTACAACACATTTGGTTTAATATCGTTGCTATATGTTAATCTACATTACAGTTTGGGTCTGTTGTTCGCTTGAAGCACTAGTGACGTAATTGAATCAATTAGTGTTAGTACATTTTAGTGTAGTTTGTTCTGGAGCTTTTCGTTTTTGTTCATTGATTGAAAACTCGAACACAAGGTAATGGTTGAATTTTTTGCATATCGAGAGAGACTCGTCGTTAGATTCAACTGAAAGTTTTCAAATAAAAGGTTTCATTTCGAATAGCCCGCTATCTGGGGCAGCTGTGACTTTTGAAGCTGTCATCTTTTGACATTTGACAAGTTAGAGTTACGACATTACTAAAAATGGAACGACACATCCTTCATCAACACATGGAAATTGTTCAGAAAATTCAGAGTTCGCAAAACTGAAGCACTTTTGAGTCGGCCGATAATAATGAAACTGGTGGACAAATTTGAGCTGTTTGGACAAGTTAGTGATGTAAAGATGGGAATAACATAACATAAACTTTACTCTCATAATCAATGAAATCGTACAAATGAAAAGAGGAAACCGTCAACAAGGTCTGAAAGAATCTTCCATAAATTCCCTGATCGAATATGGTTCTATATCTATAATAATCTTAGTTATTTCGATTTTGAATTTTCTTATATAAGATACATTGATGAACCCCTTAGGTAGTACATTAAACAATCTGATACCCATATATTCTGTGCTTTTTTCAGTAAGTGTCAAGAAATGCCTCGGAAAGTGGTATGGAACAGTACGTCTTGTGTTATTTTTATTCAACAGATCATTAAAATATTGGGGATGTTTTCTCACAAATAGCCTACATTCCAAAACATATAATCCCGGAACTGTGAGCATGGAATTATTTCTAAAATGATCTCTGCATGATTCTTTATACTACTCTGTCAAGAAAGTACCGAGAATTTTCAATTAAAACAACATTTTTACATTTAATCGTCAAAATTTATTGGGTCGCCTTCAAAATAGGCTCCATTTGCTCCAATACATCTATGCCAACGGCACTTCCAATTATCGAAACATTTTTTATAGGCGCTTTCCGAGATGGACTTTAGCTCTCGCGCCGAATTTTATTTTATGGCTTCAATCGACTCAAAACGGGTGCCACGAAGGGGCAATTTTAGTTTTGGGAAGAGGGAAAAGTCGCAGGGAGCCAAATCCGGCGAATACGGTGGTTGCTGAAGCACGTTTGTTGAGTTTTTGGCGAGAAAGTCAGTCACAATCGTAGCTCGGTGAGAAGGCGCGTTATCGTCATGCAAAATCCATGAGTTGTTCGCCCACAAATTTGGCCGCTTCTTACGGATAAGCTCAAGCAAACGTTTCATAACGCTCAGGTAATACTCCTTGTTTACCGTCTGACCCTCTGGAACGAATTCGTAGTGCACCACGCCACGGATATCGAAGAAAACAATGAGCATCACCTTCATTTTCGAGCGGCTTTGGCGTGGTATTTTCGGTTTCGGCTCATTTTTTGCCACCCATTCCGATGATTGCTGGCTTGTTTGCATATCGTACTCGTAGACCCAGGTCTCATCACCAGTTATAATGCGTTCCATGAATGTAGAATCGGAATTACAGCGATCCAGCATGTCTGAAGCAACCTGTTCGCGATGACGTTTTTGAAGAAAATTCAGGTCTTTCGGTACGAGTCGTGCGGCCACCTTTCTCATGCCCAAAATATCAATCAAAATCGTACGTGCGGACTCGTGGGATATCTTAAGATCATGTGCTATCTCTCTCAAGCTGGTACGACGGTTTTCCAGCACCCTTTCCTTAATTTTATCGACGTTATCTTCGATCGAAGCCGTCGATGGGCGACCACTTCACGACCGTCCTTGAAGGCTCTGTACCACTGATACGCACGAGTTTTCGATAGAGCATTATCACCAAAGGCCTTTTGCAACATTTTCAATGCATCGGCACACGAAAATTCATTTGCAACACAAAACTTTAAACAAATTCTTTGCTCAACGTAATCACCCATAGTAAAAATCGACACGCACTCTGACATCGACTGACTTAATCAGCTGTTGCAAACACACTAGTTGACAGATCCCGCTCAAGCTGGGCATAGTAATTAAGGACAGTGGTACCAACCTAGTAAAAAAAATGTTTACCTGCCTCATTGCCCCGCCAGATTTAAATCAATAATTCCTGGTACTTTCTTGACAGAATGTATTTCAATCCCATTATTGCCCCCAAGGCGTATTTCTGCAGAATTAATAATCTATTTATATCACTGCTTCCACCCTATATTACAAGCCCGTACCTCAGAAGTGAAAGAAAGTTTGCATAATAAACTGTCTTTATAAGTTCCATGTTCACTCTCCGTGACAATACCCTGATCATGTACAAAGCTTTAATGAAATTTTTCTGAATCACATGATCATTCCATTTCAAGTGACAATCAAACAAAACTCCACAAAATTCTGTCGACGACAAAAATCTGACATGGGTGTAATCCAGAGTTATTGACTGAGTTATTGTCTTACTGACATTGAGAAGTAACGCATTTTGAGTGCACCAATGCTGTACTGAAGCGAAGGCTAATCTAGCTTTTTCAATACTAGAATTAAGATTCCTGCTAAGCAGCAAAGCACTCGCATCATCAACAATATTTGACCAGTAGTGTTGCCATGCAACTTAGGCTATAGGCGACTAAAATGATGAAAAATAATAAATTCCGGATACTTTCTAGACGGACTATGCAACACCATTCATCTCCATATCGTAATTGGAACCGACGCAACTCATGAATGACATTAGACTTGGCAAATCGTTTCGATGCAGCAACGGGTATAAATAAACCAATCGACAGATCCGAAGGCTCCATCGCGATGTCTATATGTGATTCGAATACGGGACACACCTTTCGATCCGTTTCATAATTTCCACAATTTTTGAAATTCATCTTTCATAATCGAAAAACGATCACGTAAACGGGCAAGAAATGCCGACGATCCGGCGTGCTTCGGCGTTTATGTTATTATTTATATCGGATTGCAGGTACCTGTTGCATTTAGAATGGTAATTAATAATGAATTAGTATTTTCCCCGTGGCGACGCATTGATATTTGCAAAACATCCGAACGCGTTACGTAAGTTGCATCGGTCAGCGAATATGAGTAGGTCGACGGTTCTGTCTGAATTCTGATACTGGTGAAGATGGAATGACTGGAGGGGTGCGAATGTGTGCGGTTTAAATCTGGAAAGATTTTTCTCTGGTACTTGGGGGTAGTGAGACGAATAAATTTTGAAATGATATTGAAAAACGTGCAGAATATTTAATTTTCAACAAATGAAAGATGGGCCATCTAGAGTTTGCATTTTGAAATAGTGGTTATTTAGAATCTTTAGTCATTAATGGTTTAACCGAAAGTTAGTTTAATATTTGACATTAACGAAATGGGTGGATTTACGCTTCAACAAAACTGGGAAATATCAAAAATTCATTTCCGAAGTGATGAGTCTATCCAGACTGTTAGGTAAAATAAAATGATAAGAAGAGGTTTTTCACTTGATAGGAGGAATATTACGAAATTTGAATATCAAAACAGATTTAATCTATAATTTTAATTAGTTTAACTAATTTAACAATTATCACACTTGCAATGTTTATGTCCAAGCAGAAAAAAATTATTAATTAACTATTGCATAACTAATTGAAAAATTGAGATAAATTTTTTTTTTGCGGATCATTGTTCATTCATCTATCCAGTATGCCTCTGAATTTTTTCATTCATTAAATTTCATATTTAATCTGTTAAAATAATTTTTATTAATAAAGTGTCCAAAGTAGGCGTGGCTTACGGAAGCCAGATTACACGTTTTCGGCCGTATTTTCATCCCTCTGGGAAAATTATTAATATTGGGACTACAATTCCGGGAATCGACACTTTTTTTAGGAAATTTCTTCCTCTTTTTGAATCTTTTTTTTTATTTCAAAAATCTTCATTAGTTTTTGAGATATCTACAAAAAACTGAACCGTCTTTTTTTTTAGTTAATTGTTAATAACTTTTGCAACTTTTGCAAGCGGAACTTAATTTTTTTCAAAAATCATTCCGAATCGAATGACACCTTGATCATATTTTTCGGAGACTGCTGAAAAAAGTTGACCCAAAAGGCACTTGTTGACTAGACTATTTGTAGGGATCTGTTAACGATCAAGAATGCAAATTTTAAATTTCATATTTAATCTGTTAAAATAATTTTTATTAATAAAGTGTCCAAAGTAGGCGTGGCTTACGGAAGCCAGATTACACGTTTTCGGCCGTATTTTCATCCCTCTGGGAAAATTATTAATATTGGGACTACAATTCCGGGAATCGACACTTTTTTTAGGAAATTTCTTCCTCTTTTTGAATCTTTTTTTTATTTCAAAAATCTTCATTAGTTTTTGAGATATCTACAAAAAACTGAACCGTCTTTTTTTTAGTTAATTGTTAATAACTTTTGCAACTTTTGCAAGCGGAACTTAATTTTTTTCAAAAATCATTCCGAATCGAATGACACCTTGATCATATTTTTCGGAGACTGCTGAAAAAAGTTGACCCAAAAGGCACTTGTTGACTAGACTATTTGTAGGGATCTGTTAACGATCAAGAATGCAAATTTTAAATGGCCCTCTCCTTATTCAGTTACAAAAGCTAACAATAAGTTATCTGTTAAGTTTCTAAAAACGAACTCAAACTATTCAGCGGTATTTATTGAACCCTTAAAAAGTGGTCAATTCTTATGATGATTTCTTCAAAAAATAGCAGTCAGAAAAGTACATTCCAAATGGTCCGCGTAGCGGTATTTTGCATAATATGGCGTTAGTGACGTCACATTGAAGTATTAAATTAATTTTCGTATATTAGGTCTATATCATACACAAGTGGAGTTAGTGTTTTTTTTTTCTTATTCGTTATTATTATGATTAATATCTGAGATAGATTGTACAAATTGTGTTTAGTGCCAGAGTGCACTACACTTCATGCTGCTACCGTAACAATTGATTTATTGAAAGAAAGATTTGGCGGAAACATTATTTCGAGAAATGGTCCAATTAATTGGCCTCCAAGATCATGCGACATAACTCTACTGGATTATTTTCTTTGGGGTTATGTCAAATCATTGTTTTATGCTGATAAACCAGAAACAATAGACGCTTTGGAAGCCAACATAACTCGTGTTATTGATGAAATAAGTTAGTTCTGAATTACTCGAAAAAGTGGTCCAAAATTGGTATGGTCGAATGCGGTTTCTCAGAGCTAGTTCGACATATGTCGGAAATTATTTTTAAAACATAAATGTCATAAAATTGTCTTCCAAATAAAAAAAAGTGGCTTCAAACTGAATTTTAATGTGTTTTAATTCAATTTAAAGTTCTACCACTCTAAAAAAACACCCGATATAATGAGTTTTGTTTCTATATGTGTATTAAATATAATCCGTGCTTATAAGACATAAATTAAATTCTAAAAGTTTTTGAATAAAATTTGTTGAAATTAAAATTGTAGGAGACTAACAGATTAAAAGGGTTTTGATATTCAAATTTTGTAATAATCCTTCTATCAAGTAAAAAAACCTCTTCTTATTATTTAAATCCTTATTCCGTTCGATCAGCGCTCAAAGTTGAAAGAGATCATAAGACCAGTCTAATGGTCATCAACAAGTAGATATTTTAATGTCTAAAATTACCGGGCTACATGTTAACTCGTCGGATGAAAGACTTGCATGCTTCTGGATGACCAACTCTTTAATTCTCGCAAAAAAAGCTCTTTCTCACGCACGAAGAGTTACGTGGTATCTTCGCTAGGCAGAGCGCATCATCAAAAATGCAAACCTCTCATCACCGAATGATGAATATGCATGAACACACTTATAAGTACGCAATCAGCTCCTTGCTCCACAATGCACATACATTCCGCTCCTGAAGAGCGCGAAATGCGCTGAAAAAACGGGGAGGAAATAATAATAATGTCTAGAAGATTATTTCTAAGGTGACCTTCACGCCACTTTAATACCAATTTCAACTGCCGTCGACTCGTTCTTGAAAAACTTAATATCTGTACGTGATTATGGACGCTGATGACTGCTACAGATGACTTCTTATACCGAGAAGTTCCAGGTTACAGTAATTTTGGAATGCGATATTAGCTTTCCTTTCACATCTGATTTGCTGAAAATGTTGGAGGAATGTACAGGATGAGGCTGTCTGTCAGGAAGAATAGAGGATGACGTAGAAATCAACGTCAAGCCCTAAACGAATGGTAGCAAGTGTGAACAGTTTTTAGAAATCCTGACACGTGTTGCGGTCTTGTGACCATCTACAAAGGAGTACAAAAAGGAAGTAAACTTGAAATTGGAAAAAGGTTCTTTTATTACACTTAGGACATCTATGTGTTTTTATGGCGCCTTGAAATAACAGCATCCAATATGAAGTGTTCCCAAAGAGTATTTGGGAATTTGTTGAATTCTCCTTTTTCTCAATGGCTTTTTTGATTGAGAGAATCTTCAAATAGTTCATCAATTTTCGTTTATGAAACTGGCCGTTTGAGTACTAGGAAATTGTCCAATGTATCTGGTGTTTCACGCAGAATAATCATGAGGATCTCGAAACAACATAAATTCCATCCATATAAGATACGATTGGTTCAGGAACTGAATGATGATGATCCCGATCGCCGACTCCAGTTCTGCGAAGTGGTCAGTGAAATTATTAACGGTAATCAAAACTACATGTTCGACATCTGTTTTTCGGACGAGTGTTCATTTTATCTTAACGGCATTGTAAACCGGCATGACTGTCGGTATTGGTCAGATGAAAATCCAAGATTATTTCTTCAGGTGCATATTCAGCGTCCCCAGAAATTAAATGTGTGGGCGGGTATTTATGGAAATCACATAATCGGCCCTTTTTAATGCCCGCTAATCTCACTGGCCAAATTTATTTAGATCTATTGGAGAACGCTATTTATCCAGCCCCCGTGCTGTTATTGGAGAATGCAGAAGACCATCAAACGATCATTTTCCAACAAGATGGCGCACCACCTCATTTCGTTTCAACCGGTGCATCAGTTCTTAGATTAAAAATTTCCTCACGCCTGGATTAGAAGAAGGGGACATATTGAGTGGCCACCCAGATCACCTGATCTAGCTCCACTGGACTTTTTTCTATGGGGTCACCTGAAATCCACGATTTACGCTATCCAACCTGAGTCACTGGATGATTTGCGAACTCGGATCATTAATGCCGTCAAAGTACATAAGGAATACTGAGTAACGTACGTGAACATTTTCAGCAAAACTTAAATTACTGCATGGAAGTCTATTTTCAGCATTTCATAAACAAATAACAAAAGAATGTACTCTTCCACTTTTTTATCTGTCATTTCGTTATCGATGGAAATTTTGAAGGGAAATTTCAGGATCAGATAGTACTTGATAAGATCTTCAAAATGAGGTATAACAACACCCCTTATCTCTATTCAAAATCAAGGGGTGGTACTTACCCCTGTTAGGGGTTGCAGTTACGGGGATGAAAAAAGCGGAAAGGTTGTTCCCCTCGAATCACAAATTGACGGGTCCAAGGGATTTTCCACATTTTCATTTTAAAGCCAGAAAATCTAGGTGTTAAATTTGCATTGAACCACACTGTATAAGAACCTATGTAAGTTTTCACACAGTATCAATTAAAATGTAGAACATGATTAAGCCACAGTGTGGCGAAACAGAAGTTTTGCCAGGCTCGAAATAACCACAAATTCAAAATGCAAACGATGGATGGCTTACTCTTTATGTTAAAATATCAAAATTGTTAACTTTTTTGAACATGTTCGATTATTTATATGAATATAATTGCAATACAACCTGCTATATTGAAGATTCAACAATTTAACTCTTTATCAGCCGCTTTAGTCCAGAGTTCTGTAGTTTTACGCACACAACGTAATAATTTCTTTTCAATCATTAGGATCGTCGATCAAAAAAATAATCATCTTCTATACCCGCCCGTTGCTGAATTTCATAATAAATTAAGATCTCAAACACTTTGTAATCTCATTCTCGGTCGCAATTACCTAACTTTCCATCAGGCATCTCGCAGACGAGGCGGTTTCCTAACATTAAAGTTAACCGCCACCTCGTAATAATATAATTCGACACATGAAGCGGCTAAAATACTGATTACCGACCTCCAAATGAATTTCGGGAATAAACAGTCGGTGTTATTACTCACGTAACCTGCCCAGAATTCAATGGATAAAGAAGAAGCCCGAGATTCCCATGATTAAGCGGATGAGATAAGAAGAACGCCGAAGAATTGGATCATTTGCATCGAGGTCTTGCATCGCATCTAATTAGCCAATAATTGCGTGTATTGTGGGTATTGTTCTAGACCGGTATGTTCATTTCGCATCTTAAATCCAAGGTAATCGACTTGAAGTAGGTGAGCCGTATGTTTTCGTCCACGATTCAGGAAGTATACTCCTCTTTACATTGTGAAGTTTTTTCCGAATAATGTTATGTTAAAGATAGTGGATTCAAATGGGGTTAGTTGCCGTCCTCTTCGCTGATGACCCTTCTTTTCTGAATAAAGGGATGGACAATCAGGAATTGGAAGAGAAAGACAAGAAGACACTAAAGAAAGCCCAGGTATGGTTCAGCGCAAACAAAATGATGATGAAGAGTAATAAAATACAGATACTATTGTTTGAACCAAAGATGTTTTCGGATAATCACATGAGGCGACTTGGTGTCTTTTTGCAATCAAATCTCAAGTTTTCTGTCCACATTTATGAGATAATTCTTAAGATGTCAAGAGCTACCCATGCAGTTAGGAGAATAAAGCAAATAGTGGGAGTTGAAGCAGCCAAGAATACTTACTTTCATAGTGTCCTTACCTCCGGCATTTTTTCTGGGGGGATTTGTCTGAAAGTAATAAAATATTCATAAAACAGAAGCAGGTACTGGCCTTAGTAACAGTCTCCAGAGAAAAAATTCTGACCGTGACGTCCATTCTTATACTTACCTGTGTGATGTATATCCATGATAATAAGGACATACTATTGAAAAACAACTAAGATCACAAACATGATACTAGAAACAGAAACAACTTCATCATACCATACCATCGTATAAAAGTATCACAGTTAAATATAAGTTATCTAACTATAAAAATTTTCAACAAACTGCTGTCCAGAATGAAGGAATTAAATCGAATAAATCTTATGAATGAACTTAAACGTCTCCTAATGAATAAAGCATACTACTCAATACATGAATACCTGAATGATACTTTCTAAAGAAATATATTTTTATGAAATACGTGGCCAAATTCATTTATTTATTGTTTGTTTGACTAATGTTTTCTTATTTTGCTTTACACATTTTTTATTTATATATTCTTATGTGTAATATAGACTACTTATTTGTTATAGACTGCTGACAAAGTTGCAGCGTCTGTATTTTAAGATACGTAAGGTAATTTCTTTATCTATTACCTTGAAAGTGTAAGACAGTCAATAGCAATTGTTGAACTGGAACGATTGAACGAGAAAATTTTTAAGAAACTGCTCCATATGGAAAGAAAAACATTGATCTTTCACCAAGACAATGCACCGTGTCAAAAGTCATTGGCTGTGGTGGCAGAGTTGAACGAATAGCTTCCGTTTCCACTTCATCTTCCAGATTTAATCGTCATTGATTTTTACCTGTTCGCAGATTTAAGATAAGATGCCCGAATGAGGAGGTAATTATCAAAAAACGCCTGTTTTGAGGCCAAAGATCATTTTAATGTTCACTATACCCCATTTGTCTTAATCAATAAGACGGTTTTGTTGATGGAATTCATATGGAAAATCCAGAAATTCCCAAATAACAGAGTGCGACCTGATACGATCTTGGAAAAACAATTCCCGCAATCAAAACGCCCGCCTAGAGGTGAATCATGAAACATGAAATCATAATAATCATAATTCCGGTATTTTAATGATTTCTACACCGCGCTCGAGATGTGTGACGTCATTTTATGACACAATCTTCGTAACTTCATGAAATAGCACCTCATTCAGTTGCTAGAAATATAGACATATCTCACGTTGATCAGTGTAATCCTTCCCCATTTGTTTGAAGAGCGTTAAACTATTGTTTACTGCTGGTTCTTCAAATATTTACCCAACGACGATATGGCTTTTGGGGATCTACTTTTTTATAATTATAGTGTGAGTTGTTTCGATATGAGATTCAATTTTATGATGTTGAAATATACATTTACTAAGATTACTTACGTGATATGTGTGTACGTAGAAACTCGTATTTCACGAGTATGCTTGAATGGTTAAGTAAAGAAGTCAAGTAGAGGTGGCTATTATGTTTTTCCGCATAAATCCATGGATAGGAGATTGTCTAGTTTTCGGAAAACAACTGTTTCAATTTGACTTGTTGTTTCGAAGCAGTTTTTGGCTAGCTTATTCCTTCTAATTTGGAGTTGAAAATTGTCTTGAGAATGTATACTGGATCTACCGATGCTTATCACTATAACCTAACTCTTATAAGAGAGAAGATCTAAGTAGTTCTTCTACCACCTCATTGTCTGTTTGACATTAATTGTTAATTGTCGAAAAAAAATCCAATTTATATCGATCCTTACTTCAGATATACAATTTTCTAGGATCTAATGTCATCAACTCTTCATACATTTTTCCAGTGGAAACGGGCGTTAGGATTATATCAAAAGGAGGCGTATATTTGCGTACTACACACACACAAAATATGATCCTCATAACACTGAATGGCTTAATTAAAACAAAGTAATTTTTGTAGGTATATGATCTTTTTTTAAGCCTGTGACTCCACCAGGTCAGAACCTTCATTTAGCGCATACGCAGCGTCTCAAAAAATTAAATGCTTGGGCGGGTATTTATGGAAATCACATAATCGACTCAGTTTTTTACCCGGTAATCTCACTGGCCAGATCTATTGGAAAACGCTATTTATCCAACCCTCGAGCAAGTAATGGAGAATGCAGAAGACCATCAAACGATCATTTTCAACCGGTGCGTCAGTTCTTAGATGAAAATTTTCCTCACGCCTGGACTGGAAAAAGGGGACATATTGAGTGACCACCCAGATCACCTTATCTGGTTCCACTGGACTTTTTTCTATGGGGTCACCTGAAATCCAAGATTCACGATACCCAGCCTGTGCCACTGGATGATTTGCGTACTCGGATCATTAATGAATGCCGTCAAATTACACCAGAAATCTTGAGTAACCTACATGAACATTTTCAGCAAAACTTAAATTACTGCATGAAAGTGAGTAGTTCACATTTCCAGCTTTTAATATTATAAACTAATCACAAAAGTAAGTACTCTTCCCTTATTTAACCTGTCATTTCGAAATCGATGGAAATTTTTAAGCGAAATTTCAGGATCATATAGAACTCGATAAGATCTTCTAAATGAGGAATGGCAACACCCCTCATCCCTATTTAAAATCAATATCTCACTTGATAAGTTCAAATTAGGTTTGCTCGACAATTTTCGCAACGATTCCCTGTACAGCTGAACTGTTCATCTCACTTTTTTGGTTTCTGGAGTTCTGTTTACTGAAGAGTCTAATAAATATGTTGTGTGACTGACTATTTCTGGGCTCTGTTTGAGGTGAGGCATACATAAACATTTAATTGTATAATGTGCGGCATTGTTGAAGTTGTTATTTCTTAGTTAGGTATGCTCGGATTTCTTTAATTTTCGTTTGTGTTTCAAATTGTAGAGGGTTAGATGGAAGAATAGACGTATGACTTCAGGTGATTTTCAACAAGTAACTGTATTATTTTCTGGCCTGGGGTCATACGAACTAAATCTCGCCCTCAGGTAAGTAATTTTTTTGGTTGTATATTTTGGATTGGTAAAGAAAGACCATTTATTATTATTATTATTCACAGTATCGTTCACCTGTATATTGAAGTCTTTATATTGAATAGCTTGATTATAGCATGTTCATCACTCGCATTAAATTCTTTTTTCTCAAAGTTTATCTGGAATCTATTGATTTACTGTTGCTCTTGAGCGGTAAATAACATTGAAACACTTTTACTGCGTACAAGAAAATAAATAATTTTCTTTGCCTCGTCATTGAATGAGGTCACGAAAGTTGGGAAATTCGATAATTTCCCTTTAAGTGGAGTAGAACGCAGACTGTTAAATGACCCATCGGATGCATCATTCGATGCTGGCGAAAACACTCGTACGAGTTATTAGAAATGATTAGGTGCCACACGCTCCACCTGGCTTAGAAATGACTCACTAGATCCGTACTGAAATCCGCTGCATAATTTATTCCATCTGCATCCATTATTCCATCTGCCATCTATCAACATGACGTCTGGATTTCATCACCTGATGAATTGAATCCGAAGAAGGTCAACGTGGAATTATTGAATTCTGAATGATAGGTTCTGAGAGGCTGTAATTTCTATCTTAGCAGGTGATTTCTCACCATTTAATTGATATAATGTGCCATTATCAATTCCCGTTTTGTGAAACATGTATTTACCGCAGGTATATTCATTGAAATCCTGTTAAAAGTGAAGAAAAATAAATGATGTTCCTTCAAGGATTCCTGTTATTATACCAAACAGGAACTTAACTTCAACAAAATTTAACTAAAGAACACATCGGCTTATAAGATCCCAATTTAATAAAGAAAACACATTTTCTTGTGACTCGAGTTTCGGGAAATGAACTATCCCATCATCAGACAACTGTAGACCTAACAGTGCTACAGTGGTATTCAAACAAAAGTGATAAATATTTTGAATATTTCAACAGATTCTCGGTAACACCTAATAGTGGTACAGAGGTTTACAATCGGAACGTGATAAAAAACCGGGTTAAAAAGGAGGGACCTTCTAACAGATATCGGAATGTCGGCAATCGACAAAGAAGCTTGTTAAACAGATGATATCCATTTAAATATCTCAAATAATTTTTGGGGTTACATAGCTCCGTACAATCATTCATTATTTTCACATTATTTTGTTGTATATCTCAAATATTTGGATTTACAAAGCTCCATACAGTCATTCATTATTTTTTACATTATTTTTATTGTAAACGAATTTGAAAATTCCAATAATCAAGTTTCTTTTCTTTTGAATCTACATATAAAATTTTCTTAAGATTTTCTTTTGTCGAAAGGAATTACTGTTTTCTGAAAAATGAGTGGCAAAAGTTGAATTTTTGTTTACACTTCATTAAATTCATTTTATGTTCGGTGAAAAGATCTTAAACAGATGTTACTTTTTAAATATCTCAAATATTTTCGATTTACATAGCTCCGTACAGTCATTCATTATTTTTACATTATTGTTATTGTGAACTATTATAATTTGAAAATTTCAACAGATTCTAGATAATCGAGTTTCTTCCCTTTTGATTCTACATGTGAAATTTCAAGATTATCTATTGTGGGAAAGGAATGACCGTTTTCTAGACAATGAGTGGCAAAAGTAGAATTTTGTTTATTTTTCCTGAAACTCATTTTATGTTCGTTGAACCTCGTCTTGAAGGAACGTCCTGTTTGTCCTATATATTTATTACTGCACGTAGAACAAGATAACTCATAAACCTGATTTGTCGATTGCCGACATTCCGATATCTGTTTAACCCGGTTTTTTTATCACGTTCCGATTGTAAACCTCTGTACCACTATTAGGTGTTACCTAGAATCTGTTGAAATATTCAAAATATTTATCACTTTTGTTTAAATACCTCTGTAGCACTGTTAGGTCTTCAGTTGTCTGATGATGGGATAGTTCATTTCCCGAAACTCGAGTCACAAGAAAATGTGTAATATATATTTTTTGGTAGTAAAACATAGTAATTAATGAAGAAAACACATTTTCATCAAATTTAACTCAATTCATCAACATAGTTTCATTCAACGAAGATACAATAATTCCAGAGCTTTTCTATCCTTTCGATACCTTGAGGAACGATTCATCTTTGGCCTGAAATAGGCCAAATGCCATGTTTCTTAATCTACTGGCTATTATTCTGGTTAGGAGTTTATATAAATGGGAGAGGAGGCTAATTGGCCGGTAGTTTTCTATATTGCTTCTATTTCTTCTTTTGAAAACCAGGATCACTTCCGCGTTTTTCCAAGTATCCGGAATTTTGCCTTCAAGCAGACGTTTATTAAGAAGAACCTGTAAGTGTTTGATTGTATCGGTGTTTGATTGTGTCGGTGTTTACTTGTCGGAAATATTGAATGATTAAAAGTAAAACAACTTAATTTCTGCTAATTTATTTAATTTCACAATTTATTTAATTTCAAATATTCAAAATATACAGAAAAGAAGGTAGTAGGAATTTTCAGTAATTTGTTTTTTTATTATTATACAAAGTTTCAGAAAAGGTTAAGTAGGAGTGATTCATTTTGATCCGTCTGGTTGTTTAGGAGAACCTGTTTTTTATTGTATCTGTTAGTTTTGGGGGCTTCTAGGTAGTTCAACCTGAGGTTCTTGTTTTCTAGGTGTGAGGTTTTGTATTTATTGTTAAAATTATGTCCTTTCTCCACAAAATGGTCAGCATATGTTGAATTTCCGTTTTTACCAAGATATGCTTTCTGGTGTTCACGTATCCTAGTGCCGAAAGATCTACCTGTCTGACCAACGTATACACATGGGAGAGTACTGCAGTTCAACCTACACACCTTTTTGTTTTTATGGATCGAATCGTTATTATTTTTCATTAAATTTCCTAAAGTGGTTTTTGTTTTACTCTGCAGTTACTGCAGTTACTCTTTTTCTTTAAAAGTCCTGCTTTTTTCGGGACTTTTGGTTTATGTACGTTGAAGAAATATTTTTGGATCCCTTGATTATAAATAAATTATTGAAACGAATGCAATTTAAACAGTCAATATCGCTTGTATATCCAACAACAACTATTGATACAAAATATTATATATTTCTTCAACGTACAAAACCAAAAGGTCCGAAAAAATAGTAAGATATTTAAAGGAAAAGAGTAACTGCAACAACATTTCGCTTAAAACAAAAAACATGTTAGGAAATTTAATAAAAAATAATAAAGATTTTATCCAAGAAAACAGAAAGTCTACAGTATATAGGTTAAACTGCGATACTTACCCATGTGTATACGTTGGTCAGACAGGTAGATCTTTCGGCACTAGGTTACGTGAACACCAGAAAGCATATCTTAGTAAAAACGGAAATTCAACATATGCTGACGATCTTTTGAAGACACACACAATAACTATAAAATGTTACACCTACAAAACAAGAACCTCAGGTTGAACTACTTAGAAGCCCTCGACATTAACAGATACAATAAAAAACAGATTCTCTCAATCGACCAGACGGACCTCAATAAATTCCCCTTACTCAACCTTTTCTGAAACTTTGTATGATAATAAAAACACTAATTGCTGGAAATTCCCACTACCTTCTTTTCTTTATATTTTAAATAGTTAAAAAACTTCATTTCAAATATAAAGTTAGTACCATAATCACCTGACCAAGTCATGATGTCATGACGAAACAATTGTTGTGAAATTAAATAAATTAGCGGAAATTAAGTTCTTTTACTTTTAATCGTCAAGAATCTGTAAGGATTCCTCAACAACCATTCCAACTCTTAGTTGATCATATTCAACAATAAATTATTGATACTCGTTAACTATTGAAACATTGGGAAGTTTACACATTTGTGTGAAATCGGAGCCCAATTTTTTTGTGCTTTCATTTTCAAAATAGCACTGAATTAACTGTTATGGTGTAATACTTTACTAATGTCAGTTTTTATCGCAATTTACAGAATCTTACTTTTAACAGAGGATCTTGTATCATCCGAGGAACGAAAAATTATACCGTAAAATCATATAATACGAGAAAACATGCTGCAAATTTTCAAAAAGACTTTATTATCTGCTCATTAACGAGTAACAATTATTCATGTATAATTCACCATCGCTAAAAAATCATAATGGCAGCGCGTTCCTACTTTAATAGTTCAATAAATTCCACTGATTTCCAACACTTTCCACTAGCTGAAATTCATTATCATCAGCAATTTCTTCAGTTGATAACTTCCGCAATTTGAAGCAGAAGCATTCGTAAATTCATAATCCGATTATACGACCTGAGAGAAGTGACGAATTCTGGTAGATTCCAAGAAAACTGATATTCTCTTGTGATAAATATAACGGATGTCCCATCATTCACATAAGATTTCACGAAGGAAACGCGTTAATTCGCGTAATTCTACGAGCTTAGACCATTTGAAGCTTGAATGCATCTGCAAGACGAAGTTTAAATATATTTTTCTCTGAAAATCTCACCTAATTCAGTTATGAAAATCGGTCATTTTCTATATATGAGTTCAAACAATAAGCTCGTGTTACTTCACTTGAATTCACTAATTGAGTTTTGCATTAATAAGAAGTATGTGCTATGATAATAGAAAGTTCTAGAAATCGAGACAGTGTAACATACATCTGTATAACAATTCTATACTCAAACAAACTCGACAAGGTTTTGTAGATCACAGAAGCAAATTGAAGACATCGCATGTTTCAAACTGATTGGTTCTCGTGGTTTTTGAGCATTGCTGCAACTTATGGTCTGACTTGAGCATGAGGAAAGTTTATTCTTTGTTGGTAACGTGAAAATATCGATAATACATTTCTTTACTTGAATTATCTCGCAAAGGATGTCTTATATGTATTTTGCATACTCTAGATGGCGCTAGTGTATTGTTAATGTCTTGGAGTCTCTGTGTATAGCGAATATAGATACTTAACAGATTTGGATACAAAAACCAATCAGTTTGAAACGAGCGCATGTCTGCAATTTGCCTCTGTGATCTTCAACGCCTTGTCGAGTTTGTTTGAGTAATACAGATGTATGTTACACTGTCTTGATTTCTAGAACTTTCTATTACCATAGCTCACACTGCTTGTTAATGATTTTTGCTAAAGATCAGCCGAATTAATTTATTTTAATTGAGTTTTTGCTGAGAAATTTATTGAATATCTTCTTGGTGGATCCTAAAAGAGATTCACACTATACGATTTGTTGCAGAGGTTGTCAAAACTGTATAGCAAAGAATATTCCAGAAGAACAATCCATACCTGAAGAACAATTTTATTCTTTATTCCTAATAACTGTGCGTAGACGACTGGATTAGCATTATATTTGGACTGTTCGAAGGCCTTTCATGAACTGTTGTATAAGCTTTAGCCCGCGTATTCAGGGAAGATTGATTCGTTCGATAGCTGCGTTCCTGTATCATGTATAAATGGGCGACGTTAACTCGATATGGCGGTGTGTCCCCAGCGGAGTATGTCAGAGATCAGTGCTTGGCCCGCTACAGTTAATCGTTTATGATGCAGACATTCCATTCCAAGTCGTTCTTTTTGCCGATGATGCCAAATTATACGCAGATCCAACAACTCTACAATCACCTGGACAGCATTCTAAAAAGGTGCGCATTTGACTCCTCCATTTGAAAGTCGTTCTTGGTAAATTGAACCCACAATACCAATCATCACCACTCTTTCGAGCGTCCAGTGCCTTTGTGACATAGGCGAAATAATTACTCTTGATCTTAACTGGTCTAAACATATATCGTCCACCTGCCAACGAGCAAGAACCATAGGATACATACTCCGAAGGTCATTTTCACATGTATCATTCCCTGTACCAATCAAACTTTACACCGCTTTTATAGAGCAAATGCTGGAGTTCGCAGGACCAGTTTAGAGCCTCAATTATGTGCTGAAAAGTGAAAAGCATGTGGCCTCAGGAATATCTTTCGGCCTGCAAAGGAAGAACGTGTAGGGATTTCAAACCCAAGATGTTTGGTTACTATCAATAAAGTTAATTAGTACTACTGAATATATAAGTTAAATAAGATTTGTAAACCGTGAAAGAACCAGAATTGGACTTCGAGAAAATGGGATTGAAAATACGAGATATTTGATTTCAATATTGAAGTTTGTTTATTTTAACTCCCCTATTCTATCAGGTTCATATTTTTCATGACGAATGTAATATTTTCGAGGTCAAGTTCAAATACGATAAAAACACAGATTAACTCTATTCTGCTTTCATTCCTCGTTGATTAACGACTTGGTGATACGAAAAAACAAATATTGTTCCTTCAATTATTTGGATCGAGCCCCACATCCGTTTCAGTTGGCCGAAAAAACATGATGTTTAAAAAAATTGTCTTTAATGAACTTGAATATGTTATAATTGGAAAATAATTAGTGAATGGTCAAAGTCTTCCTGCGTACGAGTTTCAAGGTGCAAGGACGTCCAAGGTAGTTTGGTTCTTGCCAGTATTGTTAGTACCATTCACAAATTGCATCTAACGATCTGTTGATGACGCCGAGTTATAGTATTTTATAGGTGTATGATTTATCTCTCCATTGTTTATGAATCAAATTTTTAGTTTTTTATACTGAACAATAGTAATTGAGAGGAAGGTATACTGTGAAAATGTTTAAATTTTATTAGTTTGAAGCAATGGAAAATTGGGAAAAATTAATGTAAAACGCTGCAAATTCTGAAGAAGAGTTTATGAGTATAAAACAAAAAACCGATAATAAGTTTTCGAGAAATAATTTGATTTTTTTTAGCTTGTATCGGGTGTTTTTTTTAGAGTGATAGAAATTTCGATAGGGATAACTGTGACTTGACAGAAAGTGAAGCCATGTTCTTTTGACATTTCTGTTCAGTAAGCATTGACAAATTATCATGGAAAGAGTCACAACGCAACAACGTTCACAAATTGTTGAAATTTATTTTCAAAATCAGTGTTCTACTCGCAAAATTTATAGAGCACTTAGTGAAATTTAAGGTTTTCATAATCGTCCATCAGAGCAGCTTATTCGTCGAATTATCGATAGATTTCGGACATTTTCTCTACTGGATGCAACAACAACAACAAGACAAGGAACTGTACGTACAGAAGAAAATATCGCTCCTGTAAATCATAGTGTTAATGATGATGCAGATTTATTTATTTGTCGACGTTCACAATAAGTTAGACTCTGTGCATCCACCACATGGAAAATTTTGAGTAAAAATCTTGGTCTACACCCATACAAGATCCAACTGGTTCAAGAACTAAAGTCACATGACCATAATAAGCGTCGTGTGTTTGCTGATTGGGCCTTAGAACAGCTTGAAGCTGATCCACTTTTTTATCGTAAAATTGTGTTTAGTGATGATGCTCATTTTTGGTTGAAAGGCTATGTAAATAAGCAAAATTGACGTATATGGGGTGAAAACAAACCTCAAGAAGTTCTGCAGGTTCCATTGCATCCTGAAAAATGCACTATATGGTATGCTTTACACGCTGGAGGCATCATCGGTCCATATTTCTTTAAAACCGATGCTGGAGCTAATGTTGCATTGAATGGTGCTTGTTACAGATCGATGATCAATGATTATTTGTTTCAAAATTTGAATGATATCGATCCAGAAGTGTTTTAGTTCCAACAAGATGGTGCTTCACCTCATGCTGCTAGCGTAACAATTGATTTATTCAAAGAAAGATCTGGAGATAACATTATTTCGAGAAATGGTCCAATTAATTGGCCTCCAAGATCATTCGACATAACGCCACTGGATTATTTTCTTTGGGATTATGTCAAGTCCTTGGTTTATGCTGATAAACCAGGCACAATAGACGCTTTGGAAGTCAACATAACTCGTGTTATTGATGAAATAAGGCCTGAATTACTCGAAAAAGTTGTCCAAAATTGGTCTGGTCGAATGGGGTTCCTCAGAGCTTATCGTGATGGATATATGCCGGAAATTATTTGTAAAACATAAATTTCATAAAATTATCTTTCGAATAAAAAAAAAATTTCGCCCCAATCTTAATTTAAATGTGTTTCATTTCAATTTAAAGTTCTATCGTTCTAAAAAAACACCCGATATATTTTGTAGATAGCATTTTCATATTGTTTTCTGGCTATCATACTGTCTTTTTCACGAGAACAAACAATTTCTCAATGACAATAGTTTCTAATATCATTCTGTATTTTTTCAGAAACGTGATGTGCCTAGGTAGTTTCTGGACGGCGTTGCAATTGCTATGGAGCTCCGTGTACATATTTTGTGGTGCTACACAAATAGTATCTGGCATCTTCTTCCTTATATCAATCCCAGCACTGAACTTCACTTCTAATTTGGTAGCCGGACTGATAGTGAGTAGATTGTTAATTCTGCAACACCTAGTTTTCCAAAATTCACCTACATTTATTGCCAAGATGAAATATCAAACAGTTTTTGCCACAAACAAAAATTAATTGAAAATTACTTGGAAGGGTTTCTTCATATATTCCAGACATTCATTCGGAAGTTATTTGAATGCTAAATAAAAACAATCATTAAAAAATACATCTTCAACAAATATCCCGTTTAAAAGCGAACAGAAATAAACGTGTTTAGCTCACCGACCGTCATTGATAAAACTAGACTCTTCCCCAGAAAAACCCTGAATAGACTTCATTATGAATAATACCACTAGCATATTGAAAAATACGAATATTAATTCTTATGAACAAATATACATTGAAAATAAATTGTTTAATTCACAATGGGATTTAATTCTTATCAGTAAATAGAAATTATTTAGCTAAGATGTTGGTGAACAATAAAGAAAGGAAACTTTTCCGAATCAAGAGTTCATCAGATCAAATGTGATGATTGTAATGCTACATATATAGGACAGACTGACCGATGTTTACAACATAGAATCAAAGAACAGAGAATGTCTATTTTGCAGGACGTTGTATAGAAAATAATCATTTTTTTAATGGGAAAGATGTCACTTTACTATATAATGTTAATAAGGGTAAATTGATGAACTATTTGGAGATTCTTTCCATTGAAAGAATCATTAAAAAGCCATCGAGAAAAAGGAAAATTCAACAAATATGTATGTAATGAAAGACCCTTTTTTAATTTTACGTTTAGTTACTTTTTGTACTCCTTTGAAGATGGTTGAAAGACCAAAACACGTTTCAGGATTCTGAATAAACTGTGAAACATTAAAACTGTGTGAAATTTTCAAATAAAATTGTTGAAATGTTTCACCTAGAGCCAACCGCATACTCCATTCATTCAATCTAGAAAAAAAGCCATTCACGGATGACATATTATCCGAATTGTTGGTTTATATTTCTAGCTATACACATTTTATCAATTATTAGCGTCACTTATGGTCTAATTATGCATTGGAAAATAAATATTGAAAATCGTTAGATCTACAAGTCTAAGTAAATTCCTTACAATTCCGCATCTTTGACGCTCAGAATAGGCAACACACAATACAAATGTATGCATTGATGTGTAGGTAATCGCGGAGAATGTTGGCATGATCTTATGAATATGATTCCCCAACTAGTTTTCACATTCGTGATTTTCTTATTTATTCATTACGTGATAATTTCCGCTAATTGTTTCACTTTTAAACTGATTTTATTTATTGGGTTGTTCAGAAAGTAATTTCGCAATTTTTTGGGAAAATGAAAGACAATTTCCGTATAATGAATAAATATTTTATTGAATTATTGGCCATTCTGGTCCATTATCTTTTGCCATCTTTCTGGTAGTAGCATGATTTCACTCTCATAAACTTTTTGGTCTTTGCTGGCAAAGAACTGATCCAGGTGATTTTTGACCTATTCATTTGAAGGTTTTACCGTAAAAAATCGCGCAATGACCGGAACAAATAATAATCCGAAGGCACCAAATCTGGAGAATATGGTGGGTATGACAGTGTATCCCATTCAACCTGTAAAAGCTTCTGGCGAGTGACCAAACTTGTATGAGGATTCGCATTATCTTGGTGGAACACTACACCTTTTCTGTTGTTTAATTCCGACCTTTTCTGTTGAAGTTCATCATTCAGTCTATCCAGCTGATGACAGTGACTTCCGAATTGATTCTATTGTTTCTGGTTTCCCAGCATAAACCGATGAGTTGACATAACCCCAAAGAAAATAATCCAGTGGAGTTATGTCGCATGATCTTGAAGGCCAATTAATTGGACCATTTCTCGAAATAATGTTATCGCTAAATCTTTCATTCAGTAAATCAATGGTTACGGTAGCAGCATGAGGTGTAGCACCATCTTGTTGGAACCAAAACACTTCTGGGTCGATACCATTCAAATTTTGAAACAAATCATTGATCATCGATCTGTAACGCGCACCATTCACTGTAACATTAGCTCCAGCATCGTTTTTAAAGAAATATGGATCGATGATGCCCCCAGCGTGTAAAGCACACCACACAGTGCATTTTTCAGGATGCAGTGGAACCTGCAGAACTTCTTAAGGATTGTTTTCAGTCCATATACGGCAATTTTTCTTGTTTACATAGCCGTTCAACCAGAAATGAGCTTCATCACTAAACACAATTTCACGATAAGAAAGTGGATCACCTTCAAGCTGTTCTAGGACCCAATCAGCAAACAAACGACGCTTATTATGGTCAAGCGGCTTTAGTTCTTGAACCAGTTGGATCATGTGTGGGTGTAGACCAAGATGTTTACGCAAAATTTTCCATGTGGTGTATTCACAGAGTAAAACTTGTTGTGAACGTCGACGAATAGACAAATCTGGATCATCATTAACACTACCACTTACAGCAGCAATATTTACATCTGTACGTATAGTTCTTTGTCTTGTTGTAGTTGCATCGAGTAGAGAAAATGTTGTCCGAAATCTATCGATAGTTCGACGAATAAGCTGCTCTGATGGACGATTATGTAAACCATAAATTTCATGGAGTGCTCTATAAGTTTGGCGAATAGAACACTGATTTTGGAAATAAATCTCAACAATTTGTAAACGTTGTTGCGGCGTGAGTCTTTCCATGATAATTTGTCAATTCTTACTGAACAGAATTGTCAAAACAACATGGCTTCAACATTCTGTCAAATCACAGTTATCCCTATCAAAATTTCTATCACCCAAAAAAAAAACACCCGATACAACCCATTTTTCTTTCCCAGTGTTGATGCGCTTGAAAAATGGATCATTTTCTTGACGTTTGAAAAACGAATCACAGACGTCAAATAGGCTGTAGTTTTGCGTACTGTCACTGCAAAATTTTCACCATTTTTGTAGTGAATTTTACAATTTTAATGCGTTGTTGAAGAGTGTTTCGTTCCATTTTTGTAATGGCGTAGTTTTTACTTGTCAAGTGTCAGAAAATGACAAAAATGACAGCTACTCAGATATCCAAATCGAAACCTCTTAAGGGAAAACCTTATATCAAGACTTATAACCTACTGAAAATTTTGATCCTCTTACCCTCACCGTTCAATACTGAGTTTACACACGGACCTGGTGCAGTATTATCTCTGGCCTTGGATTTTTCATAAATGAGACCAACCTAGTCATTTAAAACTATTTTCAGCTCAAAATTCGAAAACTACATACATTCAGAAAAAACGATAGTACGCTGTTACCAAGAACAGAGGCCCAAAAAAGTTTTGACGAATTTATCATGTAATCAATTCCATGAGGGTATTATTTCGAAAGAGGCTGTTTTGAAAACGATATAATACATTTGGATGAACGATGCATATTTTGTGATACACTGCAGTACCTGTAGGTTGAAAAGAATAATTTCAAAAGATATTCTTCCTTTTCAATTTAACGTTTAACGCGAGACATTTCTTAAACAAACTTTTCATCCTATAATTTCTCTTCCTGATTGTATAATTCGCACGAAAACCTTTTTCAGACACGTTCCGTCAATTTTCCAAATTGGTCAATACATGAAAAACTGGTAATGACGTAATGGAGATTGTGGAGCGTGCTTGGAACCAGTTCACGCTCATATTACTTCAATTTATCGACTTTAAGACTCAAGTATATTGATTGATACTGGACAGGAGCTCGATGAAAAGTATAAACCGTTTACTTTCTTGCTTATTAATCAAGACGGGTTGTAAGAATAATGCAATTTATTTCGAAAAAAACGATTTTTTAGTACAGTCAAGTCGAAAGACTTAAAAGGGAATATAACTGAAATCCAGAAAACGTGCAGTATTAACGTAAAAGAGTAAATTCGATTCGGAAAACATTTAGATTGTTGGGAGGTTTTCAAGGATGACATTTATGAAAGCCGTATAAACATTCATCAAAAATGTCATGATTTAAATTTCAAAAAGCGACAAATTCGAAATAATAAACAAGGGAAAATTGTTCTCTTGATTTGAATGATATTCTACATGAATAGATACGAATTTCACGAGATTCTATCAAGAAATTATTGACTGAGTGAAAATTCAATGCATTGAATAACGAGTGTTGAAAAACAACGTTTCAATATTTTGACAGCTCATTCTAGAACTCAAAATAAGTAAAAAGTTTTATATAAACATGGGTCCGCAAATCAACCGTTTTGAAGATATGCGCGATTTTTGGTTTTCAAAATATTAACTACTAGTGCAACCAAATACAATAAATTACAGAAGATATTCGATTTATTTTTGACTTCTAGTGTTTTACAGAAGATCTTCCATATGACCACCGTCCATTTCAATGCAGGAAGTACATCGTCGCATGAAGGAATTACGTGCTCTTTCGAAAAAACCCGGTTGTGTTAGGATCGTTTGACAGAATAGTTCAATCCGATGTTGCAACTCTTCGATGTTATTCACTGACGTTGCATACACTAAACTCCAAATACAAAAGTCCAAAGGATTCAAATCGGGAGATCTAGCAAGCCATGGCACTGGGCTTCCTCGTCTTATCCATCTTCCGGGAAATGTTTGATCTAAATGTTCCCTAACAGCAAGTATATAATGTGAATTCTTCTTACACTTGTACCGAGATTTTCAGCCACAATATTTTAAATTAGCTCTTCAACTTCTGGAGTACTTACAGATCTTGGACGTCCAGTATCACGAGCGTTTTTTTTAAGAAGCCAGTTTCCCTCAATCGTCTAAAAACTTGATTGAGCGTTACATGAGAGGAAAGTTGACGATCGTGATAAGCCTCTGCATAAAGTAAACGTGCTTCAAGACGACTTTCGTCGAATAAGTCATTTTATTAATTCAGGAATAATAACTTTTTCTTAACAACAAAGTGAAAGAAAGTAAACAACTCGAATCGGATGCAAAATACTCAATAAAAGTACGTAAATGTCATATGAAAACCAAATTTTTGATGCCAGCTGTGATTTGTTTAATGAACCGACTGAAAAATATTTTAATTGTAAGTTCAGTAAACAAGACATCTGAAAGATGAAAATAAATCGAATATCGTATTTGGTTGCGCTAGTAGTTAATCTGAAAATCGTTTATATCACCAAAACGGCTAAATTTTTTACTTATTTTGAGGTCTATAATCAGCTCCCAAAATATTGAAACTTTGTTTCTTAAGGTATATTTTGACTCTTCTGGGTGTTCTTCTACAGCCACTGTCCAAAAATAAATTCAGTATCACTTTAAATATTCTAACTTTCGAACGGAAAAAGATGAATTCTTTGAACTTTCAAAATAGATTTGGTGCCTAAATTAAATGATAATATGTAGCTTCTTCAAGAAGTAATTCACGAATTTGAAATTTTCAGGGGAAATCGACTGCTAAACAACGGTTTCTGGGTAGAGTATTCAAAGATTACGAAGTCATGAGTGGGGTTTCCCATATGTAGGGCAAAACGGGGGAATTTTCACAAAAATATTCAATAAGTATCAGAAATATTGAATTGAATCAGTCCTTACTTGGTGAAAATCCATATTAAATAATATTTAAATCAATTTAAATATTATTTAAGTATCAGAAAGATCATTCTTACTTTGGAAGAAAATTTTTCGCAACAATTAGTCATGTTTACTTACAATTAGATAATCTTGAAATACTAGAGGCTGAAAAACAAAAAACTAAATATTTTGAAATCAATAGAGTTCTATGAAAATGTGCATAATCCAACAGTAAAACTGTCGAATGAACAGACGGATCTGTAAGATTCTCCACTTCTCGAACTTTTAGACAAACTGAAGCCTTCTTTGAATATTTGAAAACTTTTGAAACACAGTTAGTCAGAAAATATACTAAGACTACGGAACTCGAATTAGTGTATACCAACCAATAAAATTGTGATTTGAAACAAAGTAATTTATTATTCATTCCATGCTAGTATTCTAAAGGGTTTTATAATAAGAGGTTTCATTTTGAATAGTCTGTTATCTGGGCAGCTGTCACTTTTGAAGCTGTCATATTTTGACATTTGACAAGTAAAAATTACGTCATTACTAAAAATGGTGGAAAAAATTGAGCTGTTCGGACAAGTTAGTGATGGGAATAATTTGAACCGCTCAAGAACAACTGAGAATGTTGCTGCGTTGGCCTGTAGTGAACACATGTGCATAAAGTGCATAAAGATTCAGGCCGTGAGACTTTCGAAGTTCAGTTAATATTAGAACACAAGCATGTCGATCACCATCAACGTATCTGCACTGAATTGATCCTTGAAATGCATAAAATTGATTCGGATTTTCATTGAAAAATAATCTTCACTAATGAGGCCTGATTTCACCTTCGAGGCTACGTTGATAAGCAGAATTATGGCATTTGGGGCTCGACAAATCCAAGAATGATTGTTAAACAGCCTCTCCATCTTCAACGTGTCACTGTTTTATGCGGTTTCTGAGCTGGCGGTGTGATTTCACCTTACTTATTCAAAAATGAGGCTGGTGCATCTGTTATGGTTAATGGGTTGCACTTCCGAGCATGATTAATGATCTTTTGTGGGCGGAATTGTAAGATATGATGTGGACGACGTTTATTTTCAACTGACGGCGCTACGTACCACACAAGCAACGAAACAATCACAATTTTGCAAGAGAAGTTTCTTGGGTGTGTTATTTTTCGAAGTGGCGATCATAGTTGGCGACCAAGATCTTATGATTTAATCACCTTAATACTTTTTTCATAGATAAGGTCTAGGCCAATGCTCCGCAATCAATTCAAGACCTTAAAGATGAAATTCGTGAAGTTATCGAAGACAAAGAGCAGCAAATGTGCGAATTGGTCATGGAAATTTTTTAGAAATGAATATGGTGCTGCAACTGTAGCCTGACGGCCATTTTGGCTATATCTTTTTCCTTTGTTAATGGCATACTTTTAACAATGAAATAAATATCCATTCATTCCTTTTAAAATATACTCCTTCTTTTAATATAAACTTATTGGAAAACCATTTATTCTGAAACAATTTAATGAGATTCAATTTGTTTTTGCAATATTTATAATGGATTTTAATTGAATTTAAAAGCGCCGTTAATTCCTTATGAATTTGTGAAATACTGGAAGTTTCAAAGTGCGCAATTGAGTATCGCATCTGTAATAAATGCAACAATAGAGACAGTATAATAAATGCAGTTGCTTGCTATGTGAATGTAAATAACTAGAAATTATCATAAATGGAAAAACCGTTGTCCAAAAACAGACAATATTATCAATTGAATACACTTTAGTGGATTTCACATCGATACTCACTACGGTATTCATTCACATTCATTCAAACAAACAAAAATAAAAAAATAGTATTGTGATATCGTTTGCAAAATGGCGAATGCGATGGGTTAGATTTTTGAGAACTGCGTGAAACAAGCAATTTATCGCTGTTTTAGTTACCGAATTTTTTTCCTCATCACATTCTTTGAAGAAATCCACTTCACTTTATTAGTAAGGAAAGGTTTTCACAGAGAAATTAGTTTGTATCGTATAATGAAAATCGTATATATCGAAGTACAGAAAATACTTGAATATGTTTTTCAGAATTTCACTCAAATTTCCGTTAGAATGCAGTGATCTGGCTGAATACCGTCATATATGGAAGAAAATACAGGAAATTCCTGACTTTTTGTTAATGCAAAATTGATTAACTTCGCTAGATTAATCACATGCTGCATATTCTATGAAATATTTAATTGAATAAAATAATGAAGGATATTCCAACAATTTTTTTAATTTACAACAATTGTTTCTCTAACATTGTGGTTTCTTTGGTTCACATTTTGAACTAACTCAAGAAATTACTAATATATATAAATTCAAAATTACTATAAGGAAGTATCTGCATATTACAAAATAATAGCTGGAATTAATTCTCCAGAACCTCTACAGATTTTAACCTAAATGAATCTCATGAAAACATTAAGAATAAAATTTTGAAACATGTCCTAAATGCACTGAATTTATTTATAGACTTGTATATTTGAAATTAAAATGAAATTAAAAGTACCAAAGTGAAAGTAGTTTGTCTATGGCAGTTGCGCATGACTGTCATGATGACATATGCATCATCAGAGACGCCCGTGTAAGTTCTGTGATTTAAAGAAACGTAACAAGAATTTTGACTTCGTTTTCTATGAGCTTGTCGATCCTCTATGATCTTGATGTATAAGATCTATCGATTTTCTTATCTACTTGGAAATTCATTGCGAAGGTAGATTTAATGAATATTCAATAAAATAGAAAGGCCTTTTACTTGATAGAAGAAATATAACAAAATTTGAATATTAAAACAAATTGAAATATGTTTATCTTCTACAATTTTAAAATGTAGAAGGTAAATATGTTTCAATTTGTTTTAATATTCAAATAATGAATATTCTCTTACAATGAAAATATGAGAGTGCCGAATTCAAACCGAAAATCCACATCCTATAAAAATAATAACTGTAATTCCCTTCCTCCATTACTGGAGTTATCTTTTATCATCACAAGCGAGATTAATAATAATGTATTACTATTTTTGTAGAATGTGGTGATGGGTGTAGCTGGTGGAGCTCTTGTTTGTTTTGGAAGGATGTCACCCAGACGTCAGGAAGCGCTACTTTATATTGCATGCTCGGTGCTTGCTGTCAACATGGCTGCCGCCATATTGAGAGAATGGGGACTCTACTTCCAGGACCTCACAGAATCATTGAAAGATCACCCTCATCACCTGTTGATTTTATATGGTGAGTAGAAAACTTGGTTTCGTTTCGAGTCGCAGTAGAAAAAATGAACTGAAGTGGCGAACTGGAGTGTAGGTATATGGTTCCATAAATTTTCGAATTTGTACCCCTCTCTTCTACTTAAAATGGGGTGATGAATCATTTAATACATCCTGTATTATTCACATTACTGAAAAATGTGGTCCCATATTTATGGAACTTTTTTTCTTAAGATTATTCAAGGAATCTATCCTCTTCGTTTGTACCTCCAATTTAGGAACAAAGGTATAATTTTCAATATTCACTGACTTGAGCAGAAAAAACGGGTCACTAAGAATTTACACAGTTTTTTCCAATAGACCCGCGTGTTCAAACTGATTCAATAATATTTTGTTCATCATTTATCTTTTATTAGAAAATCAACTAAATATGCGCAAAATGTAAACATATAGGGTAAACAACTTGATAAAAGAAACAAATTCTTCACGATAAATTCATCGTTTATGAGTGGCGTTCAATATTGATCATTGAAAAGTTTGTTTTACACTCTCTGAAAGAAACTATTTCATAAATTGAGTTTATCACTTGAAGATTGTGCGAGAATGGTGTGGCACTTATCGAAAATGGGCTGAGCCACAGATCTGTTGCTAGAAGAATGAGTGTTACTCTATCTACAGTCCAAAGAATATTGACCAGGCATCAGAAGACAGGCAGGCTGACCAGAAAACCTGTATCTGGAAGAAGACGGTGCACCTCGTTGAGGGATAACAACAGATTCACGGTTTCCACAAGTCTTCGAAATCGCCATTTTATTGTTGTTGAAGTTCGAAATCGATTGATGGAGGTACGTCAGGTAAACATAAGTGAATGGACCGTGAGACGACGTCTTTCAGAATCAAATTTAAAACCATACATTCCAGAACTTCTCAGAGAGTATCGAATTACGCGTCTTTAATTTGCACGAGATCAAATAAACTGGTTAAAAGCTCAGTGGGCCAAGGTATTTTTCTCTGATGAATCCAGGATTCGAGGAGCGAGTTCCATTGGGTGGAGGATCTGCTATGGTCTGCTATGGTGTTTCTTTAGAAGGCCGCACAGTGCTGGATTTTATAAGTGAATCTTTAACAACAGTTAGGTACATAGGGAAAATTCTTATGTACCACGTTGTACCTTATATACTATTACTGGGAGAGCACGCAATTTTTATGCAAGACACTGCACGCCCACAAATTGTTCGAATAGTCGCAGCGTACTTGAATGAGGTTGGAATTTCAAGGTTCAAATGGCCAGCACGAAATCCTGACTTTAATCCCATCAAACATCTATGGGACCAACTTAGAAGACGAGTCAGAACTGTGGTTCCATCCCACAATAATTTACAAGAGCTCCGTGAAACCCTTCTTTTATGAATGGGAGATTACTCCACAAGAGAATATTCGAAGGCTCATCACGAGCATTCGAAGACGTTTGGAAGCTACAACCAGAGCTAGGCGTGGTCACAAGTCATACTGATACTGAAATTTTCGCAGTTTCGATACTATTTTCAATTGAGTATATTTAGTGTTTGTATACAAATCGAATAAAAAGTTTCATTTTTCTTTGAGCAATTCTCTTTTTCCTACCATTTCAGAAATTTCATGATTCTCGTAAAAATTTTAATTAAGAAAGATGTCGCGTGTTTTTCAGAGTGATCGAACTTTCGATAGAGATAACTTTGATTTGACAGAAGGTAAAAGCCATGTTGTTTTGACATTTTTATTCACTAAGCATTGACAAATTATCATGGAAAGACTCATGCCGCAACAACGTTTACAAATTGTTGAAATTTTTTCTCAAAATCAGTTTTGTATTTGCCAAATTTATAGAGCTTTTCGTGAAATTTATGATTCACATAATTGTCCGTCAGAATAAACTTAGTCGACGAACTATCGATAGATTTCGGACAACATTTTCTCTACTCGATGCAACAACAACGAAAAGACAAAGAACTGTACGTACAAAAGAAAATATGGCTGCTGTAAGTCATAGTGTTAATGATGATCCAGATTTGTCTATTGGTCGACGTTCACAACAAATTGGACTCTGTGCATCCACTACATGGAAAATTTTGCGTAAAGATCTTGGTCTACACCAAGATCCAACTAGTTCAAGAACTAAAGCCTTTTGAGCATAATAAGTGGCGTTTGTTTACTGATTGGGCCCTAGAACAGCTTGAAGTTGATCCACTTTTTTATCGTAAAATTGGGTTCAGTGATGAAGCTCATTTCTGGTTGAACGGCTATGTAAACAAGCAAAATTGACGTATATAGAGGGAAAACAATTCTCAAGAAATTCTGCAGATTCCATTGTATCCTTAAAAATGCACTGTATGTTGTGCTTTACACGCTGGAGGCATCATCGGTCCATATTTCTTTAAAAACGATGCTGGAGCTAATGTTACAGTGAATGGTGCTCGTTACAGATCGATGATCAATGATTATTTGTTTCAAAATTTGAATGCTATCAACTCAGAAGTGTTTTGGTTCCAACAAGATGGTGCTACCGTAACTATTGATTTATTGAAAGAAAGATTCGGCCATAACATTATTTCGAGAAATGGTCCAATTAATTGGCCTCCAAGATTATGCGACATAACATAAGCATGAGGTAAGATATCTGAATTCGAAATATGGGATAAAATCGAATATATTTGAGCTAATTATCAGTATCACTGTTTGGCAGAATCTGACTTGAGATGAATAAAATTTTCTGCCTTCGAAAATAGTTTCACAAGAGTAAGTCAAATATGCGTTTCTGCATGAACTGAATGAACCCATTTCAACATAAATCTACATGTTTTGCTGTGCAGGGCGAATAAAGGTACGTTGTAGATTTGTTATTGTTCCATTAAACAGAGAAATTTCAAGAAATCAACTTGACAAAATCGGGCCACATTTTGTACGAACTGTTTATACGGCTGTTTGTTGAAATGTCCCGACATATGGAAATATGTATTACAATAGCTTATACTCTTAATTAAATATATACGGTACAGATCAGCCTAATAGTTATATTCAAAAATATTTTTTTCTCAATATCTGAATCAGGGATTGACTGTTTCTGACTTGAGCATGAGGTAAGATATCTGAATTCGAAACATGGGATAAAATCGAATACATTTGAGCTAATTATCAGTATCACTGCTTGACAGAATCTATTTTCTTTGAGGTTATGTCAAGTCATTGGTTTATGCTGATAAACCAGAAACAATAGACTCATTGGAAGCCAACAAAACTCGTGTTATTGATTAAATAAGGCCTGAATTACTCGAAAAAGTGGTGCAAAATTGGTCTGGTCGAATGCGGTTCCTCAGAGCTAGTTGTGTTGGACATATGCTGGAAATTATCTTTAAAACATAAATGTCATGAAATTATCTTTCAAATAAAAACAAATTTGGCTTCAATCTTAATTTAAATATGTTTTATTTCAATTTAAAGTTCTATCACTCTAAAAAAAACACCCGATATTTGAACAGAAACGATCAAGTTAACCGTTTTTTCTGCTCGCCACTGTATATTGTAGAAGTTAGAAGATATAATTCTGAATTCAAAGTTATTTTAATTACTTCTATCTAGTATTGACTCGCATTTTTAATTTATTTTTTAAACTCTGACGAATATGCGCGCCTCTAGGATTCAAACATTAAAATTATTAAAATATTTTAATATTTACAGATATATTCTGTTAGCCTTCTACATATTTAATTTCAAAAAATTATATTTAATATTATAACTTCAGGATTAAATTAATGTCATATAAGTACCACTTAACATAAACATTCATTATAAGACATCCAAATGATATAACAATTTATATTTATTGGATTTTGTTATATCATTTGGATGTCTTATAGTGAATGTTTATTTTATATGTTGTTTGATATAAGTGGTACTTATATGACATTAATTTAATTCCTGAAGTTATAATATTGAATATAATTTTTTGAAATTAAATATGTAGAAGGCTAACAGAATATATCTGTAAATATTAAAATATTCGAAAAATTTTATATACCTGCTATCAAGTATAAACCTCCATTTATTTTATTCTATTGAACATTATAAGACGAATTTCGCCTCGTGCCTTCGTTTTGGGAGGGATAGTCAACCGTGAATGGAGCGAGAACGAAACATTTGTCTTTTAACCATACGTAATTCCCATACCTGTCGTAATCAATTGGAAATTAGTGTTCGGTTCGCCGATGCCAGAGCTAAACATGGATTATCATCTTTTTTTCGTGATGTACGACTCGCAGGTGCTTGTGCGGATCTCGATATTCACCTAAGGATCGAAACTTTGTGTTCCAAATAGATTTAAGTGTGTTGTGGTAAGTACTTCTTTTTCATTCGATCGGTGTTCACGTTGGAGAAAATTGATGGTTATACTCGGTATCACATTCGAATATTTTAAATACATTTCCTTAAAATACACTAAAGGTATTTCTGAGAAAATTGCTACATACCTCAAAAATAAATTTAATTTAAGAACTTCAATTAAAACCAATTCAAACTTGAGTAAATTCATTGAAAATAATAAAGACTGTACACATAAAGATGATAAATCGGGGGTTTATAAGTTAACCTGCGGTGATTGCCCTAAAGTTCACATAGGACAGACTGGAAGAACTTTCCGACATAGAATTTGTGAACATTTGAAGAGTTTCCTTAATGATAAAAGTAAATGAATAAATAAAACATATTCTAACCATTTGTTAGAAACAGGACATACTTTCAACCAAAATTATGAAATTCTACATATAGAAAGTAAAAGTTATGCCTTAAACCTGTTAGAATTCCTAGAGATCCCTAAACACAATAAAATTGGAATATTACTCAACGAACAATTAGATTTAAATAACTCACCTCTGTTAAATATATTCAGATAGGCTGGAATTTGCAGAGACCCTTTTTTGGGTTTTAGTGCTCAATAAAAATTTATTGTACTTACCGTAATATAAATAGCAACGGATTTCGGGAACAAGCTCAGTTATTCAAAATGTAAACCTACCTGATGATGCTACTGTGATAGCGAAACGATTGTTGTAAACTTAACAATAAAAATTTGTGAAAATCAGAATAAGCTTATTTAAATATCATATTCGAGCGTTAAATTATGACATCTTCATCTTTAGAAACCAAGAACAATTAGCGATTTAAGCTTCCCAGGGAATTTGAAGCAAAAAAATATTTATCGTTTAGATCGTAAATTTGGACCTGTGAAATGAAGAAGAAACTTGTGAATATTCGCACAGTAAAGGTTTTTTAAGTGTAGTTTGAACTTCTTAGGTATAGCTGCTTATTTGTTTTTGAGTTCCTTATTTCATTAATTGAATAATACACTACTTTTAAGAGGCAAAACTTCAAGAGGAGATCATACAAGTTATTTGCAACAAAAAAGTCATATAACACTTGATCGAAATGTTGATAGTTATTCTTCAATTTAACGTTTCTTGGTTTCACGGAATATCGTGATAGAACTTTAAATTGAAATGAAACACATTTAAATTAGGATTGAAGCCAATTTTTTTTTTATTTGAAAGATAATTTTATGACATTCATTTTTTGAAAATAATTTCCGACATATGTCCACTACGACTAGCTCTGAGGAACCGCATTCGACCAGACCAACTTTGGGCCACTTTTTCTAGTAATTCAGGGCTTATTTCATCAATAACACGAGTTATGTTGGCTTCCAAAGACTCTATCGTTTCTGGTTTATCAGCATAAACCAAGAACTAGACCCCAAAGAAAACAATTCAGTGGAGTTATGTCGCATGATCATGAAGGCCAATTAATTGGACCATTTCATAATGTTATCGCCAAATCTTTCTTTCAATAAATTAATTGTTACGGTAGCAGCATGAGGTGTAGCACAATCTTGTTGGAATCAAAACACTTCTGGATCGATACCATTCAAATTTCGAAACAAATAATCATTGATCATCGATCTGTAACGAGCACCATTCACTGTAACCTTAGCTCCAGCATCGTTTTTAAAGGAATATGGACCGATGATGCCATCAGCGTGTAAAGCACACCATACAGTGTATTTTCCAGGATGCAATGGAACCTGCAGAAATTCTTGAGGATTGTTTTCACTCCATATACGGCAATTTTGCTTGTTTGCATAGCCGTTCAACCAGAAATGAGCTTCATCACTAAACAAAATTTTACGATAAAAAAGTGGATCAACTTCAAGCTGTTCTAGGGCCCAATCAGTAAACAAACGACGCTTATTATGATCAAGTGGCTTTAGTTCTTGAACCAGTTGGATCTTGTATGGGCGTAGACCAAGATCTTTACGCAAAATTTTCCGTGTGGTGCATGCACAGAGCCCAACTTGTTGTGAACGTCGACGAATAGATAAATCTGGATCATCATTAACACTATGACTTACAGCAGGGATATTTTCTTCTGTACGTACAGTTCTTTGTCTTTTTGTTGTTGTTGCATCGAGTAGAGAAAATGTTGTCCGAAATCTATCGATAGTTCGACGAATAAGCTGCTCTGATGGACGATTATGTAAACCGTAAATTTCACGAAGTGCTCTATAAGTTTGGCGAATAGAACACTGATTTTGAAAATAAATTTCAATAATTTGTAAACGTTGTTGCGGCGTGAGTCTTTCCATGACAATTTGTCAATGCTTACTGAACAGAAATGTCAAAACAACATGGCTTCTACCTTCTGTCAAATCACGGTTATCCTTTTCGAAATTTCTATCACTCTAGAAAAAACGCCCGATACTAGTGAATTTTCAGTATAGGTATTATTACCCCTATCATCCCTACTTAGCTCATATTCGTAAACTCATTTAATGATGACCTAACACGTGATTTTTTCGCGTGTTTTCTTTCTCCCTCATTTTTAAAATCACGAACATTCCAATAAAAGGTCGATACTCCCATATAAATCATTTTCACTCGAAAATGTTCAATAATGGATTGTCAAGTCCCCACGTTCTTCCGGATTACATTATCACTAACGTAATATATGGTGGATAATTACAGTGTAATAACTAAATACGGAATTTTCATCTAATCCTTAACGTCAGTCAGTGAAAGTACGTGCTCACATATCTGAAATACTTGCTTTCTTTCCTAATGACGAAAGCGATGACATTAATAATTGAAATACTTTCGATGTGGTTCCTTCGTAGTACACACTTGATTTATTCAGTTTCTGCGAGAACCTTCTGAAAAAATTGTACGATAACAGGGAACCATATAATTTAATGGGCTGTTCATAAGTTAATATATTCGTTCAAAGTAATATTATGCACACGAGTGAACGCTTTGATCAATTCACCAACAAGTTATTATTTTCCGCATTTGAGTTATGCATATCGGCGTAAAAAAATCATTAAAGCTGGAGCTTCACCGCAACATCAACTGGATGCAGTTTATTCACTCTTGAATTGGTTCCTACTGAAGAATTAGAGCGAAAAATAAGAATTAATTTCAAACTTTTCGACTCGAACTTCATCATCTGATACCTGAATCTCAGGGATTTCCATGAGGTCAACGAGGCACTTGATAATCTCAGCAATTAAATTTCACGAAAGATTCAAATTGACGAAAGTTGAATATTCATTCATTACTATTTTTCTGGGAGATTGCAGTAATATCAAATGTATGAAGATTCGTTATGAAAAACGACTGGAATTGTATTTTTTATCGTCATTTAATTCATTTTCTTACACTAACCGACAGAAAATTGAGTTTGATATACGTTTATAAGCTGTTTAAGTCGATGAGAAGCTGCTAACCGTCTGCAGGTTTCGCAAAGTATAGTTAGTGCAGCTTGGAATCGCTATCGTATTACTGGAAGTGCTGCTTCATGGAGGGGAAAGTGCAGTAGCTACAACCGTCGCACAAAATCGAATAATATGGTTAACTACACGATGAAATCCCTCATCCCGCAATAGTTCGTACCGGCAAACTATCGGTAGGATAGTTTTTGCTCAAACAATCCGGAATAGATTACAGAGTTTCAATTTGAGGGCAAGAAGATCCGCCAGCCACCTCGATTGAGTAGGGAGCATCGGGTTGTAAGATATCGTGGCGCTCTTGAACATAAGAACTGGAACGCGCACTGGTGGAGATTCTGCCGGTTCACGGATCAAGGGCCCCCTAGGCATTAGATCTTGACGTGATGGGGGCGCTCATCATGACTAGGACCCTAGTTTCGTCCCGGCGAAATGGAGGGTATAGTCTTGGTGTCTAACGTAATTCCATTTCGCGCCAGTCACTGGACCTGTATGGTGGAAGATCTCCGAATGGGGCCCTAGTTTTGCCACTCAGGCGAAATGGAGGGCTGAGCTGGTTGATTAACTCAGTGACAAGGGAGTCTGTCGCAGCATAGGGCTTCTCTCTTAAAACTGGCGTACTCTACCCTATCGCAGTATGAATCTCCGGATTCTGTGTAATGGCCGAGTGCGTTATGTAGCATACTGCGTTACGTCGGGGGGGTGGTTTGCCCACAGGTGTTACCTGTACCACCTGGCCACCCCATTGGTGTTGGACCCGAGGGGGCAGTGGTTGAAAGTCCGCATGCTGGACTAGGGGGGATTTCATTTATCTGTTCGCAGACCCCCATGTTCGGGATATTCTCATGAGACGACTCGGGGTTTAGCGGGACTTGACGGTTCGACCGGCCTGTCCTGGCCCCTGGATCTATGCGTAACAATTTAGGGTTTGTGGATCTCGACGACTACCAGTCAGACGGTTCTGGCTTTCGAGTCCGGGCCCAAACTGGAAGCTGGTGGGTTCATCTTTTCGGAGAGGTTCTCGCCACGCGCGATGATATGGCGTAATCCTTATCACACTTTCTACCTCTATGGGTGGACTGTGGAGACTGTTGCGTAGTCACTTGGAAAAGAGGTATCCTCAAATAGCCAATAACTATTCTGGTAGAATTCACGTGTTCACGGATCAGGCCAGATTTGACCTGTATCAGTGTGTGATGGGCGAATGTTGGTGTGGCAAGAACGAAGATGAATTTTTCACTGATTCAAAGGAACACAAATATTAAATGTCATTAGGAATATTGATTACAAGGAACTTTATAGGTCATGTTAACCCTCAAAAACATCAACGTTTTCGTTATATCATTTTTGCAACCTAACGCAAAATGGTCCAGTGATAGAATCGAGTTAAGCTTCATTTGAGTCTTATACTGTATCGTGAAGCAATAATATCAGTGGGACAAAACATCTGCGAATACACACGTCGTCAAAAATCTACAATTTTAGCACTGTTCATAAGCGTTTCGTAGAAAAATAATTCAATATAACTTTGGAACCAAGTACCAAGCAGAACTAAAAAAATATTTCCTTGAGTCCGATATAAGAAAGTCTTCCAAGCTGTTTCTTAATAAGATGAAACTGTAAAAATAGATTTTGTCATGCTGAATCCAATATTCTTAAAAATCGCAAAATATTGCCGCCAGTAGTTCACTAGTTAAAAAAAGTAATAGACGAAAATTAGTTACTTAGCAGTCAAACAGTAGAAAGGATGGGTACAATTTGAGGATAAAGTAATAACTCTGTGTCTAATTTCTCATTTGATCTATTTCAGAACTATTCACTTCTCGTCTCGCATATTACTCAAAAAAGAGCGAGTTGAATTATATCGTTATTGAATCTTTCCTTGAATGTTATAGAGCTTTTTATTCTTTAGAGCATTCTTGGAAAGTTGAGACTGTGAAGTTGAAGTTGGAAATGGAAGTATTACGAGAGTGAATATGCGAATATACATTTAAATAATTCGATTATTGTAAAATTAATTGCCGCCCTATCTTCGAAATAGAATAGCACTAATTTGAGTGAGGTATCTCCGAAGAGATACCTAACTGACTGAAACGTCGTGAAACACACAACACAATTCCTTTTTTTTGACAACCTCTATTACCTGAACTATTTACATATACATATCTATACGTATCTTTATTATTTTAAATAAATGTGATAATTGTTTCCATCTCAGGATATATTTTACCATTTTTGTTTTCCATTCCGCATTTTTCAACCCTTTTTTCTTTGAAAATTTTTGTTTCAATTTTTTTTCTACATTAAGGAACATTGTATATCATTAATAAGGAAGGAATGAAGAGCTATGGTAATAGAAAATTCTAGAAATCGAGACAGTGTGACATACATCTGTATAACAATTCTATATTAAAATAAACTCGTCAAGGTTTTGTTAATTACAGAAGCAAATTGCAGACATGCCCACGCTTCAAACTGATTGGTTTTCGTATGCTAGTGACTCCAAATCTGTCAAGTATCTATATTCGCTATACACAGAGACACTAAGGTATTAATTTTAATATATATTATTATTATTAAATTTAATATATAATAATAATTAATTAGCGCCATCTAGAGTATGCAAAATACGTACAAGACATACCTTTGCGAGTTAATTCAAGTAAAGAAATGTATTCTCGATATTTTCACGTTACTAACGCAGAAAAAACTTTCCTCATTACCGTAATTTGCCGTAATACTAATAATTAGCATATTCATATTCAGCCGAATCAATATTTTTGAATATGAATATGTCGGCCGCATTAATTTATTTGAATTGTATACTGAAATTATTCAGGCAATAGAACTCCGAAATCTTTAATAATCAGAACACTTTGTCATTAATATTTAAATCAATTCCTTATTTATTTCTTTTTTTTAGAATGAACTATCACAAAGTTATGGACTGCTTCATCCTTCATTTAAGCCGGATTGGTATTACCTTGTGAAGCAACCTTCGCTTAGGTTACCTATCAAGATATAAGGTGCACCAGAAAGTGATGTCGTTTTTCTAAACTAAATTCAAACGAATAAATTAATAACAATTTTTATTTTTAATCAATAATGTAATCACCTTCATTATCATCAGCCTTCTGCCATCTAGTTAGCAAATTTTGAATGCCGGACCCATAAAAATCAATTAGTTTTTGAGTAAAATATCTCGGGATGGCATATTGGATATCATCCAAATTTTTTATTTTTTTCGCGATCGGAATGAATGGAAATCCGAGAGTGCGATATCAGGCGAGTATGGTGGGGAGGCAGTACCTCCCACCCCAATTCATTATTTTTTTCCAAGATTCGTCTTGCACAGTAGATCTTGCATTGTCGTGTTGCAGAATAACTCTTTTTCTGTTGACAATCGAGGGATATTTTTCGATAAAAGATTGGTTCAATCGATCCAATTGTTCATAATAAAGATCTGCATTAACAGTTTGTCCAGGTTTTAGCACTTTAAAATGAACAATTCCGCATATACTCCATCAAACACATTCCTAGTGACCTATTTAAAAGAATTTTAACAATATTTCAATAATTTTTTCACGATGCAATGCAGAACTTCTTGAGGATTGTTTTCACTCCATATACGGCAATTTTGCTTGTTTACATAGCCGTTCAACCAGAAATGAGCTTCATCACTTTATACCATTTTACGTTAAAAAAGTGGATCAAATTCAAGCCCAATCAGCAAACAAACGACGCTTATTATGGTCAAGTGGCTTCAGTTCTTGAATCAGTTGGATCTTGTATGGGTGTAGACCAAGATCTTTACGCAAAATTTCCCATGTGGTGGATGCACAGAGTACAACTTGTTGTGAACGTCGACGATTAGACAAATCAGGATCATCATTAGCACTATGACTTACAGCAGAGATATTTTCTTCTGTACGTACAGTTCTTGGTCTTGTTGTTGCATCAAGTAGAGGAAATGTTGTCCGAAATCTATCGATAGTTCGACGAATAAGCTGCTCTGATGGACTATTATGTAAACCATAAATTTCACGTAGTGCTCTATAAGTTTGGCGAATAGAACACTGATTTTGAAAATAAATTTCAACAATTTGTAAACGTTGTTGCGGCTTGAGTCTTTCCATGATAATTTGTTAATGCTTACTGCACAGAAATATCCAAACAATATGGCTTCTACCTTTTGTCAAATCCCAGTTATCCCTATCGAAAGTTCTATCACTCTAAACAAATCACCCGATACTATTACGGGAATGCAGAACCTTTGAAATATTTTCAAAGGTTTGTAGGCTATTCTAAGATTTGAATAAACATAAAAATATAGGATTCAAACTAATATTGCTATTTTTCAGGTTGTTTCGCTACAAGAATAGTGGCCATAGCTGTTATTGTAGCGTCATTTTTGGACAGTCAATTTGCTTTCTGTTCGATGCAGATCCGGTCCAAGGATCATAGAGGTTTAAGAAAAATCAAAGCAGAAAGAAGATCCCGTGACAACCTACCAGATATCGAGTACATAATTCCTAAAGTAAGTTATTCTTATAAATGAGGCACCTTCGAAATGTATTTCAATACGATTAATCCTCTATTTGAAGATTTAATACCCCGGAATGAATTATGATTACAGCTCACTTCAATTAATGCTTGTTATTTGCTTGACAGACACGGTCAAAGAAGTTGCTTTTCTTAGAGTCAGGCAATCCATGCTTCAACATCAGCCACTATTCATCCAAATTGTTGTAAATTTCATTCTTCTGCCAGTTTTTAAACAAGTTTCGATCGGTGAATGTGGTAACTGATGGCATCTATTATTAGGGATGGATTCGACGATACAACATGCTCAAAACTTTTCTATATTTGGAGGTGGACATTTTAACAACGACATCTGATGGAATTTTTCACTATTGTTCACTTGGGTTCATTGAGTTTACTTCATCAATTCATTAAATTCAATAACAAGTGTAAATATCGTAGATATACATAGTTTATCCATTTTCAGATTTCTTATTTGTTTATTTTTTTCGTGTATTATCACGAGAGGCTGAGAGAAAGTATTTCTTGAGTTCAAATTTTAGAAGTTTCAAATTAGTGGGAGTAGAGTTCTGTGTTATTGATAGAGATTACTTCTTCAAGTTACCAAGCCAAAGTAAAGAATGTTAATGCTAGAGGAAATGCGGGTATTCGACTTACTGGGGCGAAGTCTACACTGCTCAAAAATTGACGAAGATAATTTGCGTACATATAATATTATATGAAGGGAAATAAAAAAGTAATTTCGTATATGTACTGATGTATTAATTTAGGTATTTACATACGGTTGAACTTTCTCAAATGAAAACAGTAGGCAGGATTGCTTTAGAGCGACAACATAGTAAACAAAATGAAGATTTTGAGCTGGTGGAATCTGTTAGAAATATCTCAAAATCATGATTCAATATCGGGTGGAGCCTCAAAGCTCTTACTCTATTCGGCATTATGTCAATAAGGTTATAAATGAAAGCTTGATGAATGTTTCTTTGATTGTCCACATTGGCTAGCTGTTGTAATGTAAGCGGTCAGGCAAGATAACTTAATGGTGTCATGGAAAAATAAATATTCAGAAAGTGAGTATTTGGTTACTCCCATTAGATGTCCGAGATATTCTAATTTCCTGACTGTCCATTATTTCTTTCGCCTTTTGCATCCTCCGCATTAGAAATTATATCCATTCGGTATATACGCAGCATCTTTCTATAGCATCATTTTTCAAATGCTTTGATCTTCCGCACTTCTGCTGCTTATTGCCCTCCATATTTAAAAGGGCACCAACCAAAACCTACTGCGTAGAATTAATTGAACTTTTTCACACACAAGCCTTGCTATATAAGCTCTAAACATATAATGATTATGCGGCTTAAGTGTGAAGTTTGATTCGAAAAAATACAATTGAGTACACTGTCTGGAAAAAACGAAATTACTTGCCGAACAGCCTTATATCGGGTGTTTTTTTTTGGAGTGATAGAACTTTCGATAGGGATAACTATATGGTGTGCTTTACACGCTGTAGGCATCATGTTTCTTTGAAAACGATGCTGGAGCTAATGGTTCAGTGAACGGTGCTCGTTACAGATCGATTGATGAATGATTATTTGTTTCAAAATTTGAATGGTATCGACCCAGAAGTGTCTTGGTTCCAACAAGATGGTGCTAAACCTCATGCGTTACTGTAACAATTGATTTATTGAAAGGAAGATTTGGCGATATTATTATTTCGAGAATTGGCTTTCAATATAATGCGACATAACTCCACTGAATTATTTTCCTTGTGGTTGTGTCAAGTCATTGGTTTATGCTGAAAAACCAGAAACAATAAATGCTTTGGAAGCCAACATAACTCGTGTTACAGATGAAATAAGGCCTGAATTACTCGAAAAAATGGTCCAAAATTGGTCTGGTCGAATGCAGTTCATCAGAGCTAGTCGTGATGGACATATGCCGGAAATTATTTTAAGAACATTAATGTCATAAAATTGTCTTTCAAATAAAAAAAAATAGGGCTTCAATCTTAATTTAAATGTGTTTTATTTCAATTTAAAGTTCTATCACTCCAAAAAACACCAGATAATTAAGCCAATCGATATCGTGAAGACCATATTTTGGGTGTGTGTGTGTAACGAAAACATAAGCCTCTCCACATAGCAATCCTGAAAATTTGATTCGAGTACAAAAAGACAGTTTTCTGTCTCATATGGACTTCAGTATTTGAACACTGTATTTACTTAATGCGAGAGGAGTAAAATTATCTGCTGCGGATTTTAGGATGACTAATGTCGCATTTCTACGAGAAATTGAGGATTTTTAGGAAGTTTAGCTTGGTCAGAAAAGTGAATTGATTTGAACAAACGAGAGTCCGGAAAAGTGAAGCAATGAGGAAATTCTTTACTATCTTCTAAATGAAGGTCGACAATATCTTGTCCATTTTCGAAGAAATCAACAAGCTGTGGTAATCCACGCCACAATATATTTTTTTAAGAGTAATAAATTACTGTTTATCTTCTGAGAGATCAATTTGTTTTTGCAATTCACGTGAACGTGGGCAGTAATTGTTTGAATTACTTCTGTGTTTGACTTTGACATCGTTGAATTGATGGATGGGAGAGTTCCTCCTCAATTTGCATGAATTCTTGCCTATAATTACAGATGGTGGGTTAACCTTTACGAAAACCTTCCCTCTAATCTACTCCACCTCTCTTTCCAATCAGCGTGTGTGACCACCAGCAATCGATACCCATTTCCACATAAATCCACCAGACGTTTACCTTGCCATGGGCCCGTACTCGGTAGCCCATCTCCGTGATCGATGATCGTTAAGTGGCGGTCACTTTCCCTAGGATCGGGACCACTAAGCCGCGTTCCCACCTTCGATTCGCAAAGATCACCAGATAATGTTATCAGAGAGCATAGCGCGATTCCCATGGGCGCGATACCTTCTTGCACAAGTCTTGTTACGCAATCGCACGTGAAGTGGCACGTCTACAATGCCCGATGGTTTCAATGGAACAACAGGTAATTGCCACATTCCGCTAGAAGCGGTCGCAAGATTGCCATTCAACAACATCAATTCTTCAATTCTCCTGTTCCGGATGATGGCCTTTAATCTGTCTTCGTCTTCGGTTTTTGCCAGGTCTTATGTCATCGGAAATTCTCGGCTATTAACATGTTTTTTTGTTTGATGATGTCTGCGAATAGTCAGGTGCAAAGAAATTCACCATTATGTATTATGAAGTTTACCTGGAGATGAATCTGAAGGTTACTCTTAGCTTTTTTGTGGTTGACGCTTGAAAATTGTTACTTTCATTCCTCAGATCAGTGAAATCTATAGGAGCAATCATATTCAAAACTTGGGCTCCAAAATTGAAACTAAATCTCCAAGTGTGATCAATTCTTTGAATTAAACTGCTCGTCAAAAGTTGAGGTTATTGAATTCAAAAATCAATTTTAAGGTGTGTCAATACTTGATAAAAGTAAAATTTAAGTGACTTTAAATTCGGAATTATGTATTCCAACTTCTACATTATATATTGAAACTATATACAAAAACTATCAAATTGGTGTCCTTATATATAATCAATATAAAATATTTTTCAATGTTTCGGAAAAAACCTTTTAACATCCCGACTTGAAATGTATCAATACAAATGTAATAACAAAAACTATATAAGTATGTATATTAACATACAAATACAAGATAATCCACTATTCCAAAATTATCAAAAATTATCAAAATAAAGGATCAAATAAAAATAACTGAACAAGAACTCGAACATTTGATAGCTATTTCGGCCTATATGGCCTCATCAGAAATGTATTGAATTCAAATATATAACAAGATCAAAATTCTACTTACCAAAATGAGATAAAACATGGAACGAATAAACTTGAAGTAAGCTTTAAAGTATCCAAAATAAAACAGAAATGATCAACGTATTGTTACGTATAACCTATAACTATTTGTACTCGGAATACAGAAAAACAATAAAAAAACTTATTCACCCCAAATAATGTCCCATGATAAGAAAAATAACCAGAATTTCAAAAATAATAAATAATTGAGGAATATATTGTGGATATAAAGACTCTATATGAAATTATTTCATAATTTAAAAAATCAATTTTAATGTGAGTCAGTACTTGATAGAAGTAAAATTTAAATGACTTTAAATTCAGAATTATATATTCTAACTTCTACATTATATATTGAAACTATATTTGGGGTGATTAAGTTTTGTTATTGTTTTTCTGTGTTCCGAGTACAAATAGTTATAAGTTATACGTAACAATACGTTGATCATTTCTGTTTCATTTTGGATACTTTAAAGCTTACTTCAAGTTTATTCGTTCCATGTTTCATCTTATTTTGGTAAGTTGAATTTTGATCTTGTTATATATTTGAATCTGAATTCAATTTATTTCTGATGAGGTCAGATAGGCCGAAATAGCTATCAAATGTTCGAGTTCTCGTTCAATTATTTTTATTTGATCCTTTATTTTGATAATTTCAGATAATTTGGGAATAGTGGATTTTCTTGTATTTGTATGTTAATATACATACTTATATAGTATTTGTTAATACATTTGTATTATTACATTTCAAGTCGGGATGTAAAAAGGTTCTTTTCGAGACATTGAAAAATATTTTATATTGATTATATATAAGGATATCAATTTGATAGTTTTTGTTTATAGTTTCAATATATAATGTAGAAGTTAGAATATATAATTCTGAATTTGAAGTCATTATTGAATTAATTTGGATTTTCTCTTCTAACTCAATTACGTCGAACGCCGTTTTCCACGTGTGAACAACTCTAACAGCAGAAAAGAAAGAAATTTTTGCATCGAACTGTGACTGTTGATAAAAAGGGTCCATTACGATAATCCGCGAATTTTATGTGTTGAAATGTTTTTGAGCAATTCTAAGAAACGTATTAATTTTTCCTGAAATATTTGATACTCTGTATCTCGAAAATAAGGAAAAAAATATTTCAAACTTTATTCAGTATACACACATCGTCAAAAGTCTGTCCCCCTAGGTTTCTCGAAAAATAAACAATCTATGTTTTAGAAATGAGATGAATATTTTCCTCTATGTCAACTGCGATATATTTGATAGAAAATCTTTGTTTGTTACTCTTTGCTTTATGCAGGATGAGACAAAATGCCAAATACGCCTAGGCATCCCACGAATCAAGTCGTTAATGAAATTTTCAGGCATATCGTTCCATTCTTCCTGAAGGGCTAAACTCAATTCCTGAAAAGCTGAAGGTGGGTTTTGGCAATTGGATATTAGTCTCCCTAAGTAATGCCATACGTGCTCAATCGGATTCATGTCTGGTGTGTTTGCTGGTCAGTTCACTCTCTGGATATTGTTCTCTTAAAGAATGTTTTGAACCATTCGTGCAGTGTGGTGGGGCGTTATAATCCTGATAGATGAAATTATCCCCAAATTCGTTGCGCAGAGGAACAATGATTGGTTCAATGATGTTTTCTACGTAGATGGCACCAATCATTGTTCGTTCAACGATAATAAGAGGGGTACGGCGACCAAACTTATACCCCTTCAGCACATTATTGATCTGCCTTGAAAGGACACAACTTCCCGGGCGAAATTGAATCGGTCTAGTCTGCCTAGAGCTCTCCAAACCCTTTCTCATCGACTATCACTTTGTGAACCGAATCGTGACTCGTCCGCAAAGAGTATGTTGCGCCATTGTGGTAAAAGCCAGTCTTGATGGTGTTCTGCCCATTGCCGACGGGTAGCTCTATGTTCAGGTGATAGGTACTCTTAAAGGTCTTCTTGCCCTTAAATTTGAGGAATGCAACCGTCTCCTTATAGTACTGGTTGAGATTACCCGTCTATAGTTCCTCAAAAAATGACTTGGAAGGGCTGTTACAGATACCGTTCGATTCCTTCGAGTAAAATTTGCGATGTAATGGTCTTCCCTTGCAGATGTTACTCTGGTTCGACCAGGCACCGATCTCCGGGTAACGCTGCCGGTTTCCAGAAAAAGGGCCACTATGCGCCTTACTGAAGTCCGTGGAATATTCAAATATGGTGGTTCTACAAAGCTTCTTGTTGTAGGGCTACTATTCTTGCCCGGTCAAACTGAGAAATTGAATATGCCGGCATTTTCCACGGAATATTCTCAATATTACTCAATTATTATATTAACTCACGTTAGTCGCTGAAAACTAATTAACTTCGAATACACTTGTATTCTCCGAACAAGAAACAATTTTTGCTGGTTTATTGTTTTCATTTAAGTGATAAGATAGTGAAGATTTCACACAAAAAAAATTGTCATGTTACATTCAACAAGTTGAGAGTTGATATGGGGGACCAAGACTTTTGACGATATCTGTATACCCATACAAAAACATTTGGATCGATGCTTGTTACAAGTGAATAACGCTATTTTTTCTTTCAGCAAAAGCCTTCAAAATCACCTTCAAAACCACACGCAATCTACAACGCGTATGCACAGAGCTGGGTCTTCGACGTAGATCAAGCGGCCAGCTCTAATAATCTTGCCTCTTGCACCAAATCGTTACAGAATGGTAGTCCAAAGAAACAAGAATCTCAGCCCAATGGGTTTCGAAACAGTAACCTCACAGCAATAACCAGCGAGAAAAAACAACACGTTGATAATCCAATTGTATATATCGAAGAGGCATCGGATGACAGTACTAGTAACAGCGGTAGAAAAATAGGAAATATGAAAAGTTTCTCCAGGACAGCTTCCCCTGTTTTACTATCAGCCAGTTCATCGCAATCTAGCTTGAATCTCAGTAGAACGAACAAACCTCCAATCTACGAGTATTTGGAGAAATTGACAGAACCTGAGGTTTACCGATCAAGGCTCAATTCGGCCTTAAGTGACAAAGAAGAAAGTCAATCACTTGGGCAGCAGAGTTCTTCAACTGTGACGATGCACTTGAGAGACAGCGTAAGTCCACGATCTGAAAAAGTACAGTATGCCTCGTTCATGCAGGAATTACAAAAAGCAATAGTCAATAAGAAAGAAACTATGTCGCCCCAAAGTACAAGTGGAAGCATCTCTGTTTCAGAGAAGACCCAAACGAATTCAAAGAGTAGCAGTAGACAAGAATCTTCCAAGTCTGAGGCGAAAAGTAGCGATGGTGAGTTCTCAAGGAAGCTGGAGGCCGCTCTCCAATTGATACAGGATTTAGAAAGTCCTAATACTATAGAAACTCCATCTGATGCGAAATCTCTAGGTGACTTCAAGGAACGAGAGAGGCCTGCAGCTCTCTGGAGGAACAGCAACGCGAGCAGTGAAGACAGTGATAAAACTCAGACTGGAATAGGTTCGATTGGAGAATTGACGTCACCGCTTACTGAACGTCTGCCTGAACTTCGAACATTCAAGCCTTCACCGACGGGTAAGGGTGCTAGTATCATTGTTCATCATCCAAATTCCCAAAGTACTTCCGGGTATAGTTCACCTACCCATCCCGCGAGCTCCGCCAGTACTCCTACGCAAAACTGGTCCACCACTTCGTCAATCAACGGTAGCAATACCGAAATCATCAAACCTGTATCATATTCGATTCACAATTCCAAATGTACCACTGTCATTTCCTTATACACACCCAATGGTACAAACCAAAAGGGAAAATCTGTTACCTTAGTTTCTATTACTGGAGACAACGACCCTGTCACTCCTCTGGTGCCATCAGAAACGATACAGAGACCCACCAGCGTCGAGACAGATGCTTCATTAGTTAGATCCGATGGACTAGCTAGAAGGGAATCGACCGCAGCAAGCAGAAATTACGGATCGAATGGTTGGAAGAGCCTTCTGAGAAAAAAGAAGCAAGCTCCAAAGTTGTGTCCTGAACTGGAAGGTGCCATTATTAAGTCCGAAAGCCTGGCTTACTTATCAGAGATGGAACTACTAGCTAGGCACCAAAGAAATAATGAGATGCATAGGGTAAGAAAAAGAACCAATGGTGATGGGATTTCAGGGTTAAGGTTGTACATATGAGGGAGGAATGCAAGAATCTTCAATTAGATGTAACTAACAATTCATTCAGACTTACTATCTTACTTCTGATGACACTATGATACTGTAAAACGATTAAACATTTAAATATTTGAAAGACCATGTAATGGAATGAAATCATTATATTTCTTCTTCCACTCGTTTCATTCTTTGGCACATGTTCATACATTTAATTTTCACCATTTCATTTCCATTAAACAATCATTCACACAAAATCATCTAATTGTAATGATTTTTAGCTGAGGCATGTTGGTTGGATTGATTCAAAAGTGGTATCGAAATATTGATTTCAAGAAATCATTCAACTTTACTCTGCGTAATTGAATGCTTCAGATTGAAGCAATGTATTGGAAATGAGAGTTATGTTGGTAGTTTTTATTAATCGAGATTTTCTAAGGTCTCAAACCCATTGACTAAACTATTTCACCAAAAATTATCTGAATAAATGTTGCAGTAACCAAATTCAAACATTTATCACTAAAATTCAAACCATTACAACCATGATATTTTAAGAGAAACATTTCCAGATAGCTCAAGCAAATTGTGCAGACAAATCTCAACCTTACATTTGAATAGTTGATTTTTAAACTGAAGCAACACATTCGCTCCATGTCGTGTTTGTATGGCTTCAACTTATTGTTTTTTAGACGCTGATTCATAAGTTATAGACAAACTTCATTTCTTGAGGGACAGTCTTACAGTTGAAATGCTTATCACCTAGTTGGTGCCCCTGTTTACTGTGTCCTGTTTACTTTCGTCTTGAATTGCTGAAATTTATAAACTCAAGGAAACACGTCAGTTAGAAGCATGTTTCACAACACGCGGGTGGAAGAAGGACTTCTGATAAACAGAAGTTGCTTATTCAATTGCATAGGGATGTGCACCGAGGAGTTTACAGTCACGCCAAGAAGACGCATGAAATCACTTGGTGGAAGCACTTGGTTTTCCATCATCAAGTCATAAGTCACGAACTGAGTATTCCGAGAGAAAGTTCTTTGGGTCTTCGAGACGCTGAATTGGACCAAATTTCGTTGACCCTATTCATTCAACTTTTTGAGATCCTCGTTCAGGAAATCGATTTACTGACATCTATGGAGGTTAAACTCAACGGTGCTCAAAAGTTCATGACATAAAAGGCCGTGTTGACGGTGCTCGTACCAGGATCAATTGAGTCATCAATCTTGGGATTATCTTAGTTCATGGCGATCAGGTGCTTGGTCAAAAAGCCCTTCCAGTGTGTGAGTTGCGTCCCAAACAAATCGAGTACTAGTTATGCAGAGCCAGTAGAGGTTAGATAGTGCTTCCCTGCTACCAGTCAGACGGTTATAGGCTTTCGAGCTGAAGCCCAAACTGGAAGCTGGTGGGTTCATCTCTTCGGAGGGGTTCTCGCTTCGCGCGATGCTAGGGCGTAATGCTTATCACACTTTCTGCCTCTGGGGCTAGACTGTGGAGACTGCTGAGTAGTCACTTCGTAAAAGAGCCACGCTGATATCCCAGTTCAACAAACTGGTAGAATTAACACATTGAACATCTTACAGTGAACAGGTGTAAGCTCTGGTTAATACTTTTTGAATACAATGTCTGGTCCAGTTGCTTTCTTGGAATTAAGTCCACCAAGCACTCTACGAATGATCTGAAGTATATATCCCTCATCTTAATGAAACAATTGGAATTGTTGGAGGTTCCCGATCAAACGTTTCGATAGTTAGCAACAAATATCTACGCGAAGAGATCGACTTTAGCTTTTGGCTAAGTTACTAATGAATCTCTTGAATTGAGAGAAGTTCTTGCCAATTTTCTTTGCCATCGGCCAAAACTGGGGCGATGCACTGGGACAGCCTATGAGGTTGTTGGTTATTCTTGAATCTTGCTTATTCTGTTCCTAGTTAATACATTCATTTCGTTTTTTCTACTCTTCGTATGATTACCAGTAAACTTGTATTGAAAACTAGTAACTCTCTTCCTATCTACCGTGTATATAATGATAAGTTATACTGCTTTTGAATCAATCTATGTTTGGACTATTGTATTATTAATTGATATGAACAAAAACGTACGTTCCCACAGAAAATAGAAGAGCGAGTGATACAACAGTTGGGAGTACCAAGGACTGAATCTAAGTGTTGAAGATGCCAATTCGAAAATGTTCCAGCCTCAAGTCTCAATTACGAAAACCTATCCCCGAGCTGCTGGTCAGCCCTGTCCATTTTCTAGTACTGAGAAACATTTGTAATGATATTTATATTTTCGAAACTGTAATATTATACTCTGTATATATTGTTGTTTTAGTTATATAGTTTATACGATTTATTCTATTTAAATAAATCCCTTTTCATAATTTGAGTGTTACTTAAAAAAGGCCCAATCAGCAAACAAACGACGCTTATTATGGTCAAGTGGCTTTAGTTCTTGAACCGGTTGGATCTTGTATGGGTGTAGACCAAGATCTTTACGCAAAATTTTCCATGTGGTGGATGCACAGCGTCCAACTTGTTGTGAACTTCGGCGAATAGACAAATTTGGATGATCATTAACACAATGAATTACAGCAGCGATATTTTCTTCTGTACGTACAGTTCTTGGTCTTGTTGTTATTGCATCGAGTAGAGAAAATGTTGTCCGAAATCTATCGATAGTTCGACGAATAAGCTGCTCTAATGGACATAAACCATAAAGTTCACCAAGTGCTCTATAAGTTTGGCGAATAGAACACTGATTTTGAAAATAAATTTTAATAATTTGTAAACATTGTTGCGGCGTAAGTCTTCGCACGATAATTTGTAAATACTTACTGAACAGAAATGTCAAAACAACATGGCTTCTACCTTCTGTCAAATCACAGTTATCACTATCGAAAGTTCTATCACTCTAAAAAAAAACACCCGATATTCCTGTTTCTTTCAAATGTTACATCCTGTATTTTCACGATGATGTACAGAATTGAATCCCTCAGATTTTCCACCAGAAAAATTTGCTCTATAAAGGACATTAATCGTTTTCAGTGAAATTCCTAAAACACAGATATACCATAAATCAGGATGAACAATGAACTTTTACTTTTAAAAGCTTTCTAAGAATATTTTATCTTCAGTAACTATACATTCATCGAGCTACCCATCACTTGAATAAATTAAAACTAAAACACTTTCGGGAAAAAACTGGTTTCAAACCGATTCGGAAGATACTATGATGTTCAAGTTTTCCTGCACTTCGGACGCTAAAAGTTGGAATTCAGTATTCTGCACATTAAGGAAATGAGTAATTTCCAGAACCTTTTCTCTATTTCTCTTGATTTCCTTGCTGAAAATAATATTCAATTAGAATGTTTTCATATAGGAACATAAGTAGTTGATATTTTTCAGTTATATCCTGGAATTTTAAGTACAAAATGAACCATTTGAAAAGCTGCACTAGAAATTGGATAATAATATGGTTTATAATGAAATCAAATATGACATCAAGAGATTCTCTATACCCGTATACTCGTCAATATTTTTAAGTGGAGCATTTTGTTCTTTAACTATTGATTTTCAATCTGATTTCAATCTAAATCCATCCATATCTGTTTCGTATATCCGGCTCGAAGGATCATATGTAACGTACCACGGTTAGTTTACCGCAGTATTTCCCTATTATTTCATTATTTTGAAATAATAAACAATTGCAAATTAATGATTAATTTTGATGGGTTTAAGTAGATTGTATTTTTGCGAGAATTTTACTTCAAGGGCACTTGTATGTAGTTATCTCGATGATGAACTAGCTTTGTTTATCCAATAAGATAAACCAACGAAAATGATAAGGAATTAAAGTAAAACACTCATAATACACTATGATAACGACGAACTATAATTCTTGGTTTACTGTATATAAACCAAGTCAAAAGGTGTGATTATTACGCTAAAAACAAATGTATGAATTTGCCAATACTTTAGCAATCGACTGAATTACTATATTAACAATAATAACCGCGATAGCTTGGACCGAAATATCACAAGCTAAGTACAATAAATTTGACTATCCGAATGATAGTCCATAATGTAGCAAAGGCTACATGCGACAAATTTGACTATTACTAGAATAATGATTTTACATTCCTTTCAAATACTGAACGTTAGAGGTTCGCGTTGCATCCCTTCTGACAAAAAAAAAGGAAATTAACGTAATTGATTGGAAGGTCCATTTGGAGGTGGACTGAAAGAACGAAATAAAACTTTTTATTGGTTATAGAAAAATTATGAGATTAATGCAAGCAAGAAGGATAGAATCAGTTTATAATTCCTAATGCTGACGTCGAAATTCCCATAGCAATAAATATATGAAAATGCTCTAAAAGACTTTTCATGTTTTCTAAGGCCATATATAATCATTAGCAAACAAATAATCTGAAATGTAAACAGTTCAAACGACAATTCTCAAAACTGCTAGTTCGAAGTATCAACGTGAAAGACCTAAGTATCGATGACAAAATAATTTCGAACGATAGGGCCGACTCTAATGAGACGGAACAATTATTTTCTTGTGACCCAACGTGATCAATCAAATTATTAACCAAGAATATTTACATGAAAGTACGAATTTTCATGGAATTCTCACCTTTTATTGTAGTAAAAGGGCTAACTGATGTCTTTGGTGCCTTTTAGGTCTCATGTTGAAAAGGCTCTGTCCACTTTAGAATATAATTCATTATTTATAAAATAAAATGAAAAGGAACGGTTTTTTACTTGATAGAAGGATTATTACAAAATTTGAATATCAAAACAGATTTAATCTGTTAGTCTTCTACAATTTTAATTTCAAAAAATTTACTGAAGAAACTTTAAGAATTAAATTAATGTCTTCATAAGCACTGCTCATATTTAATAGACGTATAAAATCGAAATTCATCATACAATATCAAATGGAATTAAGAAAAACCAACGAATATAAATTGCCAATTAGAATTAAAATATAAATAAACGAACATTTTTGTTTCGTTCCAGGCATGCGTACTGAACTCCTCAGACAAACGTACGAAGCCCTGTTTGTTACAAAATGTATTGTTTTCTGGTCCTATATTTATGACAAATAACTCCTTCTCAAAAATATAAAACATAATTTTAAGAACTTCTCAAAAACTAATTTATTTGAAATATTCAATATATTTGAATAAATTACTTCAAAAAATCTCAAAACATGTAGCAAATCCTCAAAAAATAATTAAAATTACGATAAGATCAGTTCAACTTTACATATAAAAAATAATAAAATCAATTAAACAATAAATAGACTTACCGAATGCAATCTTCAGAAATATATGATCTTCAAAAACATGTACATAGGTACATATAATATCCAAGGTACTCCATGTTCTATGCTCTCAAAAAAATCAAGGTTTTTAAATGAAGAAATTCATTATACAGTGTTGAATGGTTTTAACTAAGACCATTAAAGTGCCTTATCATCTTTAAATGATCTCTAAAAATCATACAAAGATGATATATAAAAATATATTTAGTGCCTATTAATTAGTTGTATTCAACGATACAGCATTGAGAATTATAATATATTTGATTCTTTTCTTATTTACTAGTTTTCATAATTTCTTCTATAATCAATGAAAAATTCAGTCCACCCGAAAATAGGCATTCCAATCAATTAATTTCGTTAATTTTCTTTTTTTGCTATAAGGGATACATTGAGAAACCTTTAATCTTCAGTTTATAAATATACTGTGAACTCATCATCATTTTGATAGTCAACCTTATCGCAAGTGGCCTTTCGGTCCAAGATTTTGCATTATCACTTCGCTAATAATTAACCCTTGTCGCTTGTAGCTTTTCTATTTTTAGGGAATTTTTTTTTGAGCGTTTTCCTATGGTAGTGAAAAAATACAGAGCTTTTGTTGCACAATATATCAATCGATTACCTACCTATTTTATGGTGATTTCGAAAAGGTCAGACAAATGGTTGATAATGAATTGTGGAAAAAGGTTAACTGTTTTAGTTCTCACAAGTAATGAGTTAGTTGTGTGGTAAATTAAACGTGTTCGAAACTTACTCAAATAAAATTCTGACTGCATCCTGTTGCCATTCTCTTGCTCTTGAAACAAGTAAATCCTCCCTATTGTCAACCATTAGTAGATGGATATCTCTGGAACCTGCCAATGCACTCATAAGTGTATCTCTGTTTTTGACGTACTGTAAATAAATATAATCATTGAAATCATACATTATTACGCAACTGAATCTACTAAAATTCATATTGTAACAATCAAGCTCTCTACGCCACTGCTTGTTCACTCTCGTTGGAGAATGATCGAGATGCTACTGGATGCTAAATAACGTCCATGTATATAAGCGAACGGAGAAACACGATGAGAGGCAGTGGATTAATAGATGAATCACAGAGCAGCATCGTACCAAATAATCCAGTAGAGATAAATTCTGTGTAAATAATTCAACTTTGTAAATATATTTGTTGAATAGTGGAAAATAAAAAAATTATTCATATACCAACTCACAGGTCTCAATTCAGATGGTATTCTTTCTCTCGGTTTTTCTTCTTCCTTGCCTTCAGTCAGTTCATCTACCTGATCCTTCATTTTTTTGTCGGGTACATAAGATATCTTAGTTTTGCTAGATTTTACAGCTTTCGCTTCAGTGTGTCTTCGCTTTTCTTTTTTCTTCCTTTCGTCTTCAAGCCTATCTTTCTCGGCTTCCTCTGCTTCGAAAACCACTGTAGCGTAGTACATCTGGGCAATCTCCTGGGTGGAAATTTCGAAAATTTATCTTGCATTTCTAGTAAAACGGGCAATATGGAAAATTCTAAATGAAGACTTTTTCAAACATGAAAGCTAAGGGGTGGGCCTTTTAAAATTTGTATTATTGATCGGGTATGAATAAAAAACTAATGGATATGTTTTCAGAGTTATTAGTTCATCAGAAATATTTAACTTTGACAGTTACAATATCATTCAAATGACCGCCACGACTTACTATAGTACTCCATCCGGTAAACCCAATTTTTCAATACATTGTCGATTGTTTGGGGCTAAATCTCATAAATGGCAACTTCGATTTCGTACTTCAAGAAATCAAGGGTGCTTAGCGTAATAGTTATCTTTAACGATAAGGATGCTTAGCGTAATGATGTTTCTGGGAAATTGCTCGTCTCCGGACATGTGATCATTAATCCATTGAACGAAGTGGAAACGCATCGGATGGCTTCACTTCTTGGACTAGTTGAACTTTGTAAGCATTCATACCGAGATCTTCACGCAAAATTCTCCTCACATAAGTACGAGAAAAGTTCAGTTCTGAGAAATGAAAGTTGTAAGAGCAAAAACGGGGAACACATTAAGAGATCATATGCCAGACGAAATGAGATGGACCCGAGCGAGAAGATTCTGGAATGATCATGTACCGAGGATCGATGATGACAAACTGGCAAAAATTGTTAGAAATGGGAAACCACAATCCAAGCGTCCGCCTGGAAGAACACCAAAAAGATGGAAAAGGAAGGACAGTTGGGCCTCGATATTACAAGAGCGAGGAGAAGAGAACTATGATGGGTAGAACAAGCTATAAGCTTTGTCAAAGAAGAAGAACGATCCAGTTTCACGAACTAGCTTCACAAATTGATCAACAAGTTTCCGGTTCATTTGTATTGAATATGCACGTAAATTTTCCACAGTTCAAATAGAAGATTCACCACTTTGGAAGTAAGTTTTTAATATTTTCCAGTTTTGTTCAAGCGTTAATCCACCCATTTCATCAATGATCCTATTGATCAAAAAATGGCTGCATATCACAGTACGATCAATAGATTGGTTAATGTGCCAATGAATCGCGTTAACTTTTTTATAGAATTGAATATGATTAGGCAAATTTGCTTGTTTACATAGCCATTCAACCAGAAAAGAGATTCATCACTAAACACAATTTTACGATGAAAAGTGGATCAACTTCAAGCTATTCTAGGACCCAATCAGCAAACAAACGACGCTTATTATGGTCAAGTGTCTTTCGTTCTTGAATCAGTTGGATTTTGTACGGGTGTAGATCAAGATCTTTACGCAAAATTTTCCATGTGGTGGATGCACAGAGTCCAACTTGTTGTGAACGTCGACGAATAGACAAATCTGGATAATCATTGACACTATGACTTAGAGCAGCGATATTTTCTTCTGTACGTACAGTTGTTTGTCTTGTTGTTGTATCGAGTAGAGAAAATGTTGTCCGAATTCTATCGATAGTTCGACGAATAAGCTGCTCTGATGGACGATTATGTGAACAAAAAATTTCACGAAGGGCTCTACAAGTTTGGCGAATAGAACACCGATTCTGAAAATGAATTTCAACAATTTGTGAACGTTGTTGTGGCGTGAGTCTTTCCATGATAATTTGTCAATGCTTACTGAACAGAAATGTCAAAACAACATGGCTTCTATCTTTTGTCAAATCACAGTTATCCCTATCGAAAGTTCTAACACTCTAAAAAAAAAAAAAACCGATATGTTCACGGAAGAAAACTGAACTAACACTCTGTCAAATATCAGATACTGAATTGTTTCAGCCGTTTTTATTTGGTAGTTGATCATAATTAAAACAAATTGTAGAAATTACTATGTTTTACTACCAATAAAAATATATTTTACACATTTTCTTGTGAATCGAGTTTCGGGAAATGAACTATCCCATCATCAGACAACTGAAGACCTAACAGTGGTACAGAGGTATTTAAACAAAAGTGATAAATAAAATTTGAATATTAAAACAAATTGAAATATGTTTATCTTCTACAATTTTAATTTCAAAAAAATTTTTATTCAAAAAATTTTTAGAAATAAATTTTTCTACACAAGCACCGCTTACATTTAATAGACGTATATAATCAAAACTTAATATATAATGTCAAGTGGAACAGATATACGAAAGTAATTAAAATTAATAAATAAATATTCAAAGGAGACAAAATTTTGTTTCTGGTCTTACCTTTAAGAACACCAATTGCCTTTTAAAAACATGAACACACTTAAAGGACTTCTCAAAGAATATAATTTATTTGAAATATTTAATATATTTAAATATTCGAATAAATTATTTCAAAAATCTCTAAAAAATGTGCCCTATATCTTCAAAAAACAAATATAATTCTAGACAATCCCGTCTTCAGTCCTCATTTAATATTCCAAATATCAAAATCAAAAACTTAACCTATATCTCTCACGTGTTAAAAGACTTAAGCTTCGAAATACAGATCAACTATATAATTCAAGATTGATCTATGTTCTAACAAAATCAAAGAACAGTGTGAGTTATTTTAAGGTTTATTTGAATTCATTGACAATCTATAATGAAATTTATTGAAGCCAAAATATAATTATATATTATATATAAAATAAAATAGAAAGGCCTTTTACTTGATAGAAGAAATATAACAAAATTTGAATATTAAAACAAATTGAAATATGCTTATCTTCTACAATTTTAATTTCAAAAAAATTTTTATTCAAAATCTTTTAGAAATAAATTTATGTCTACACAAGCACCGCTTACATTTAATAGACGTATATAATCAAAACTCAATATATAATGTCAAGTGGAATAAATAACCCAACAGATATACGAAAGTAATTAAAATTAATAAATAAATATTTAAAGGAGACAAAATTTTGTTTCTGGTCTTGCCTTTAAGAACACCAATTGCCTGTGTAGACATAAATTTATTTCTAAAAGTTTTTTGAATAAAAATTTTTTTGAAATTAAAATTGTAGAAGATAAACATATTTCAATTTGTTTTAATATTCAAATTTTATTATATTTCTTCTATCAAGTAAAAGGCCTTTCTATTTTATTTAAAAGTGATAAATATTTTGAATATTTCAATAGATTCTAACATCTAATAGTGATACAGAGGTTTACAAGCGGAACATGATAAAAACCCGGTTAAAAAAGAGGGGCCTTCCAACAGATATCGGAATGTCGGCAATCGACAAAGAAGGTTGTTAAACAAATGGTACCCATTTAAATATCTCAAATAATTTTTGGGGTTACATAGCTCCATACAGTCATTCATTATTTTTACATTATTTTGTTGTATATCTCAAATATTTGGATTTACATAGCTCCGTACATTCATTCATTATTTTTTACATTATTTTTATTGTGAACTAATTTGAAATTTTCAATAATCAAGTTTCTTTTCTTATGAATCTACATGTGAAATTTTCTTAAGATTTTCTTTTGTCGAAAGGAATTACTGTTTTCTAAAGAATGAGTGGCAAAAGTTGATTTTTTGTTTACTTTTCATTAAATTCATTTTATGTTCGTTGAAAAAGGTTTTAAACAGATGTTACTTTCTGAATATCTCAAATATTTTCGATTTACATAGCTCCGTACAGTCATTCATTATGTTTACATTATTGTTATTGTGAACTAATTTGAAAATTTCAAACAGTAATAAATATATAGGACAAACAGGACGTTCCTTCAAGACGAGGTTCAACGAACATAAAATGAGTTTCATAAAAAATAAACAAAATTCTACTTTTGCCACTCATTCTAGAAAAGTCTAGAAAACGGTCATTCCTTTTCCACAATAGATAATCTTAAAATTTCACATGTAGAATCAAAAGGGAAGAAACTCGATTATCTAGAATCTGTTGAAATTTTCAAATTAGTTCACAATAACAATAATATAAAAATAATGAATGACTGTACGGAGCTATGTAAATCGAAAATATTTGAGATATTCAGAAAGTAACATCTGTTTAAAACCTTTTTCAACGAACATAAAATGAATTTAATGAAAAGTAAACAAAAATTCAACTTTTGCCACTCATTCTTCAGAAAACAGTAATTCTTTTCGACAAAAGAAAATCTTAAGCAAATTTTACATGTAGATTCAAATGAAAAGAAATTTGATTATTGAAATTTTCAAATTCGTTCACAATAAAAATAATTTAAAAAATAATGAATGACTGTATGGAGCTGAGTAAATCCAAATATTTGAGATGTACAACAAAATAACGTAAAAATAATGAATGACTGTATGAAGCTATGTAACCCCAAAAATTATTTGAGATATTTAAATGAGTACCATCTGTTTAATAATCTTCTTTGTCGATTGCCGACATTCCGATATCTGTTAGAAGGCCCCTCTTTTTTAACCGGGTTTTTATCACGTTCCACTTGTAAACCTCTGTACCACTATTAGGTGTTAGAATCTATTGAAATATTAAAAATATTTATCACTTTTGTTTTAATACCCCTGTACCACTGTTAGGTCTTCAGTTGTCTGATGATGGGATAGTTCATTTCCTGAAACTCGAGTCACAAGAAAATGTATAAAATATATTTTTATTGGTAGTAAAACATAGTAATTTCTACAATTTGTTTTAATTAATGTCAAATATCTGTGATCCTCTGTAGACGCAAGCTTACATATCATATAGTCTAAGATCCGAACCTAAATGACCTTCACCGAGCTGATAATAGAATAAACTTATTTTATAATAAATAGTAGTATTCGAAAATTTATTAAAAATGGGTTTCCAAAAAAAATCCTGGACAAAATATTTTTAATTATTTTTTTAAAAATAATTTTTCATTATATGTTGCAACATCAAGATAATAAGAAAATTTTATACTGGACTTGAAGTATAAAACATATAGAATGTGCTAACGTAGGGTTGTCTATAAATGGGCAAACTGCTAGGTTGTCAGGTATAAACAGGTATGACGATGCAAGTTACTTCCACTTGTTATGATAATAGAAAAAAATTTATATCAGCATAAGCGCTGTTTTATCACGAACACGTTGATATAGGGTTGTCTGCAAATTTTGGTCCTAATAGGGGTTTGCGAACTTTAAAGATTTTAATTTCAACGCGTGTGAAAATGAGTTACAGAGAGATCCGAGGTAAGTATAATGTGTAATAATAAAGGACCGAACATCGCACTCGTTTCTGATGGGGCCTGGAATATAAAAAAGTGCGCATGCTCGGCACCATGGAAGGCAGGGTTCCTTTATTATTACACATTATACTTACCTCGGATCTCTCTGTCACTCATTTTCACACGCGTTGAAATTAAAATCTTTAAAATTCGCAAACCCCTATTAGGACCAAATTTTTTGCAGACAACCCTATATCAACGTGTTCGTAATAAAACAGCGCTTACGCTGATATAAATTTTTTCCTATTATCATAACAAATGAAAGTAACTTGCATCGTCATACCTGTTTATACCTGACAACCTAGCAGTTTGTCCAGCTAAATTATAGACAACCAACCCTACGTTAGCACATTCTATATGTTTTATACTTCAAGTCCAGTATGAAATTTTCTAATTATCTTGATGTTGCAACATATAATGAAAAATCATTTTTAAAAAAATAATTAAAAATATTTTGTCCAGGATTTTTTTTGAAAACCCATTTTTAATAAATTTTCTAATATACTACTATTCAATATAAAATAAGTTTATTCTATTATCAGCTCGGTGAAGGTAATTTAGGTTCGGATCTTCTACTAATAGCGTCACCGAAATGCTAACGCTAGTCAATCGTTGTTAGCGTCACTTAGATACGTGTACCTACGAGTACTTTTAGATGTATTAGAAGATGTGTATAGAAGTGAATGAAGAGAATTTTACAAAATCAATTGTGTCGATATAATTTAAAAAAATCTAAACAGCCTCCAAATTTTTTTCGAATCAGTTTTATCGACAACTCGTTTTCGAAAAGCTACCTGAATACCATCACTGTACTCTGCTATCATATCTCGCATCGCAACGAACATTCCCTGAGCCTGCTCTATAAAGTTGTTGATCAGATCCGATAAAGCGTGCTCGTAGGTTTCATTCAATTCCATCATTTGCTCGTATAAAACACATTCCAATTTCATCAGATCTTTCCAAGTTGAATTTGAGAGGTCATCAAACTTTTCTTTCAGTTGTTTCAGTTTCATCCAAATCTTCTTCGGTTCTCTGTCGCTACTACCGGTTGCGTGCCAACGAATATTTTTCAACTTTTCGAGTATTACCGATTTTTCCTCCAAGAAATGTTCCATGTATCCCTGAAAATTCACTTTGAAATCAATCAGGAAACCAGAGATTGTGGGGAAATGGGGATTATTAATATCGACATAAAATAACAATTAGCAGCAAAATAATTTCAAATGCAAATTACTTCGCCATCAATATTTAAACTAATGAATACTATTTGCACAAACTTTTACTAACAATCGCTTCTGTTTGATTCTGCAGATGTATCAGTTTCACGCTGTCGTTGAACTCGTTCAAATTGTCCTGTCTTATTCCATGCTGTATCTGACCCATCCTGAAGAGGTCTTTACAGATACCCACTATGTTCTCTTCGTAGCTGACGTACAACTTTTTCACGTCTCCCCCCATGAGCAGCAAAGCGGATCCTTCTGGGTCGTTTTCGAAAAACGATTCGAACAACCTGCGTGTGTTTAGATATTCGACGAAACTTTCAGCGTTCACTTGGGCGTCGTAGTCCTCTTTCTCATCATTATACTTATTGGCAAGCTCAATTTTCTCCTTTTCCAACATCAAAAGATAATCATCACTGAAATCATATCGGGTGTTTTTTTTAGTGATAGAACTTTCGATAGGGATAACTGTAATTTGACAGAAGGTAGAAGTCAACAAACAAACTGTCATGGAAAGACTCACGCCGCAACAACGTTTACAAATTGTTGAAATTTATTTTGAAAATCAGTGTTCTATTCGCCAAGCTTATAGAGCACTTCGTGAAATTTATGGTTTACATAATCGTCCATCAGAGTAGCTTATTCGTCGAACTATCGATAGATTTCGGATAACATTTTCTCTACCCGATGCAACAACAACAACAAGACAAAGAACTGTACGTACAGAAGAAAATATCGCTGCTGTAAGTCATAGTGTTAATGATGATCCAGATTTGACCATTCGTCGACGTTCAAAACAAGTTGGACTCTGTGTATCCACCACATAGAAAAGTTTGCGTAAAAATCTTGGTCTACACCCATACAAGATCTAACTGGTTCAAGAACTAAAGCCACTTGACCATAATAAGCGTCGTTTGTTTGCTGATTGGGCCCTAGAACAGCTTGAAGTTGATCCACTTTTTTATCGTAAAATTGTGTTCAGTGATGAAGCTCATTTCTGATTGAACGGCTATGTAAACAAGTAAAATTTCCGTATATGGAGTGAAAACAATCCTCAAGAAGTTCTGCAGGTTCCATTGCATCCTGAAAATGCACTATATGGTGTGCTTTACACGCTAGAGGCATCGTCGGTCCATATTTCTTTAAAAGCTATGCTGGAGCTAATTTTATAGTGAATGATGCTCGTTACAGATCGATGATCAATGATTATTTGTTTCAAAATTTGAATGGTATCGACCCAGAAGTGTTTTGGTTTCAACATCTCATGCTGCTACCGTAACAATTGATTTATTGAAAGAAACATTTGGCGACAACATTATTTCGAGAAATGGCCCAATTAATTGGCCTCCAAGATCATGCGACATAACTCCACTGGATTATTTTTTTGGGGTTATGTCAAGTCATTGGCTTATGCTGATAAACCAGATACAATAGAGCTTTGGAAGCCAACCTAACTCGTGTTATGATGAAATAAGCCCTGAATTACTCGAAAAATTGGTCCAAAATTGGTCTGGTCGAATGCGGTTCCTCAGAGCTAGTCGTAGTGGACAAATGCCGAAAATTATTTTTAAAACGTCATAAAATTATCATTCAAATAAAAAAATTTGCTTTTATTTTAATTTAAATGTGTTTTATTTCAATTTAAAATTCTATCACTCTAAAAAAAACACCCGATACATCATGGAAACGGGGTACAAATTATATGAGTATTTTACTTTAAATAATATACGATGAATTTCCGTCAAGTAGAGACCGAAACAATTAAGGAGTACAAATTGATGAATGTTGAATACTGAAGTTGGAATATTGAGCATAGTAATTTTTTTTTCTGTTCTGTTCTGTAAGCTCTACAACCCTGGGTGGGTCCTGGCTGATTTAAAAACGGCAAAATTATAAATAATTAATCTATTCCATATTTCCTGATGATACTTAACTGAAAAATGTCATCTCCAATAGTCCTTTCAATCGTAGTTATGGCTCGGTATTCATAATATTGCAAATTTGGCAGATACGTCGCTAAGTAATACTTGAAATCTTTCAGAGTGCAGCAAGGATTTTCAGCCATATTGAGGGATCGAAGTTTCGGCAATCTCCTCAGATAAATAATCTGTTGGAATAATGTGAAGTAATATGACTCTTTGAACTAAAGGTTGGGCCATCTAGAGTTTGCATTTTGAAGGAGGGGTTAATGGTGTCCGCCATTTTGTGGAGTTTTAGGTCACGATGGAGCAGTATCCAGGAACGCATCGCGTTTTCTGCGTACGAGCGTATTATCGCAACGATGATTCGATAGTGGCTTCCCAACGTTTGTATCGTCCGGAATAACGTACACGCCATGCACCAAGTGACGACAGCATTAAAAATATTCGAGAATATAGGTGCGACGGTAAAGATTCAATACTCTGGCCGCCCTCGTTCAGTTCGCGACGAAGAAACGATTGGAGAAGTCGAGGCGTCACTTCGTGAAAATCCGTCTTTATCAATCCGAAAACAAGGCCAATCATTAAATATCAAAAAATCGTCTTTGCATTTGATTTTAAAGGAAGAGTTGCATTTAAACGCTTATAAAATTAAATTGGTTCAAGAATTGAAGGATACATACTGCGCTAATCGATTGAATTTTGCCAACGAAAGGTTACGGCAGTTCGACAATGTTTATAACATACTCTTCAGTGATGAAGCAAACTTTCATCTGAATGGTCATTTTAATAAATAGAATTGTCGGTACTGGACAGAGAAAAATCCTAGACGAAACCCTAAACGACCTCTGTACAGCCCAAAAGTCGTTGTTTGAGTTGCTATGTCTGCTAGAGGCATAATCGGTTCTTATTTTAATGAAGATCGACGAGGCCGACCACTCAATGTGAATAGTGACCGTTATTGCGATATGCTGCAAAATTTTTGGGTGCAAAGTTACAGAAATTTAAAGATTTCAACTCAAGAACGCGGTTTCAACAAGATGGGGCTACTTGCCATACATCAAATCAAACAATGGAAGCTGTTAACGAATTATTCACTAGTGAGGTCATTTCGCGTAGGGGTAACATCAACAGGCTTCTCAGAAGCCCCGACCTTAGTCCACTTGACTATTTTGCATGGGGATACCTTAAAAGTAAGGTCTATGAGAATAATCCGACGAACCTGACGCAAAACAGGTCAGAAATGGCAGCAATATAGTGAGCTATGTGTCAGCGTGTGATCGCCAATCTTCGTTTCCGATTAGAAGAGTGCCTGCAGCGTAACGGTCACCATTTAATATAAGGAAAACAAATGTTAACTTCCGCTATTTGATTGATTTACACGACAATTATTTCGTCATACCATGAATTCATCAGGTGAGTATTTAAACTGAGGTATACAATGTAAAACATGACCTTAAATACAAAGCTCTGGTACATACAATAGAGGGGTGGAAAGAGATGGTTTTCAATCAAAATGATAAATATTAAGTAAAATAATAAGAAACGGTTTTTTATTTGATAGAAGGATTATTACAAAATTTGAATATCAAAACAGATTTAATCTGTTAGTCTTCTACAATTTTAATTTCAAAAAATTTACTGAAGAAACTTTAAGAAATAAATTAATGTCTTTATAAGCACTGCTCATATTTAATAGACGTATAAAATCGAAATTCATCATACAATATTAAATGGAATTAAGAAAAACCAACGAATATAAATTATCAATTAAAATATAAATAAACAAACATTTTTTGTTTCGTTCCAGGCATGCGTACTGAACTCTTCAGACAAACGTACGAAGCCCTGTTTGTTACAAAATGTATTGTTTTCTGATCCTATATTTATAAAAAATAACTCTTTCTCTAAAATATATAAAACATAATTTCAAGAACTTCTCAAAAACTAATTTATTTGAAATATTCAATATATTTAAATAAATTACTTCAAAAAATCTCAAAACATGTAGCACATCCTCAAAAAATAATTAAAATTACGATAAGATCAGTTCAACTTCACATATAAAAAATAATAAAATCAATTAAACAATAAATAGACTTACCGAATGCAATCTTCAGAAATATATGATCTTCAGAAACATGCACATAGGTAAATTTAATATTCAAGGTACTCTATGTTCTATGCTCTCTAAAAATCATACAAAGCTTATAAGGCACTTAAATGGTCTTAGTTAAAACCATTCAACACTGTTTAATGAATTTCTATTGAACTCTCATTGACTATGTAAGTCAATGAAATAAATTTTGTTTCGTTTGAATTGTGAAATTTTGGACATACAAGTAATATTGCTTTCTTGTTATTTATTTTATCAAGTAAATTATCTACAGTTAAGTGATTGAAATCATTATTGAAAGCTATTTGTTTAATGGTTTGATGATTTTTATCGCTTAATTGTAGATAATTTACTTGATAAAATAAATTACAAGAAAGGAATATCACTTGTATATCCAAAATTTCACAAGTCAAACGAAACAAAATTTATTTCAGTAACTTACATCGACCAAAAATTTTAAAAGATTACGAGATATTTAAAGAAAAAAGAAAATTATAACATATCTTTTAAAACCATTAATTTTTTGAGTAGCTTAGTAAAAAATAATACAGACGTTATTCCTAAAAACAAAAAATCAGGAGTTTACAAGTTAACATGTAGTGATTGCCCATATGTATATGTGGGACAGACAGGCCATTCATTAAAAACAAGGTTACGAGAACATGAAAAATGTTATATTAATAATAAACCAAATTCAACTTATGCCAACCATTTGTTAGAGACTGGTCATAATTTTAATATGAACTATGAAATATTACATATCGAAAACAATAGTCAGAAACTAAATCTGTTAGAAATTTTAGAGATCAATAGATATAATAAAAGGCAAATTTTATTGAATGATCAAATAGATTTAAACAGATCCCCCCTACTTAATATTTTTCATTGATTGTAAACCATCTCTTTCCACCCCTCTATTTTTTATACCAGAGCTGCGTATTTAAGGTCATGTTTTGCATGGTATACCTCAGTTTAAATACTCACCTGATGAAGTCATGGTATGACGAAACAATTGTCGTGTAAATCAATAAAATAGAGGAAGTTAACATTTGTTTTTCTTATATTGAAGATGAACTGCCGTCAAGTGAAGACCGAGACAATCAAAAATTTGGTTACCATTTAGATAACATAATCTTTTCTAAATAATTTTCCACTTTATATTGTAATAATGAACAGTAAACTTTTTTTTATTTCAAGTAGTTTTTGTTTTATCGAAGTAACAAATATTCGATACTCCTTATGGATACCTTGTACCAATGTAAACTGAATATATTACATCAAGAAAAATAATTCTTTGATTAAACCTACTGGTTTCGTATTTCAAAATAGAACCACTTACATTCTTCTTGTCGGTTATATCATTCTTGCCGATACTAAATATCGTAAGATTTTTCAAATTGTCCATGTTTTCGATTTCACGGATCGAATTGTCGAACAAAGAAAGCTTGGTCAGATTGACTAAACTATCGAGATTTTCTATTTTAGTAATTTTATTGAATGATAAATCTAAGTCAGTTAGTTCAGTGAGTTTCTCCAGGTTTTCGATTTTTTCGATGAAATTGTTATCCATTTTGAGTATTTTCAAGTTCCTCATCATCCACAAATGATCGATTCGTAATATTTCTGAAATGTAGACAAAATTAAACTTCAAACCACGATAACGTAAGTGCTGAATTTTATTGGGAGTAAAAAAAAGTGATAATAAAATTTATTGATTCCAAACAGTCACAATATTACGAAGATGAAACAAGTCAAAGAGTAACAGAAAAAGAACAATTAGCATCTCTCACAAAATTCTTTAAATTCTGTAGTATTATATGGCTCACAGTACAGAACTAGTACATATAGAGGGCATTCTTGAATTTTACATGACATAAAAGGTTTCTCAAGTCTAAGGGACTATAGTATATTGACTAGATTTATAGCCATACATTCAACATATTATATAACTCTTAGAACAGTTTTGTGAATTGGCACCGAAAAAGAAGACATTCTTCCGGTTGAATTGAGACTTCTGTGAACTTCAAAATAGTGAACATGCTTTTCGAAGAAAATCAATAGCTTGTATATATAAAATACTCTACAGGGTGACGAGAAAAATTTCGGACAAATTTTACTGTGTTCTGGAACGAAAGTATTTTAGCGCAGATAAATAATTTGTATTCTATTAGATTCTCTATAATTTCTTGTACTAATATGTGAATTTTCAGTTTGATATTACTTTATTTTGCAGAGTGTTAGAATGTCAAACAAACGTACTGCAATTTTGGAGCTGTTTCATCAAGGTGCTTACCTTGATCAATACGAAATTATTCGTTTGCTCAATGTGCCTCGACAAACCGTGTCCGATGCAAGGAGCTTGACCATGATGGTCGTTGTCCAGGAAGTGGGAGAAAACGCACTGTCAATACGCCTAGCAATAGCAACATCGTCAAGGAGCGAGTCGATCGAACTCCGAGGGCCTCCCATGAGCAAAATAGCCCATGAGACAGGTGTCAATCGTGAATCCGTTCGTCAAATGTCCAAAAAGAAGCTCAACCCCAAGCCACACAAGCTCCAAAAGTTCAACATCTCAAGGATGAAAACAAGCGCGTACGATTTCAAAAATGCGGCCACTCCGTCTCGCCTCCGTTCAGCAATGGGAGCACATTATTTTCACAGACGAGAAGCTTTTCACCGTAGAACAATCCTACAACCACCAAAACACCATAGTCTGGTCCGCAGAGGCTCTCGGCACGTCGGCCATCGTAGAACATCGTCAAAATCCGCAATCCGTCATGGTCTGGGGCGCAATTTACGTCAACGGCAAAACACCCTTGGTTTTCATGGATCAAGGGTTCAAAATCAATCAAGAAGTCTACCGCTGCGACATTTTTGAGGCCGTAGTACTTTCGTGGGCTAAGCAGCACTTCGGCGACACGCATTGGATCTTTCAACAGGACTACGCTCCGGCTCACAAAGTGAAAATGACGTAGGAATGGTGTAAGACCTATTTTCCGGGTTTCATCACATCTGCAGAATGACCGCCCTACTCGCCGAATCTCAACCCAACGAACTACAGCGTGTGGATGATTTTGAAGCTCAAGGCGTGTGCTAAACACCACAAAAGTTTGGAGTCGCTGAAGCAATCCTTGCATTGGGAATACGACCGATTAACGCCCGAAAAGCGTCGGTACATTGCAGAAAATTTCAAGAAGTGTTTGAAACTGTGTATGGCCGCCAAAGGAAGCCATTTCGAAACCGCTTTAATATATTATTAGTTACCAAATGTTTATGTTGTTAATATTCGTTGTTGTTTTGTTTAATTTCTTTTGTTTAATAAAGTTGAATGAAAAAAAGTTTGTACCAGGTTTTTCTTGTCACCCTGTATATTATTTTCCCTGAATAAAACCCTACATGAGTCCCTATATCCCATGTACAGCATAGTCCTTAATGATCTTTTCTGAGCAACTATTCATGTATAATGAACTGTCCCAAAAGAATAGACTAAAAATTCGCATAATAAACTATATTTAACAACTCAAAATCCACTTGTATTCGCAGCCAAAAAAGCATATAACTCATAGTATTGAGTATACCTCTTAAGATGTACAGGGTGGGGACCCCATGACTCTTTAACTGAATTAACTAAATTATTTGATTCATTAATGGCATTTGAAATTCAAGGAGATCTTATTTTATTAAATAGTTAGTATCATCAGCAAACATCTTGAATGAGTGTCTTATTGAATTACTGGCTTTTGGTAACCTATATATATATATATATATATATATATATATATATATATATATATATATATATATATATATATATATATATATATATATATATATATATATATATATGCCTAGAAGGTCCTTGGTCGTTAAGACCCGGACCTTCTAGAAGAAACTCCCATAATGGTGATTATTAAAAAAAAAAAAAAAAAAAAAAAAAAAAAAAAAAAAAAAAAAAAAAAAAAAAAAAAAAAAAAAAATATATATATATATATATAATGAAAATAACAGGTCCAGGTGCACTGCCCTGGGGCACACCCGTAACAACCTCTCTCTCATTAGACTTCAGTAGTTCACCATCCTTTTCCATGACAACTATTTGCTTTCTAGATAACACACAATCTTCGAGAATTGCCAGCAGTTTGGAATGTTCGACACAATCAAAGGTCAGATCCAAGAATAAACCCATTGGAATCTCCTTGTTCGATGGCAACAGAAGCTTCATTGATGAGTTCATAGATTATCTGATATAATATTGAATTTATGGAAAAAATTCAATAGTCTGTTGGTTAAAAGTTTTTCAGGGACCTTAGAGAAGGAAGACGGTTTCACAATCGCAATTTTTAAGCTGGTCTGGAAAGGTACCCTCCTTGAAACAACGGTTTATTATGAAAGCTAGTGGTTCTAGAATTATGTAAATTGAATGTTTTACTATTTTCGTTGGTATTGCATCATATCCACAAGATCTATTTTTCAAAGATTTGACAACTTTCAAAATTTCCTTTTGTGAAATATCAAACAAAAAATGACCTTTTAAGTCCATCTCGATCTATATGAATTGTGTTTCGTAGATTTTCAGTAAGAGCAGATGGAAATCAACAAAAAAATTAGTGAACTCATCAGGACCAAAAAACGATATATCATAACGTGGAATAGAATAACAATTCTTGTTTCCAATTAGAGAGTTGATAACCTTCCAAGAGGCCTTAGATTTATCTTCTGAACTTCTTATATAGATACTGAAATGTAATTTTCTCGTTCTAGGCAAAAGAGAATCATATTTTGTTTTGGTGGATTTATATTTGCTTTTGAATTCAGGTCTAGAAAGAGAGATTATGTGTAATATATCAAGAAGTTTCTTTGTTTACACCAGCACAGGTGTATGTGTGAACTTTCTTTTAGTTGCTGAAAGTTTAACTTTGATTTTAGGGAAGCAAAGTTTTAAAGCTTCGGAGTATGGAAAATATTCCAGAGCTAATACGATTTTGACAACAGATGTCGCTACCAGTTCATTATTCTATTGTTTCATCATTTGGATGTGTCATCTTAGGCTTTCTTTTCAGCTGAAGTGTAGACAAAATAGTTTGTGTTTTTGCAAAGAGTTTTACTTCAATATGAAGAAAAAGGCTGCCGGAAGTCATCATATTTGAGTAGATGTTTATGGTTAGCATGCTCTAGTTGAACAAACATGTCAAAACTGGTTTGTCTGCTTTAAAAGCGGCAATTTTGATTTGGAAGACGAAGAACGATCTGGACAATCACCAAAGTTTAAAGATGAAGAATTAGAAGAAGGACTCAATTAAGATCTATCATAAATGCAAGAGAAACTCGGAAAATATTTGAAGACACTCAAACCGCCATTTTTCATCGTTTAAAAGCCACGGGAAGCCATGAATCTAGAACGCCTTCTTTCACGTGTGAACAACTGCTCCAATAGCAAAAAAAAAGAGGTTCTTGCATCTAATTGTGACTGGCAATGAGAAATAGGTCTATGAAGATAATCCCAAACATCGGGTTACATATGGATACCTCATCATGATCTGTCAAGCGAGAAGATCATGCTGTGTATTTGGTAGGTACTACAATCGAATTAAAGGATAACAAGAGAGGTCTACCGATGACATATGATGTGTTTGAACCGAGCATTACAAGAAGAATGGCTGCAATACTCGGACTGACACGACAAAGTAATTTTACAGCATAAGAAGTCCTCCTCACCCGCCGTACAGCCCAGACATTGCTCCTCCCGATTACCATCTCTTTCGATCGATGTAACATGGCTAACAAGCACTTCTCCAATTACGATGAAGTCAAGAAATGCATCGATGCATGGATAGCGACCAAAGAACGGGCTTTTTTCGCAATGGAATCCATCAATTGCCAGAAAAAAGGGAAAAAGTAGTGGATATCGATGTACAATACTTTAAACTTTGAATATATAACCAAGTTTTCAGAATAAAGCCTCAATTTTCGAAAAAAAACTTAGTTATACTCCTAATAAAAAATAAAAAAATTTAACTATACTTCTGATTTTTAATCCATTTCAAAATGTGATTCTAAATTAATTCAACTCACTGCAGAACTCGATCCTTATCTCCGTTACTTTTTCAAAATTTATACCATCGTCTAATACTAATTTTACCGATTCATTTCCTGCTATTTGTTTTCGCAGCAGTTCCTCCAATAATTTATCATTTATAATACCAGGTATCTCTTTATAGCAAACACGGTTCTTCAAAAACTTGCCCCAGTCTTTGTTTCCTGTACTCGTATCTTCGATATCGCTCGAAGAAGTGCTGGACATTTTTATATTTGACAGTTTGAACGAAAACAAATTTGACAACAGAAGTCTTTGACATGATAACTTATGAAATGGACTATCGACGAAGCCCGCAGAAGCACGTCAGTGCTTTTCTCGAATTTTTTAAAATTCTTTTTCAATATTCTTCAACAATTTGCCAAAGTTTAGGCGGATATCGTATAATAATAAATATTGTCCAAAGTCCATGAATGAATGAAGCTGAAAAAAGATTGTTTGAAAAATACAAAAATTACCTACTGGCTACATAACCTAAGGTTGAGGCCATAAAAGAGATGGTTGAATTAATCTCATCGTCCTATACGTCAAATTTGATCTCTGCTTTGACATTGCAAATGTACAAATAAAGAAAAGTCTGAAGTTACCTTTAATCTTCGATGTTTATGTAGTCTTTGTTGTTCATAGTCAGTTCACGTGTAGTTTTTATTTTAATATTTAAGTTAAGAATACAAAATTGATAGCTGAATTTTGTGCGTCCCTAGCTACAAATTATGGATTCAGATACCATCGAAAATAATGAAAGCATTGAAGACGTTAGTGGCACGAGATGTATCCATTCTATATCAAATTCTTGTTTGTTGACAGAAGAACGTTTGAGGAAGAAACTCCAGTTCCACTTCATGAATCCAATAGAAAAATGGAATGCTAAAAGAAGATTCCCTTATAAATTTTCTGTCCAGCTTGTCAAGATTTTCTTGGTGACTGTACAACTATATTTATATTCTTACTCCAGATATCATTATGTTAATTACACGTTTGATAATCGTGTTACATTTTCGCATCTGTTTCTCAAAGGCTGGGATGCTACAAGAGAAATAAATACATATCCACCCACTGCTGGACCATTGGCTGTTTATGTGGTGAAGGATTTTTATGAAACAATAGATTTTGCGATGGAAGGATACGCCAATGTAAGGAAAGCAATTGGCTCTTATTCCTATACCAATGAGGACAATTCCATGCCAAGTATGGTGTTTTGTTTATATAGTTACAAAAAGGGAGAAATATATGGTTTCAATGAATCATATGTCTTCAATTCTGCGATAATAGAAAGTTGCTCCAACCTAACATATAACCCGCATGAAAAATTCAATGCAAAAGCGCATTTCCATGACACAGATATAAAATTTTCAGCTCTTGTTAGGGCAACATTGAAATTCTCACTAAAAACAGTCAATTTAAAATCTGTAGGAAGGATCTCACCTCCTAATTGTTATCAATTTGACATTACCATTCTATTCGATAATGAAGATCACGATGGTCAGCTTGTTTTAAGCCTTGATGCAAAACCAACAAGATTGATTTGTAAAGGTGATGTGGAGTATGTAATAGAAAATGAAATTGATGCTGTATTGAGGAGCTTGCTGAATTATTGTGTAATTTTCATATGCCTGGCTTCTTTATTACTATGCGGTAGAGCAATATGGAGAGCCCAGCAGTTGCGAAAAATTACAGAAAATTTTTTCATCACAAATTTGGATAAAAACTTGAATTGTAGTGACAAAAGAAAATTTTTGAATTTTTGGTATGTTACAATTATTGTCAATGATGTATTAATAATCATCGGTTCAATTATTCAACAACAAATCGAGAAAGACGAATTTAGTTCTGATCAATGGAATGTTTGTAGTGTCTGTTTGGGATCAGGAAATCTATTAGTTTGGTTTGGAGTATTGAGGTATTTGGGATTCTTTAAAACGTACAATGTCGTAATTTTAACCTTAGAAAAAGCAGCTCCTCAAGTTTTAAGATTTTTGATATGCGCAGTGCTTATATATGCTGGATTCACTTTTTGTGGGTGGCTAGTTTTGGGGCCATATCATATGAAGTTCAAATCTATATCCACAACTTCAGAATGTTTATTTTCTCTAATTAACGGTGATGATATGTTCGCAACTTTTTCCGTATTGAACAGCAAATCAACGTTACTATGGTGGTTCTCGAGAATTTATCTTTATACGTTTATTAGTTTGTATATTTATATTATACTCAGTTTGTTCATTTCTGTTATCATGGATGCCTACGAAACCATCAAGGAATACTACGAAAAGGGCTTTCCAAAAAGTGATTTACAAATTTTTATTGGGGAAACTAATTTAGAGGATGTCTCGAGTGGTATTTATAGAACGGGATCGACCGAAAGCTTAGGAGGTTTAGTGAAGGATTTGTGCTGTTGTTATAATTTTAAGAGGTCATATTCGACCATCCACACTTCCTCAACTGGTCAGTTTGCGTGATACAGAATACTATATTTTATGTGATATTTTACTCAAGTCAATTGTTATGAGATTCTAATGGAAGACCAAAGATAGTTTCACAAAGCCAACAAATAATTTCGATTTATTTTGTGAAGCATATTAATACTTCATAAAATTCAATAATTTCACTTTAAACCATGTGCCTCAAGTAGCCATTTCAGAAATAATAAAACTAATAAATGTATGAATTGAATTCTTTGTCTAAAATGTTTGTCATTTTTTTATATTTTGTATATTTATTATTTTAGAAATGATTTTTAGGCAACTACTGTAACAAAATTACCTAAGTAGTTCATTTCTCAGATGTAATATTAAAAAAACATTAACATATACTTAGTTACCAAGCAGAAAAACATTTTGAAATTGAAATGCCCAAATTTGAAATGTTTTGATTTATTAAATATTAAAATTTAATAATGACTAATTATTTCTATATTATTAATTTTTAACGAAATTGAATAAAAATGAGGGTTTTCTGTGACCTCAAATTGAATGCATAGTTGGTTGATTTTATTTTTGGAACTACGTTATTTTATGAATGGGAAAAATAAAATTTGTTGAATTTTAATAGTTTGATTATTGAATCTGAATGAGTACAAAATATAATGTATTGATTACTTTGAAGTTTATTTCCTTTTCGGTTTCATTAGCATTAGCTGAAACCGAAACTTTTCAGTTATGTAAATAATCTCAATGTCAGTTACCGTCCCACTACAGTGTTGCCAAAGTAATTATTTTTTAGTCTATCTTATCATACTGATAGCAGTAATAAATAAATAAATAGTTATTTTTGTGTTTTCATTGTGATATGAATAACTGATGCATACAATTACATTTTTGTTTGAGGATATTCATTTATATTTATTTTGATAGCACTGTTGAGTGGTTTTGTGTATTGAATTACTTGAATCCATTTTTTTTTATCTCAATTCCTTCCATGTGTTGAGTCAGTGATATATGAGACTTCATTGGAACTTGTACATACTCTTATTAATAATAATTGTACAGTTATTTGTAAATTAATGTATACTATATATAAGTATATACATTAAAAATGTTTTATAAAAAATGATGCTTTATTACAGAAAACTGGGAACTCTTAAAAAAAACAAAACAGCAAGTTTCAGAATGACGAGTGTCATCACTAACCAGTTTTTTTAAATGATATTTTGATCGACAACATTTTTCAGATACTGAACTGTTTCAGCCGTTACTATTTGGTAGTTGATCATAATTAAAACAAATTGTAGAAATTACTATGTTTTACTACCAATAAATTGATATTTTACACATTTAATTGTGACTCGAGTTTCGGGAATTAACTATCCCATCTTCAGACAACTGAAGACTCAACGAGCAGAACAGGGTATTTATGAATATACAGAGATAGAAGAGGTAATAAAAACACGTTAAAAATGAGAGGACGCTTAACTATTATTAGAACCTCTGCAGTCCAAAGAAGATTGGTAAACAGATGTTACTTATTTAAATATCTCAAAAATTTTGGATTTACGTAGATCCGTACAGTCATTCATTATTTTTATTTTAACTAATTTGAAAATTTCAAAAGAATTTAAATAATCAAGTTTCTTTCCTTTTAATTCTACATGTAAAATTTTAAGTTTATCTATTGTCGGAAAAGAATGGCCGTTTTTTAAACAAGGAGTGGCTAAAGTAGAAGTTTATTTATTTTTAATGAAATTCATTTTATCTTCGTTGAACCTCGTCCTGTATATTTATTAATGCACGTCGAACAAAATAACTCTTAAACTCCCGATTTATGTATGTTGGGTCCTTTGCATTAAATAATACGGATGATAAATTATTTTGTGTTTTGAAAGCAATATTAACATCTAATTTTGAAAAACTATTGGCCACTTTTTGACTTATGCTACCGAAGTACGTTAAATAAATGAATTTTTTGTTTTCTTTAGTTTTAATTATGGGATAAATTTCGTATATAGCTATTTTAGATTGTTTCTGTCGAATTAGATTATATTGGGGTTGAAACCGTTGTTCGCGGCGAACAACGTACCTTCCAGACAAGGTTCAACGAACATAAAATGAGTTTCATTAAAAATAAACAAACTTTTACTTTTGCCACTCATTGTTTAGAAAACGGCCATCCTTTGCAGACAATAGATAAACTTAAAATTTTACATGTAGAATCAAAAGGAAAGAAATTTGATTATTTAGAATCTGTTGAAATTTTCAAATTAGTTCACAATAAAAATAATGAATGACTGTACGGATTTATGTACATCCAAAATCTTTGAGATATTTATTTAAATAAGTAACATCTGTTTACCAATCTTCTTTGACGTGCCGAGGTTCTAATAATTGTTAAGCGTTCTCGCATTTTAAACCTTTTTTAACGTATTTTCATTACCTCTTCTACCTCTGTATATTCATAAATACCCTGTTCTGTTTGTTGAGTCTTCAGTTGTCTGAAGATGGGCTAGTTAATTCCTGAAACTCGAGTCAATTTAATGTGTAAAATATCAATTTATTGGTAGTAAAACATAGTTATTTCTCCAACTTGTTTTAACAACATTTTTGTTTTCAGTGCAAGTGAAAATCATGTTTTTATAATGAAACAGTCGGCTATCAGCAAGTGGTTAAAGTGGTTATTGCGTCAACAAATGCACCAATTGCAGTTACAAAGTGTAACATATTTGTGTTTAGTTGCTAGTTTGAATTTGCACATACATGCGTACTTTGTTATTCACCTAAAATTAACTAAAACATTTTTAATCAGGAACTTATTCTCTCTCTCATCATTTTTTTCAAATTTTTCCCGAGGTTGTTTTGATTCACTGTTGTGGGCAATGGGAAACCGTTGTTCGTTGCTATGTCTTTTACAGTTGTATATTCTGGTATGGAAAAGACAGTCGGTAATATAAGAAATTCATTGTTAATCTAGAGGACCACGAATGTCCAGTAGAGCAGTGGAAGAATCAAAACCTCAGTGCGATGCGATGACGAATAAACGACTGTTCCCTCCCAATAACAGTAGGGGGATGATTCGAGCGAAATGAGCAGTGCAGAGCCGAAGCTGTAGTGGTACTCTGATGAAGTCCCTTAAGATTTCTAATACATTTTTGTTATTATCTATGATTATTTTTCAAATTGGCCTGTTTATGTACAAACCTCACCATCATAAATGCTAACTAACTTCTTTCTGTACCAAACATCATTAATAAGGAGTATGAGCTATAGTAATAGAAAGTTCTAGAAATCGAGACAGTGTAAGACACATCAGCATAACAATTCTATACTCAAACAAACTCGACAAGGTTTTGTTGATCAGAGGCAAATTGCAGACATGCGTACGTTTCAAACTGATTGGTTTTCGTCAGTGCAATGTGACTCCAAATCTGTCAAGTATCTATATTCGCTATACACAGAGACACTAAGATAATAATAATACACTTAGTGTCTCTGTATGTTATGTTATGTCATTTATGGCGAGCGGGCGTCTGTCCCACGGACTATTGTGGTTCACCCCTAATTTATATCTCCTCCACGAGATCCAGTTTTTGGATAAAACCGATAATCTTGTTCAGGGGTAATTTTTTCAGTTCGCTGTGGGCTATAAAAGCCTGGCCAAAGACCTCGAATCTGATGCGACTCACCGCTGGGCATTCTGAGAAGATGTGCATGGCTGTTTCAGTGTCCTCAAGACACAGCCTGCATTCATCGTCTTCAGCCAGACCGATTTTGTGCAAATGCGCTTTCAGTCTGCAGTGACCTGTCATAATTCCGACAATTTTTTTTAGTTTGGCCCAATCCAGACCTAGCACTAGGTTCGCCATATTTTTGTTCGAAGCTGTTTCAAGGAATAACTTCGAATGTTTCAGGCCAGAATAGCTCCGCCAGAAAGACTCTAGCCTTGAGCTCATTCTGCCTGTTATCGCCTCTTTAGCCACGTCATGTGGTATTCCCAGGAATGGTTCCGGTCCTACCAGAGGCAGCGCAGCTCCAGCAAACGCCAGCCGATCTGCCTCCTCGTTACCCAAATAGTTTGAGTGGCTCGGTATCCAAACCAGAGTGATTCTGCTATACATACCGAGCCTGTTTAAAGCCGTGCGGCAACTCCAGACTGTTCTTGAGGTACAAGAGCTGGATTGCAAAGCTTTTAATACTGACTGACTATCAGTAAATATTTTGATTTTACCGTGGTGGATTTGCCATTTTATCAGCAGTTCTGCCGTGGTCTCAATGGGAAATAGTTTTGCCTGGAATATGGTTGCGTTTTGACCGAGACTCAATGAGATGTTAATTCTCGGTTTGCTCCCATAGACTCCCGCTCCTGTTCCGTTCGTCGTTCGTGAGCCGTCTGTGAACAAGCCAAGGTTGATTCTCAATAGAACCTCAGCATGCTGGGTCCATTCGTCCCGGCTGGGGACGATTACATGCAAATTCCGTTCTTGGCTCGTGACTTTTGACATTAGATCCGAGGGCATCGATAGGATATTGTTCGTTAAAAGCTCGTCCAGCAGTCCTGAGCCTCCCATCACTATTGCCTCTGGCCGGTCAATCGCCAGTTTATATAATTTGTATGTGGTCTGTTCCGCCTCCCCCTGCACGAGTAGGTGCAGGGGTGCTAGGACCTCCATGGCTGCCGTGGGTGTGGTGCGAAACGCACCTATAATTGCAAGGCAAGCCTGTCTCTGTAGTCGGGTGAGCTTTTGTTCGCCAACCGTTTGTTGGCCTTTCTTCCACCACGCTACAGCGCCATACACTATCCGTGGTCTAATTACCATAGTGTATAGCCAGTACATCTGCCTGGGCTTTAGGCCCCAGGTTTTACCACAGAACCGCCTGCAAGTCCAGAAACCCATTCTGGCTTTATGACACACTTTATCTAGGTGTGCACTTCAGCTGAGGGGTCTTGTCCAGGTTCCCAGGTATTTTACCTCAAATGAGAATTGTATTATTTCACCACGGATAATCAGCGGTTCTAAACCATTCAACTTCCGTTTTTTAGTGAATGGTACTATAACTACCTTTAGCGGGTTAAGAGACATGTCTTCCCTTATATACCATTTGTCAATAGTGTTCAGTATCTCTTGAAGGACGGCCGATATCGTCACCTCCGATTTACCTTTCACTATGATTGCCAGGTCATCAGCAAATGCTTGAAAGTCGACTCCCCACAGCGAAATGATCGCTAGCAGGTCATCAACGAGAAGGGTCTACATTAAGGGTGAGAGAATATCTCCCTGGGGACAGCCCTTCGCAGCCTTGAACTCGAAGACCTCATCCTGGTATGAGGTCGGTATCTTCTGCCGCAAAGCATTGCCTTTATCCATCTACAGATTAGCGGGTCGATTCCTCTCGCAGCGAGAGAAGCCGGCAGCGTATTGTTAAAAGCACCTTCAATGTCCAGAAACGCTGTTAGTGCTATCTCTCGATTATCGAGAGATTGGTTTAATTTTTCGACCAGATTATGCAATGCAGGTTCTGCTGATTGGTCAGCCTGGTAGGTGTATTGATAAGGGCTAGGGTGACTGTCAATTAGCATCTTCCCCCTGATATGGACATCATACACCTTTTTCAGCAGGAACGATGTCAAGCTTATTGGTCTGAACGAAGAGGGTTCCGGTTCTGTTCGTCTCTGTGTACATTGCACTGACGAAAACCAATCAGTTTGAAACGTGCACATGTCTGTAATTTGCCTCTGTGATCAACAAAACCTTGTTGAGTTTGTTTGAGTATAGAATTGTTATACAGATGTATGTTACTCCTTATTAATGTTTAGTGTGTGCAGAACAGCCGAATTAATTTATTTAAATATGAATATGCTAACTCCTTTCTGCGTAAAAGAAATAATGCATCCTCCATTTTTTGGTGTGTGGCGGGAAGAATTTTAAACAGTACATATTTCGTAAAATTTAGAGAACATGTTGAGAATTTTACAATATAGATACCAATGAATAGGACACTGCATGACCGATCGTGTTTACGTGAAAGAAATGTATGAAATATAGAAAAACTTGATAAACACGAGAGATGCAAAAAATGGTGGAATCATTAACTTTGAATTCTTCAATTTTTATTTTAAATTTTGGATAGAGTAGTCCGTTAGTTTATGATAAATTATTGAATTGTATCAGTCCTTACTTGGTGAAAATCCATATTAAATAATTTGAAATAAAGTTATTCTGATTTTCACAAATTTTTATTGTTAAACTCACAACAATTGTTTCGCTATCACAGTAGCATCATCAGGCAAGATCACTAAAAAAAAAGAAAAAAAATTAATTAAAAAAAATTATATGATAAATTAATTCAAATGGACTGAGCTAACCGGTATTATACGGAGTACTCTTACGAACGCTTACCTTTTTATCCTGATCATCTAGTGGCGGGAGAATAGAATGTTTCATTGTGTAGACAACCCAAATTACACCTAACGAGAGCAAGAAAACAGTGAAGGGAGGTTCAAATATTCAGAAAACAGTAACGTCAGAATAATATATTTATATTAGTAATACTGAAAAGCAGCAATCCTCAATGAACACAAACAAACACTCAGCCTGCTGTTAAATTCAGTCTACTCAGTGGTTCGTAAAGCTACACGGTGAACCCAATAGCGCCCCGGATCTAAATCACTTATTTTCACATATCGTTAGGTCGGTAACTAGTTCGAATCGGATATCATTCTTATACAGGGAAGAGGGTTAAAGAGGACGGGATACAGCCAGCATGCATCTACAATTGCACTTCCTGTAACCAGTGCAAAACCTAACAGTTACAAGGGGTCAGAATTTGAAAGGACAGTAAGGTCGGTAACGCGGTATGCCCAGAAGATGACCTTGAAGATAGGATCTAACATAACTCGAGTCGAACAGAAACGTAACTATCAAATGGACTGTATCTGGCTCTCTCGGGGTGACCAAGGCCCAGGAAGGTTTAGATATCCCTAAAGAACAAATCGAACACTACCTGAAGGGTCATGCGAACTAATCCTAGGGATATCACAATACCTCGGGACAATGATCTAGCAATCGTTCACACATTCTCACAATAGCGTTGAATATCCGGAGCTGTCTACTGTCTCTATACGATACGTTGTCCTCTACCAGTACTACTCAGTGATTTACCCTGAGTCACCGGTTCACAAAGAATACAGTCCCTCAAAGTAAGCACAAGTTTGCATATGGCAAACATGTAACACAAACTGGCTAGGACATTATAAAATACATATAAAATCCGATCACCGGGGCGTGTCAATGAACGTTACAGTAAAAGAAAACAAAGAAATAGGTTTTAGCGAACAACTTCTTCGCTCCTCGCTCCAGAAACCTGCCTTGCTTTGTCGCAGCTTGACCGGCGTATCAATAGAGGACACGACCAGTCTAAAGATTCATGACTAACCGTCCCAGCCGAGTTCAAGTAGGGCAAGGCACAGCGTTTGACGACTACCGTTCCAAGCGGAACACATGGTCATGGCGTCACAGGCAGAGCTGTCTGATGACTTTCAGATGCGCAGATTCTGAAACGAAACGCCGTCTCCCGAATCAAGAGGTGGAAGCACCCTCGCAACACCGCATTTCCTTCTAGAGCTTCATTGGTGACCTCAACGTGATATTGCCTATTCCATCTAAAAAACGTCCAATTTTCTCGGGGACTGCTAGTCCTACCGGTAGCGCCGCTGCGAAGTTATCGGCTGTAGATATGTTTCTACTCTTCTCACTAAGGACGTATAAGATCCTTCTCCACAGAAGCACTGTGATGTAATACTCGAACATCGCCAAGGATACTTGGAACTGTTTATCTTTAGTTAAATACGAATATAAATCTCTGGTGATCGTGGTAATCTGCGACACGTCAATCGAAAAATCAAACCCCTGTGCGGGTGTTATCGATAAGTCTCCATCAAGCTTATATCACTAACGGGTCGTTCTTCAAGTGCGTTGTTTTTTGTGGCTAAGTTCCTTGGGGCAAAGTTTCCTTTTTCCTCTTGTCCCGCGGTCTTCGCTAATCCAGCCTTAGGCCGTACAAGTTTCTTCTTCTCTTGGTCTTGAGGATGATCTTCCTCTACTGGTTCTGCGTTGTGCTTTTGTTTTGGTCGGTTTCGCTAATAGTTCCGTTTTGGCATGTTTCCTCCCTTAGAAGCCTCTCGCTTTGCTTCGTCTGCCATTTCGACTTTTGGTAATCATTTAGGTTTGTATCCAAAGTTTGGATCCATCTTACGACGAAGCAGAGCGAGAGGCTCCTAAGAAAGGAAACATGCCAAAACGAAACTATTGGCCAAACCGACCAAAAGAACAGCGCAACGCAGAACCAGTAGAGGACGATCATCCTCAAGACCAAGAGAAGAAGAAACTTGTACGGCCTAAGGCTGCATTAGTGAAGACCGCGGGACAAAAGAGAAAAGGAAACTTGAAGAACGACCCGTGTCGTAAATGACCACGATCACCAGAGATTTATATTTGTATTTAACTAAAGATAAACAGTTCAAGAATCAGGTATATTTAGCTAACATTTGGCATAGGTATTGAAATTTGAGTTTACACCATGTGACATGCCAATTTCGATTGCAAATCTACTCGGTGATATTTTTTCTGAAACACTGTCCCATGTTTTACTCCAGAACTTTTTTTTGATGAGCCTCTGTTAGATTGAAAAATTGCATAAAGAAGCTTTGTTGTTATACTAAACCTTATGGTCTCTTGCAATTCTGTCGTATCTACTACCGATTTCGAGAAAAAACTTTTGAACGATTCTCTCGAAATCCTCAGAAAAATCCAAATTGTGATAAATATTCAGTTAGTAAGCTGTGGTGGATAAATTCATTGTTAGTTTTGACACACCAAACTAAACTCCTGTGGTTTGAAAAGTAAAGGTGGTTGCAATTTGTATCAAAGCATGCCAAATTTCAGGAATTCTGAAATGGCTGACATTTATATATTTATTATATATATAGAGCACTTCGTGAAATTTATGGTTTACATAATCGTCCATCAGAGCAGCTTATGCAACAACAACAACAAGACAAAGAACTGTACGTACAGAAGAAAATATCGCTGCTGTAAGTAATAGTGTTAATGGTGACCCTATTCGTCGACGTTCACAACAAGTTGGACCTTGTGCATCCAACACATGGAAAATTTTACGTAAAGATCTTTGTCTACACCCATACAAGATCCAACTGGTTCAAGAAATAAAGCCACTTAACCATAATAAGCGTCGTTTGTTTGCTGATTGGGCCCTAGAACAGCTTGAAGTTGATCCACTTTTTTATCGTAAAATTGTGTTTAGTGATGAATCTCATTTCTGGTTGAACGCCGATGTAAACAAGCAAAATTGCCGTATATGGAGTGAAAAAAATCCACAAGAAGTTCTGCAGATTCCATTGCATCCTGAAAAATGCACTGTATGGTGTGCTTTACACGCTGGAGGTATCATCGGTCCATATTTCTTTGAAAACGATGCTGGAGCTAATGTTACAGTGAATGGTGCTCGTTACAGATCAATGATTATTCGTTTCAAAATTTGAATGATATCGACCCTGAAGTGTTTTGGTTCCAACAAGATGCTACTACACCTCATGCTGCTACCGTAACAATTGATTTATTGAAAGAAAGATTTGGCGATATTTCGAGGAATTGTCCAATTAATTGTCCTCCAAGATCATGCGACATAATTCCACTGAATTATTTTCTTTAGGATAATGTCAAGTCATTGGTTTATGCTGATAAACCAGAAACAATAGACACTTTGGAAGCCAACATAACTCGTGTTATTGATGAAATGAGACCTGAATTACTCGAAATAGTGGTCCAGAATTGGTCTGGCCGAATGCGGTTCCTCAGAGCTAATCGTGGTGGACATATGCCGGAAATTATTTTTAAAACATGAATGTCCATGAAATTATCTTTCAAATAAAATAAAAATTTGACTTCAATCTTAATTTAAATGTGTTTTTTTTTTCAATTTGAAGTTCTATCACTCTACAAAAAACACTCGATAGTTGTTAGCACTTCGGTAGAAAATTAGCAGACTGTATGTGTAAATTTGATAATGATTAGAAATACACCACAAATCTCAGATGGACACTCACCCTCATCCACTGAATTCCTGGTTAGTTGGGGATCCCCTTGTCTGGAACTCTGACACCAACACCTTGTTGAACTATCGTTCTTGTAATAAGAAATTCTGAACACTTTTTGCTTTGAAAGAATTAAAAAACTCATAAGCCGGAAAAATATCGAACGTAATGTCGATCCGTGATCATTAAGAATCTGGTCGAAGAAAAAGTCTCTCGCATGCGCACAGTGTCATCTGAAAGATGAGTGGTGCATATATGCGCAATTTCAGAAATAAATTAGGGAAACTTGAATGCTGCACTAACATAGCCGCCCACAAAAACCCCTATGGGTTTTTCTAAAGAAAACAGAAAAAAAAAGTTTCCTCCTTTTAAAGAGAACACCATGTAAGTCACCAGAAAATTAAATTTAAATAATAGAAAAGAAAAATAATAACAAATATAGAAATACATTATTTTTATAAAGGAAAATAATTTGAAAATCAATTTCTCGGAAGTGGACAAAGCTTCACAACGGGTCTACGGAAAATACCATTAGCTGTTTTCACCGCAGCTACCCTATTGTGTCCATCCTCTCCCGGAAATAATTCCACAATGCGACCAACCGGCCATTTAAAAGGCGAAACGACATCGCTTTTGATCAAAACAAGATCGTCGAGCTCAATTTCTTTGGCCGGCTCAGCCCACTTGAAACGCTGCTGAAGTGTATTAACATATTCCGCGAAGTACCTTTTCCAAAAATCTCGCTGCATTTTCTGTATAAGCTGCCATCTAGACAGTCTGTTTAATTTCAAATGAGAAACATCAACATCAGGAATTGTTGAATTCAAGGGTTCTAAAGTGAGAAAATGCCCTGGTGTGAGCGGAATTAAATCATTAGGATCTGAGCTCTGAGAACATAATGGCCTCGAATTCAGAACAGCTTCGATTTGACAAATCAAAGTTGTAAATTCTTCATAGGATAGTCGCTGATCTCCTACCACTCGTAGTAAATGAGATTTAACCATTTTTACACCCGCTTCGGCAAGGCCATTAAAATGTGCACCCGTAGGGGGATTGAAATGCCACTGGAAACTTAGAGTTCCAGAAGTTTCTTGAGCTAACTTCAAAAATTCATTTTGAGCTCCAATGAAATTCCGACCGTTATCGGAGTAGCACGCATGAATCATGCCACGTCGAGAAATGAATCGACGGAATGCCGCGATAAAACTACACGTAGAAAGCTCCTGCGTTAATTCTAAGTGAATAGCTTTGGTTGTAGTGCACACAAAAACGCATATATAAGATTTTAAATATTTTGCACCCTTTATGCGATGCATAGTTACGAAGAAAGGTCCGCAGAAATCAATAGCAACGTGAGAAAATGGCTTTAATTTAGAAATTCTGAAACTTGGAAGATCAGCCATTTCAGGTGGTTTGTAAGTATTTGGACGGGCACGAAAACATTGAAAACAATTAGAAATAACTTTTCTTATTGTTCGACGAGCCGATAGTATCCAATATTTTTGAAGAAGTAAATTATGTAACGTTTTTGAACCGGGATGTAAATATTGCTTGTGAACCGACTCTACAATCAAAATCGTTAATTTATGTGAGCTAGGCATCAAAAGAGGGTGTTTTGCGGCATATTCAATATAACTGGATTTCTTTAAGCGGCCGCCCACCCTGAGAAAACCTAGAGAATCTAGAAAGAGTGAAAGTTTCCGAAAGGGTTTAGGTAAAATTTTGTTTTTGTTAATAATTTCTATGATATCAGAAAATACCGAATATTGCGTATGTTTTATTAAACACATCAACGATTCATTCAACTCATGAATTGTTAAAATGCCTGTTTGTTTAAGGGAACCGGGTTTTGAAATTTTCGAAAATCGTAAACAGTAACTTAAAATTCTTTTTATTTTTTCAAGAGAGGAAAATTTATTTAAAAGGTTATCTAAATCGTCCATTGGAATATCTACATATAAAGATATACTTTTTTCTTCGGCAGAGACTACATCATTATTAAGTTCTGAAGTTTGAGCAGAAAAATTTGGCCACTCGGTTTTTGGGCTGGATAGGAATTCCGGTCCATTCCACCACATTTCGAAACGAATCAATTGCAATGGGTTCATTCCTCTAGATGCACAATCGGCAGCATTTAGAGATGAAGGAATATACATCCATGAATCGGGAGATACCAGTTCCTGAATATGGTGTACTCGATTGGCAACAAAAGTTTTCCAACGGCTCGGTGAAGCATTGAGCCAAGAAAGAACTACCTGTGAATCAGTCCAGCAAGTGATTTGATCGAATAAGAGTCGACTAGAAAATGTGTCAGTCACAAATTTGACCAAATCAGCCAAAAGCTTTGCAGCAGTCAGCTCAAGTTTAGGAAGAGTAATTGTTTTTAAGGGGGCAACTCTCCCTTTAGAACAGATTAGAAATACGTGAATAGAATCGCCTCTCTGTAATCTGAGGTAAATTACCGCTGCGTAACCTATGCTTGAAGCGTCACAAAATCCATGTAACTCACATCTCTCATATTGATCAAAGGTGATTCGCCTAGGGAGACGTAATCCAGAGAGTTCTGAAAGTTCACACTTCAATTGTGTCCATGAATTTTTAATGGACTCGGGAAGTTCTTCGTCCCAATCCTTTTTCAAGGACCAAATACATTGCATAATGTATTTTGCCTTTAAAAGAATGGGACACAGAAAACCCAATGGATCGAAAATCCGACCTATATCGGACAAGATGCCTCGTTTTGTGAGGTCTTTTGATATATTTTGGCACTTGTAAGAAAATATATCGAGAGAAGGGTACCACTGAAGACCTAGAACCTTCAGAAATGGTGGTTCATCCTTATCAAAGGACAAAGGAATCTGACAGTCAGAATGGTCTAAGGAAGAAAGCAATGCTGGAGAATTACTAGCCCACTTCCTCAACATAAAACCTCCGCGACTAAGCAGATCGATTAAATCCTTTTGAAGAGACAAAGCTTCAGAATCAGATGATGCACTACCCAGCACATCATCAATATAAGTTTGATCCTCTAGTATCTTACTAGCCATTGGAAAGTTTTCTCTCTCTAGGAGAGCTAGCTCACGAACGGTACGCATTGCCAAATACGGGCTACAATTGAGTCCGAAAGTAACTGTATTTAAGGTATACTCTGAAAGTGAATCGTTTGGATTAAAACGCCATAGAATTCTTTGGAAATTTCTATCAGAAGGAGATATTAAAATTTGTCTGAACATTTGCTTTATATCAGCTATGAATACCACTGCGTCTAAACGGAAAAGTAAAAGTAAAGAAACTATATCCTTTTGTAATTTTGGACCAGGAAGTAAAGTGTCATTTAAGCTCACACCTCTCGAGCCTTTTGCCGATCCATCCCAAACTACACGAAGTTTTGTGCTTACGCTCTCAGGCTTCAGAACACAATGATGGGGTAAGTAACAAAAATTATCATTGGGTATAGCTTCCGATGTGGCTAAAGACATATGTCCACTGTCAAGATATTCTTTCATGAAATCGGAATAAGAAGAATACAAAGATGGATTTTTTAATAAACGTTTTTCAAGTAAGAAAAATCTACGATAAGCTTGAGTATAAGTATCTCCTAGAAATGGTTTCGAATTTCTGAAAGGAAGCGAAACTATGAATCGACCGGTGGAATCACGAGTGGTCGTTTCTTTGAAAAAGGTCTCACACTTTTCATCTTCGACGGAGTAAAAATGCTTATCAGGAATTTGCTCTAATTCCCAGAACTTAGGAATACAGATGTCGACACGAACATCGGATTGAAGAAGAAAAGTTTTTGTTTCTGAACTTGTAGACGGATTGTTAACTTTACCCAAAAGAACCCAACCGAAAATAGTTTCAAGGGCGGTAGGCTGGCCTAATTTTCCAACGATACGTCCATTGAGTAAAATATGAGTGAAAAGCTCAGCACCAATCAGAATGTCTATTGGACTTGAGAGAAAATAATTTTCATCTGCGAGAGGTAAACCCTGTAAATGGTCCCATTGTCCCTTTTTAATAGAAAAAGCAGGTATATTAGAACATAATTTTGGAACAACAATAGCATCGAAAGAAAGTACAGGGCTGTCGGAATTTGTAGGTTTGATATCGCATGCAGTAATACCTTTTGAAGAAAATGAAGTCATTTCGTTCAAACCAAAAATAGTTGTAGAAAATTGATGTCTCTGTAACCCAAGATTACGAAAACATTTTTCGCTTATGAAATTTGATTGACTTCCTGAATCAATAAGAATGCGAACACGTTGAAATGTGCCATATCTATCACGGATATCTACCGCCGCAGTAGCCAATAATACTGTATTTTGTTCGGAAAAGGTGTTACCTGATACAGTTGAAGAATGTGGAATATTTTCTATGATAGTTGAACTATTAATATGGATCAGAGAGTGATGACGGTTATTACAAGTGCGACATTTGTACGACGAAAGACAATTATTTAGATTATGCGAATGATGTAAGCAATTCAAACACAGTTTATTTTGTTTGACGAAAGAAAAACGATCATTCGGAGATTTTGACAAGAAATCAGAGCATTTCGATAATCCATGTGAACCTTTGCAAAGGTAACACTTAACATTGGAATTATAATGAGTATTTTTTGTTTGTAATGAAAAACTATTGCTGGTCTTGGAATTATATTTATTATTACACTTCTCTTTGCTTACTGCAAATACTTTATTTTTAGAAGTAGTCAAATGTTGAACGGATTCTAGGGCCTTGCATTTAATTTCAACAAAATTATAAAGTTCCTTATATTCTGGAATTTTGCTAGAATCAGTTTGAATTTCAAAATTAGTTCGAGTCTCAATATCTAGTTTCCCTAGAAGTATATAGAAAAGTAAAAAATCCCACTGATCTGTACTGAAATTTAAAGCATTAAGAACTGCCAATGATTCGGAAAAGGTATTGAGTAGAATACGAAAATCTTTTGCAGTATTGCCTTTTAGTGAAATGAAAAAAATTGAATCTAATGCATTCGAAGCTATAAGTCTTTTATTTTGATATCTGTCAATAAGTTTTTTGAAAGCGGTGTTATAATTGTCGTTATTTATGGCGATACCATTTAGTAATTTCAAAGGCTCGTCTTTTAGGAAGGAAAATAAATATCTGAACTTTTCAACATTTGAAAGATTGGAATTATCATGAATTAATTTCTCGAACAGATCATGAAAAGTTGACCAAATTTTTGGATCACCGTCAAAAGTGGGTATATTAAGAGGTGGGAGTTTTGCAGAAGCTTCAACACTAACCGACGACGAATTAGAAGTATCATTTTTACTCATGTTATGATAAATAGACAAACCTTCATAATAAAAGTTTTCAGTCTCCCTTCTTATTTTCTCATGTGTATCAAATTCCGCCTCATCCTCAATCAGCATTATAATCTCATTATGACATTCTGAAAACCGCTCAAATAATTTTTTAATATCATCATACCTAGCCTTTAATTGCCCTCTTTTCGACGTATCAGTTAAGCTTTGCTTTGCAATAATGTAAAATTCCGAAATTCGACTAACGTATATTTTACGTTTGCTTTCAAATCTTTTGATGTTACTCATTTTTTGTGAAATATTTTATTGAATGAATGTAAATATAAAGTGATATATGTAAAGAACCAAATTATGCGAAGAAAAGATAATATAAAGAAAGTTTATTAGAACAGAAAGGGTGTCAACGAAAACTTCGGAAGTTGTAATCGTATTTGAGTTTTAATTATTTTCCAATATGAATTGAAAGAAGAAATATGCGGAATGAAAGAATATGTTTATATCGATTGAAGTGAACCTAAGTTGAACATATGGTTTTTTTTTTGTATGAAGCGATAAGCGTATACTGCTTGTACGGATTTATCGATTTCCTACAATCGATATGAATGAAAATTAATAATAATTTGATGGTGACCCACGTGGAAATCTCGAAATGAAAAGAAAGAAAATAAGAAATCACTAGTCAACCGGTTCGAATGGACCAAAATGTTAGCACTTCGGTAGAAAATTAGCAGACTGTATGTGTAAATTTGATAATGATTAGAAATACACCACAAATCTCAGATGGACACTCACCCTCATCCACTGAATTCCTGGTTAGTTGGGGATCCCCTTGTCTGGAACTCTGACACCAACACCTTGTTGAACTATCGTTCTTGTAATAAGAAATTCTGAACACTTTTTGCTTTGAAAGAATTAAAAAACTCATAAGCCGGAAAAATATCGAACGTAATGTCGATCCGTGATCATTAAGAATCTGGTCGAAGAAAAAGTCTCTCGCATGCGCACAGTGTCATCTGAAAGATGAGTGGTGCATATATGCGCAATTTCAGAAATAAATTAGGGAAACTTGAATGCTGCACTAACAATAGTAATACATTTTTTGTGATGATTCAACATGACTACAAGAGACCATAAAGGTTAATATAACAACAGAGCTTCTTTTTACAATTTTTCAAACTAACGGTGGCTCACCAGAAAAGAGTTCTAGAGTGAAACAATGTTCCAGAAAAAATATTACCCTGAAGATTTGCAATCGAAATTGATATTTCACATGATGTAAACTCTAAATTGTAATAACTATTTCAGTTGAATATCTTGTGAAACGCAGATAATATGATAAAAAAACTTGGAAAAAAGTTCAAACTTTAACTCTCTGTATCTCGAAAACGAAACTTTTGCGATCCCATGTTTGTGGGACTTTTTTTCTTTGAATTATTCAAGGAATCTACCTTCTTCGTTTTTACATCCGATTTAGAAACATGCTGTTTATACAACGTATCTTATTTATTATAATTCCGATATTAGGATCAATGATATTGGTCCATGGTTGAATTGTATAATTTTCTGCCAAAAACAAATATAACCTTATGTGTATTGCGTGTGTGTCACGCATAAGAGCAATCAACTTTTAAGAAACCTCGGAATGAGCCCTGTGACGTCAAGGCAAAATATCCAGTGTTCATGAAAATCCCACATAAGCAACGGAGCAGCGTGGAATCCGAGTATAACTCGAACTTCTCCCTCTGAAATAGTCAGTTCTCCTACGGTATTAAGCGCGTGCGAACTGACTTCTGTGCAGCTTTAAATGCCAGTCACCAAGAAGCTAACGCTCGATCTGCAAGACGGAAACGAAGTTATGACATCTAATGGTGAAAATTGCAACAACAATAGAAAGCCTGCCGCGGTCTCGAGGACTCTTTCTGAAAACTATGAACTGAACGACGTCGAAGTGCCTGGAACTCCAAAGACTCCGAGAACTTCAGCCACTCCAGGTAAAAGATATAAGTCCACAATTTTGAGCGATTCATTTTTGAAAATTTCTTCCTGGAAAAGCGTTTCTTCCAGTGGCGAATATTTTCCTGAGCGTTAAAACTTGTGCGTTTCCATTTAGAAATGATTTTATTTTTCATGTCATTCCATTTGTTCTTCTCCAGAAAATAGATAGACAAAGAATGTAAGTGAGAAAGAAATTTAAATGTTCGATTCACAAATAAACCAGAAAATTCGTCCGTCTCTAATTATAAAAAATTTTGTTTACAATTTTGATCTTTTAGGTGTTTGTATTTTGGATAGGTTCACCTGTTGTTTGTTTTTTATATGTGAATTCCCCTTCAGACTTGTTCCAAAAATTTCCGAAGAGAAGAAGAAGATTTAAGGAAAATTCCAAAAAAATTCACAAAAACAATTTTTTGGGCGATTCGTTTGTGAAATATTTTTTCTGAGAAATATTTTTTGCCTGAGACTTCATTATATTTTGTTTTCTTGGCGAAATTGATTTATTCTCGATACTAGTCTACGTGCTTTTCTCCAGAAATTTAGAATGTTTTCAGATAAATGGACGTAAAATTTCAGGCAGAAATTCTATTCACGAGTAGTTCGGAAAATTTGTCTTTCACGAACGTTAGAAAATTTAAGCAATATTGATCTTTTTTGCTCTACTTTTGGACAAATTTTCGTACTGTTTATATGAATTCTGTGAGTACAATTTCCTACTTGTTGCTTCACAAATTCGCCTCATCGAAAACAGGAAGAAGATATAAAAGCAATTCTCAAAACATTTCCAAAAACACTTCTGAAAGTAATATTCTTGTCTCACAATTTGAAAAATATATTTCAATAATATAAAGTAATAATAATAATTCTATCCTTACCAGATAATGTACTTCCCCCCCCTCCCTCCTAAAATGAATTTCTTTCCAAAAGTGAATTTAATGAATTTTATTGATAAACTCATTAAATCTGTTCCTTTGAAGCATCGACTGAAATCAATTACATATCAAAACCAAAAAAAAGAAAACCCGAGGACTTTAAGTGAATTTTTATCCATAAAAATCTTTGCTAAAATCGAACTAATTGGGTTTGCTATAATTAAATCTTCGAACTGTAAATAGTATCAATAAACTGAGAAAATTGGAATTATTCTGCTTTATTAGTGAATGACGTTATTTTGAATCCAAAGTTTTTTGAATATCAAAACAGATTTAATCTATTAGTCTCCTACAATTTTAATTTCAAAAAATTTTATTCAAAAACTTTTAGAATTAAATTAATGTCTTATATTTAATGATTTAATAAAAACTCAATATATAACGTCAAATGGAATAAATATCCCAAAAAATATGAATTCTCAATTAAAATTAATGAATTAATATTTCAAGGAGACGAAATTTTGTTTCTGATTTTTCAATTATGAAAATTAAATCCTTTTCAAAATTACAAAAAATAATTTTAAGGACTTCTCAAAAAATATAATTTATTTGAAATATTTAAATGAGTTACTTCAAAAATCTCTCAAAATATGTACTACATCTTCAAAAAACAATTAGAATTCCGATAAGGTCTTCATCAATCAATTAAAATTTTTTAATAATATCTATTATTTCTTTGGGGGGTATGCTACGAAATAAATTTTGTGCATTAAATGAAATGAATTTAAAATTTTTGTTAATTTAATTCTGTCTATAAGTTCAAAACAATTTTTAATTGAATCTTCAGTAAGAAATTTTGTTTCTATTTGGATAATTGAAATTTAAGCTTTAGACAATTTAACGCTAGCAGTAATACAAGTGAATTGTGGAAATATTCAATATTTTATTCGATTTCAATTGATGGAACATATCGTTACATAAATTGCTCTAGAAAATTTTCTGTTTTGGTGATATTCTAGTATACGTGAGTTTATTGTGAAGGAAGTACGAATTTTTAGAACAATATTTGCACCAATTTGCTTCGATCAACATTCAGGTGACGTATTGAAAAAGTCATGTTCTATTACTTTTATAAACAACATATCATGTAACACATATTTTGAAATAAAAGCAGAACAATGAGCTATATAATGCATATTAAGCGTGTCTTCAAGCGTTAAATCAATTGCACATGAAGAATTGATACTAATTGATAGATAAAAATTGTTTAATTAATTACATAAGATGTCCGCACAATTTCTACAACCTCGTTCTGAATGAATCAATTAAAATAATTCGTTTTAATCTTCGAATTCCTTGGCGAGGGGTACCTTCAGGTTGATGAATAGATATCATTTTACAATGAAAACAGAATCGAATTTTATTTTCCTTCGAATGATAAGTTTTGAAACACCGAATATAATTTTCTAACACTTTCTAGTGAAATAGTGTTGTTCAATAGTCCATATCCCCTGAATATTTGAAATTTGTGAATTGTGAAATAAGGATTGTGAGCTATAGTAATAGAAAGTTCTAAAAATCGAGACAGTGTAACATACATCTGTATAACAATTCCATACTCAAACAAACTCGATAAGGTTTTGTTGATCACAGGGGAAAATTGCAGACATGCGCACGTTTCAAACTTGGTTGGCTGACTACAAATCTGTCAAATATCTATTTTCGCTATACACAGAGACACTTAGGTATTAATCATACACTACCGCCATCTAGAGTATACAAAATACATACAAAACATACCTTTACGAGTTATTTTAAGTGAAGAAATGTATTCTCGATATTTCCACGTTACAAACGCAAAAAAACTTTCATCATGCTCAAATCAGACCATAACATGCGGTAATGCTCATAATTAGCATATTCATATTCAAATAAATTAATTCGGCTGATCTGTTCCAAATATCATTAATAAGGATTGTGACCTATGGTTCTACAAATCGAAATAACAATTCCATTCCATGGAATGATGTCTAGAAAGTATCCCGAATTTTATATTTTTTATAATTTTAATCTATCAGGTGTTTTTTTAGAGTGATAGAACTTTCGATAGGGATAACTGTGATTTGACAGAAGGTAGAAGCCATGCTGTTTTGACATTTCTGTTCAGTAAGCAATGAAAAATTATCATGGAAAGACTCACGCCGCAACAACGTTTATAAATTGTTGAAATCTATTTTCAACATCAGCACTTTGTAAAATTCATGGTTTACATAATCGTACATCAGAGTAGCTTATTCGTCGAACTATCGATAGATTTCGGACAACATTTTCTCTACTCGATGCAACAACAACAACAAGACAAAGAACTCTACGTGCAGAAGAAAATATCGCTGCTGTAAGTTATAATGTTAATGATGATCCAGATTTGTCTATTTGTCGACGTTCCGGGCAAGTTGGACTCTGTGCATTCACCACATGGAAAATTTTGCGTAAAGATCTTGGTCTACACCCATACAAGATGCAACTGGTTCAAAAACCTCTTGACCATAATGAGCGTCGTTTGTTTGCTGATTGGGCTCTAGAGCAGCTTGAAAATTAATCCACTTTTTTATCGTTAAATTGTGTTCAGTGATGAAGTTCATCTCTGGTTGAACGGCTATGTAAAAAAGCCAAATTGCCGTATATGGAATGAAAACAATCCTCAAGAAGTTCTGCAGGGTCCATTGCATCCTGAAAAATGCACTGTATGGTGTGCTTTACATGCTGGAGGCATCATCGGTCCATATTTCTTTAAAAACGATGTTGGAGCTAATGTTACAGTGACTGGTGCTCGTTACAAATCGATGGTCAAGGATTATTTGTTTCAAAATTTGAATGGTATCGATCTAGAAGTGTTTTGGTTTCAACAAGATGGTGCTACCGTAACAATTGATTTATTGAAAGAAAGATTTGGCGATAACATTATTTCGAGAAATGGTCCAATTAATTGGCCTCCAAAATCATACGACATAACTCCGCTGGATCATTTTCTTTGGAGTTATGTTCAGTCATTGGTTTATGCTGATAAACCATAAACGATAGACGCTTTGGAAGTCAACATATATAATTTAATAAGGCCAGAATTACTCGAAGAAGTGGTCCACAATTGGTCTGGTCGAATGCGGTTCCTTAGAGCTAGTCGTGGTGAACATATGTCAAAAATTATTTTCAAAACGTAAATGTCATAAAAATATCGTTTAAATAAAAAAATATTGGCTTCAATCCTAATTTAAATCTGTTTTATTTCAATTCAAAGTTCTGTTACTATAAAAAAATACTTGTATAAAATAGGTTGTGAAGCTAGTCAGCTATGACCAAATTTGTATGGCAACACTATTGTTCAAATATTGTTGATTGTTCGAAACGTGAAAAAACTAGTGCAATTGACTGAACTGGGAAAAAATGCTGTATATGAGACAATAAAGAGGATAAAAAATGGGCATGGATATGACTGGTCCCTGACCAGTTTCAGGAAGACCACGTAAGATTAAAGGACACAATTTAAGGGCTTTATTGGCCTTAGGACGACACAATCATCGCCTGGAGTTTCGCAAATTGGCTAACAGATTTGGAAATTAACGAAATATAAAAGTATGTCCAGAAACCGTCCGTATGCCACTGAAAAGACAACGCTACATATCAAGGAAACCAACAAAAATTCCTATAACGACACCTTTACAAAAGGAACGAAGGATGGAATTTTATCAACATTTTCAAGAAGATAATTTAATAATGTCTTTATATCTGATGAGGGTTGTTCCCAACTTAGCGAAAATCACTTAAAAATCCTATCAAATTAACCTGTTGCCGTTAAAATTTCCAAATTTTCCACCAAAATAATAACTCCCCATGGTTCTACGCCTCTCTGTATAGTTGATGGTACCATAAAAAGTGAAAATTATTGTGGCATTCTAAACGATGTTCTCCTTGAAACGGCGCATGCTTCATATCCAGTAGGTGGCGTCTTCAAACGATAATGCAAGATGCCATACTTCGGCCTATACTCAAGCTTGGATGCAAGAACACCAAGTGACAACCATTTCATGGCCAGCAGCGTCACCAAATCTTAGTCCCATTGAAAACATATCGGGACTAATGAAGATTGAAGTTGAACGAGCAGCGCCACGAAATAAAGATAAATTAATTCACTCCTGGACTACCATCACCGAAAATTATGAAAATGATCTAGTTTAGGGTGTATCTCGACGTTTAGTCAATAGTTGACAGTTAAATGGAGGTTGTATAACTAAATAAGATGAATATTTTGTTATTAATATAATTCAAGCTTTGTTTTTTTCGGATACTTCCAAGCAGTCTGTTTTATGAACATTCAATTAGTGTTTTTTCGTGACACCAACAATTAAAGGAGCTTATAATATTTTCATATACAATTGCAAACCCCTCAGAACTCCTGTGTCATCCAATTGAGTATCATCAACACAATTATCTTTGTCTTAAGATGATCCGGCAGATGATTAATAAAAATCAGAAATACCAAGGGCCTCAGAACAGATCCTTGAGGAAGTCCCAAAGTTGCTTCATCACTGGACTTTAACACAAAACGTAAATTTTCATCCAGTCGAAGAACATACCTCTAAATTGGTATGCAACAATCAGAATATCTCCTTCTTCTGAAATTGGTAGAGTTTCTTATACCAACAATCGTATCTCACAATTGTCATTGTCACCAGCCAGTTATGTTGAAATTGTCGCTACTGAACGATATTTATTCTTTCAGTTCTTGGACATACTTGTTATACATCAACAATTATCACGTACGTTTATGATAAACCATACGATCGTTTCATCATGTTCATTCTACGGAATAGTAGTACTGACCGATCCGTTTGCATCATCTTTTAGATAAATTACGAAATAATTTTCATTACCAACTACAGTAAACCAGCATTACAAGTCTCTGGTACTGATTTGATCTGAGGTTTTCAACGCTCTGTCGCGTTACGACGTTCTTGATATGAGATAAGAAAAAATCGTTGTTTATAGCGTTGTTAATCAACGATTGAGTATCTAATTGACTTGATTTCGTTATTTCCCAATAGCCACATCAACCTGTGAATCTATGTTCGACTGGATGTTCTCGATTGTGTGTACTTTGAAGGTCTTAGTATTCAACTATTCTATTCTTCTGATAGAACAAATATAAAACAAGTTTTCGAGAACTATTGTGATTTGGATATTGAATTGTTTTCAGTTCAATAACAAATTATTTGGACAACTAATTGGCTGGGCTCAGCGCTGAGCCTATTTCTCGCAGAAATTTACATGAACTACATAGAAAAAAAAATTTTCACTTCAAAATTACCTATAATACTTTTGGTACCGATTTGTAGATGATGTATTTGCCTGCATATCTGGAACATCTAGACAACTTGGACAATTTCTAAATTTGATAAATAACATTCACCCAAAAATAAAATTTAAATTAAAAAAAGAATTGAATAACCATATAATATTTTTAGACCGAAAAATTGAATTCATTGTTGGTAGTAAAACATAGTAAGTTCAATATTACAATATTTCGTGAATAACGAACAAATTTTGTGCACAGAACATAGATAACTTTCAAACTAACACTCGATATCTCTTCCCTATTCAAAAAATGTTAGAGGTTGATGCCACTCTCATGGGGGTGTTTTTTCGGAACAAACTCATGATGGAAATTCGTCCCCCTCAAAACAGAAGTTGACCTGTTTTTTTAAATCATCGAAAATTTTTCTTTTCTGAGTTCTGGGTTGGTAAAATTTTTGTTGGGACATCCTGTATAATTATCAACACATATGTGCGGTAGTCAATCTATACAGAATCAAAAGAAAATGTAAAATATTGACCTCCATCAATTATTTAGTTTTCTAATGAATATTCGAATTATAAATAAACTATTATTATTATTTGTTTATAGAAACGCTTCGAAGTGATGTGCAATTTGCAATTTCTAACAATTGATACCGGTGTTGTGTCACATTCTCAGCAATGTATTTGTGAAAATTTAATGAAATATATTGTTAATAAGTTTAATTGATTTTGTTTTCGACAATATTTTCGATAAATATCAAAATACGCAGCTTACTCTTAAATAAGGATCAGCCAGTTCTGCGGTTGCCAAAAAATTATTCACAGATTTTTTAAATACTTAATTTTTTAAATATTTTATTCTTTTTATCTGAGATTCAATTAATATCTATATATTCTTGTGTTATAATTTTCACAGTTGTTTTCCATTCGTGTTTTTCAAGACATTGCAAAAAATATCTAATAGTACTTAAAACAAGTTGTCTAAATAACTATGCTTTACTACCAATAAATTGATATTTTACCCATTTAATTGTGACTCAAATTTCGGGAATTAACTATCCCATCTTCAGATAACTGAAGACTTAACAAGCAGAACAGGGTATTTATGAATGTACAGAGATAGAAGAGGTAATAAAAAACAGGTTAAAAAAGGTTTGAAATGAGAGGACCCTTAACAACTATTAGAACGTTGGCTCGTCAAACAGATGTTACTTATTTAAATATATCAAAAATTTTGGATTAACATAGATCCGTACAGTCATTCATTATTTTTACATTATTTTTATTGTGAACTAATTTGAAAATTTCAACAGATTCTGAATAATCTAGTTTCTTTCCTTTTGATTCTACATGTAAAATTCTAAGTTTATCTATTGTCGGAAAAGGATGGCCATTTTATAAACAATAAGTGGCAAAAGTAGAAGTTTGTTTATTTTTAATGAAATTCATTTTATCTTCGTTGTACCTCGTCTGGAAGGAACGTCCCGTCTGTCCTATATATTTATTACTGCACGTCGAAACAACATAACTCATAAACTCCCGATTCATGTATGTTTGGGATTGTGTCCTTTGCATTGAATAAAACGGATGATAATTTATTTTTTATCTAATTCTGAAAAACTATTGACCACTTTTTGACATATGCTACCGAAGTAAGATAAAGAAATTAATTTTTTGTTATCTTTAGTTTTTATTATGGGATAAATTTCGTTTATAGCTATTATTTTTTTTTACCCATAATAAAAACTGAAGAAAACAAAATTATTGAATGCAAAGGATCCAACTCACAACATACATAAATCGGGAGTTTATGAGTTATCTTATTCGACGTGCAGTAATATATAGGACGGGACGTTCCTTCCAGACGAGGTTCAACGAACATAAAATGAATTTCATTAAAAATAAACACACTTCTACTTTTGCCACTCATTGTTTAGAAAACAGCCACCTTTTCCGACAATAGATAAATTTCAAATTTTATATGTAGAATCAAAAGGAAAGAAACTTGATTATTTAGTATCTGCTGAAATTTTCAAATTAATTCACAATAAAAATAATTAATGACTGTACAGATTTATGTAAATCCAAAATTTTCGAGATTTTGAAATAAGTAACATCTGTTTACCAATCTTCTTTGACATGTTGACTATTTGATAGTTGTTAAGCGTCTCCTCATTTTAAACCTTTTTCAACCAGTTTTTATTAACTCTTCTACCTCTTGATATTCATAAATACCCTGTTTTACTCGTTGAGTCTTCAGTTGTCTGAAGATGGGTTAGTTAATTCCTGAAACTCAAGTCACAATTAAATGTGTAAAATATCAATTTATTGGTAGTAAAACATAGTAATTTCTAAAACTTGTTTTAATTATGATCAACTACATACTAAATATTAGGAGTACAAATAAGTTTCCGCCGTTTTATTGTAGATGGCGCGGCGCGGAGTTTCGGTTAGCTTTCGCAGATGATAACCGGCTTAAAAAATAGTTGGGACATTCAAGAACAACATAACATATTAATATCATTGATTTTATATTGGTAAAATATAATTTTTATAAGTTGAAAATGTCAAAATTTGAGCCAAGTAAGCGTCATTTGCGGGAAATATTAGTTTACTTCTTTAATTTAAAGAAATCTGCTGCTGAGGCGCATCAATTGCTCGTAGAAGCATATGGTGAGGGTGCTTTGAGAGAGAGTGGTTTCAAAAGTTTAAAAACGGTGATTTCGACGTAGAAGACAAAGATCGCAGTGGAAGGACAAAAATTTACGAGGATGCAGAATTGGAGGAATTATTGGAAGAAGATTCATCTCAAACACAAAAAGAACTTGCTCTAACATTAGAAGTCACTATATTATCGTTCTTCTATAATAAATATTCAATTTGTGTTAAAAAACGGCGGAAACTTATTTGTACTCCTAATAGTAACGGCTGAAACAGTTCAGTATCTAATAGTAATATTTACGGAACACAATGAGCGTTTTCCCATCTTTGTGAATCAATCGTCTACTTTTATTTTCAAAGTTTATATGAATCTCATCGTAGATTCGGAAACTATTCACTTCCAATCTGCAATTCCCCGTTTTCAAGGTTCTCTATCCTTCAAAGGAAAAACTATAGGCCGACTTCTGTCCAGTGCTATTCAGCTTCAATTAGAGCTACTCTAAATCACGAGCGTTTCAATTCCAAATCAGAATTCACGTGCTTGAATCCGGCTCGACAAGGCTGAAGGTGCATACTGGTTGTATTTCTTTGATCTTTTTTGTTCAATTATTCCTTGACTTTTCACTCTGCTGAGTGAGTCGTAGTAGAAAATTCCGACAGGAATAAAATACCAACAATACTGATCAGCGTTTCAATCAACGGAGTCTACTTCCTTATCTCAAGGTTTCTTTCTCTAGGCGAGTGCTAAAGAAGTACGTTCTAAGGTAGACATGTCGTGCAATTATAGTCAAACTTACGCCGACAATAAGGAAGTCTTATATGATGAGCCAATCTCATCCAACATTGGGTCAGATCGTAAAAAAATATTAATCACAGAACGAAAAGATTCAATAGTGAATGAGTCATAAAAATGCTGCAAGAGGTTCATCTCTTTTTATCCTTAGTATATGCAAAGTTCAGAAACGAAGAATTTTCGAAGATTAAAAAAAAAACAGATCAAATATTTAGAGATCAATAGATATAATGAAAGACAGATTTTATTGAATGATCAAATAGATTTAAACAGATCCCCCCCTATTTAATATTTTTCATTAATTGTATACCATCTCTTTCCACCCCTCTATTTTTTGTACCAGAGCTGTGTATTTAAGGTCATGTTCTGCATTGTATACTTCAGTTTAAATACTCACCTGATGAAGTCATGGTATGACGAAACAATTGTCGTGTAAATCAATAAAATAGCGGAGGTTAACATTTGTGTTTCTTATATTGAAGATGAATTGCCGTCAAGTAGAGACCGAGACAATCAAAAATTCTCAGAAGTTTAACTCAAACAGAAACCCAATACATTCAAATACACCAGATCTGTAAGTAGTGATAGGGAACATCCAGTAAAAATACGAACTATTTAAAGAAGTAACGTATGTATTGTTCAAAATAACCACCATCAGCCACCATACAATGATATAGTCTACTTTCAAATCCTTCTATAACATTTTCGAAAATGTCTTGTGTCAGTAATTGGCATTCTGTGATGATTCTTTGTCGCAGAAACGAAAGAATGTGAAACACATTTCCTTCTCATAAGAGATGCCCTGTCGTTCGAAATTATTTTGTCATCGATACTTCGGTCTTTCACGTTGATATTACGATCCAGCAGTTTTGAGATTTATCGCTCGAACGGTTCCACACTTCAGATTATTTGTTTTTTACTTTAATTATATATGGCCTTAGAAAACATGGAAAGTCATTTACAGCATTTTGATATCTTTATTGCTACGGGCATTTCGACGTCAGAATTAGGAAATATAAACTGATTTGATCCTTTTTACTTGCATTAATCACATAACTTTGCTGTAACCAATAAGAAGTTTTATTTCGTTCATTCAGTCCACCTCTAATGCTATGGGAATTTCGACGTCAGAATTAGGAAATATAAACTGATTTGATCCTTTTTACTTGCATTAATCACATAACTTTGCTGTAACCAATAAGGAGTTTTATTTCGTTCATTCAGTCCACCTCCAAATGGACCTTCCAATCAATTAAGTTAATTGCCCTCTTTTTATTAGAAGGCATGCATCGAGCACCTCTAACGTTCAGTCTTTGAAAGGACGTCGATAAAATTAAGGACAGGGTGCTGGAAAACCGTCGTACCAGCTTGAGAGAGATAGCACATGATCTTAAGATATCCCACGAGTCCGCACGTACGATTTTGATTGATATTTTGGGCATGAGAAAGGTGGCCGCACGACTCGTACCGAAAGACCTGAATTTTCTTCAAAAACGTCATCGCGAACAGGTTGCTTCAGACATGCTGGATCGCTGTAATTCCGATTCTACATTCATGGAACGCATTATAACTGGTGATGAGACCTGGGTCTACGAGTACGATATGCAAACAAGCCAGCAATCATCGGAATGGGTGACAAAAAATGAGCCGAAACCGAAAAAACCACGCCAAAGCCGCTCGAAAATGAAGGTGATGCTCATTGTTTTCTTCGATATCCGTGGCGTGGTGCACTACGAATTCGTTCCAGAGGATCAGACGGTAAACAAGGAGTATTACCTAGGCGTTATGAAACGTTTGCGTGAGCGTATCCGTAAGAAGCGGCCAAATTTGTGGGCGAACAACTCATGGATTTTGCATGACGATAACGCGCCTTCTCACCGAGCTACGATTGTGACTGACTTTCTCGCCAAAAACTCAACAAACGTGCTTCAGCAACCACCGTATTCGCCGGATTTGGCTCCCTGCGATTTTTTCCTCTTCCCAAAACTAAAATTGCCCCTTCGTGGCACCCGTTTTGAGTCGATTGAAGCCATAAAACAAAATTCGGCGCGAGAGCTAAAGTCCATCCCGGAAAGCGCCTATAAAAAATGTTTCGATAATTGGAAGTGCCCTTGGCATAGATGTATTGGAGCAAATGGAGCCTATTTTGAAGGCGACCCAATAAATTTTGACGATTAAATGTAAAAATGTTGTTTTAATTGAAAATTCCCGGTACTTTCTTGACAGAGTAGTATATTTCACAAAAAAAGCTCATATTGCTTCAATTATTATCAAGTCATGGAGAATGATCAATTGAAAAAATAACTACTCAATGAAATTACTTTTATTACAATTTGGAAACTTTTTTCGATGTTCACTAAGGGCTAGCAACAAATATTGAAGTTGTTCTTCGTTTTTAGTGAGACACTTATTGTAATCTTCAATTAATGATACACCACGCTCAGCAAAATCATTGACGACAGCTAATTTTCCGAAAAATTGCTTACACTCTTGAAAACTATCATTATGGGGCCAATTGCTTATATCTTCATCAATAAAATCATACGGCAAATCAAATTCTTTGAATATGGTGAGCGATTCGACAGAAATGAAGTCACTGATATCTTTTTCTAGCAATTCATCTGAATCGCTTGCTACTTCATATTTTCTGGTTTTAGTATTTGAAGATTTTTTATTTATCAGGTTTTCAATCATTTTCTTCTTCACTGTCAGGTCAATAGAATCATCAAATAGAGACATTATGGCTAATTGATCACTCAAATACCATAAATGTCTCACCATTTTCTTGAGAGCAGCTTGCGATACAGTCAAGTTAATTTTTTTATATGATATCAATTGTTGCATCAAAGTCAAATCATTATTTGGAGCCAAGATTGCCGAGGGTGAAGTAAACCAAGCTTTTATATAAGTTGTAACAATGAAAATACAAATAGGACGAAGATTATTCAATTCACGAGCTGTCATCTTGAACTCTGCTCGAAAAATAAACATTTTTATACAATAAATCGCCTTAGATATCCAACGAGCGTGACTCGTGTATTATTAGAGTTAGTTAAATACATAAAAAATGTTTGAAATTTAAATATCAAAACAGATTTAATCTGTTAGTCTTCTACAATTTCAAATTCAAAAAATTTTTTTGAAGAAACTTTAAGAATTAAATTAATGTCTTTATAAGCACTGCTTATATTTAATAGACGTATAAAATCGAAATTCATCATACAATATCAAATGGAATTAAGAAAAACCAACGAATATAAATTGTCAATTAAAATTAATAAATAAATAAACAAACATTTTTTGTTTCGTTCCAGGCATGCGTACTGAACTCTTCAGACAAACGTACGAAGCCCTGTTTGTTACAAAATGTATTGTTTTCTGATCCTATATTTATGAAAAATAACTCTTTCTCAAAAATATAAAACATAATTTCAAGAACTTCTCAAAAACTAATTTATTTGAAATATTCAATATATTTAAATAAATTACTTCAAAAAATCTCAAAACATGTAGTACATCCTCAAAAAATAATTAAAATTACGATAAGATCAGTTCAACTTTACATATAAAAAATAATAAAATCAATTAAACAATAAATAGACTTACCGAATGCAATCTTCAGAAATATATGATCTTCAGAAACATGCACATAGGTACATTTAATATCCAAGGTACTCTATGTTCTATGTTTACAAAAAATCATACAAAGCTTATAAGGCACTTTAATGGTCTTAGTTAAAACCATTCAACACTGTATAATGAATTTCTTTATTTAAAAACCTGATATAATTATATATTATATATAAAATAAAATAATAAGGAACGATTTTTTATTAACTAAGACCATTAAAGTGCCTTATAAGCTTTGTATGATTTTTTGTAAACATAGAACATAGAGTACCTTGGATATTAAATGTACTTATGTGCATGTTTCTGAAAATCATATATTTCTGAAGATTGTAGTCGGTAAGTCTATTTATTGTTTAAATGATTTCATTATTTTTTATATGTAAAGTTGAACTGATCTTATCGTAATTTTAATTATTTTTTGAGGATGTACTACATGTTTTGAGATTTTTTGAAGTAATTTATTTAAATATATTGAATATTTCAAATAAATTAGTTTTTGAGAAGTTCTTGAAATAATGTTTAATATTTTTGAGGAAGAGTTATTTTTTATAAATATAGGATTAGAAAACAATACATTTTGTAACAAACAGGGCTTCGTACGTTTGTCTGAAGAGTTCAGTACGCATGCCTGGAACGAAACAAAAAATGTTTGTTTATTTATATTTTAATTTTAATTGACAATTTATATTCGTTGGTTTTTCTTAATTCCATTTGATATTGTATGATGAATTTCGATTTTATACGTCTATTAAATATGAGCAGTGCTTATAAAGACATTAATTTAATTATTAAAGTTTCTTCAAGAAAATTTTTTGAAATTAAAATTGTAGAAGACTAAAAGATTAAATCTGTTTTGATATTCAAATTTTGTACTAATCCTTCTATCAAGTAAAAAACCGTTCCTCATTATTTTACATAAAAAATGATTTTATGTATATAATTAACCGATAAAAAGCAAAATAATCAATTAATAAATAATGATTTTATAGGAAAAAGTTTAGTGGTCCAACAGAAAAAAGTTTCAATCAATATTTAAGTGATAAATTTTTCAATCAAGTGGAAAAAATCATGTGTAACGCGAAAAAAACGATAAATTACTTTTGAATTTAACTTCAACGTCGAATAACTTTGGAAGGAGTGAAATTAATGAAAAATGTTAAGAAACTTTTTTTGTAGAGTATTAAATTTCCTTAAAAATGCTCATTTTGTACCATAAAAATATTGATATTTCTGGTAGTTACCAAGATGCAAAATAGAAACGTCAAAATTGAAAAAATTTATCAATGTTCAAGGCACGATAACAAGCTTGTTTTACATTAATTTACAAAGAGAGGTTTTCTGTAGGCAATTTAATTTCCTTTGAAAATACCAATCGCTAAAATTTTTCAGATTGATAATTGATGAGGTTTGAGTGAAAAAATGCGATTATTGTTAAAAAACCAAGAGTCGTAACGATACACCTCTTAATACTATTATTAAGGGCTCAAACTTTCACGATAATTTTTTCTATCATCATGAATAATATTTTCACAGTATCATCCAAAAAAATAGTCGTTTTTTTTGGCCCAGTCTAGTGTATACCATAGGGCAATCACTACAAGTCAACTTATAAACATATGAAAAGCTATTAAGTTTAGGTTCAACAGTGACAAAATAACTTCTTACTATTATCCCCCTATATCTTGTTGATCAACGCTTATCGGAAAACCCTTGCCATTTTCAAAGTTGACGCTTTTTATGAATCAATTAAATATGTGTATTTTGAATTTAAATTTTAATTCATAAAGGTTGGAGAGCGTGCACAATAATAGACAATACAGGGTATGTTTTTTCAAATCCTTTGAATTCTCGTTTTGTTTCAGGACACGAAAATTGTACATTCCACCACGACTTAGAACTTGACCATCGACCACCAACGCGAGAAGCCATGTTACCTGAAATGTCCAGATCGTACAAACTATTATTAGCTTCCCTTGGGGAAAATCCTGACAGACAAGGACTTCTGAAAACACCAGAGAGAGCAGCAAAGGCCATGCTCTTCTTCACTAAAGGATATGATCAAAGTGTAGAAGGTAAATGATCTAATAAGTATTTTGTACTCACAATTTAGACCAGCGCTTAGGAAAAATCTACTACGGCAGCTCATTTCATAGGCACGTTTCCACCAATCTTTACTTTACATTGTCAAAATGCAATTAATTCTATCACACAAATGTCGGATAGAATGACATATTTGACAATTACTTAATGCAGAATGAAATGTTATGTGTTCTATGGTTATATTAGAAACAACTGTCTAATTCGCCCAGTGTCGCCATCTGAATAGAATGAAGAAACGCTCAATGTTCAGATTAATTTCCACAATACTGTACATCAATTCACCCAACCTATCCCACTTTTTCCAACATTTGAAGTTCTATTCTGACATCAATTAATCGTTTATAGGCCAGTGATGTCACCGGGGTTGAAGTCAATTATCTCCTGCTCTCTAGTATCATTATAATCGGAAAATCAACGATTTATGAACCCCTGAAATCTGTCCATGTCATCACCATGGAAACTGCAACTTGTCTCTTCTCTCTGTTCTACCCGCTTTATCGTTCGTTAATCATATTTTCCGCCTATGTCGATCTGATAGCGACTTCTTGTCTTCTGCTATCTCCAGAACAGACCGATATTTTCACGCTAGGACTGATGCAAATTGATAACTCAAAGGAATGGCAGGACCTCCAAGCGACAACCTAATCTACGAGTATTCTACGAGTTAAGAGATAATGGAATGTCAAAGCGTAAATTTGGCACTTTTTCAAAACAAATATGAGAATAATCAAAGTTTCTAATTGAAATTTGGATCTGAAGCTATCGGGTGTTTTTTTTTTAGAGTGACAGAACTTCAAATTGAAATAAAACACATTTAAATTAAGATTGAAGCCAAATTTTTCTTTATTTGAAATATAGTTTTATGATATTTACGTTTCAAAAATAATTTCCGGCATATGTTCACCACGACTAGCTCTGACGAACCGCATTCGACCAGACCAATTTTGGACCACTTTTTCGAGTAATTCAGGCCTTATTTCATCAATAACACGAGTTAGGTGGGCTTCCAAGGCGTCTATTGTTTCTGATTTATCAGCATAAACCAATGCTTGACATAACTCCAAAGAAAATAACCCAGTGGAGTTATGTCGCATGATCTTGGAGGCCAATTAATAGGAACATGTCTCGAAATAATGTTATCGCCAAATCTTTCTTTCAATAAATCAATTGTTACGGTAGCAGCATGACGTGTAGCACCATCTTGTAAGAACCAAAACACTTCTGGGTCGATACCATTCAAATTTTGAAACAAATAATCATTGATCATCGATCTATAACGAGCACCATTCACTACAACATTAGCTCCAGCATCGTTTTTAAAGAAATATGGACCGATGATGCCTCCAGCGTGTAAAGCATAACATACAGTGCATTTTTCAGGATGCAATGGATCCTGCAGAACTTCTGGAGGATTGTTTTCACTTCATTTATGGCAATTTTGCTTGTTTACATAGCCGTCCAACTAGAAATGAACTTCATAACTAAACACAATTTTACGATGAAAAAGTGGATCAACTTCAAGCTGTTCTAGGGCGCAATCAGCAAACAAACGACGCTTATTATGGTCAAGTGGTTTTAGTCCTTGAACCAGTTGGATCTGGTATGGGTGTAGCAAAGATCTCTACGCAAAATTTTCCATGTGGTGGATGCACAGAATCCAACTTGTTGTGAACGTCGACAAGTAGATAAATCTGGATCATCATTAACATTATAACTTACAGCAGCGATATTTTCTTCTGCACGTAGAGTTCTTTGTATTATTGTTGTTGTTGCATCGAGCAGAGAAAATGTTGTCCGAAATCTATCGATAGTTCGATGAATAAGCTGCTCTGATGGACAATTCAGTAAACCATAAATTTCACGAAGTGATCTATAAGTTTGGCGAATAGAGCACTTACAAGCTTGTATCTATTGATTTCCAAAGATTCTAAAAGTGTTTATCTAGAACTTTTGCTTTCGACGTGGATGATTTCATAGTTATTATTGAAATTATGCCTGAATTCCTCAAGATGATTAGCATATGTCAAATGTACAGAATCCGATATCTAATTTCTTTGGTGTTCTTGAATTCTTTTCTTGAATGATCTACCTGTCTGGACAATATATACTGAAGGGAAATCGTTGCGAGTCAATTTGTAGACTCCAGATTTATTTTCTTCATCTGTTCGATCCTTATCGTTTTTTATGTAAGTACTAAGGTAATTGATGGTTTTAAAAGCTGCATTGTAATTGAAACTTTCGATAACGAAAAGTATTTCTGTGTATTGTCCTCTTTTATGATTGGGTACACGAGATTTAATGCCATGTCCTTTTGTTTATTGGATACCATTTTGTCTATAAGAAAGGGGTTGTAACCATTGTTTGAAGCTATCGGTTAATTGTTAATTTTTTTTCTTTATTTCAATAGCCTTAAAATCTTAAAAATCATTATAAATCTCACTAGTAGTCCATTAGATCATTAACAAAACTAATGATAAAAATAATTTCCATTAGACTATAACAGGAGAAAAAATATTTTCAAATGCGATTCCTACAATTCACTTTATTAATGCATTGAATGAATATTAGCACACTTTATCAGCTGGTGATTAATAATAATTCCTCTATAAGTTATTGTCCGAATACCACAAAGGTGCAAGATATCTATTCAAATATTATTTACAATTTATTCAATAACACCTATATTATAAGTAATATCATTCATGTGCTTGAATTATGATTTTTTTTAATTGTGTAAAATATAGAACTTTATACTTTTACATTGAGATTTCCACAAATAAGTGAGTTATAAATATAATACCTTTATCATTTGGTTAATTTTCTGCTATATTATTTCTTTTTTTTGGAAAATACCTATTTTACGTTAATTAAATCCTCGATGTTTATAATTATTGCATGAATTTGAAGGATATAATTACCGTTTCATGATTATAAAAAAATATCGAAAATTTCTCCTAACGACCGGAATATAAATTATATTTATGTATCACGAACATGCTTCATCCTTGAAATTATTTAAAAATATTTATGGAGATTGTCACTACAAGAAAAGTTCACTTTTCAGTTTAAGATATATACACACATCGTCAAAAGTTTGGCCCCCCTAGGTCTCTCAAGAAATAAGCAATCTATGTGCTGGAAATTAGATGAATTATGTCTTCTATTTCAACTGCAATATATTTGATAGAAAATCTTTGTTTGTTACTCTTTACTTTATGCAGGATGAGACGAAATAGGAAAAATGAGAAGAAATCTAAATTTATCGATTATTTATTTTTGATTAATTATAATTATTCCATTCCTGAAAAGTTGAAGGTGAGTTATGGCGAACAAGAAACATTTTTTGCTGGTTTATTGTTTTAATTTAAGTGATAAGATAGTGAAGATTCCACACACAAAAAATTGTCATGTTACATTCAACAAGTTGAGTGTTGATAGGGGGTCAAGACTTGTGACGATGTCTGTATGTTAAATAATAATTAAATAAGATTATTCTGATTTTCACAAATTTGTGAAAATCAGAATAACCTTATTTAATTATTATTTAATATGGATTTTCACCAAGTAAGGACTGATTCTATTCAATATGTCTGTATGTTAGCTAAAGTCTTGAATATCACACAAAAATAATGGATTTTCCCACCAACCTATTATTTTATATTTCATTGATTCATTCCGGGTAAAATTTTGACACTGTATTATGAATAGTAGATAATAAATCTTTGTCTTCAATTTGCAGTGTTTTAAATTTGAAAAATCTGTACGTAAACATGACACATTGTTTTCGGTAGGTGAAAAATTCCTTCCCCAACAAAATATTGCATAATATAATGAAAATCTGATATATGATCTTGAATTGCTTTGCGAACATGTTAATTAAGAACATAAAGTTAGAGGATATACTACATGATTTCTTTCCTGACTGATATTGGTTTTCGTCTTTCAAGGTGATCAGCTGGGTACCCACGCAACTTCAACGTGCATGGTGCAATATCTTTTAATGATAATGTTTGTTGTTGAAATTAATTGTATATGTCGTTACTGTATCGATACAATATTTCATTTAACAATGTTACAATTTGAATTTGGCTAATTAAGATTTTTACACTCGATTTCTAATGAGAAGCTGTAGGTATAGTTTTTTCTTTCTGACCAATCTTAATAAACGAAAAAGCCTCTATTTTTACGAAATCAAAACTTTTTGAATTACAGAAGATGACCGTTAGTACATGAAAATATCTTCTTCATATTTTGTAAAAATGCCGTGATAAAGTTTGTTCTAGGTCATCACAGAATACCTTATTTTTACTCGAAATCGTTGGCTGGATGTTCCTAAATTGAAGGTACAAATGAAAATGGGAGATTCCTCAAATAATTTTACGAAAAAATATTCCCATAAATATAGAGCCACAAACGTTTCGTTTTCGAGATGGAAGGTGTTAAAGTTTGAATGTTTTTTCTCCTAGTATCTGCATTTCTCAAGATATTCAACTGAAATTTTTCATAGATCTTACAATTTAGATTCTACACCATGTGATATGCTAATTACGATTGCAAATGTGCAGGCTGATATTTTTTCTGGAACATTGTCCCCTGTTTTACTCCAGTACTTTTAGTTTGAGAATTTGTGAAAAGAAGCTTTGTTTTTATCCTAAACTTTATGGTTTCTTGTAGTTTTGTTGTATCTGATACCGATTTCGTTAAAAAAATTTTGAACGATTCTTCCGAAAGCCTCAGAAAAATCCAAATTGTCATAAAAATTCAGTTAGTAAGCTTTGCTGAATGAATTCTTTGTTAGTAAAAATAAAGTTAAACTCCTGTGTTTTTAAAAGTGAAGGTGGTTGCAATTTATTATCAAAACAAACCGAATTGCACAAATTCAGAAATGAAAAACCAATGTTAACTTCCGCTATTTCATTGATTTCCACAACAATTGTTTCGTCATACCAGGAGTTCATCAGGTGAGTATTTAAACTGAGGTATAGAATGCAAAACATGACCTTAAATACACAGCTCTGGTACAAAAAATAGAGGGGTGGAAAGAGAGGTATACAATTCATGAAAAATATTAAGTAGTAGGGATCTATTTAAATCTTTTTGATCATTCAATAAAATTTGTCTTTTATTATATCTATTGATTTCTAAAGTTTCTAACAGATTTACTTTCTGACTTTTGTTTTCAATATGTAATATTTCATAGTTCATATTAAAATTATGGCCAGTCTCTAACAAATGGTTGGCATAAGTTGAATTCGGTTTATTATTAATGTAACATTTTCCATGTTCTCGTATCCTTGTCTGGAATGAACGGCCTAAAATTAATAATAGACATGACTTTTCCATGTAGAGAAAACCTACACATACAGATGGTACGATTCATTATACTTCAAACCATTCATTTTCACAAAAATTTTCAGCTTATAATAGTATGCTTTATAGATTGGTTAACATACCCATGACGAAAGAAAATTTTGACAAAGAGTATAAAACGATTAAACAAATAGCTTTCAATAATGATTTTAATCCATTAATTGTAGACAATTTACTTGATAAAATAAATTACAAGAAAGCAATATCACTTGTATATCCAAAATTTCAAAATTCAAACGAAACCAAATTTATTTCATTAACTTACATAGGCCAAAAATCTGAAAAGATTGCTAGATATTTGAAGAAAAAAGAAAAATATAACATCTCTTTTAAAACTATTAATTCTTTAGGCAGCTTAATAAAAAATAATAAAGACGTCATTCCTAAAAACAAAAAAATCAGGAGTTTACAAGTTAACATGTAGTGATTGCCCATGTGTATATGTGGGACAGACAGGCCGTTCATTCCAGACAAGGATACGAGAACATGAAAAATGTTACATTAATAATAAACCGAATTCAACTTATGCCAACCATTTGTTAGAGACTGGCCATAATTTTAATATGAACTATGAAATATTACATATTGAAAACAAAAGTCAGAAACTAAATCTGTTAGAAACTTTAGAAATCAACAGATATAATAAAAAACAAATTTTATTGCATGATCAAATAGATTTGAATAGATCCCCGCTACTTAATATTTTTCATTAATTGTATACCTCTCTTTCCACCCCTCTATTTTTTGTACCAGAGCTGTGTATTTAAGGTCATGTTTTGCATTGTATACCTCAGTTTAAATACTCACCTGATAAAGTCATGGTATGACGAAACAATTGTTGTGAAAATTAATAAAATAGCGGAAGTTAACATTTGTTTTTCTTATATTGAAGATGAATTTCCGTCAAGTAAAGACCGAGACAATCAAAAAAAAAAAAAAAATTCAGAAATGGCTGACATGCTTACTAACTGAATTTTTATGGAGAATTGGATTTTCTGAGTATTTCCAGAGAATGGTTCAAAATTTTCTTCTCAAAATTGGTTGCAGATACGACAAAATTACAAGAGGCCATAAAGTTAAGTATAACAACAAAGCTCCTTTTTACAATTTCTCAAACTAACAGTGCTTCACCAGAAAGAAGTTCTGGAGCAAAACAGGGGACACTGTTCCAGAAAAAATATCACCCTGTAGATTTGCAATCAAAATTGGCATGTCACATGGTGTAAACTCTAAATTGTAACAACTATGCCAAGTTTCAGTTGAATATCTTGCGGAATTCGGATACTAGGAGAAAAAACATGAAAAAAATTCAAACTTTAACAACACCCTTTATTTCGAAAACGAAACGTTTGTGGTCCTATGTTTATGGGAATTTTTTTGTTTGTACCTCCAATTCAGGAACACCCAGCCAACGATTTCGAGCAAAAATAAGGCATTCTGTGATGACCTAGAAGATACATTCAACTGAATGATATTGCTATATTCGCTCAATCAATTCCAGCTGCGACAACATTCATGCTTATTAAAATTAGTATATTTGTATAAATTAAATATGCATTCATGTGCAAAAAGTTTAATTACCATTATCCTCTCTATATAGTTGTACACAAAACATTCAAAGGAATTAAAACTATGGCAGAATTATTCAGGCATACACGCATGAATCAGAATATCATCCACTTTATCAGAGTAAAAAGTGTATTATGACTTTACATTTACTGATATCCCATTCATTAAAAAACTAGTTATACTTTTTGACCTTATGTGTCAGTTTTGAAGGTGAGTTTTTATTAGCAATGTATCTTAGATATAGAAAAACTTTCTTTCAATCTTTTCACTTGGGTTAAATTATATTTTATACGAAATATTCCATATGTTTACGGGAGCTAATATTAGGTAATCTAGTATTCGTAAGTGCATCTTTAGCTGTTTTTTTCAAGACATTTCGTCAGACAATCCTTTCAGACATAGACTAAACTTTTTATTGTTGAACGACAATTGTTTAGCCACACTGCGGCATGTGACATGTTCTACATTTGAACTAATACTGTGCGAAAACTTACATAGGTTCTTATATACAGGTGTCCCAACAAAAATTTCACCCACCCCAGAACTCAAAAACGAAGAATTTTCGAAGATTTAAAAAAACAGGTCAACTTCTGTTTTGAAGGGGACGAATTCCCATCATGAGTTTGTTCCGAAAAAACCACACCCATGAAAAGGGCATCAACCCCAAACATTTTTTGAATAGGGAAGTGATGCCGAGTGTTGGTTAGTTTGAAAATTTGAATATGAAAACAGATTTAGTTAGTCCCCTATAATTTAAATTTCAAAAAATTTCATTCAAAAACTTTTAGAATTAAACTAATGTCTTATAAGCACATCTTATATTTAATAGACATATAAAATCAAAACTCATTATATAATATCAAATGGAATAAATAACCCAACAAATATAAATTGGCAATTAAAATTAATAAATAAATATTTGAAGGAGAAAAAATTTTGTTTTTGATCTTACAATTATGGAAACTAAATCCTTTTCAAAAATTCAAAACACATTATTTTAAGAACTTAAAAAAATAATTTATTTGAAATATTTAATATATTTAAATAAGTTACTTCAAAAATCATTCAAGACATGTCTCACATTCTAATTGTTTTTTGAGGGTGTAAGACATGTTTTGAGATATTTTTGTGGTAAATATTTAAATATATTAAATATTTCAAATAAATAATTTTTTTGAAAAGTTCTTAAGATTATGTTTTGTATTTTTCAAAAGAATTTAGATTCCATAATTGTAAGATCAGAAAAAAAATTTTGTCTCCTTCAAACATTTATTGATTAATTTTAATTGACAATTTATATTTGTTGGGTCATTTATTCCATTTGCTAATGAGTTTTTATTTTATGTCTATTAAATATAAGCTGTGCTTCTGACACATTAACTTAATTCTAAAAGTTTTTGAATGAAATTTTTTGAAATTAAAACTATTGGAGGTTGACAAATTAAATCTGTTTTGATATTCAAATTTTCTAATTATCCTTATATCAAGTAAAAAACCTCTTCTTATTATTCTATTTTATCTTCAAACAATTCTCCTAAGGACATTGAATTGAATTGACTGAAAAATTGGGTTATAATATTAATTCAATGTTGATAATAGACTTGCGTTAAATACGCCTTGAATCCTAATGGAGATTTTGAAACCGATAGCTTAGATACCTGCTACTGTAATGCAAATTAAAATTAAATTAAATTTCGTCTAAATTTTGTCTATTCAAAATGGCTTTCAATCGAAATCAATTTAAAAAAAAAACATAATTTCTGTTTACCTTAACGTTCTGATATTAAAAATACCTTTATTTTGTACAGATTCAACATAAGGGTTGGTTCATTTAAAATTTTCATTTTTGATCGCCTATAAATAAAAAAATAATGAATATCTGTTCGAAGTTCTGAGCTTATTAGAAAAATTGAACTTTAACATTTACGTTCCCCCGTTCAACGCAATTTTTCAGTACATTGTCGATTGTTTTTTTCCACGTAAAACCTTGGAAATGAGTGTTTGATATTTCCCAGTTTCGTTCAAGCATAAATCACCCAGTTCGTTAATGTCATAAATTGAACAAACTTTCTGTGAAAACACGAATGACTTAAGTGTTGCCAGACTCGAAATAACTAATATCGGGTGTTTTTTATAGAGTGATAGAACTTTAAATTGAAATAAAACACTTTTGAATTAAGATTGGTGCCAATTTTTTTTTTGTTTAAAAGATAATTTTATGACATTGATGTTTTGAAAATAATTTCCGACGTATTTCCACCACGACTAGCTCTGAGGAACCGCATTCGACCTGACCAATTTTGGACGACTTTTTCGAGTAATTCAGGCCTTATTTCATCAATAACACGAGTTATGTTGGCTTCCAAAACGTCTTTTGTTTCTGATTTATCAGCATAAACCCATGACTTGACATAACAACAAAGAAAATAATCCAGTGGAGTTATGTCGCATGATCTTGGAGGCTAGTTAATTGGACCATTTCTCGAAATAATGTTATCGCCAAATCTTTCTCTCAATAAATCAACTCGGTAGGAGCATGAGGTGTAGCACCATCTTGTTGGAACCAAAACACTTCTGGGTCGATACCATTCAAATTTTGAAACAAATAATCATTGATCATCAATCTGTTACGAGCACCATTCACTGTAACATTAGTTCCAGCATAGTTTTTAAAAAAATATGGACCGATGATGCCTCCAGCGTGTAAAGCACACCATATATTGCATTTTTCAGGATGCAATGGAACCTGCAGAATTTATTGATGATTGTTTTCACTCCATATAGGGCAATTTTGCTTGTTTACATGGCCGTTCAACTAGAAATGAGCTTCATCACTAAACACAATTTTACGATAAAAAAGTGGATCATTCTCAAGCTGTTTCAGGGCCTCATCAGCAAACAAACGACGATTATTATGGTCAAGTGGCTTTAGTTCTTGAACCAGTTGGATCTTGTATGGGTGTAGACCCAGATCTTCACGCAAAATTTTCCATCTGCTGGATGCACTTGTTGAAAATAAATTTCAACAATTTGTGAACGTTGTTGCGGCGTGAGTCTTTCCATGATGATTTGTCAATGCTTACTGAACAGAAATGTCAAAACAACATGGTTTCTGCCTTCTGTCAAATCGCAGTTATCCCTATCGAAAGTTTCATCTTTAAAAAAAACACCCGATACTTCAAAATGCAAACTCTAGATAGCCCATCCTTTACTATGTTTCAAACTGAACACAAATCAATTATTTAAATAATTTATGTAATTTTAAGTATTTCTCATCGAAACATACCACCAAGTTCTCCCCAAACAATGTGACATTTTTTACATTCAAATATTTGCTATCCAATATTATGTCGTTATTAAAAATATCCAATGTCTTAAAGATACCTTTGAATGAATGACGAAAAGATGAAAATTTTCATATAGATCTATGAAGGTCAGTTTTAATGGGTCAAGAATCTTCATTCATATACATCCGATGATAACAAGAAATCCCGTATTAATTTAAATTTTGGTGACTAACACCTGTTGAACGACCTACCTTGATTTTTTGTTAGTTATTAATCATCTCAAATGAATTGTTTACGGTCACTTTCAATTTCTGGAACGAGTTAGATCTATTCAAAGACAAGGTCGGTTAATTGAGATTTGGTCAATAATCATTCCGGTTTTTTCGTAAGTTATTCCTATTAAATGGGTCAATAAAATTTTTTCTTATCGCAGTTAGTGAGGTTTTAATTCCCTTCATTGCATATCGATTCCTTCTTTGGATATGCTGATTGGACATTTTGGAAATTCAAAGGTTACTCGGTTCATTTAGCTTCAAGAAGTAGATACATCAAATTGTCTTTGATAAATAAGGAGACGCATGGAAGCTTATGATAGTACATATGTATAATTAGGAGATTGTACTTAAATGAAATACATATTTTTATTTAATGACTCGTTAGCTGTACGAGGACAAACTGATCAGTTTTTGCGATAATAAAACTCGATGATGTTAATTGAAAATATACTTATATTATTATAGTTATAAGAGGTTTAATTTATTACTAAAAATGGAACGAGGAAAACAATTCCTTATTGAAGCTGAGAACGAGATTCACTAAAAGTGCAGAGGAGAGGAAATGAGAAATAGATTCAATTTGATTTGCTCACTTCCTGTACGCCAAATTGACGTCAGAGTGATCCACTAAGTTATTTCAAATTGCATCTGAAGAAGCCTAGTCCAAAAAGTAATTATCAGGAAGTCTTATATGGTTTTGTTTTTGAATGTTTTGTTATCGTTCGAAGGGGTCACTGTCTGAAGACTAATTGCTCACTGAGTTCTCAACATATCGCAGGTATTAAAATTAACAGGATGTATATGAATAGTTACGAAAAAACTAAGGGGATGATTCCCTGTAAAAAAGTAGGGTGGGCCTTTCATATAAATTTTATTTGAGCCCCCCCTGATTAGTTACAGCCCCCTAAAGTTAACGCCCGAAAAACAGTTTTTAATTGTTTTTCCAAACTTAAAAACTGACAAAAATTTATAGAGAATGTAATATATGTATCTTGATACATTATGCCATTCTTGGTTATTTCTCACATTGATTAAATCAGATCCTTTTACGAAATCAATAAATTTCCAATCAACATAAAACTCCTATATAGCGGGTATATACGAAAGGATATCCACTCTCAGAGAAGGCCACTTTATATTCCAGATATAAATAATGCATTCGCTCCCTTAGAATGAACCATATCCATGGTTTAAACATGTGGATTAGCTATTAGAATTCCGTTTATCACATTAGGAAGCTTTTTTACTATGGACTATTAAATTCCTTTTTATCGATAGATGATACTCGTCTTAATTGACATTTATTAAAATACATTATGGTGAACAAAACTTCCAGTGATAACAGAAAAAGTTTCTTAGGTATATCCATTACAGGGGGAAAGGAATTATGGATAATGAAATGTTTAAGAAAACAACATGAAAAGTACGACACTATAGACTTATTTCAACATTTCACCCTAAAATTTGTCTGTATGTTATTTTTATTTCATCTTAAATATCATACAGATTTATTTTGTTTACCTAGCTACAAATTTTAATTTTATAAATTTTTTTTCTCGAAAGCTTTTTAGAATTATATTAACTAAATATCTTAGAAAACATAGTTTCAATTTAGTAGACATTTAGAGTTAACAAACATTACACATCGCCAAAAGGAATAAAAAAATTCAAATAAATATAAATTATTGATTTGAAATATTAAATAAACACTTGAAGGATACAAAATTTTATTTCGTATCAATATATTATGAAAACCAAATTCCTTTTCAAAAATGCACAACATAACCTCAAGAATGTCAAATGGAATAAATAAACCAACAGATATAAGAAAGTCATTAAAATTAATAAATAAATATTTGAAGGAGACAAAATTTTGTTTCTGATCTTACCTTTAAGAACACCAATTGCCTTTTGAAAACATGAACACAACTTAAGGACTTCTCACAGAATATAATTCATTTGAAATATTTAATATATTCAAATATTCGAATACGTTAATTCAAAAATCTCTCAAAACATGCACTATATCTTCAAAAAACAATTAGAATACCGATAATCTCTTCATCGGCCCTAAATAATATTTAAAATATCAAAATCAACTAACAATCAGTATATCTTACCTTAAAGTGTAACCGGAAATTGCTTAAACAGACTAACTTTAAAAATAAAGATAATCTATGTTCGTCACAAAGTCACAGAAAACTGTAAGGTATTATAAGGTCTAGGATCGAAGAAGAGATTACCTAGAATTATATTTGTTTTTTAGAGATATAGTGCATGTTTTGAGAGATTTCTGAATTAACTTATTCGAATATTTAAATATATTAAATATTTCAAATAAATTATATTCTGTGAGAAGTCTTTAAGTTGTGTTCATGTTTTTAAAAGACAATTGGTGTTCTTAAAGGTAAGATCAGAAACAAAATTTTGTCTCCTTTAAATATTTATTTATTAATTTTAATGACTTTCCTAGAACCTCAAGAATTTCTTTAAAAATAGTTCTTTCAAAAAACCTCCAAAACATGTAGCACATGAAATAATTTTTTTTAATGAAAGTAATTTTTGAAGAAATTTTTGATGATGTGTATTTTGAGAAAGGAATTTGTTCTTCATAATACATTTTTACCCAACAAAATTTTGCATCATTCAAGTGTGAATTTAACATTTTCAATTATTAATTTACATTTCTTTTGAATTCATTCCTTTTTCTTCTATCAAGTTAAGAAGAACTTTTTTATTATTTATTGAAATTTGATTCTCAGTTGTATATTCTTTGAAATTAAATGATTAAATACGAATTCACAGCTACTGGATAGCAAATCACGAAACTTTCCATCAGTATTAATTCACGATGAGGTAGAAACGATAAAAAGATATTTGTCTAGAATTCATCTACGGATTTACAAGGAAGTCGATGAAGTGTATTATTTTGAATTTTAATTCCCGCCTCTTTTCAATATTTCAAGGAATTTTTTATGAAGGAAATACTCAAAAATTAAAATTTATTACTACTATTTTGTTCCCAAGAAATTTCTTGTCATTTTCAGAAGTTATGTTTAAATGAGATCGACATAACATACCACTCTAGTTTACGACTTATTATATGTATAGTTTAGAGATACTTTTGAAAATTATTTTTCAGCTGATCATATCACTTTAATCGGAAAAGGGAGTGAAAAATTTTAGATTTCTTTGGATCCCTTCTATATACATAGTATTTTTGAATACAACAAGGCGTGAATATTAATTTCATTACTAAGAATTATATAAAATGAATGAGTTGAACCGTGAAATGGACTTCAGAAAATCCAAAACCACAGCATAATTTGCATGTCGCTTCGGGTATCACTTTAATTAAGTTCAAATTTTTATTATCATTGCGGTTGTTTTCTGCGAACAATCGTTAAAAAAGTTGAGTGAGCGGAAATTTGAAGAATTTCCCATGAGGTATAATATTTTTCTGGAGATTTCCAGAATACTGGTTCAAAGTTTATATTTCTATGCATATAGCCGAGTTTGAAAATTATATAGTTTCAGATTTTTATAATCTTGAATGAGAGCGATAATAGACTGGAGTGTTTGAATTCATTTATTCTTCTGAAATTATAGTTTTTCGTTTAGTAAGAGGAAGATGGTTGGCAAGATTATTTCCAAAATCATAATTAATAACTCAGTGAAATTCATTTTATGTCGGTCCCTTTTCTACAGCTTTTAAGGGTAGGGCTATTCAAAATTTGCATTTTTGATCGGCTATAAATAAAAATTGTTTTTTTAAGTTATGAGTTCAAGAAAAATGCAACATAACATAAAATAAATTTTATTTTCATAATCAATGCAATCGTATAAATGAAAAGAAGAAACCGTCAAAAATTATTACAGCTTCAACAAGATCTGAAAGAATATGCCATAAATACCCTAATCGAATATTGTTTTATATATATAATAATTTTAGTTATTTCGATTTTGACTTTTCTTAAATAAGATACATTGATGAACTTCTAAGGTAGTACATTGAACAATCTTATACATATATATTTAGTGTTTCTTTCAGTAAGTGTCAAGGAATGCCTCGGAAAGTGGTATGGAATAGTACGTTTTGTGTTGTTTTTATTCAACATATCATTAAAATATAGGGGATGTTTTCTCGCAAATAGCAGACATTCCAAAACATATAGTCCCGGAAGTGTGAGCATGGAATAATTTCTAAAATGACCTCTGCATGATGCTTTATATTTCAATCCTATTACTGCCCTGAAGGCGTATTTCTGCAGATTGAATAATATATTTTAATCACTGCTTCCACCCCATATGACAAGCCCGTACCTCAGAAATGAAACGAAATTTGCATGATAAATTGTTTTTAAAAATTACATGTCCACTTTCCATAACAATACCCTGAACATGTAAAAAACTTTATTAAGTCTTTTGCTGACCTGACTCACATGATCATTTCATTTCAGGTGACAATCGAATGAAACTCCAAGAAATTCTGTCGAAGACAAACATCTGACCTGGGTGTTATCCAGAGTTTTTGACTGATGATACATAATTTTAGATTGAATCGTTCTAAAAATCACACTCTCAGTCTTACTGACATTGAGGAGTAACTCATTTTGAGTGTACCAATGCTGTACTGAATCGAAGGCTAATCTAGTTTGTTCAATACTCGAATTGAGATTCCTGCTTCGCAGCAAAGCACTCGCATAGATAAATCTAGAAAAAGCCCAACTGGCACTCTCCAAAACCACAACAATATCACATACTATTGATACATCGCTGTAGTAGTTCTGTTTTTTAGATAGCCATGTTATGTCTCAGAGAAAATTTTGAATTTATACATAAAGTTATCCCTTGAGATTGCGAGTGTTCATTAATTTTATGCAGACATATAGAGTAATGAAAATTCAAATAACTTACATGAATAAAATGGGTCAATTTCATTGGTGGGTTTTAGAATTTCGGTATTTTCAATTTTGTGTATTTTCATTATGTTTTATTCAGTATTAGAATTACACCTACATCAAATTTCAAATAGGTAAGTCATGGAGAGGGGGAAAAACTCTTTGACTTCTCCATTTCATCATCTTCTAAAGGCTATGCCATGTCGCTGCAGCCATTGATTCCTATTATTCGCGCATCTTTTCATATGTCAGAAGGATGCAAAATTCAAACTTACTTCGAAGTCCTTGAAGTAATTGATTCCAGGCCGTCCTTTGGATCTTCTTCCATTCTTCCTTCAATGATGTTGAGGAGAAATTTATTGTGACGAGTTATGCGGCATATGAGCTTAGTTATTCTCTTCAGGATAGTGTCCAATGAATTCCTTTTTCTTTTATTTCTAACAGTATGCTTTCGTTGGTTTTTTCGTCTATCCATCCTGTTTTATGAGCATTCTTCACCAAATTCACATTTTAGTTGCTACCAATGTTTTCCTTTCTCATATACTTAAGGTCCAGGTTTCGCTGCTATACGTAGGGACGCTCAATACAAAAATTTTCTAAAGGACTTTCTGGCTTCTATACCGAAATGTTGGTTCTTCTTTTTCCAAAGACCTGTTTTGCGAGAGCAACCCTTCGTTTCACATCTTGGGTGGATTTGTTGCTATTAGTTATTATGCTTCCTAAGAAGCAGAATTATTTTATTTGTTCAAAGATGGATCCTCTCAATTTTACATCAGCTGTTTTGTTTTCATCCATATTCTCAATTATCATGGTTTTTGTTTTTCCGATGTTAATTTTTAAATCGAATTTACTCAGTGCGTAATCAAATATTTCTAAAATAGAGTTCATTTAATTTTCTGATTTTGCTATCACGATGTCATCAGCGAACCTAATACAGAGATATTTTTCTCCATTTTTTTTTACGTCTTTCAATGTGTTGATGGCTGGTTGTATAAGCAAGTTGAACAAATAGGGTGACAGAGGACAACCTTGGTGAATTCCTTTTATGATATTAGCTTCTTTGGTAGCTCCATTTATATCAAGTTAAAAGGAAGTAGTATTGAAATAGAAAACTGTTTATGCTGAAATTAAACTGACCAAGCTTACAGTAAGCTAAAAAAAATTATAATACTTCCCTAAAACTAAGAGTCATATTGTGAAAGATAAGAATGAAGGGATAGTTTTTAACGGTGAAGAAGTAGCAAACACTTGGAAAGACTATATTGAAGAACTTTACGAAGGAGAAGAAATAGACGATGATGAATAATACATTTAAAAAGAAACTGATGTTCCTGAAGATTGGTCCTGAAATAACCAAAGAAGAGTTTGAGAAAGCAGTCAGAAATCTAAATAATATCAAAGCAACAGGAATAGATGGAATTCTTGGAGAATTACTAATGAATGTTGATGAAGACACTGAACATATAGGTCAGGAAAACCACCAACTGACTTTACAAAGTGCAAAGCAATAAGCATACCCGAGAAATTAATTGCAAAAGAATGTGCTAACTATAGAATAATATCCATCCTTTCACACGCATCTAAAATTGTTTTAAAAATAAGTACAGCCTAAAAGACAGAATGGAGCGCCAACTCGACGAAGATTAAATTGGTTTCAGGAAAGAACGTGAAACAACTTATGCCACTTTTAAAGATGATGGAAAAAGCATTTGAAAAAGTTAATTGGAGATTCTTTTCGAACAGGATAACTCTGGAAAGTTATTTTAAACTTACACAAAACCCAAACCTTCATTTAGAAGAGAATTTAAAACCAAAACTGCAGTGAAAAAAGCTGATACTTTCTCTTCAAACCTACCATAACGACATGATTTTTATCTATTGTATAGGATGACAAGAAAAACCTGGGACAAACATTCTTCGTTTAACTTTATTGAACAAAAGAAATTGAACAAAACAATAACGAATAATGATAACATAAACATTTGGTAATAATATATTGAAGCGGTTTCGAAGTGGCTTCCTTTGGCGGCTACATAGCTACAGAAGTTTCTTGAAATTTCCTGCAATGGGCCGCAGCTCTTCGGGCGTTAATCGGTCCCATTCCTGGCGTACGGATTGCTTTAGCCACTCCAAACTTTTGTGGTGTTTAGCACACGCATTGAGGTCCAAAATCGACCATACGCTGTAGTCCATTGGGTTGAGATCCGCTGAGTAGGGCGGCCATTCTGCAGATGTGATGAAACCCAGATGGGTTTTACACCATTCTTGCATCATTTTAGCTCTGTGAGCTGGGGCGGAGTCCTGTTGAAAGGTCCAATGCATGTCGCCGAAGTTTTGCTGGGCCCACGGGAGTACTACGGCCTCCAGAATGTCGCAGCGGTAGATTTCTTGATTGATTTGGACGTCTTGATCCACGAAAACCAAGCGTGTTTTGCCGCTGGGACAAATACCGCCCAAAACCATGACGGATTGCGGATTTGACGATGGCCGACATACTGGGAGCCTCTGCGGACCAGACTCTGTCGGTTTGCTGGTTGTAAGATTGTTCTACGGTGAAAAGCTTCTCGTCTGTAAAGAGAATGCGCTCCCATTGCTAACCGGCGGCGAGACGAAGGAGTTGGGGCACCTTTGGAGTCGTACGCGCTTGTTTTCATCTATGAGAAGTTGAACTTTTTGGAGCTTGTATGGCTTGAGGTTGAGCTCCTTTATGGACATTTGATGAACGGATTCACGGTTGATACCGGTCTCACGGGCTATTTTCCTCATGGAGACCATCGGATATCGATTGACTCGCTTTTTGACGATGTTGCAATTGCTAGGCGTATTGACAGTGCGTTTTCTCCCACTTCCTGAACGACCACCATCATGATCAAGCTCTCTGAGAAGGCAAATTGCATCGGACAAGGTTTGTCGAGGCACAATGAGCAAATGAACGATTTAGGATTGACGCTTACCTTGACGAAACAGTTCCAAAATGGCATTACATTTGTTTGACAATCTAACACCCTGCGAAATAAAGTGATATCAAACTGAAAATTCACATATCAGTACAAGGAAGTGTACTAATAGAATAAAAGTTATCTGGTTGCGCTAAAATAATTCTTTTCCAGAACACAGTGAAATATGTTTTTCTTGTCACCCTGTACAATGAACAACAATGCTTCAATTTCTCGAAGTCATCATCAATCTCTCGTAGAAATTAATCAGGATTTCCACATGAAAACCTGTCCACTTGGAATGCGATACATGAAAAACGAATTACCCAGCTTAATGTGCGAAGGGTCACCATTCCATCTTGAAAATGCGTTGTCCTGGAAACGACCGAAAGCTTTCAACCGAGGCGGCGGAAATGGAGGTCCTGAGATGTACTTTTCTTCTTATAAAAGTTTAATTTATTGTTCCGTTCTTCCATTGACTCAAATCCGAATGCATCGTCAGTTCCAGGGTTTCTGGACGACTGACTCTTTGTGAAAACTCGAGGAGAAGCGATGACGGTTGCGTGATTGGGATGGAACAAAGAGATAATTCCTTGGGGTTGAATAATCAGAAGATGTACTTTTTCCCTGAGGATGATAGAATTCCGTGAATATTTTCGATCAAAGCGGAAATTCAGTCTCGACTCCCTTGGCTCCAACAGCTCTGGAGCGAATATTGGCAAATTTCTTATTTGATTGAGTTGGTCTTCACCTTAAGAATTATCGTAAATGACATATTGAATAATATCATTTGAGTTTCTTATAATTTATTATGAATACGATAATTTTTTCGTATTCGACAGTAGCGTCGTAGCTGGCGTCACGGTTGGCTGCGGTTGGCAGACCCAGGGTGTGCCATGTACCTTTAAATAGCGCATCGATGGCCATGCGAAACCGTATCGCTAGTTTATAATGAAATATGAATCAAAATATCGTCTGAAAACATCCTAATTTCAATATTCTTCCAGAAATTCTGAACGATGCCGTTTTCGACGAGGACCACGATGAAATGGTGGTAGTAAAAGACATCGAAATGTTCTCAATGTGCGAACACCATCTGGTGCCTTTCTACGGAAAAGTATCTATCGGTTACCTTCCTAGAGGAAAAATCTTGGGTCTCAGTAAACTAGCCAGGATTGTAGAAATATATTCCAGACGCCTCCAGGTCCAGGAGAGACTTACGAAGCAGGTGGCCGTTGCTGTCACGAAGGCGGTGCAACCTGCTGGAGTCGCTGTCGTTGTAGAGGGAATGTAAGTATATTTTTTTACTTTATAGTTGAACCATTCCTTTATATCGGGTGTTTTTTTGATAAAATTTTTGATAGGGATAACTGTGATTTGACAGAAGGTAGAAGCCATGTTGTTTTGCATTTCTGTTCAGTAAGCATTGACAAATTATCATGGAAAGACTCACGCCGCAACAACGTTTACAAATTGTTGAGATTCATTTTCAAAATTAGTGTTCTATTCGCCAAACTTACAGAGCACGTGAAAATTACGGTTTACATGTACATAATCGTCCATCAGAGCAGCTTATTCGTCGAACTAGATAGATTTCGGACAGCATTTTCTCTACTCGATGCAATAACAACAAACAATAAAAAGAACTATAGGTACAGAAGCAAATATCGCTGCTGTAAGTCATAGTGTTAATGATCCTCAGATTTGTCTATTCGTCGACGTTCACAACAAGTTGGACTCCACCACATGGAAAATTAAGATTTTGGTCTACACCCATACAAGATCCAACTGGTTCAAGAACTAAAGCCACTTGACCATAATAAGCGTCGTTTGTTTGCTGATTGGGCCCTAGAACAGCGTGAAGTTGTGTTTAGAGATGAATTCCTGATTGTTTCGGTCTCTACTTGACGGAAATTCATCGTAAATAATTTGAAGTAAAACACTTTATTTCCGCTCATTTTTATTTTTCAACGACAATTGTTTCGTCAATTATATATTGACTTCGTCAGGTGAGTATGGTAACTAACTACTTTTACAAAATCTTTCTCCTTAAATAAAAGTTTCACTAAAAATACGTGATAAAATGAAGTTAACAAGGAATTTATTAAAAGAGGTTCAACAACGGAGAACGGTTCACATCTGTTTGGTCGTTCAACAAAATATTCATTTTATGATGACAGTTTATTGCCATTGCTTCTAAAAGGTCCAATCTATTGCATTTGTTCTCGAAATGGAGAACTTCAAAGTTATGGTCAAAATCATGATTCTTGTAGATATCTGGCATAAGTCGAGTTTGATTTATTCCTAACGAATGAATTCCGGTGTTCCTGGATCCTACTCTCAAAAGATCTACCCGTTTGACCAATGTATATATTATACATATATATATATATGCCTGATCTCTTGTTCTTATTGACGATATCTTTATTATTTTTTATTAATTTACCTAAAGAAGTTATTGTTTTATATGAGATATTGACTTTTCGTTTTTTCTTTAAATATCTAGCTATTTGGGCAGATTTTTGTCTATTGTTAATTTTAATTATTTTCAAGTCTAAAAAATTTACTCTGTCATTTTGTTCTTTTTCGTGGGTAAATTTTATCAAATAATTAAAATTAAGAATAGACATAATTTTTCGATTTACCGCAAACAGATGGCACAATACATTCTTCCTCAAATCATCCTTTATCCCATAAATTAGCAGCATACAATAGTATGGTGTATAGACTAGTTAATGTACCTATGTCACAAGAGAATTTTGAAATAGAACTGAATATAATAAAACAAATAACAGTAAATAATGGGTATAACCCATCAATTATTGATCAACTATTGAATAAAATTAAACTGAAACAATCTATGTCATCAGTTTATCCACAGATTGTGAAAAGTTTATTTGCTTACCAAAGAAAGAACGAAGAGTCAATATCTCATATAAAACAATAACTTCTTTAGGTAAATTAATAAAGATATCGCCAATAAGAACAAGAGATCAGGCGTATATAGGTTAAATTGTGGTACATGTCCATATGTATACATTGGCCAAACGGGTAGATCTTTTGAGAGTAGGATCCAGGAACACCGGAATTCATTCGTTAAGAATAAATCAAACTCGACTTATGCCAGATATCTACAAGAATCCGGAAATGATTTTGACCATAACTTTGAAGTTCTCCATTTCGAGAACAAATGCAATAGATTGGACCTTTTAGAAGCAATGGAAATAAACCGGCATCATAAAATGAATATTTTGTTGAACGATCAAACAGATGTGAACCGTTCTCCGTTGTTGAACCTTTTTTAATAAATTCCTTGTAAACTTCATTTTATCACGTATTTTTAGTGAAACTTGTATTTAAGGAGAAAGATTTTGTAAAAGTAGTTAGTTACCATACTCACCTGACGAAGTCAATATGTAATTGACGAAACAATTGTCGTTGAAAAATAAAAACAAGCGGAAATAAAGTGTTTTACTTCAAATCATTTTAGTGATGAAGCTCATTTCTGGTTATATCAAAACAAATTAAAATGTTTGTCTTCTACAATTTTAATTTCAAAAAAAATTTTTATTGAAGAAACTTTTAGAATTAAATTAATGTCTACAATGAGCACCGCTTACGTTTAATACACGTATATAATCAAAACTCAATATATAATGTCAAATGGAATAAATAAACCAAAAGATATACGAAAGTCATTAAAATAAATAAATAAATATTTAAAGGAGACAAAATTTTGTTTCTGGTCTTACCTTTAAGAACACCAATTGCCTTTTAAAAAACATGAACACACGTTAAGGACTTCTCAAAGCATATAATTCATCTGAAATATTTAATATATTTGAATATTCGAAGAAGTTAATTCAAAAATCTCTCAAAACATGCACTATATCTTAAAAAAACAAATATAATTCTAAGTAATCCCTTCTTCGGTCCTAAATAATATTTCAAATATCAAAATCAAAAAACTAACCTTTATCAACAACGCACACGTGCAAAGAAATGAATGTTTCGAAACACAGATCAACTTTATAATTCAAGATTGATCTATGTTTTTACAAAATCAAAGAACAGTGTAAGTTATTTTTAAGGCTTATTTAAATTCATTGACATTCCATAATGAGATTTATTGAAGCCAAAATATAATTATATATTATATATAAAATAAAATAGAAAGGCTTTCTACTTGATAGAAGAAATATAACAAAATTTGAATATCAAAACAAATTAAAATATTTTTGTCTTCTATAATTTTAATTCCAAAAAAATTTTTTATTCAAAAAACTTTTAGAATTGAATTAATGTCTAAAATAAGCACCGCTCACGTTTAGTAGACGTATATAATCAAAACTCAATATACAATGTCACATGGAATAAATAAACCAACAGATATACATATATATAAATTAATAAATAAATATTTAAATGAGACAAAATTTTGTTTCTGGTCTTACCTTTAAGAACACCAATTGTCTTCTAAAAACATGAACACAACTTAAGGACTTCTCAAAGAATATAATTTATCTGAAATATTTAATATATTTGAATATTCGAATGAGTTAATTCAGAAATCTCTCAAAACATGCACTATATCTTCAAAAAACAAATATTATTTCAAGTATTTCCTTCTTCGGTCCTAAATAATATTCCAAATATCAAAATCAAAAAATTAACCTATATCAACAACGCACACGTGCAAAGAAATGAATGTTTCGAAACACAGATCAACTTTATAATTCAAGATTGATCTATGTTCTTACAAAATCAAAGAACAGTGTTAGTTATTTTTAAGGCTTATTTAAATTCAATGACATTCCATAATGAGATTTATTGAAGCCAAAATATAATTATATATCATATCCCTACTATAATATTATAAATGCGAATGTAAGTTTGTTTGTTACGCTTTCACGCAAAAACTACTGAACCGATCATCATGAAACTTTGTACATATACTCTTGAAGGTATTAGAAGTAACATAGGGTACTTTATATTTAAAAAAAAAAAATTTTTTACGAAAGATAAAACAATTGTTTGTCAAAAAATCGTCAAATTTAGCTACTTCAGTAATGAAGTTTTACTATTATTATACCCTTACCCTTTATCTTTCATACTTATTTAATGACTCCACTGCGGGCGAAGCCGCGGGTAAAAAGCTAGTATATTATAAATAAAATGAAATAGAAAGGCCTTTTACTTGATAGAAGAAATATAATAAAATTTGAATATTAAAACAAATTAAAATATGTTTGTCATCTACAATTTTAATTTCAAAAAAATTTTTTATTCAAAAAACTTTTAGAATTAAATTAATGTCTAAAATAAGCACCGCTTACGTTTAATAGACGCGTATAATAAAAACTTAATATATAATGTCAAATGGAATAAATAAACCAACAGATATACGAAACTCATTAAAATTAATGAATAAATATTTAAAGGAGACAAAATTTTGTTTCTGGTCTTACCTTTAAGAACACCAATTGCCTTTTGAAAAACATGAACACAACTTAAGGACTTCTCAAAGAATATAATTTATCTGAAATATTTAATATATTTGAATATTCGAATGAGTTAATTCAGAAATCTCTCAAAACATGCACTATATCTTCAAAAAACAAATATTATTTCAAGTATTTCCTTCTTCGGTCCTAAATAATATTCCAAATATCAATATTCGTTTCGAAATTAAAATTGTAGAAGACAAACATATTTTAATTTGTTTTGATATTCAAATTTTGTTATAATAGTCATAGTTCAGATTGAATATTCCTGACGTGTTTAATGAAAAACGAAATATGGGCATATGAAATATTGTAGAATCCTAATATTTATACAAAACCTAATTCGAAATCATCAATTAATTGAAAAAATGGTAAAGGATAATGTGCTGACAAATTTTCAATGTTATAATCTTATGATTAGGATACATTAACCTTTCTTAACAGAATAATGACCACGACCTTTTATCAAATATATTTGCAAGATGGGATATTTGTGTATACACGTTTGAAAACTTGGAATTTTTCCGGTTCAAAAGATTACTTCGAGGTTTTTTGATTAAAAACTTTTAACAACTTATTATTGAAAATATCAGCAGGAATTATATCGAAAGTATTTGCTTGGGTTATCTTGAAAGTAAACTGATCATTTCACGGGGTTAGTAAGGTTAGAAAGAAAACAAATTTGATTGTTTCTTCAAACTTATAGAGTACTTCGTGAAATTTATTGTTTACATAATCGTCCCTCAGAGCAGCTTTTTCGTCGAACTATCGATAGATTTCGGACAAAATTTTCTTTACTCAATACAACGACAACAACAAGACAAAGAACTGTACGTATAGAAGAAAATATCGCTGCTGTAAGTCATAGTGTTAATGATGATCCAGATTTGTCTATTCGTCGACGTTCACAACAAGTTCCATCCACCACATGGAAAATTTTGCGTGAAGATCTTGGACTACACCGATACAAGATCCAACTGGTTCAAGAACTAAAGCAACTTGACCATAATAAACGTCGTTTGTTTGCTGATTGGGCCCTAGAACAGCTTGAAGCTGATCCACTTTTTTATCGTGAAATTGTGTTTAGTGATGAAGCTCATTTCTGGGTGAACGGCTATGTAAACAAGCAAAATTGCCGTATATGGACTGAAAACAATCCTTAAGAAGTTCTGCAGGTTCCATTGCATCCTGAAAATGCACTGTATGGTGTGTTTTACACTCTGGAGGCATCATCGGTCCATATTTTTTTAAAAACGATGCTGGAGCTAATGTTAAAGTGAATGTTGCTCGTTACAGATCGATGATCAATGATTATTTGTTCCAAAATTTGAATTATATCGACCCTGAAGTGTTATAGTTCCAATAAAATGGTGCTACATCTCATGCTGCTAAACAATTAATTAATTGAAAGAAGGATTTGGCGATAACATTATTTCGAGAAATGGTCAAATTAATTGGCCTCCAAGATCATGCGACATGACTCCAATGGATTATTTTCTTTGGGGTTATGTCAATTCATTGGTTTATGCTGATAAACCAGAAACAATCGACGCTTTGGAAGCCAACATATCTCGTGATGAAATAAAGCTTGAATTACTCGAAAAAGTGGTCCAAAATTGGTCTGATCGAATGCGGTTCCTCAGAACATATGGACATATGTGGACATATGCCGGAAATTATTTTCGAAACACAAATGTCATAAAATTATCTTTCCAATAAAACCAAAATTTGCCTTCAATCTTAATTTAAATGTGTTTTATTTCAATTTGAAGTTCTATCACTATAAAAAAAACATCCGATATTTGCAAGCAAAGTTTCCTGGCCGTGTTATTTTTTGAAGAGGTGAATGGGCCACCGAGATCTTGTGATTCAACACCCGTTTTCCATTGTTAATTATATACCTTTCTCTTAACAGTGCAATAAGTATCCATTGATTTCTCTTAAAATATATCGTTTTTAATATCAGATTAAAACGTGTTATTCGAAAACCCTTTAGTAATTTCTTAAAAATTATTTAGAATTATACTACACAATATATCGTTTCAATAGGAATATTGCAAATAAATCCGTAAAATTTGCATCTTATCATTTCAAAATATGTAAACTATACTAATATATGATTTTTATTTGCAGACATATGTGCATGGTAATGAGAGGCGTCCAGAAAATTAACAGCAAGACAGTGACATCTACAATGCTCGGCGTATTCAGGGATGATTCAAAGACTCGAGAGGAATTCTTGAATCTAGTTCATAGCAAATAAGGCACGAAGACAATCATTTACAAAAGTAATTAGGAGTTTTCAGAAATTTTGCGTTTTTTATTACAATACGAGTATGTTAATAATTTCTCCACATACTTCCTATACGTAGAGGTGTTTTTTCTCCTCGATTCAAGGTTATGAAAACATAACAGATCGGCTGAATTGCGTATTTGATTAATTAGCTCTCTGTTTTCTGAAAACTCCTGGTGTCACTGGCCATTATTGTTAAAATTATACTATATATAAACAGAATTACCTTACTTGTGGACCATCATAAAAAATGTTATTGCAAAATAAGATATTTATTATTCCAATCTCTACAAATGTGAGAGTGTATTTATATTTTTGTGGAAACATTTACATTGTCAGGAATGTATTAGTACGAATTCATCGAAAATTTTTGAAACTATGTAAATTTTTTAAAATAAGTTCTTAGTTATTAACTCAGAAGTATTTTTCGCTTGTATAAGTTCTGTGATAACGACGATAATATAAGTTGACAAAGCTGCAATGATGATTAACATTAAAAGGGTTTATGTTGTACAGATGTTCATAGCCTGCCTGTCTTTGTCAAGTAAATAAACTAAGTTGCAGTACTCGTACAATATCATTTAACCCTGACACCTATTTTTTATTCATATCTGAGTATAACGGTATGAAATTTGCTCAGAGGAAAATTATTTTCAGTATAATAACAACTTTTACAAATATTTACATTTTTTTTTTCAGTACAGTTGAAGTTGTGCGAAATATTAATTTTGAATAGTTTCGTCAAAAAGTGACTTCATTTTCCAATCTGGAGTAATTGGCTTAGAATTGATGATTACAAGTTACAGAAGCACTATTCGGGATAACATAGGAAAGATAAAATTTGAAGAAGGTAAAAAATTGTAGCAACAGGAGTTCAAAAATCATCACAGGCTGTGCATTTTCTCGAATAATAAAAAATGTAATATATATATATATATAATTTGAAAAGAACACGAACACGACTTAGATTTTTTTAAATATTTTTCTGATGTCTACTTACTTAGCCTGTTGAGCGATTTCGGCTTAACGTCGACTTCTGCTATGTAGGACAAATCGGGATATATTTCAATAAAACGTTCAAGGAACATCAATAATCATTTAGGAACCAAGAAAATAAATCTGATTTTGCAAAATATTTGTTCAAAACAAATCATGTCTTCCCTTGAAACTTTCAGGAAGGTTAGGGGTTAAATGTCGAAAGTGGCTGCAAAATTTAATGAGGATCGTATGATTAGGAGATTCAAAATGAAAACAAATACTTTGTAAGCAGTGCAGCGTTGATTGCTAAAGAAAACATAGCAACAGTCCCACGGTCGAGTTTAATTTTAACATAAGATGTAAAAAAACCACACAAAGACTAATGCAAAATTTTGATGCATCATAAGTAGCTTGTCCAAGAAGTTATTTGGAAATTTGAGATTTCCAGGGAAGTTCTTCCATTATATTTTTTTCTCTTCAATATTTGATTGAAAATTGTGGTTCTGACAAACTTAAACAAGATATTCTATACAAAACATCTATAAATCTGAAGTTTAAATCAAAATATAAAAAATATGGAACGAATTTTTTGAAAAATAAAGGAACAACCTCCAGTCCATTATAATGATAACGATGTTCCCTTTATGTATATAAATATTACAACATTGAATTATGTAGAAATGATAAATTGAAAAATTTGACATTTAATTTTTGGATTTAAAATTAATAATGTTAAAGTTTCTTTCTTAATAGTCATAAAAATGTACATTTTTGCGCTTTATTGATAATATTTAAACAGTCTTTAAATTTATTGAAATTTCTCAATTCGATCATAAAAATAATCAGAATATAATAGAAGAAAAATCAGCTACATGGCAATTCAAAATATGTTGTTTAACTTTATATATCATCCACTTGATTATTATTACCCTCTGACAGAAATTAAAAAAGAACATTTCGAGGTTTATCCACTGAAATTTAAGCTTCTATAAACTCTACGAATAAATAACATTTGATGAAATGAGGAGAACTGAAATAACTAGAAAAAAATGCATTTTAAAGTTGGAAACAAGTTTGTTTCGCTAAGATTTCAAATCCTTGAGGGAAGGGAGAATATAAATATGGTGGATGCGCAAACACTCTTGACAATTAGCGAATATTTGACTCAAATGCAGAGCCCAAAATATATTTTTAATTTTCAAGGTAAAAGTAACCAATTCGAAAATTTAATCGAACGTGTAGAAAGAACCCATACCAAGTAAAGACACAAATTTAAAAAAAAAACACTCTTTAACATGTTTCGTTATAATGTTATCGCATTCTGTTTAGAAAAATACATGTATAATTCAAGAATATATTTTGTTACTGAATTGTTTCAGCCGTTACTATTTGGTAGTTGATCATAATTAAAACAAATTGTAGAAATTACTATGTTTTACTACCAAAAAATATATCATTTTCTTGTGACTCGAGTTTCGGGAAATGAACTATTCCATCATCAGACAACTGAAGACCTTACAGTGGTACAGTGGTATTTAAACAAAAGTGATAAATATTTCGAATATTTCAAAAGATTCTCGGTAACACCTAATAGTGGTACAGAGGTTTACAATCGGAACGGGTTAAAAAACCCGGTAAAGTAAACAAAAATTCAACTTTTGCCACTTATTCATTAGAAAACAGTAATTTCTTTCGACAAAAGAAAATCTTAAGAAAAATTTTACATGTTGATTCAAAAGAAAAGAAACTTGATAATTGAAATTTTCAAATTCGTTCACAATAAAAATAATGTAAAAAATAATGAATGACTGTATGGAGCTTTGTAAATCCAAATATTTGAGATATAAAACAAAATAATGTAAAAATAATGAATGACTGTACGGAGCTATGTAACCTCAAGAATTATTTGAAGTATGTAAATGGGTACCATCTGTTTAACAACCTTCTTTGTCGATTGCCGACATTCCGATATCTGTTAGAAGGCTCCTCTTATTCAACCCGGTTTTTTATCACGTTCCGATTGTAAACCTCTGCACAACTATTAGGTGTTACCGAGAATCTGTTGAAATATTCAAAATATTTATCACTTTTGTTTAAATACCACTGTACCACTGTTAGGTCTTCAGTTGTCCGAAACTCGAGTCGCAAGAAAATGTGTAATATATATTTTTTGGTAGTAAAACATAGTAATTTCTACAATTTGTTTTAATATATTTTGTGTCCAACTTCAGTGAAGATGGTATCAATTAAATTATAAAAACCAATTTTAAATCAAAAATTATAGCATCTGTGATTATTTAGATTCATTATCATTTGAACTTATCCAGATAACTGCATTGATACAAAAGAAAATATTCTTTATAATCATGTTTGTTGTAAAAAGATCTCTTTAAATATTTTTCAATGATTCTAGCCTGGTACACACTCTCTAGTCAAAATTGAGTATGCGCAAAATCATTCTGAAAGATCAATATTTACGTAATTAACACCAGAAGTTTATTGCACGTGAGTATTTTTTTATTTATGCTTTTCAATAGAAAATGCTTCTCAGAATAAGTAAAATAGAATCAGATACTCAATCTCATCGTTGGAGGAATGATTTAGAACATTAAATTTTTTGAGGTTATAATAACCCTTCGAATCAACTCAGAGATAAAACAATTTTTCGATTAGAATATGAATAAAATCGAAGTGGGGCGTTTTATCTTACATTATTTTGAAGACTTACTATGCCCGTAAATTCCTTTTGAACGAACAAACAGATGTTGATAAGTCTCCATTTCTGAATATTTTTCCCTAATGGCATTTTTAGCGGCAAACTCCAATAAACACCTAGAGTTTTTATGACTCGTTCTTCCATTATTTGGTCACGTATCTAAAAATGTATTTAAACTCGGTTACACTGAATACCATCAGACAGTACAATGTAATACCTGAAGAAGCCACATCGTGGTGAAACAATTGTTGTAGTAGTACAAACATTTTTGTGGAAATAAATTACTGTTTCATATACATTTTTTCAATTAAAATGAGTTTCCACCAAGTAAAGACCGAATCAATCAAATATCTTCGAAAATTCGTCGCTTCTGAGTTCTGGAGGGCTCAAATTTTCGTTGGGTCACCCTGTATTTTAAACATGGTGAATTCGAATGAAATAATTGAATCGACGGCTATTTACCATTCTCATATTCGTTATCAATATTGTGAATTCGACTGATTATTGGAAAATATTGAGATAGCTATGTAAAGTTGTTTTTTTAATCTGATGTTTTATCCAAAATGTGACCACCATATGTACGTAAAAACGAATATTTCTTGCAATTATAACTTTGAATATTTATTTGCATGGTTAATACTAAGATATTCCAAGAAATTTATAGTTTTCACTTTGAACTGGTTTTGCTATGTGCTTCAATTGATTTTCTCTCATTTTCACTTGAACGAAATATCATTCACTAGAATTGATATTTTCGAAAAGCTTTGTTTCATCTGTTCATTTTTTATTCATACAATTTTGTCATTTACCATCCATAAAAATAAAACTTGAGCGCATATGTTTCTCGTTGTGTACTCTTCGAGTTTTATCATATATTAGAGAATAGTTCGTAAGGTAGAATCCGACATTTCTGCTGGAAATTAAAGCAAGGAAATTTCAATGACTTTTACAGAATTTGAAATGAAGTAATTAAGTTTTCATTCTACTTCGAAATACCAAATTTCAGATCAATCGAAAATATTAAGAAAAATATTCAAACGCGGATGACTCCGAAACTATTCAACTGATTTTGCCCATTAGTGGGACTAGCCGAGATATTGAGACTTCGTGAAGTTTAAGCTTTACATAATCGTCCATCAGAGTAGCTTATTCGTCGAACTATCGATTGATTTCGGACAACATTCTCTCTACTGGATGCAACAACAACAAGACAAAGAACTGTACGAACAGAAAAAAATATCGCTGCTGTAAGTCATAGTGTTAGTGAAGATCCAGATTTGTCTATCTGTGCATCCACCACATGGAAAATTTTAAGTAAAGATCTTGGTCTACACCCATACAAGATCCAACTGGTTCAAGAAATAAAGACACTTGACCATAATAAGCGTCGTTTGTTTGCTGATTGGGCCCTAGAACAGCTTGAAGTTGATCCACTTTTTTATCGTTAAATTGTGTTTAGTGATGAAGCTCATTTCTGGGTGAACGGCTATGTAAACAAGCAAAATTGTCGTATATGGAGTGAAAACAATTCTCTAGAAGTTCTCCAGGTTCCATTACATCCTGAAAAATGCACTGTATGGTGTGCTTTACTTGCTGGAGGCATCATCGGTCCATATTTCTTTAAAAACGATGCTGGAGCTAATGTTACAGTGAATTGTGTTCGTTACAGATCTATGATCAATGATTATTTGTTTCAAAATTTGAATGGTTTCGAGCCAGAAGTGTTTTGGTTCCAACAAGATTGCTGCCGTAACAATTGATTTATTGAAAGAAAGATTTGTCGATAACATTATTTGGAGGAATGATCCAATTAATTGGCCTCCAAGATCATGCGACATAACTCCACTGGATTATTTTCTTTGGGGTTATGTCAAGTCATTGGTTTATGCTGATAAACCAGAAACAATAGATGCTTTGGAAGCCAACATAAGTCGAATTATCGATGAAATAAGGCCTTAATTACTCGAAAAAGTGGTCCAAAATTGGTCTGGTCGAATGTGGTTCCTCAGAGCTAGTCTTGGTGGACATATGCCGGAAATTGTTCTCGAAACATAAATGTCATAAAATTATCTTTGAATTAAAAAAAAATTTGGCTTCAATCTTAATTTAAATGCATTTTATTTCAATTTAAAGTTCTATCACCCGATACTTGAGGTATGCTTTCAAAGAATCATCCTGTATATTCATTCACGTATAACGGAAATATATTCCAACATCTTTCGACAAAAAATGAAACGAAACATTCACAATAACCTTTCTCTTCGTTTCATTGTTGATTAAGCATCCTACATGTTCTTTTGAGGAAATTGAAGGATTGAATGCCAACAGGATGAGTCACAATGTAATTTCCTCGTGCATGACATGACAGCCTATTCTACGTTACGGTATCCAATGTTGATGATCACGCGATCCAACTGGTGGTAGGAGTGTTTGGGTGTCGCTAGATTCAGTCCAAAAGAGAAAACCGGCTGATCGTTAGCTCAATTTTCTTGTGTTTTTGCAGATTTTCCGGCTACAATGTGCACCAAATATTTTGGGGTGAGTATGAAGGTCATTTCGAACTTATATATCGTTAATTGTTATTCATACTTATTATTAGAAATGTATCAAATATCTTGGTTTGGCACCTTAGTTCCTGTATTGAAGATGCACCAATTATTGAATAGGGAAATGATTTGGCGTTCATAGTTTAATAGTAGATGAAAGACCAATCAAAGTCCTATAAAATTGACCTTAGGTATCGCTCTTTCTATTATACATTTGAAAATCCAGAATAAAGGTGGAATTATAACAAGACTAGTAAAAATTAAATGAATATTTTTATTCGAGTACTGAATTGAAATTTCAAAGTGATATATAAATAAAAGGGTGAAAAGAAATGACGTGAATACAGCAGCTTCTGTGAGCTAGTTCATATCACCCATACTTATTTTACGATCCTCACGAAATTTTGCACAAAAATGAGCCATAATATTCTCCTTCTCCTTGCTGAATTTCAGATGGATCGAATCTGTAGTTCATAAAGTATTGGTAGGAATGGGCCAAATTTTCTAACTATTGTCTTTTGATCTTTTTAATTATACAATCCTCGCGAAATTTGGCATGGATACACGTCTTTTTAATCTGCTTCTAAATGCTGAAAATAAGATCGATCGAATCTGTAGTTCCGAAAATATTGGGAAAAATATGAAAAATTTTAAAACTTGAATAACTTTGAAATTAGTTTTCCGATTTTGCCCATTAACAAACTCAAGCCAGGAATTTAGATCCCAAATTCTCCCTGAAAGTTTCAAGGCTGTAGCTTTTTTCGTTTGTATGTTATCCTGTGTACAGCCGGACAGAATTATTTTTGACCTCAGATTCTTCATTAGTGATAAAAAAGAGATAAACAGACATTTCAGCGAAATGATAGTACGCTATTTCCCGAAACTAGCGCGAAAAACATATGTAATTTGAATATTCTATTGGGCCCTCCACATGAAATCCATGAATTTTCTTCGTGTCGTTATTTCACGTCTAAACGCCAAATTTGAACTCGGATATTCGAATAATAAAATTTCAAATGAGAATAACTCGGCAACCATTGAGCCGATGCTGAACATATTTGATATATTTAGACTTAAAACCTACTCTGAGTATTTCAGTTCTTCAGATCCTTTCTTTCGGAAATTGGAATTTTACCTCCAGTCGTCCGTTCGGACAGCCTATCTGAGCGAAATTTGGTATAAACATCAAATTTGATTTCGATCGGATCAATAAGTTCGGAAGTATTGAAAAAATTTGAAAGAGTCCCAAATATGAATAACTGCAGAACCACCCAACGGATTTTGTCCATTAACAAACTCAGCCGATATATTGAGGCCCCAAATGTACCCTAAAAGTTTGAAGTCTCTAGCACTTTCCATTCGAAAGTTAAAGTATTCACGAACGGATGGACTGAACAGAATTACTTTTAATAATGGATGGAGTGGATCATTACTTTAAGATGAAATAAAATCAGAATTACTTAGTTTTTATCACTTTCTATTAACTGAATATACAGTGACTCGAGTTTAGTAGTGTTCACTACATTTTCAAACTGAATAAAACAACTTCTATTTCAACGATTATAAATATTCGTTGAAAGATTCGGCTTGTACAAAACTTCGAGAAGTGGGAGTGTCTGCTTATTTAATAGTTTTTTTTATAAAATGTGATACTGCGTAAATATTTCAATGAATTCCAGGATGTGTAGCTTTTTCCTTTTGCTTCCAGGTGTAATATTTCAGGATTGTCCAATTCTAGAAAGATATAATTGGTTTCGAAAAAATGTTTCTCAAAATTTGATTTATCTTTCTGGTTCTTAAATGAAGATTGATATGCTTTGAACCTTTTTAGGGAAGATCTCCCGGTTTGTCCTATATATACGCTACTGCACTGTTGACAACTTAATTCATCAACTCCAGAATTATTCAGCCGCTTGTTTTTGTCTTTTGCACCGAAAAAAGGTTGTAAATTTTATGTGAGGATGTGAAAGCTGCTTTTATGTTAGTTTTTGAAATATTTGAGCAATTTTGGTCCAAAATATGTTAGTTTTACATATTTTGTGTCTGTTTTTGAAGTGGTATATATTTGTTTCAGAACGAGTAGTTTTCTTTTGCGTTTATGAGGGAATTTATGGTTTTTGTTTCGAATCAATTGATTCTGGTTCTATTTTCTACGTTATATTATTTGAGGGAATTGAAAATGCTCTATGTATCATTGATCTGTAAGCAGAGAATTTATGAGTGTTCGGATGGTATGAAAAGTTGAATATTCCAAAGGAAATTTCATCATTATTCTTAATTAAAGTTTATATCCAGAAAATTTATTTTATTATGACATTGTAATTCCATTCTGAATTTGAACTTTAGGTGCAAATCATTAAGGTATGTGTGAAGTGTGTTTTCTAATTCTGAATGTGTTCCACAGGAACTAGCCAATATGTCGTGTCTATATATCTGTACCAAAAAATGCTTTGCGAGTGTGGATTTAAGGATTTTTTTTTCAAAAAAGGTCCTGAAAATTTCAACAAGAAGTGGGCTGAGAGGTGAACCCATGGCAAGTCCATCTTTATGTTTGTAAAAGTTACTATTTTATTGAAAGTAATTTTCTTCCACACAAAGTTAGAAAAGAGTTAAAATTTAGTGTTTTATGGTCGGGTTGATGTTACTTTTTGTTAGGATATTTTCGATTATATTCATACATTCTGCATTTTGTGTACTCAGGAACATATTCACTACTTCAAAAGATACTAAAATAGTGTTAAAAGGAGAGGTAAAATTTTTAAGTTTTTCGTGAGCTCAATTGCATTTTTTATTGAATAGGGGAGCTGAAGTGTGTTTGTTCTTCAAAATTACGTTTAATTTGCAAGCTAGTTTTGCAAGGGGACTATTTATGTATTTGTGAATTCTCTTTATGGATTGCAATAAGGTCATATAATTTAGAAGGCGTAGGATTCATATTGACAATTTTGAGTTTATCATAGTCTGAATGATTTCAATGTCTTTTTTTAATGAAAAGTGATAGAAAACTAAGTAATTCCTTATTTCATACTATTTTAGAATAACTTTTGACCACAGACTCTTTATCTTGAGTATAACCTAGTTATATGAGACCATTTTCGGCTGGAAATTCGAAAAATACAGACATGTGGGCAAAACGATACACGCTGTTTCCTAGAACAAGCGCGTAAAACAGATTTTTTTAAATATTTCGAATGATCACAAATAGCACTATACATTATTATAATTAATTCATATATCTCCATTTAATAAGTGGGTTGGGTAGTAGGTTGGGCTTACCCCCTAATAAGGGTGAAGTAATAATGCCAACTGACTGCTATATTTAGAGGACGAAAATTATTGAACCTGAAAACGAGGATTTAATGGAACCTTTTATATAAGTTCAACAGTTTTGACATTAAAGAAAATTGAATGCTATTTCATGGCAGAAATACTGGGATGTTATTTTCCAGAATTCTTGGAAATTCAAGATATTATATATAGTTAGATTCATTAATGTCTTCGAAACCTGTTTCATTGCCATAAGTCTGAGCTACAATAAACTGACCCAAATGATAGACGTTTTGATGGGTCAGGTAACAGGTAACAAACTGAATAATTTCACGAAAAATTGCTTATATGAAATTTGCATAATAAAAAAGAGTGAACCATTCAAAGAAGCTTTCGAACGTGGAATAAATCATCGTGATTTTACTTTAGTTGAGTCAGTACTTGTTGAACGTTTCAAACTTATAAACGATTTATTGAACAATATCAAGCAGTGTAATAACAAGATCAAAGTCTATTCATAATTTTTGGTATTAACATAAGTGTTACAGAAGCAATATCATTTTTTTAAAATGAAATTTAGTGCATATAGAATTAGTTGATGAATAATAATGTTGTAGGAAAAATCCATTTCTAGACTTGAATATTTTGGTTGCGTTTATTGAATTATTCTTTCTTCCACCTCGAATATTAGGTCAAGATTCCTAAAAACCTCAGATCAAAAGTGCGTCAAGGCAAAGATCAGGATGTTTGGTGAAATGTTGTCATTTTGACGAGTTCCTACTCCTGTCAAACTAAAGACGCACCTTGAAAAACAGCCTAAAGTTTCCACGTGTCCTTTGATATAAATATTTAAAATATCACGTGTTCTTGAGCTTGAGAGTTCAACTTGAAGTTCTTTGATCGCTTTATCATAGCCGCCAAGAAGTTGAGTCCCTTAATTTAACTTCGTTGTATCAAGAGATTGTTGTAAAATGAATTTAAATTTCCTTTAAACTTACATGCCAACCTCGACGGAAATAGTAATCAACAAAATGATTCATCATTGTGATCGTTCCTAATATTAGATGATTACCTTCGAAAACTTCTCACGAATTCTACGAATTATAGATACATATTTGCGATAGAAACCAATCAGTGTGAATTTGATTACTAATATTGAGATATACTTATTTGGTTGAGGTTTTTTTTCTTACGATTTTAAACCAAGTATGGCGTCCAAGAGATAATTTCCTTATACTATGTCGAATATTCCTCTTTTTTTTCCCTCAGTTTTGCGCTCGCCTGCTATAGTTTTGTTCAAATGACTAGGTTGGACCCACTGATGAAGAATTCGAACAGAAACAATAGACTTTTAATTTAGGTTTGGGCCTCAATATCTCAGTTCGTTTAAGGTCCAATGGGCCCTAAATAATTCTCATTTAGAATTTTTTCATTTTCGATCAAGTGATAAAAATCATGTATAACGCGAAAAAAAATGATAAATTACTTTTGAATTTACCTTCAACGTCGAATAACTTTGGAAGGAGTGAACTTAATTAAAAATATTAAGAAACTTTTTTGTAGAGTATTAAATTTCCTTTAAAAATAAGTATTTTGAACTATAAAACAATTGATATTTCTGGTGGTTACAAAAATGCAAAATCGAAACGCGAAATTAAAAAAATAAATCAATGTTTAATGCACGATTACAAGCAAACGGCTAGTTTTACATAAATTCACAAGGATAGTTTTTTTCTAGGGAATTCAATTTCCTTTAAGAATACGCATCGCTTGGATTTTTCAGATTAATAATTCACGAGTTTTGAGTAAAAAATGCGATTACTGTTAAAAAAACAATAATCGTAACGATACACCCCTTAATACTATTATTAAGGGCTCAAACTTTCATGAATGATATTTTCACAGAATAGTTAAAAAAATTGACTTTTTTTTGGCCCAGTCTAATGGGGATAATATAATATATTATATCATATGAAAGAGCACACAAAAGTTCCTGACTTCAAGTCAGCGCTTTTCTCGAAATTTTGAAAAATTATAACGATATTTGTACCGTCTACTAAATTTCTCTCTACCAAAGGAGACCTGAACACTGTTACCTTTGAACTAAAACTAGAGACATAAAACTTACAATTTAAGTTTGGGGCCCAAGTATCTTAGTTAAGTTTATTTATGGTCCAATTGGCCCTGAATAATTCTAATTTGAACTTTTTTTTATTAATCCCAATATTTTCGAAACTACAGAACCGATCGATCTGAAATTTAGCATTTAGGAGTAACATGATGTGCATATTATATATTGAGAATATTTAGAAAAAAAAATGTGATCAGAGCAGCAATGTACGCTACCTAAACCATAACAGAAGTTTAAATTCAGTATTTAGATGTCAAATTACGACAAGAAGACTAATGCAAAATTTCATAAGGATCATAGATGATATGAACAAGCACGTACAGACTCCTGATATCACGTCAGTGAATGTCACACCCTCAGATAAAATGTACAACTTATTTCTAATGAAATAAAATAGAAAAAGGCTCTTTACTTGATAGAAGAAATATAACAAAATTTGAATATCAAAATTGATTTAATCTGTCAGTCTTCTACAATTTTAATTTAAAAAAAATGTCTACATAAACACCGCTCATATTTAATAGACGTATATAATCAAAACTCAATATACAATAAGGGAATAATTAAACCAGCAAATATAAAAAAAGTCATTTAAAATCAATAAATGAATATTTGAAGGAGAAAAATTTTGTTTCTGATATTACCATTATGAACACCAATTCTTTTTCGAAAACATAAAACACAACTTAAGGACTTTTCAAAAATATAATTTATTTGAAATATTTAATATATTTAAATATTCAAAGTTAATTCAAAAATTTCTCAAAAAATGCACTATATCTTCAAAAAACAATTAGAATTCCGATAATCCCTTCATCGGCCCTAGATAATATTTACAATATCAAAATCAACTAACAATCAGTATATCTTCCATCAAAGTGATGCTTGCTTACACAGACTAACTTTAAAAATCAAGATAGTCAACGTTTGTGACCAAATCACAGAAACCCATAAGGTATTATAAGGTTTTCTTTAAACCATTGAAAAAATATGAAATTTGAATATCAAAACAGATTTAATCTGTCTTCTATAATTTTAACATCAAAAAAATTTTATTCAAAAAACTTTTAGAATCAAATTAATGTCTACATAAGCACCGCTCATATTTAATAGATGTATATAATTAAAACTCAATATACAATGTAAAATGGAATGTCATTTAAAATTAATAAATGAATATTGGAAGGAGACAAAATTTTGTTTCTGATCTTACCATTATGAACACCAATTCCTTTTCAAAAACATAAAACACAACTTAAGGACTTCTCAAAAAATATAATTTATTTGAAATATTTAATATATTTAAATATTCAAATATTTAAATATTCAAATAAGTTAATTTCTCAAAACATGCACTATATCTTCCAAAAACAATTAGAATTCCGATAAAATAAAATAGAAAGGCCTTTTACTTGATAGAAGAAATATAACAAAATTTGAATATTAAAACAAATTGAAATATGTTTATCTTCTACAATTTTAATTTAAAAAAAAAATTTTATTCAAAAAACTTTTAGAAATAAATTTATGTCTAACAAGCACCGCTTACATTTAATAGACGTATATAATCAAAACTCAATATATAATATTGAGGAGACAAAATTTTGTTTCTGGTCTTACCTTTAAGAAAGAATTCCGATAGTCTCATTCCATATGGAATGTCAATGGTTTAAAGAAAACCTTACAGTTTTCTGTGATTTTGTTATGAACATAGACCATCTGGATTTTTAAAGTTAGTCTGTTTAAGCAATTTCCAGTTAAACTTTAAGGTAAGATGTACTGATTGTTAGTTGATTTTGATATTTTAAATATTATTTAGGGCCGATGAAGAGATCAACGAAATTCCTTTTGTTTTTTGAAGATATAGTGCATGTTTTGAGAGATTTTTGAATCAACTTATTTGAATATATTAAATATTTCAAATACATTATATTTTTTGAGAAGTCCTTAAGTTTTTTTTTTGAAAAAGAATTGGTGTTCATAATGGTAAGATCAGAAACAAAATTTTGTCTCCTTCAAATATTTATTTATTAATTTTAAATGACTATTTATATTTGCTGGTTTATTTACTCCGTTTGACATTGTATATTGAGTTTTGATTCTATACGTCTATTAAATATGAGCGGTGCTTATGTAGACATTAATTTAATTCTAAAAGTTTTTCACTAAAAATTTTTTTGAAATTAAAATTGTAGAAGACTGACAGATTAAATCTGTTTTGATATTCAAATTTTGTTATATTTCTTCTATCAAGTAAAAAGCCTTCTTCTATTTTATTCGGAATACAATTTGTTGTTCAGTTTTAAAATGTAGTAAGCACTAGGAACCTCTAGTTACTGTATCTTAAGTAATAAAAAGGGATAGAAAACGAAGTAATTTTTATTTTGTTTCATTATTAAACATTTCGTTTTCTTACGTGCGGGAAACGGCCAGTGTAAATTATTATTATAAGAAAATCGACATCAATAGACATAAATTCATATGTGGAGTGAAAAATAGAAAGATTTTTTAAATTATTCTAGGGAATCCCAACAGTGCATCCTGCACCAAATTTCAGAGCAGCAGACGATGCAGAAATCCTCAGAGGTGCCATGGATGGACTTGGTACGGATGAAGACATGATCATAGAAATATTAACTCACAGGTCCAACAACCAGCGACAAGCAATAGCTGAACATTTCAAAAACGTTTTGGAGAGGGTGAGTGACTGATACCATAGGAAAGCACTTTTGTTAATTGTTGATCCTATACATTTAAACAGTATGAAACCTTCGGATTGATTGATCTCATATCTTTCAGGATCTCATCGAAGACGTCAAGGGTGAACTGGGAGGAGATTTTGAAAAAGTCATAGTGGCTCTGCTTACCCCACCCCATGAGTTTATATGTAAGGAATTAAAGAACGCAATGAACGGTGCTGGTACAAATGAAGGCACACTTATTGAAATTATATGTTCCAAGTCAAATGAAGAAATTGAGAAGATCGTGGAGACTTACGAGAATTGTGAGTTCATAAAAATATTCAATTTTCCCCTTTTTTCAAACGGGAACTGAATACAATCAAAGAAATAGCTACAAACAATCAATTCGAAACAAAAACAACAAATTCTCTCATAAACAAAAAAGACAAACAACACATTCGGTAACAAATATACCACACTTACAAAACAGAAAACAATGGCAAAAATTTATGACCAATTTTCCTAATAGTATCACATAATTTCAAAAACTAACATGAAAATAGCTAATTTCTTTTTTTATAATTTAATTTTTTTTTTTTTTTTTTTTTTTTTTTAAATTTGAAATAAGGTTATTCTGATTTTCACAAATTTTTATTGTTAAACTCACAACAATTGTTTCGCTATCACAGTAGCATCATCAGGTAAGATCACATTTTGAATAACTAAGCTTGTTTCCGAAATCCGTGGCTATTTATATTACAGTAACTACAATAAATTTTTATTAGGCACTAAAACCCAAAAAAGGGGGTCCCTGCAAATTCCAGCTCATCTGAATATATTTAACAGAGGTGAGCTATTTAAATCTATTTGTTCGTTAAGTAATATTCCAATTTTATTATGTTTATTTATCTCTAGGGATTCTAACAGATTTAAGGCATAACTTTTGCTTTCTATATGTAGAATTTCAAAGTTATGGTTGAAATTATGTCCTGTTTCTAACAAATGGTTGGAATATGTAGAATTGCTTTTATTGTTGAGGAAACTCTTCAAATGTTCACACATCCTATGACGGAACGTTCTTCCAGTTTGACCTATGTAAATTTTAGGGCAATCACCGCAGGTTAACTTATAAACCCCAGATTTATCATCCTTATGTGTGTAGTCTTTATTATTTTTGATAAATTTACTCAAGTTTAAATTAGTTTTAAATGAAGTTCTCAAATTATATTTATTTTTGAGGTATGTAGCAATTTTCTCAGAAATACCTTTAGTGTAATTTAAGGAAATGTATTTAAAATTTTCTTTTATATTAGGAAACACCATATTTAAAGCTATTTTATTATTTTTATTCATCAATAATTTGTCTATCAACTTTGGATCATATTCATTATTAAAAGCTATTTGTTTAATTATGTTAAGTTCTGAAATATAATTTTCTCGATTCATGGGAATATTAACTAATCTATGGATCATACAATTAAATGCTGATAATTTTTGATTTAGAGGATGATTTGATTTTTTGTGTATAATAGAATCCGTATAGGTTGGTTTGTGGAATATTGAAAAATCATGTGAACTATTTATTCGAGTAACAGTTAAATAGAAAATTTTAAATACATTTCCTTAAATTACACTAAAGGTATTTCTGAGAAAATTGCTACATACCTCAAAAATAAATATAATTTGAGAACTTCATTTAAAACTAATTTAAACTTGAGTAAATTTATCAAAAATAATAAAGACTACACACATAAGGATGATAAATCTGGGGTTTATAAGTTAACCTGCGGTGATTGCCCTAAAATTTACATAGGTCAAACTGGAAGAACGTTCCGTCATAGGATGTGTGAACATTTGAAGAGTTTCCTCAACAATAAAAGCAATTCTACATATTCCAACCATTTGTTTGAAACAGGACATAATTTCAACCATAACTTTGAAATTCTACATATAGAAAGCAAAAGTTATGCCTTAAATCTGTTAGAATCCCTAGAGATAAATAAACATAATAAAATTGGAATATTACTTAACGAACAAATAGATTTAAATAGCTCACCTCTGTTAAATATATTCAGATAAGCTGGAATTTGCAGGGACCCCCTTTTTTGGGTTTTAGTGCCTAATAAAAATTTATTGTAGTTACTGTAATATAAATAGCCCTGGATTTCGGAAACAAGCTTAGTTATTCAAAATGTGATCTTACCTGATGATGCTACTGTGATAGCGAAACAATTGTTGTGAGTTTAACAATAAAAATTTGTGAAAATCAGAATAACCTTATTTCAAATTATTTAATATGGATTTTCACCAAGTAAGGACTGATACAATTCAATATGAAAATAGCTTTCGTACCCTCACCTGAAATTATCAACTTCTTTTTTAACGCTGAAGACAAAAACACCCAGCTGAATAATTCTTTATGAATCAAGTTATCAACAGTCCAGTAGCGTATTGTAGGACAAATCGGAAGATCATCCGAAAGAAGATTCAGAGATAACTGCAATTTAGCGAAACATTTTTTCAAAACCAATCATGTGTTTCCAAAATTGGACAATCTTGAAATACATCTTGAAGCGAAAGGAAAAAAAACTAGAACTGAAATCGATATAAATATTGAAGTACATGTTTTAGGAATAAAACCATTAAACAAGCTTGGCACATCTCACTTCTCGAAGATTTTCACAAGTCGAGGCCTTCAGTTTTTTAGAGTGATATTCGAATTCTCGAAATAATGTTATCGCCAAATCTTTCTTTAAATAAATCAATTTTTACGGTAGCAATCTTGTTGGAATCAAAACACTTCTGGGTCGATACCATTCAAATTTTGAAACAAATAATCTATGATAATCGATCTGTAACGAGCACCATTTACTGTAACATTAGCTCCAGCATCCAGCTCCAGCATAGACTGATGATGCCTCCAGCATGTAAAGCACCTGCAGAACTCCTAAGCATTGTTTTCACTCCATATACAGCAATTTTGCTTGTTTATATAGCCGTTCAACCAGAAATGAGCTTTATCACTAAACACAATTTTACGATAAAAAAGTGGATCAACTTCAAGCTGTTCTAGGGCCTAAACAGCAAACAAACGACGCTTATTATGATCAAGTGGCTATAGTTCTTGTACCAGTTGGATCTTGTATCTGGATCATCCTTAACACTATGACTTACAGCAGCGATATTTTCTTCTGTACGTACAGTTCTTTGTCTTGTTTTTGTTGTTGCATCGAGTAGAGAAAATGTTGTCCGAAATCTATCGATAGTTCGACGAATAAGCTGCTCTGATGGTCGATTATGTAAACCATAAATTTCACGAAGTACTCTATAAGTTTGGTGATTTTGAAAATGAATTTCAACAATTTGTAAACGTTGTTGCGGCGTGAGTCTTTCCATGATAATTTGTCAATGTTTACTGAATAGAAATGTCGAAACAACATGGCTTCTACCTTCTGTCAAATCACAGTCACCCGATATATATATATATATATATATATATATATATATATATATATATATATATATATATATATAGGTATGGAAAAGACAGTCGGAAATATAGGAAATTCAATGTTAAAACATGTTAAAAGCTCTTTTGTCATATTCGATAACCTAGCGCACTATAAATATTGCATAGTTGCTCCTGCGGATCTTTCTAAATCCTTGCTGTTCTTCGGACATACTTATTTTCTTGGAAATACGTTTTCCCAGGAGTCTTGTGACCAGCCTCATCGTGGTATTCAGCAGGGATATTCCTATATAATTCGAGAGGTCTGAAATACTCCCTTTTTTGAAAATCGGTATTGAAATTCTGCTTCTCCATTATTCAAGTATGTTTTTCTTTTTCAGTATTTCATTGAAGAGTCTTGTTAGTTCTTCGAACAATTTTTTTTCGCCTTTCTTCAAGAGTTCATTTGGGATGCTGTCCAGACCCAGAGATTTTCCGTTTTTTAATTGTTTCATTTCATCAATAGTTTTCGTTTAGGGAGTTGATCTTCTCCCGAGTACAAGCTGTCAAATGTCCACTTTTTAGCCCACATATTGTTTGATTGAACAGACTCATTCACCTACTTCTTTGCAGCTCTCAACATCTTCCAGGCACGTTTCTGCGCTCCATACATGTCACCTTCAATCTCCATGCTAAACATTTCCCAATGTTCCCTTTTTATTTCTCTTATCCTGATATTCACTCTGTTTCTTGTTATTATACACTCAGTATAGTCCTGTAGGTTCTTAGTTGTTTTAAACTTCGAATGTGCTTTCTTCTTCTCTTGGGCTAGCAGCTTGATTTCAGGGGTGAACCATGTCTTTTGCTTGTGAGCATTTGAGCTAAGAGTTCTTTTTCCGAGATCCTCCTCGGCAGCCTGATTTATACTCCGGTTCAGGCCTCCCTACAGTTCATCCGCTGTGTCCCAGCGTCGAGTAGTCCTATCCAGCCGTTTCCCATAGAGACGATGTACATACTGATCCAGCGTACTCGTCTGCTTAAGAGATTCAATGTTGAGCTTTTCCATCATGTTGTATTTAGTTTTCCTGGAGAGTGGCCTGATGGAGGTCATTTTCCTCAGCACAAGATTGACCTAACATCTAAAATCTGCTTGGGCATGATAGATCTGTTTGTAATAATGTAGTCAATCATAGATCTTGCCTCCCTGTTGCTACTGAATGTTATTTTATGTTGAATTTTATGCTCGAAGTATGTATAACTTATCCTGAGTTCGTCATGGGCACAGAACTCTATAAGAAATTGTCCTTGTTCATTAATTATCCCTTCATTGATTTTGTTCTTTATTCCAGGGATCACTTCGTTTTCAATGCATCCCTCCAGATCACCCATGATAACCATTTTCTCTCCATTGGTATGTCCTCCACTGTAGACTGCAGCTGATCGTAGAACTCCTTCAGTTCTTGCCTTGGTCTTCCAGAATATGGAGCATATACTGATACAATGTTCAGTTTCTTTTTGTCTGTCTTCATACTAACCTGCACTATTCTGTCTCTTCGATATTTGACGCTGGTTACGCTGTCTAAATATCCTCGTTTTGACAAGAACTACTACACCAGAAGATGCTCTGTCTTCCTTTGATTTGCCGGAATAAATCAAAGTGCACTCGCCGTACTGAGATGTTCCCTTGCCTTTTTTTCTTCGTTTCGGATATGCCGCATATACCCATATTGTGGCGATGGAGTTCCAATATAACCTTCGAGTTAAATGTTCTTACATTCCAACATACGAGCCTCAGTGTGTTCTCTTTTACTCCCTCACGTTGTTTCATTATTCGTTTCCTATTTCGTACTTTCGTCGTATTATTTGATCAGTCTTGTTCCGAGGCTTTGGTGATTGGTCTATGAGCCCACAAAAGGCAGGTGACTGGCCTTACCTTGAATCCCTCCTCTTTTATCCGGGCTTGGGATCGGCAGAGTTGCGTTTGTAGTACTCAATCCATCCTCCAACAATTCAGGCGGAGTTGTTTTATTGAGTTTGAAAATATATCAGACATTAGGAAACTCAGGTCACTGTATATTCAGTAATAAAAAGTGATAGACAACGAAGTAATTTGTTATTTTATTTTAAATGAACTATCACAAAGTAACGGATTACTCCATCCAATTTATTTTTAAACCACTCATTCGTTCAGTTGCTAACAACATTCAAATGATCAAAGTGGTTCCTTCGTAATTCTCTCATTTTTTTCAGTATATGAAAGACCTTTAGTAGAGCAAATATGCTCAGAAACATCGGGAAACCTAGGCCGTTTTCTGACATTAATCTTGACCAAAACAAGAAACGATTGCAACGATATAGATGATGGTGATGCTAGGGCCAAGGCCGAGGAACTTTATGCAGGGGGCGAAGGCCAACTTGGAACAGAAGAAAGCATATTCTACAAGGTTTTAGCACATGAGAGTTTCGCACAGCTTAAAAGAATATTCGAAGAATATAAAGATATTTCCGGTAACACTATTGAACAGGCTCTGAAGCATGAATTGAGTGGAGATTATTTGGATGCACTCTTAGCAGTAGGTGAGTAAAACATGGTTCGTCATTTAAACATCCTTTCCTACTGAATGATTATATAAATAGCAAACCTCATAGTGGATCGATCTGATTCATGAATGTCATGCTGGTATTTTATCGCATTTTCTTTGATGTACCTTAATTTGTATTATTTTTGTTCCAGTTGAGTGTGTTCAGAGTCCAGCGATATTTTTCGCAAGAAAACTTCATGATGCAATGGATGGTATGGGAACAGATGACGATACATTGATAAGAATAATTGTAAGTCGATCTGAAATCGACTTAGGTACCATCAAGCAAGAATTCGAGAAGACATACGACAAAACTCTTGAGAGTTGCGTTGAGGTATGTAGAGGAACTTTTTGCCTATTTTTACAGTGAGTTGTAAATAGGTTCACTAAGAAGAAGTTATCATTATAATTTTGAACAAGCTAACATTTGATTGCTCAATGCCAGGAATTGATTCAAATTTCATTCATTGGGCTCCATTAGTAATGGCTTGCTGGTTCGTTTAGTTTCTTCAAACAATTTTGTCAGAGGTACTCGCATACATTGTATAATATGTGAGGGTCATCATACCTAAACTGTGCCAACTTGCAAATTGGCACCAATTAAGAGATTTCGACAGAAGTATTGTTTAATGGCTTCAACTGAATCTAATCCAAATTGAAGTGTCATGGATGAACGAGGAAAGCTCAGAGACGTTGTAAAGGAGAATAAATGAAACCAAAACCTCTCCCTTCGACTTATAACAACGAAGGGAATTGCCGGTTTCTGATTACCTAGCGAGAGTCATCCTCTAATCTTTGCAACGATTAACTGCAGAATAAAACCTTTAGGCTTACAAACGTCTTATTAAAAGCTCGTATTGCCAATAACAGCTCAATGTTGGCAGCAACTTCTGAAAGAATATTGTGCTAATAAAATCTGCAGAAATCGATATTTATTGATTAATTCAAATCCTACATGGGTCTGTACGATGAATGTACAGTGTTCAGATGAAAACGTGTGAAACGTCACAATGCTGAATTTTGTGTTGTAAGACATCCATGTGATATTATGCTATGGAATACTTTATACTTTAACAATTTATGGGACGTTTGCTATTCATCCGAAGAAAATTGAACAAATGATATATTAACGTTAGCAAAGCAACTCCAAAGTGATCACAAACCTGACAAGGTACATTGAGGAATATGTAGTGATTATGAAGAAAATTTTAGACTACAATATTCTTTCATGTTTTGGAATTTTGGGACAGCTCGAGATACAAAATCTGAAGACCATTTGCTAGAATTAACGCTACAAATATTAAAGAAGTGCTAATCAATAGTGTAACACTGTTAATGTAAATTGTGATTGTTTATTTTGTTCAAAAATTTAAAAAACTTACATATCTTAGCTTTACTATTTTCATGTCCCTGGGTAGACGTTCGCTGATATTTCATTGCCATCTGTCCAAGGGAACTATACATTATGAAATTTATGAATAAGTTTTACAAACGATGCTTAGATGTTATTGAAAAATAAATGAAATAATGGTAATCCGTTATTGAAAGTTGTCCATGTGATTGAAATAATAAGTTTCCCCGGTGATCTTTACATTAATGAAGTATGCACACAAAAATCATCTAGAATTCGAATAAAACACTTTTATATCACCTATTATTCAATGTTTCTTCAAACTTTTGTGTTAATTTTCTTCCTGAAACTTCACTAAATGTTTTCCTTATCACTTTTCGAAAAATTTTTAACCATTGTTTTGTTACTAACAACTCTTAACTCCTAATATATAATGTTCTGATTGTAATTACTAATTTTCAGAATGATACTTCAGGAGACTATAAACGTGCTTTACTCGCATTGCTACACTAGGATGTCACTACATTACCTTCTTTATTTAAGATTTTTAAGGAAAAGTGTATGTAACTACCTTATTCATAATACTCATATTATGCGATATTAAAAGACGATTTTTTTGTACCAATAATAATTATGGTATATTTTCACTCAAGTATTATTTTTTGCAATGGAAAATATCCACCCTTGTTCATATAAATACAGAATAGGTGTAAATAAACTATGCTGAAAAATATAACATTGCTTCAATAGTTACCAGTTGTAATATTACTTGCCTTACGCGTCAGGATGTTTTCACCATACAAGTTCTTATTAGATCTGGCGAAAAATGATCAATTTGGATCCAAATGCAATTAGCAAGGTATAATTCTTCTGGTTTAAGACGAATAAAATTCTTAATTGCACGAATTTTAAGGGCAATGATTCATTCATATCACTGCCAGACTATCGGATGCTTTTCGGAAATTATGTAGTAATCAACAAAATCTAAAACGGATCGTTTGATTAGAAACGCTACGAGGGGCGTTCGATGTATTCTCATGAAGCTCTCGAATGAAATGCGGATATTGCGAGGGAGCTTCCACCTCTTAGTTCGGGAGACGGCGTTTCGTTTCCGAGCATGCGCATCTGAAACTCGTCAGACAGGCTTGATGCGCAGGCTCTGCCTGTGACGCCGGTGACCATGCGTCCGCTTGGAACGCTGATCGTCAAACGCCGTGCCTCTATTTGAACCTGGCGGGGACGGTTAGTCACGATTCTGTTGACTGTTCGGGTCCTCTATCGGTACGCCGGTCAAACTACGACAGAGCAAGGCAGGTTTCTGGACGAGAAGCGAAGAAGTTGTTCGCTACACACTTCCCCTCCAGTGAGCGTTGATAAAGGTCATTGAATAGGACGTTGGATGCAGGCAGGGATACAGTCTGCCGCTGGCCTGGTCGCGGTGCCATCTCCAGCGGGGATCTGCGGAACGAAAGGAAAGAGGGCCATCTCGGAAATATGGATAGGGAGCAATTAGGGCCACCTAATGAATGGGTTGGTTCGCTCTTAAAGCAAACTCTTCCAATCACGTCGGGGTCACCAATGAAGCTCTCGAATGAATATGGATATTGCGAGGGAGCTTCCACCTCTTAGTTAGGGAGACGGCGTTTCGTTTCCGAGCATGCGCATCTGAAACTCATCAGACAAGGCGTGATGCGCAGCTCTGCCTGTTACGCTGGTGACCATGCGTCCGCTTGGAACGCTGACTTTCAAACGCATTGCCTACTCTATTTGAACCTGGCGGGGACGGTTAGTCACGATTCTTATGACTGGTCGGGTCCTCTATCGGTACGCCGGTCAAACTACGATAAAGCAAGGCAGGTTTCTGGACGAGGAGCGAAGAAGTTGTTTGCTACACTCGGTATCGGGGTGATTTGCTAACAATGTGAGTAATCTAATTATATCATTTACTGAATATACTATCTGAGGGTGTAAAAATAAAATTTCACTAATTTACGATCATTAGTTCTCTAGGCATCCTCAGTTAAAGACGACCAGCATGACTGACGCCACAATGATTAAGAAAATCGATCATCGCCCCTTTATGAAGTTCCTCACTAAGCAGGGAAAAAGTCAAAAAAGCATTCATGAAGAGATGGCTGCTGTACACCAAGACTGTACCTCGTCGTTATCCACCGTTCAAAAGTGGCCAAGTGAATTCAAAAGAGACAGAGAACGTATTGAAGACGATCCTCGCTCGAGCGGGCCCATTATCGAAACCACTAAAGGAAATGTGAGAAAAGTGGTACTTGAAGATGACAGAATAAAAATCAATATGTTAGATGAGATGACAAACTTATCGGTGGGTACTATATATGCTATCCTTCATGACCATCTCAAGGTCAGTGCAAGATGTGTACCGAGAATTCTCACCGCATCTCAGAAACAAGTGCGAGTCGAGTGCTGTAAGGAGTTTTTAGAGCTCTGTGGAGAAGACGCATCGACTAAATAAGATGAATGCAGTGGATTGAAAAGGGTGCACAGACCCAAACAAGTTTAAAGTCACCCCATCCGCTGAAAAAATGTCTACAGTATTTTGGGATTCTAAAGGTATTTTATCGATAGAATACACTTAAAAGGGTGAAAGCATCACAGCAGCATCATACGTAACCACTTGGCGTAATTTAAGGGAAGCAATTAAGGAGGATATTAAAGAAGAAATTACTTATCCGTACAGTCCAGACCTGGCCGCCACTGACTACTGCCTATTCCCAAATGTGAAAAAATATCTTCATGGAAAGCAATTTTCCGACGATGAATAACTGATGGTAGCCATTATTACCTATTTTGAGGAGAAGCAAGGATATTTTTTACAAGAGAAAAGCTTATTTCTTGATCTAACATATGTATTGAAGTTTTCTTTAATGCCTATACCGAAAATACATTGAACGCCCCTCGTACCTTAAACACTATAACTTTCGAACGAAAAGAAATCGATATATAAAACTTTCGGAATAGATTTTTGTCCTGAATATCTCGGTTATGTTTGTTATTAGGCAAAACCAGTCCAATAATTTCGCAATTATTCACATTTGAAATTTTTCTCATTTTGATTTATATCTTTGCAACCTACAAATCAGATTGATCTGAAACTTTGATTTTAGGAGGATAACAACGAACATCTTGCAAAATTTCAAAATCGTGTGGTAAGAAGATTCAAAACAAAAATTTCGTGAGCGGTGCAGCGTTGAGCGCTAACAATACATAGCAACAGTCCCACGGTCAAGTTTAAATTTAGCATTCAGATGTAGAATAACGACACAAAGGCTAATGCAGAATTTCGTGAAGATCGTATATTTAGGAAACTAAAAAACAATTTTTATCAAAACAGATTTAATCTGTTAGTCTTCTACAATTTTAATTTCAAAAAAATGTTTATTCAAAAAACTTTTAGAATTAAATTAATGTCTACAATAAGCACCGCTTACATTTAATAGACGTATATAATCAAAACGCAATATATAATGGAATAAATGAACCAATATATATAAAAAAGTCATTAAAATTAATAAATAAATATTTAAAGGAGACAAAATTTTGTTTCTGATCTTACCTTTGAGAACACCAATTGTCTTTTAAAAACATGAACACAACTTAAGGACTTCTCAAAGAATATAATTTATTTGAAATATTTAATATATTCAAATATTCGACTAAGTTAATTCAGAAATCTCTGAAAACATGCAACACATCTTCAAAAAACAAATATAATTCTAGGCAATCCCTTCATCCTTCAGCCTTTTTTTATTTTATTTTATATATAATTATATTTAGGCTTCAATATATCTCATTATGGAATGTCAATGATTTTAAATATAACCTTAAAAACACCTTACACTGTTCTGTGATTTTGTTAGAACATAGACCATCTTGAATTTCAAAGTTAGTTTGTTTGAAGCATTCATCCTTAACACGTGTAAGTTTGAGATATAGTGATTTGTTTTTTGAAGATGTGTTGCATGTTTTGAGGGATTTCTGAATTAACTTATTCGAAGATTTAAATATATTAAATATTTCAAATATATTATATTCTTTGAGAAGTCCTTAAGTTGTGTTCACATTTTTGAAATGCAATTGGTGTTCTTAAAGGGAAGATCAGAAACAAAATTTTGTCTCCTTTAAATATTCATTTATTAATTTTGAATGACTTTTTTTATATCTATTGGTTTATTTATTCTATTTGACATTATATATTGAGTTTTGATTATATACGTCTATTAAATGTAAGCGGTGCTTATTGTAGACATTAATTTAATTCTAAAAGTTTTTTGAATAAAATTTTTTTTGAAATTGAAATTGTAGAAGACTAACAGATTAAATCTGTTTTGATATTCAAATGTTGTTATATTTCTTCTATCAAGTAAAAAGTCTTTTTCTATTTTACTTTAAAAAACAATTATTTTGTGAACAGAGCGTCAAGAGCTACAGAAACCATTACAACAGTCCTACGATTGGAATTTAAATTTAGCATTAAGATGTAAAATAACGACAAGAAGGCTAATAAAAAATTTTGTGGGGATCATGGGTGATAATAACAAATCCGCAAAATCTCCAAATCGGTGCTTTTCAGCGTTCTTTTCTTACGCGCTTTCACAGACTATTCAATATTTTTACACTTTTGATAACATAAAATAGTGTACTCAAGCAAGATAATAATGTCCTAGAAAAACAGCAAGCTTTATTTATGCTGAAAATATAGGCCGCGAAATGTGGGCTCCTTTTTGAACATTCAATGTGAATGAAGTTTTCTGTTCTACCAGTTAATTTTGATTAATTTTGAATCGATACTGAATCATACACGTTCGCTTTTAGTGTAGCATTTCTTGAATAAGTATGAAAAAATATCATATACGGTAGACAATAGAAAATATTTCAACTACCCCTATATGTCACCATTTACACAAAAGTCGTGTATTATTTGAAGCTCTTAATATACTATACCTCGCTCTTATTTTGTCTCTTGTGTGAACGAAAGATCTTGTTTTTTCCAGAACGATACTCCAGGTGACCTCAAGAAGGTGTTACTTCAACTCTTGGATTGAAATTAAGAATCTGCTAACTGAACATTCCAGTGAATACAGTTTATTAGAACATAATTATCATAGAGCTTGTATTTATTATTTTTATGCTATATAATTTTTATATGTTTGTTATATTATGTGGAAGCTTATGAAAATAGACAATATTGATGACATTAATTTTTCTGTACCACACCATAAACGGCAATCATGTTAAGGAATTCCTATCAAACCAATTAAATATTTTTTAACTTCCTTTTTGAAACATTCCTTAGTTTTCTGATTTTGTAACAGATTGGGTATTTTGTTGAAGAAGCTGATGCAGTTATATGTTCCTTTGTCCCGTAGTGTCAGTCTACGAGTTGGATACGTAATGTCATTAGATCTTGTTGGATAACTGTTATGTCTTTCAGTTTGGAAACAGTCAGTGTTGTAAAATAAGAACATCAAGCATTCATTCATGGTTGAGGAGCGCATATATTGTAAGGAGTCCATGTCTTTCGAATACTGCTCTGGAACCTCCTCTCATTTTCATTTTGTATATACATCTCATAAATCTGGATCACAAAGACATGTTGGATATCGAAACAGGATTCCCAAAATATAATTCCATATCTTGTTTTTGCCAGGCGAAATGAGAAGCTTACAATGTAGCCTCATCCAAATGGGAGAGTATACACACATCGTCAAAAGTCTTGGTCCCCCTATCGACTCTCAACTTGTTGAATGTAACATGACAATTTTTTGTGTATGGACTATCTTATCACTTAAATGAAAACAATAAACCAGCAAAAAATGTTTCTTGTTCGGGAGAATACAGGTGTATTAGAAGTTAATCAGTTTTCAGCGAATAAAAAGAGTTGTAATATGGAGAATATTCCGTGGAAAATGGAAAATTTCTCAGTTTGACTGGGAAAGAAAAGTAGCCCTACATCCAGAAGATTTGTCAAACCACCATGTTGCGCAACGTTTGAATATTCCACGGACTTCAGTAAGGCGCATAGTGGCCCTTTTCCTTGAAACCTTCAGCGGTGCCCAGAGCCGGTGCCTGGTCCACCCAGAGTAACATCTGCAAGGTAGGACCATTATATAGCAAATTTTACTCGAAGGAATCGAACGGTATCTGTAACACCCCTTCGAAGTCATTTTTTGAGGACCTGTAGACGGGTAGTCTCAACCAATACCATAAGGAGATGGTTGCATTCCTCCAATTAAAGGACCAGAAGGCCTTTAGGGGACCTCGGCTATCACCTGGACATACATCTACCCATCGGCAATTGGCAGAACACCACCAAGACTGGCTTTTACCACAATGGCGCAACGTACTTTTTCAGACGAGTCATGATTCGGTTTACAAAGCGATGGTCGACGAGAAAGGGTTTGGAGAGGTCCAGGCAGACTAGAGCGACTTAGTTTCGCCCGGGAAGTTGTGCCCTTTCAAGGCGGATCAATAATGTACTGGGGAGGGTATAATGTTTGGTTGCCGTACCCCTCTTATTGTCGTTGAACCAACAATGACTGGTGCCATCTACCTAGAAAACATCATTGAACCAATCATTGTTACTCTGCGCAACGAATTTGTGGATAATTTCATTCATCAGGATGATAACGCCCCAGCACACCGCACACGAAGGGTTCGAAACATTCTTCAAGAGAAGGATATCCAGAGAATGAACGTGCCACCAGACATGAATCCAATTGATCAGGTATGGGATTACTTCTCAAGATCTATTCCAGTGCCTTTCTGCACTAATGCTATAAAACTGGTGCATATAATAATAAAATATTCAAATTATCATTACAAAAAATTCGAACAAGAAAATGGTAAAAAAAAAGTGGATATAATAAGATATATTAAAAAAAACTCATTGCAACTTTTGAAATCAATATTTACTTTTTCAAATATAAAGAAGAAAAAAAGAAATTACGAATGGAAACGATAAAATTGCTTTAGGCATTATAATAATAATTTACAAAAAAAAATAGGGGTACCGCTTTCGAATTTTTTAGTCTTTCTCATAACATCATAGCCGACAGACTCGACGTCTTTGGCGGCAAAAACGTACTGTTGAGTATATATATACAAGAGCGATAATTTTTTCATTCAAAAAGATACCTTTCACCTCGAATTTACATTAAAACCTAGATAAAACAATTTAGATCTTATCACAATATTTGGAATGTATATTACCGTCCCATCGGGACAATTTACAAAATTTTATTTTGCGTTTGATATGTACATGATGTGTTATATCTACAATGAATAAAATAATTACAATGATAAGCAGAAAATTTGGATTGCTTTCAATCATACAGATGAGCTTAAAATTGCTTGGAGTATGAAAAATCATGGATTTGCCTGACTTCACAGTAGATTGCAGTTTTAAATGGAAACAAATTTTTTGAATCTATCAAACAGTAAGACTGAATCAGTATCAATAATCAGCGTGAATTTGTTTCGTGAAAAGAAATAAGGGATGATTTTCATCCATGATTATGGCAAAGAGCAGGAACTTTCAGATAAAATAGCCAGTTGCCATACCTTTTATCACAATATCGATAAATTTCGAAATTAGTTGAATATAAGGTCGTTTTTTTAGCGTCTATTGTATAACACAGCATCGTTTCGACTTTGAGTATCCGACGTTTTCCTGGGTCGTCTCACCAGTGAATCTCGCCACGTCTGCCGTTGGACCCGTTGTAGAATCGTTATCTGGAATACTGTTAACAGGCGACGATAAGTTGCTGACATCTCCGCTGTTGTTCCTGATCTGCATCCTCTGTTTCTTCAAATCAGCCAGGGTACCATTGCCGTTTATGGTCACTACAACGTGCACGGTGACCTTGCCGTTCACGTCTGTGGTGTAGGAGTTTTCGCTGGGTTCTGTTATGGGGCTCTCGAGCAAAGAGTCGCAGTCTTTGCCTTCCGGCGTCCTTCTCTCCAGCTCGTAGGTTTGGTCGTTTTTGGTCGAGTCGTTGTTGAATGTATTGCCTTCGTGTTTCGTTTGCTCGTTGTTGGTTTTCAGTTTCGGTTGGGGTGGCAGTGTGAGTACGTTATTGCTGATTGGTATCTTTGGAAGCTTGGGCTGAATTTGGGAGTCGTCGGTCGAGTCTAGAGCCTGAAACAAACCCATATCATCAGAATCTGATAGAATTGGTGTCCCTACCCTATGGAAATTCATTTTAATAATAATATGGAGGTTATTGGTTCAAAAACTACAAATAAACCCTAAAAAACTGCGGAGTTATTAGTGATGACTGTGTACAGCTATTTCAACTAAAAATGCGCTTCATAAAAACTAAATCAAATAATCAAACATATCTACTCTTTATTCCAACAAAAAAAAATAAAATATATGTGAAATAAAACTGTTATTTTTAGGGAAAACAACTTTGTAACTTCTATGTTCTATGTCTAAGATTTTAACCTAAAAGTGTCACATGTCATATTTAGTTAGCTGTTAGAAATGTGAATGGAGAAACCCGAAGAAATGCACTAGCAGGTTAGTAAGCTATTTTTTTAAATTTATTTCTTTGTACGTTATATATATATATATATATATATATATATATATATATATATATAAACATCATTTTATATGTCATTATCGGTGGTATTTCTCTTCATCGGGTCTAAGATTGTCTTTATCGGTGGTATTTTACTTGTTCGGGAGGCCCATGCGATTTAAGTCCAGTTTTGACTATATTGTTCATTGAATTGTTAATTCTGTGGCCTGTGGATCGATCCTCCTCAATAAACCATTTCTTAATCAAATTTACGAATTCAAACACATAATTCGAAGGATTAACAACATTTGTAATTTTACAATTAACATTATTAGAAAAATCTATTTTTGGAACACCACAACTTGTACACAGGGCACTCTTTATGCTTTTCCACTTTTTAAAGGACTGGTATTCCTTCTCACACATCATCCTTGATTTTTGGGGCAACAATAAACTTTGTGCTTCCAACGCTGCAACTTCTACACCTGAATGCAGATTTTCTTCTTCTTGTGTTAATTTTTTTCAGTACATTTCGTATTCGCTTCGAACACAAAACACAAAAATACTGAACACTCCACAGAAACCAGAATGTATTTAAGATTTTTTTCACATTTGTTGACAGAGTAATTCATATCCCTAGTAATGGAGCAACACAGTTGCGATTTTTGTGCCAAAAATTACAATTTTCTTGCTATAGAAAAACATTATATTGATTTCACGCATATATAAACATTTCATGCATATATAAACATTTTTAAATTAATAAAGTAACACCTTGGCTCAAATTTCACTGTTTATTTGATGTCTGTTGACATATATGTCAACAGACAGTATTTAACATATCTGTCAACGGACATCAAATAAACAGTGAGACATAAGCCAAGTTGTTTTTATTTACTACATTAATTGAAAAAAAATGTTGTTTTGCACACGACGATAAAATCGCATTATCTTCTCGAGTGTAATTAGCTGAAAGATCCTCTCAGAGATACAAATTTATCGTTTTGTACAATAAATAACTATCATTTTATTTGAGTTCAAAATTTTAACTAGTTGTTTGAATCTAAAAAGTTACAACGCAACGAAATGGGTCATATGTTCTACTCTTAAAATGATTAACAGAAATCAACATGTATGTAAATTATTTCATTAAGTCTACAATGGATTTCTATCAAGTAAATTGACACTGTCACATCAACACATACAGGCTGGTCCAAAGAAAATTTAACACCTCGATTTTCCGACTTAAAAATGAAAATGTGGAAAATCGCTCGGACCCGTCAATTTCCGATTCGAGGGAGAAAAACTTTTCCGCTCTTCACATCCCCGTAACTGCAAACCCCCTAACGGTGGTAGTACAACCCCTCGATTTTAAATAGGAATGATGGGTGTTGCGATACTCATTCTGAAGATCTTATCGAGTACTATCTGCTCCTGAAATTTCGCTTCAAATTTTCGATTCATAACGATATGACAGGTTGAATAGTGGAGTACTTACTTTTGTGATTAGTTTATTAAATGCTGGATATGGGCACCGTTCATTTCCCCGCAGTACTGACTTGCTGAAAACGTTCACGTACGTTACCCAAGATTTCTGGTGTAATTTAACGGGCTGGACAAATAGCGTTCTCAAATAGATCTAGATAAATTTGGCCAGTGAGATAACCGGGTATAAAAAAGGCTCTACTATTTGATTTACATAAATACCCGTCCAAACATTTAATTTTTGGGGACGCTGAGTATGCACCTCACGAAATAATCTTGGATTTTCATCTGACCAATAGCGACAGTTATGCCGGTTTACAATGCCGTTAAGGTAAAATGAACACTCGTCCGAAAAACAGATATCAAACATGAGGTTTCGATTACCGCTGATCATGTCACTGACCACTTCACAGAACTGAAGCCGGCGATCGGGATCATCCTCATTCAGTTTTTGAACCAATCGTATCTCATATGGATGGAATTTGTGTTATGTCAGGATTCTCTTGATTGATGTGCGTGAAACACCAGATACATCGGACAATTTCCTAGAACTCATGCTATTGCTACATGACCTAAGACAGCCACGTACCTCGCTTCGTCTCTTTCATGCATCCCCTTTTTGTTTCCGACTGAACCAGTAGCGTCAGATTTGGCAACCATTGACACCCTTTCTTCTACGGATACACCATTTTAATTCTTCTACAAATTCACAATCACTTTGATACACTTGAAACGTTCTTAAAAATTCACGATAGACCAAGGTGAATCAAAAACATGGTCCGTTTACTTTTTTGGACATAAATTAATCTTTTTTGGCCAAACAATTAACAACATAACTACTAAATACCTTTGAAATGTGTCGGATACGAATAATATTCCCAAGATGAATTCCACATTTCCTCTTTCACTATTTTCGCTGTTTTTTCATTATCGATGGATACTTTGAAGCGAAATTTTAGGGTCAGATAGTACTCAATACGATCTCATCCCTATTCAAAATCAAGGGGTTATACTCACCCCCGTTAGGGGGTTGCAGTTACGGGAATGCAAGGAGCGGAAAAGTTGAACAGTGACCATATTAGTAAAAGCTGAAGTGTTTCAAAGCATTTCAAATTCTGAACTGAGGTAATATTTTTCGACGATGAAACATTAAAGCATCCTATAAACCCAAACTTTCATTTACTCACTTTGAACTTATAGGACAAACACACAACACTCTGTTTCTTCCTGAACCTCATCGCGTGAAACGCTCAACACTGAAATAACAGGTGTAGAATCACAAAAACAAACTGACATTCCGATAAATAACGAAAGAATGATGTCCGATCAGCTCTTCGATGATCCAAATGATACTGGGGAATTTCATTCTCGCATCACTTTCCTACAACAATGTCCTATATGTTCGCTGATATGAAAAATGTTGATTTCTTTATTCATAAATTCTACTCAATCTTATTTAATTTTAATAATTCGTTTCGTGTGGCACTAATTGATGTTGCCGTTTGACTTGCCCATAGTGAAATTTCTATGGCGGTTCACTCTCGAACCTCACTGGCACATCAATTGAAGTAATTATGTAACAGTAGGTGGTGTAGACGATGGTGATACCGTGCAAATATTTATTCAGCGGAAATGCAGGAGTGTTAAGGAATTTTTTGTGTTGTTCCTGCTGTTTCTAAACGGATGATGTGCAAAAAAATATGTAATATGTATGTAATATGTAATATGTGCAATTTTGTGAATTGAAATACATAATAAAGGGTCACTCAACTCACGCATGACAGCCATTGTTCATTTGTGACATTGACAGTTGCATTTGTCAATGTCTACAATTCAATCATGGAAAAGTAGACATTCCAACAACGTTCCAAATAACCCAAATTCATTATGAAAAATCTCGATCTGATGCTATAACTTTACGTGCTTTAACTCCAATTTTTGGTCGTTATAATCGTCCGGACAGAAGAAGAGTTGAACGTTTAGTGAAGAAGTTTGAAACAAAATTTTACACTTCATGATATTACAGTGCCAGTGAGACAAAGAAATGCAAGAAGTGAAGAGAATATCGCTGCCGTACCTGAAAGTGTTCGTGAAGACCCAACATTTATAGATTTCCCGACGTCCACAAGAACTGGGCATCTCCCAGACGTCTTTGTGGCGAATTTTACGAAAAGACATTGGTTTACATCCATACAAAATTGTTTCAACCCAAGAACTCAAACCAACAGATCATTTAAAGCGTAATTAATTATTCAGTAATTGGTGCTTAGACAAAATCGGAAATGATGGACCAATAAATAATCCGCCTCGTTCCTGTCATTTAAGTCCATTGGACTTCTTTCCATGTGGTTACATTGAGTCATTAGTTTACAGCAATCATTCAGCAAATTTGGACGATTCAAAGATTAATATTGAACGACCTGATATGTGTGAGAGAGTCATGGAGAATTGGCTTCAACGACTTCATTCCTGCCAGCGTTTCAGTGGTGGACATTTAAATGATGTTTTATTTCATAACTAATGGTATCCATTGTACTTTATAATGATATAAAAATTTCAATAATTTCCGAATAAATAATGTGCTCTATTTACAAAACAAAATGGGGCGCTGTTAATGACTTATTACTATTACATGTCATGTTCTATTCTCATTGCGCAGTGCTGTGAATTATGGAATATTTTGCGAATATTGAGATAAAAGTATGGTGAAGTCACATTTAATCTAGCTGATGGTTCTAAAATAATCATGTCCAATCCTCCATGATATCGTTATGTCGGGAATACAAATTAATTCGGTCCGTTTTCAAAAGATGGCTTTTAAAATTTAAATTTTTAAATATAGAGTTATTCATTTTGTGCCTCCGAGAGCACATCAAATTTTTATTTCAATATAATGCTTGGACCTTGTAATTATGTGTGGAATAGAACATAATTTAAATGTCCCCCGCGTGATCCCTTACAGGACTCGATCCTTGTGAGGTACTTTTGGATGACGCCGGCACAATTCGGGCAATATCTCAACAATAACGACACGCCATAGCGTGCCGTAAAACAGGCGTAAATGTGTGAATTGATGAATTTGATCTTCTTCGACACTTTCACTTACAGTAGAAATATTTTCGGTCGAGCGCGCATTTCGATCATATACGGCCTTAAGACATCAGTAACTGATCCACCTTCTTCGAATTTTTTACTGTCCGGAATGCACGAAACGTACTTACTACAGAATCATTGTTTCTGTAGTAGGTTTTCACATTTTTCACACGTTCAGCAATAGATAAACGATCCATATTGTTAAGTGGCTAACCTTCAACTAAACATATGAGGCTTCGGATCTCAGTTCTGTTCGACATATGTCATCAAAACAGGACTGTAAAATCTGTACCACGAAATGGATAATCCGTTAGTAGCTGATTGCCATGGTTATAGACAGAGTAGATATCTGTCGATAACAGCAGTTTGAATTGTTTTGAGTTTCCTACAAGATTTTATTTGTCACTGTAAAGAATTGCTTGGTATCTTGGTTAAGCATAATTCAAATGGGGGTGGAAGAGAGATGTATATTAGACTAATGCTTTATTTACAGCCTAATAACATATATTACAAGTTTACAGATTTTAATTATTTACCCAAAGTGCTTCTTTGAGCTTTTTCACCGTTGTCCACGTCGCCGACTTCACTTTTATTGGTTTCATTTTTGGGTTCACTTTTCACTAATTAATATCTAATTACAAATAAATAATGGAGATGAGACATTCACCTTTATAAGGGCAGTAATGATACAGGGAGTAATTCAGTGGACAACAGCAAATTCAACTGGGCTCCAATGCCCCTGAATCAATTTGTTTATTCTAATCTCCAGACCACGTAATGTAAAACTTAGAAATTCGCTTTCGAGGCACGTACGTACAGCGGCTTCAGGAAAGGAAATTATTTTACTCTGGCCTATATATTATAATAACAAAGTACACATTGAAAAGTTCATAAGAGCTGATTGTACGAAACGTAAACATATTCCTCCAGATGAGCTAAAGAACGGAAATTTCCAGAGAAAAACGCTGACGTCAAAATTAACACGTGTGGCTCGACAAAGAGCTGAAATTTTAAGGAGTGTCAAGTTGCAATTTTGAGCGGGTGAACGGATCAAAAATTTGGAAGGAGAAAACCGACGCGTATGAGGTATTAAAAGGCCCAAAAAATGAGAATCTGTTAAGAACGGTCTCAGAATTTAGCATTATTATAATTATATTGAGTGATATCAGCAATTTTTTTTTTTGAGTGTAAAAATTGAGTCAGAAGAATTAGAGAATCTGAATATAGTGCTAAGTTCCGGGACCAAGGAATTAAAGAGTACCGGTAGTCGTCCTTTATCATTTATTGTTCGTGTTAAATAGGTCATTTTTTTGTATAAAATCGCGTGTGCCAAGTTTTGTTTTCAATCTATGGTCTTGGAGTCTAGGGGTAAGAAGTATCTAAAAATTTTGGTATATTATTGAGGTTGAAATTGTCTAATTAAAGTAGAGTCAGAAATTAAGAAGTAGGTTGACATAACTCTTCGTAATTATTATGTTTGAAGAATTTAAACAGAGTTACGAATTATATAAATGATTCGTAGTGCTTGAGGGATCCGCATCGCTATCTCCTTAATTATTCAGTGTGTCATCTTTATTTAAATTTTAGAGTTTAGGATTGATAAAACTTTTGTAGTTTTGCACAGTTTATCATTATACTTGTTAAAATCCATAATTGAGTTTCATTACCATTTTCATTATCACAGAGAAAATTTATTAACATCAAAGACCTTCCGTTTTCGCGAAGGCCGTACCCTTCCTAGGACCGCTCGACTAGGATTGGTTCGCACCCCATTCGTGAATAAGTCAATCTAGTAATATTTTTCATCCATCCACATCCCACAAAAGAGATGGCTTATTACACTGCGTTATGGGTTACTAAGAGAGAGAGTTCTTTGGAAGGTTGAAGTGAAATGCGAATATAAAATAATTCAATATTAGAGAGTTAACAGAACTTCAAACTGGCGAGTGGTTTATTTTGTGCTTTTTGAGCAAGCGACAAAATACGACTATTTTGGGTGCTTTGTAGCCAACTTAGATGAGAGAACTGTTTGATTATAACTTGAAAGACAAAGAGAAATGTGATTAGAACTTACTTTTAGAGAATGTGCATGGGATCAGAACTTAATGTTCGAAGAGAGAATATTGCGTGACCGTTTGGTCGAGGGAATGTCTTCATTTGAACCTTTCGGCTAACTTGTTAATACAGGGTGAGTATCGCGTGACCGTCTGGTCGAGGGAATGTCTTCAACTATGCCTTTTTGCTAACTGGCCGAATGAGAGTGGATTGGGGCTCGAAAAGGTGGCGCAGGTAGATTCCGCTACAATATTCGACTGTTGTCGTCTTTAAACGGCTTCGGTTCTGATGGATTTCTAAGAAAGATGAGAATGACAAATATTTTCAGTCTTCAACAGGTCCAAAGGTTTATAGGAAAAAATGAGACATATCTGAAAGGCCTAGATTCCTGACTCGGGCATCATAATTTTTATGTACTTGCATAGTAAATTAAATTCCTTGTTCGGTGTAAAATCCGAACAGTTACGATGTCGAAAATGTCAGATTTTTGATAAATAAACAGCATTTGCAGAGTTGAAATTTTTTTCTTTAAATTGGAAAAAAGTGCAGTTTAAGCTTATACTATGCTTGTGGAAGTTTACGATAGCAATGTTCCGAACTACCAGTCATGTAGAGAGTTCCTTGCTCGGAACAGCCAAAAAATTCGAAGACAATGAATTACAGACATTTCTACTGAAGATTCGTATCTAACGTAAGACAAGCTGGGATAGACCCAACAAGCACTGTCGTCTGTACCTTTGAAATCTATTGCTCTGATTCAAAAGCAAGTCAATTGGGTTCCTCATGAACTGAAACCAAGAGGTCTGGAAAAACGACTATCTTCTTGTGAGCAGTTGCTTCAAAGGCAAAAAGATTTTTTTACACCGGGTAGTGGATTTTTGTCATGAAATTTTCAAACCGACATACACACAAATTTCAAGGTTCAACCTTTCTAATAACCTCATCATTCTGAAAGAATGTAACGTTAAAAAAAGCTCCACTCTTGATTTGAATTTCAATCGCTAAAAAATACTCCAATAAACTCCTATCCATTTATTTCAACTTCACAATTAAAATAGTAACTCTTATTTACAATATAATACAGTTTAACAGTTAGCTTGAGATCCGAGATTCACATAAGGACTTATCTTTGAAGTTCTCCTGGAATATTGTTTTCCAAGGTTTCGGAGTGGTAGTGCTCTCTCCAACGATAGTTCCTATACTGCATATAATCAGTAGGTCTTCCGTTTCAATTTGTTCCAAATGACTAGTAGAGAATCCGGACCTAATATGGTTCGGTAATAAGATACTCTAAATCCGGCAAAAGAAAGATTGTCTGGTGTTAAGATAATTCAACCAAAAAGGCACTCCAGCAAAAAGAAGGTCTCGAACCAAGGTTGTCCAGTTCTGAGATCATCCGGAGACGCCTTCTGATCTTACGTCTTATAAGAAACAATAAAAATTCAACATTCCACGATTTTCATGGATTAGATACGTTAATTCGATAAAAATACCACAAAGACTGTCTTCGTGCAACCTCACAGTACGAAAAGAAAAAAAACCAGAGAAATTCTACACTTCTTGAAAACAATGAACTCATCAGCGGCACATGTAATAGCAACGTCGACTTTCATCGCGAAAACTTCAAACTTCTTAATGGCTCCAGTTTAATCACTTTATTGGATCGTTTTTAAGGCGATTGAAATTCAAATCAACAGTGGAGCGTTTTTTAACGTTACATGAATATTCATTAGTTTTTTATAGCCGATCAAAAATGTGAATTTTAAATGGTCCATCTCTTATATGCTGTTCAAGGTTATTTCCAGAATGAATAAATTTGAATATTCTGTAATAGTCTGGATACACAGTGCGAGATGATTTAAATTTTACCGCATCATACAAGTTATGCGAGTCAGTCAGTAGCTGGCATCCAAGTCACTACAACGTTGTTTTCAAAATGAATTCACGAGTCATGTCACATGCAGCAACTCAAATACGACTTTGACATCAACACGCACAGAAATGCGAAATGACAGTAGCTCGTATGCCCGAACAGTAGCTCTACTTTCACGGGAGGAGTGCAAAGGTATGAATGTCAAATCAGCAACTCTAACTATAGAACCACTCCCTTAAGGTGTAATAACTAACCTTCTGACTCTCAGCTTCCAGTCTGAGTCTAGCTTCTTCGACCGCATCCTTTCGACTCGTCATGCCTTTATCTCGTAATGAAGTTCTCCTAACTGACTGCGTCCTTGTGTTGCTCTGTGATCTTCTTACTTTCCGTTTGGCTTCAGCCTGCCTCTTGATTTCTTGCTCGGTCTTCAACTCCAGTATTCTCTCTTTCAGTTCGTTGTCTTCGCAAATATCTGAAACACAAAAACGGCGATATAATCGAAATTTCCGTTTTTGCTAACAATTCGTTTCGTGAAAAAGCATGTATGTCAATGCTTCTATACATCTTCATACTTATAAGATTCGGGAATATCATTTTAAGTGAATATCATATTAAGTGAATACAATAATTTGTAAAATAGAATATATATTCTATTTTACAAACAGAAGACTTTCAAAGTACGTTATAGTCAACTTAGTTAGTTGGTGATAAAATACTCCAGAAAAAATCAGCGTATGGATAATAATAATAATAATAATAATTGTTTATTAATCCATTTGACATTACATAAGAATGTATAGGACAGGTCCAGTGAAAATGAACATAATCATAAGTACAACACAAAATTAAGTGTAAGAAAAAAAAAAAATCATGCAAAATGCCCATCGCCTAAATATTCAGCCATACTATAGTAACATTTTCCAGCCAGTATTCGTTTTATGCTGGTTTTAAATTTCAAATCGTTCAATCTCTTAATTTCATCCGGCAAATTATTGTAAAGTATTATGCCCTTATAAGATGGGGAGAGTTCAAATTTGGATGTCCTATGCTGAGGCAGACACAATATATCAGAATTCCTCGTACAGTAATTGTGATAGTGTGACAGTCCAGTAAAATTTCGAAGATTTCGTTTAATAAACAACAGGCATTTGTAAATGTAAATACAAGGGACCGTCATAATTTTGTGCTTTATGAAGAGTGGTCTACAGGAGGAAAGGTGGCTGATATTGAAAATCAGACGTAATATCCTTTTTTGTGCCAAAAATATCCTGTTCACGTTAGTAGAAGCTCCCCATAATATGATGTTGAATTGCAAATGGCTGTAAACTAAACTGAAGTACACATTCAGCATTGACTGCAGTGGTAAACACGATTTCAACTTGTTTATAGCGTAACAGGATGTATTCAGTTTTTTACTCAATACTTCAATATGCTCACCCCATCTTAGATGGCTGTCGAGATGAACCCCCAAAAATTTCACCTTTTCAGAAGATGAAATTGTCACATCTCCCAACTGCAGAGCCAATGGAGGTGAGTCTCTGATTCCAAAGGAAATCAGGTTAGTTTTTCCTAAATTAACAATTAGTGCATTGGCTCTACACCAGTCTAGGAAACCCACCATCAGCCTGCCACAGCACGATTGGAGTTCATCAATATTTCCCGATGCTACCGCAATAGAAGTATCATCCGCAAATAAAACTAGTTTTATTAATTTGAAGACTATAAGATGTTCGGGCAAATCATTCACGAACAATACAAACAGAAGAGGTCCCAATACTGACCCCTGAGGGACACCGATATCGATGTTGTATTTGCTGGAATATGAGTCCCCTACTCTGACCACCATTGATCTTTCAATCAAGAAGCTACGCAACCAGTCCAGGAATGATCCTCTGAATCCTAAATTATATAACTTACTCATTATGAATGGAATAGACAAACAGTCGAATGCACGTGATAGATCGAAGAACAGACCCGCGACACATAGACCATCATCCAACCATCCATAAGTACTCTCAATAAATGAGACTGCGGCCGTCTCAGTTGAGCAACCGATTCTGAAACCGTGTTGACAATTTTTAATAATGTTGAACTTATCCAAATAATCCACCATACGCTTTAATGCCACTTTTTCAATAATTTTGGAAACAGTACTCAGGATGGAAATTGGTCTGTAATTAATTATTTCAGTCAATTCATTCCGTTTGTGTACAGGAATAACAGTGCTCATCTTGAGTGAAGAAGGAAAGATGCCAGATGATATTGAAAGATTTATTAGGTGAGCAAGATGACTTCCAATGCATACAGCAGAGACTTTCAATATTCGTGAAGAAATACCGTCAGTGCCTGTGCTCTTTTTATTCTTCAGTGACCTTATGACGCTTATGACTTCCGCCGTGTCAACAGGATAGAAGTAAAAGCTATGTGGTATCATCTTAGAGGCTGTGCAGATGGTAGATATACTATTTCCATAGTGTTGCCGAAGGCTGACAGCGGTAATATTCGAGAAATATTCAGCAAAGGCTGTAGCTATTGTAGGCGATTCGGTGCAAAGGACTCCCTGTATATTAATCGACATAATATGATTTATTTTCTTCCTACCAGTTTCTTGATTCACAATACTCCAGACACTTTTGTTTCGGTTGCCTGAGTGTTCGATTACATTTGCATAAAAGTTGAATTTAGTTGTTTTCAATAGACTATTATAATACTTCTTGAATTCTTTATAAATTCTAAGAGAATCTACAGACTTAAATTGAGAATGAAACCAATGTAAATCCTTCAAATGAAGGCTTGCCTGCCTAACTTCTGGTGTTACCCAGTTTTTGCTATTTGAGATTATTCGCCTGGCTGGAAAATGCCGGTCAATCAAAAACTCCAAGTAAATATTGAAATGAAGAAAGTAGGTATCATTCCTGCTGAAAGTACCATATTTTCACTTGATTTATCGTGAGTATTACCTGAATTTTTTAATACTAACCAAATGGAGTTTCATCATGCTTATTCTTAGCGTTCAAATCTGCTCCAGCTTGTGCCAGTAGCTCGATAACTTCCAGCTGAAAAGATCATCGGGCTAAATGAAAATCAGAGAAGTTGCCTGGGTATTGCCTTCAACTTACATGTCCCCAACAAGCAGCAGCGTGTGCTGGTTGCCAATCGTCTTTGTCCTTCGCATCCGTTCTTACACCGTGTTCCAGCAGGAATTCGACCACTGATATATACCCATTAGCAGCTGCTATATGAAGCTGGAATCAAGAAAGTTTTAAGTCATAACCAAATAAGGATGAAGAAGTTGAATAAAAATAGATTGTACACAATAAACTTACTGGTGTAGCACCTTGACTATCATAGGCGTCCAGATCTTCATCTTTCATTGCCTTCATCTCCAAATCAGCCAGCATCTGCCTCTCCGTAGAGGCTCTGGTTTCATCGATGAGTTGCTGAGTAATACCCCTTCTGTCCATTTCTATTTCTATGCAATCTAAGGCATGGTTGTCTTCGCAGATGTCATAAGGCATATTGCCGTCGGCGTTCACAGCTAGAAGATTTGCACCGTTGTCAATAAGAATCCTGAAATTATTTTAAAGTTATATTGCATTAATTTAACAAACACACTAATTAGTTGTGCTCATGAAACGTGGCTGAGTAAAAAAACGCTTGCATCAACAGAAATAGATAGAAAAAATAGTGAAGCAACTAATCATGAATAGGTACAACATGAAGGGTTTTCCAATAAGAGCTTTCATGTTAATAATAATAATAATATATAATAATAATAAGTAATTTATTTCCTACAGGATACACTCCCAATTACAGGAAATCACAAAAAATCAGAATACAGTTTCATATTGACATGGTGCACAAAGTACTACAATGAAAAATAAAAAACAATCCCCATAAAATTCAGGTGCGTTGTGACAAATAGGCATTCACTATGGTCCGAGGAGAGTCGAAGAAAATGTCGCATGCATTGCCGAGCGCATTTATTATACCACATGTATAACCTATGGGAGACCGAAAACTGGCATTCGTTCTCCCCGTCCCACAGTAAAAGACCATCTCGCCTCTGGAACCCAAACGGGGAACCAGAAACGGAAGACCTGACAAAAGGTCCGGACAATCAATTTTTCCATTAACAATCTTGAACATAAACATTAGTGCACTTATATTCACCCTGTCGTAGTGGATATGGTACCGAACCTGGAGAGCAAAAGATTGTTGTCATAGCCTATGGGAGGATACACACCTTCCTCCCTCCACATCAAAAACTTGTAATATTTTCGCTGCACCGACTCAATGCTCTTCCTATGACAGTTATATATAGGTCTCCAAACGATGCTACAGTATTCCAATCGACTTCTTATTAAACAATTGAACAGGGCTATCAAGGTATCCGAATTCTGGAAGTTCCTAGTGTTTCGGACTATGAACCCATATGTTCTATTTGATGAGAGTATCAACTGACTCATATGAGGTACAAAGGAACAACCACTGTCACATACAATCCCCAGATCCCTTATCTCAGTTATACGAGGCAGCGCTGTGTCACTGATGCTATAATCGAAATTAATGACCATTTTCTTCTTCGTGTATGTCATAGCACAGCATTTAGATATATTCAAACTCAATCTATTGTCTTCGCACCATATTGAGAGGCTATCGAGTGCTGCTTGTAGCTTAGCACAATCAAGGAGACTGAGTATCCGATGAAAAAGTTTTAGGTCGTCTGCGAATAACAATACTGATACATCGATCACATCCACTACATCATTGACAAACAAAAGAAAAAGTAAAGGCCCAAGGTTGGAGCCCTGAGGGATTCCAGATGTCGCACAAAATTCAACAGAACAATAACCTTCAATCTCAACACGACAAATTCTGTCTGACAGATATGACCCGATCAAATTGACTAATTTATGGCTGAAACCAAACTTATTCTCCAATTTGTTGACTAAAATACTATGATCAATCTTGTCGAAGGCTTTCGTAAAGTCAGTATATATGACGTTTACCTGACCTGATCTATCCAATGTACCTAGTACCTCCTCGAAAAATGAAACGAGATTAGTTGTCGTCGATCTTTTGGGCATGAATCCATGCTGGCTGTCAGTTAAAAAAATGACCCTTAAGAAGAAAAGAAAATATGGTTTTCGATGGCTTGTATAAAAGGTTTCGATAGTAGGATCTCTAATAAAAAAAAGTCAAAATTTGAATATCAAAACAGATTTAACCTGTTAGTCTTCTACAATTTTAATTTCAAAAAAATTTTTATTCAAAAAACTTTTAGAATTAATTAAAAAAATGTATAATACCTTAATGCCTTAATATGGCCTTCATTAAACCACTGGACTACAGGCCATAAAATACCTTACAAACTTTATGTGATTTCTGTGTTCAGCATAGGACATAGATAGGGTTTAATTGCATTCACAGAGTTTCCAGAAATTCTTTTGTAAGATCACAAGTTTATTTATGTTTAATTGAATTCATATTATAAATGTAAAGTTGAACTGACCTTATCCGAATTTTTAATTGTTTTTGAGGATGGCTACATATTTTGGAGAGTTTTTGATGTAACTTATTTAAATATTTAAACATATTAAATATTTCAAATAAATTAGTTTTGGAGAAGTTCTTAAAATTATGTTGTGTATTTTTGAAAAAGTTTAGTTTTCATAAATATTATATAAGACCAGAAACTGAACATGTTTTCAAATGTTTGTCAAAGGCAAAACATATGCACCCCGGCCTTTCTGATGAGTTCAGGTGCGTATGTTTGGAACGAAACATTCGATATTACTCATTTTTAATTTTAATTAATAATTTTTTTTTTTTTTGTTTTTTATTCCATTTGATATTGTATAGTGAATTTTGATTTTTATACGTTTATCAAATATAAGCAGTGCTTATTATTAGACATTAATTTAATTCTAAAAGTTTTTTAAGAAATTTTTTTCAAATTAAAATTGTAGAAGACGTTTAACAGATTAAATCTGTTTTGATATTCAAAGTTTGAAATTACTCTTCCACTATTTTACCTGTCATTTCGTTATCGATGAAAATTTTGAAGCAAAATTTCACGATCAGATAGAACTCGATAAGATCTTCAAAATGAGGTATAGCAACACCCCTCATCCCTATTCAAAATCAAGGAGTTGTACTCACCCCCGTTAGGGGAGATGCGAAGAGCGGAAAATATGTTCCCCCTATAATCAGAAATTGACGGATCCGAGCGATTTTCCACATTTTCATTTTGAAGCCGGAAAATCGAGGTGTTAAGTTTTCGTTGGACTACACTGTATGTCAACAACATCAATTAAACTTTTGTGAAACTCGAGCCAAGTGTATTTGTTTACTCATTAATATCCAAAATGTTTCATCAAGTGGTTTGCGTGAAATCAATATATTTCACTGCGATAATTGATAAATAATCAATGTATGAAGTTTATCTTACTTGATCAACCTCAGGAACGCACAGGTTGCGGCAGCATGGAGTGGTGTCCATTTCTCGCTGTCTTCCGCATTTACGTTCGCCCCAAATTCTAGAAGAAGATTCAACATGGCTTCGTTGTTGTCGATGCAACATTGATGTAGAGCTGTGAGGCCATCTTCGTTGCAGGAATCCGGACTAACTCCTTTCGTTAACAGCCGACGCACTGTTGCAAATAAGAAAGATTATTGAAAAGAAAAATTAACAAATATATAAGAGACAGTATTTCGAATTCCACAAGAATGTTTATAATACAACAATTGTTTCACCACGATGTGGCTTCCTCAGGTATCTACATTCAATTGAGTGATGGTGTTTAATGTAACAGAGTTTAAATACAGTTACGTACGTGACAAAATAATGGTACTACTAATCGGATTATTTGCTCTACGAAGTTTTATAAATGAATATAATTTTTGGATTTGTGGGTTCATTAGAGAGATTGGTCTATTACATTTTTCAATTGTTTTTGGAGGTGTTCAGTGGGGTCTTTAGTAACAGTTTTATATTTATAGAAGTAGTTTGTTGATATGTACATTCTGTCAAGAAAGTACCGGGAATTATCGATTTAAATCTGGCGGGCCAATGAGGCAGGTAAAATTTTTTTTCCTAGGTTGGTACCACTGTCCTTAATTACTATGCCAAGCTTGAGCGGGATCTGTCAACTAGTGTGTTTGCAACAGCTGATTAGGTCAGTCGATGTCAGAGTGCGTGCCGATTTTTACTATGGGTGATAACGTTGAGCAAAGAATTTGTTTAGTTTTGTGTTGCAAATGAATTTTCGTGTGCCGATGCATTGAAAATGTTGCAAAAGGCCTTTGGTGATAATGCTCTATCGAAAACTCGTGCATATCAGTGGTACAGAGCCTTCAAGGACGGTCGTGAAGTGGTCGCCCATCGACGGCTTCGATCGAAGATAACGTCGATAAAATTAAGGAAAGGGTGCTGGAAAACCGTCGTACCAGCTTGAGAGAGATAGCACATGATCTTAAGATATCCCACGAGTCCGCACGTACGATTTTGATTGATATTTTGGGCATGAGAAAGGTGGCCGCACGACTCGTACCGAAAGACCTGAATTTTCTTCAAAAACGTCATCGCGAACAGGTTGCTTCAGACATGCTGGATCGCTGTAATTCCGATTCTATATTCATGGAACGCATTATAACTGGTGATGAGACCTGGGTCTACGAGTACGATATGCAAACAAGCCAGCAATCATCGGAATGGGTGGCAAAAAATGAGCCGAAACCGAAAAAACCACGCCAAAGCCACTCGAAAATGAAGGTGATGCTCATTGTTTTCTTCGATATCCATGGCGTGGTGCACTACGAATTCGTTCCAGAGGGTCAGACGGTAAACAAGGAGTATTACCTAGGGGTTATGAAACGTTTGCGTGAGCGTGTACGTAAGAAGCGGCCAAATTTGTGGGCGAACAACTCATGGATTTTGCATGACGATAACGCGCCTTCTCACCGAGCTACGATTGTGACTGACTTTCTCGCCAAAAACTCAACAAACGTGCTTCAGCAACCACCGTATTCGCCGGATTTGGCTCCCTGCGACTTTTTCCTCTTCCCAAAACTAAAATTGCCCCTTCGTGGCACCCGTTTTGAGTCGATTGAAGCCATAAAACAAAATTCGGCGCGAGAGCTAAAGTCCATCCCGGAAAGCGCCTATAAAAAATGTTTCGATAATTGGAAGTGCCGTTGGCATAGATGTATTGGAGCAAATGGAGCCTATTTTGAAGGCGAGTACTTTCCCGGTACTTTCTTGACAGAGTAGTATATTCATGTTTTGGAAATCAAAATACTGTTTCTTTTTAATTGAAATGAGTTTTTACTAAATAAAGATAGAATCAAACATTTAATGAAATATGTTTATACGCCATGGCAAATATGCAGTTATTGTTTATTTATAATTTTTTTTTGAGAAAAGTAGGCTGTTTTTATTACTTAACTGATGTATCTTGACGGATAGCGAAATATATAGTTCACTAATTGAAACAGATAAAAATGCATATCTGGTTATCTTTGAATACTCTATTTTATGGCAATTTATCAGAAATAAGGAGAAAAATCACATTTATCTGATTTCTACCAAGCTGTATTCATCAAGTTATTCTTGGACAGAACCATACTTAAGAACCCTGCAAAGAATTCTGGATGCCACATGTGAGTATGAAGCAGTTGAAACCAAAATTGACCTGTCCATATTATTCTTACAAAGATTTTATTCGTCTACCTACCCTTTTTCCAATGTTTTCTTATCTATGATTCCGAAAATTATTCTTTAGTTTGAAGATGTCATTAATGTGAACTAAAAAGAGCAATGGGCCAAGGACTGTACCCTGGGGTACTCCTATGGGCACCGTTAATGAATCGCTAACACATCAAGGGTGTTTCCCCTAAACTCTACTCGCAAATCAAATATAAGTAGCATAAATGACATATTACCTTCGTCTATATCATTTCTAGACGCTGCTTCTAGAAGCACAACACTTTCGCTGAAAAATATATTTCTCTTATTGGACGCTTTCGGCTTATGTGACTTCTTACTGTACTCCTTCTCTTTTTGCGACCAAATCTTGAGTTGATGATTTCGTCTCTTCTTGGCTAATATCAGTCTTTCTTGAGTAGGCATTTGTTCGATATGAGGCATCTCCTGGATCAGATCCGCGTGCTCCATTTTTCCTTGGTGTTTTCTTCTTCTCTATTTAGTACTGTAAAAAAAATTGTTATGAGTGACTTCATTTACTCATAATAAGGAAAATCTTATTTTTGAATATGATCACTCAGTTCAGATTTTCGTCCTATACACGTTAAGCAAATATAGTTTATCGACATGGATCGTTTTTGGTGGATTCTATTCAATAGTTTGTCGAAAATTGATGCGTTATGCTCAATATTAATATGAGTGCGGACAGCTCAGTGTTAGAGCATTGGGCTAGTGACCGGAAGGTCCGGTTTCGAATCCTGTTCAGGTGGAAAAGGAATTTTCTAGTTTGACGGCTGTCGGCCACTTTTGGTCAAAAATTAACAGTGGTGTGACCTAAAGTGGTGCAAGATCGCAGTAACAAAGCCTACCCAGAACACAACTGAACTCCTAACTCGCACAAGCTGAAAATGCTTCTGAGTGATCTTCACAAAAGATCTAGGAGTATCAGGATAATAATAATAAAATAATATTAATTTACTGCAATTTGTTTGATAATATTTAACTCTAGCTCAAAATTCTTCTGTAATATAGGTAGGTTAACCAGTCTATACAACATACTATGTTGTATTCAGCATACAACATAGTATGTTGTATGCTGCTAATTTATGTGATAAGAAGTGATTTGAAGAGGAATGTATTGTGCAGTTTGTGTTTGTTTGCGGTAAATCATGTCTATTGTTAATTTTAGTTATTTTTAAGTCTAAAAAAATTCATACTATCATTTTGTTTTTTTTCGTGGGTAAATTTTATTGCAGGGTATAAGAATCAGGACGTGATTTTGACCATAATTTCGAAGTTCTCCATATCAAGGACAAATGCAATATACTGGACCTTTCAGACGCACTAGAAATAAACCGGCATCATAAAAAATACATTTTACTTAACGACCAGACATATTCAAACCGATTCCCGTTATTGAACCTTTTTTGAATAAATTCTGAAAATTCCCAAACCAACCTTTCTGTTATAACGTTCCATATATGGCTTCTTCAAGAAGCAATTAAGAAATTTGAAATTTTCAGAAGAAATATACTGTTGAACAAGCACTCAAAAGCTTCGGACTTCATGTCCGTGCTTTTTTAGATTTTTCAATGGAAACGAATACAAAGATTGTTGAAGTTGGGGACAATGACCATAGGCCCAACATGCAGGTAGACCACTATAATCTCAACTGTCTCTCGACAGTCTCTCGATTATCGAGAGATTGGTTTAATTTTCCGACCAGATTATGCAATGCAAGTTCTGCCGACTTACCAGCCTGGTAGGCGTATTGATGAGGGCTAGGGGGACTGTCAATTAGCACCTTCCCCCTGATATGGACATCAACCACCTTTTCCAGACTCTTCAGCAGGAACGATGTCAAGCTTATTGGTCTGAACGAAGAGGGTTCCGATTCTGTTCGTCTCACCTTTGGTATACTTTAGTTAGTGTCCAGCTTGTAGGGATAATCCCCCAAGCCAGACTTGTTCTAAATAATTTTAGCAGATACGGAATCAACACATCCATGCCCTTTTGAAGAAGGGCTGGAAAGATTCCGTCTACCCCCGGTGTTTTGAAAGGTTTGAAAGACCTTATTGCGTCTCTGACCGCTTGTGCAGTGACTATATTTTTGGATATTCGCCAGTTGCCCCTCCCTGGCCAGATTAGATGGTCAGGGTTGGATCTGGCATTTGTATCTTCCAAGATTTGACATCCAGGGAAGTGTTTGTTCGCAAGGAGCTCCAATGTTTCTTTTCTGGAACCAGTGAAACCACCCTCCGGACGTTTGAGCGAACCGGTTGTTCTCACTGGCTCTCTGGAGAGAATCTTGTGTATTCTGGCAGTTCCGGGGGCATCATTTATACTCTCGCATAACACACAAGTCCCTCTTGATCCTCCTAATGCTCTTATTGTAGAAGGTTAGAGCTTCCTTGTATTCTTCCCATTGACCGGTCACTTTGGCTCGGTTGAATAATCTCCGAACCTCCTTTCTTTGTTTATTTAGGTTGTTATTCCACCAAGATGAATTTCGGTTATCCTTTTTACATCTTAGTGGGCAGTTTTCGTGATAAGCGGAGACCATGGCGGTTTTGATTTGCTCCGCCAAGATCTCCAACTGATTCTGTTTGAATATTTTAGATATACACGTGCTAAGGTTAGCCCGGAGGGTTTCTACATAACCAATCCAGTCTGTTTCCTTAGCATTTCTTTAGTATTCTAATGGTCTAGGACCTGTTTCTATTACCATACTCATACTCCTTATCAATAAATAATTTTAGTTATTTTTCGTTACTGACATGTCTATTGTGGAGAAATGCATTCATGCATAATCAACAGACTGGGTTTTCTGGCTGAGGATGCCTTTTGAATGGCTGCGATATCTGCTTGTTTATAATTAGAAAGAGTAATGCATGTTCTAATTTAGGTCGAAAATATAACGACGATATGAATAATTGCAGACAATGAATATAAAACGAAATTGATGATATGTTGACTTTAAAACTGATAATAACATAGACAATGAAAAAAATAAATAAAAGCATATTAATTCATATCTACAAAAAAACATTTCCATTATCGGCTGTAAAAGTGCAGTTCAATACTGTTTTGTTTCAATTCAACGTTTCACGCTAATCCAACTTGCTCATTGTATATTTTCAGATATGACAGCAAGTCTGGGCGATTATAAATTCAGACGATCACTTTTTGAATAAACCCATTATGATGTATTGTGCAGAATAAGGAAATGAGATTTATTTGTCCGCCCAAGTAATTGACAAAATGACAATTGGATTTCTACATCGTATTTTTCTACGAGAGTCTAAACTGTTTCAGCCGTTACCATCTACTTTCAAAGGTTCTTAGATCTCCTTGTATTTCAATTATGAAACTAAAATATATAGAGATACCTCAATTGAATAATACACATTTGATAGATTCGGTCTTTACTTGGTGGAAACTCATTTTAATTAAAAAAATGTATATAAGACAGTAATTTATTTCCACAAAAATGTTTGTACTACTACAACAATTGTTTCACCACGATGTGACTTCTTCAGGTATTACATTGTACTGTCTGATGGTATTCAGTGTAACCGAGTTTGAATACATTTTTAGGTACGTGACCAAATAATGGAAGCACAAGTCATAAAACTCTAGGTGTTTATTGGAGTTTGCCGCTAAAAATGCCATTAAGGAAAAATATTCAGTAATGGAGAATGATCGACATCTGTTTGTTCGTTCAAAATAGGTGTTTGAACGTAAGTAAGTAATGTCAATTTGAAAATGGACCGTTCCCATTGAAAGACACTTTATATTAGAAGCAAAAATAATTTTTGGTACTATAAATCGCTACTAGTTTATTATTCCATTGTCTGATCTGGCAACACCTTCATTTTCAAATTTCATCAATAGACTTTTTTTTCAGAATCTGTCAATTCGCTGAAGTGTAAACAACATCGTTTCAGTATGCCCTGAAAATGTCAACTTTTGTACCGAATAATTTCTTTTTGCCGCGAATTCACCTTCATTATTTCAAATGAGAAAAAAAGCTACCGAAAGTCATTTTATTTTAGTGGATCTCATGCCAGAAGTGGTTTGCCCGATTTAAAAGTGGTAATTTTGATTAAGAAGACGAAGAGCGACCCAGACCGCCACCAAAGTTTAAGGATGAAGAATTAGAGGCAAGGCTCAATAAGAATCTATCACAAACGCAAGAGGAACTCGCAAAAAAACTTGGAGTCACTCAATCAGCCAATTCTAAATTTTATTGTTTAGATTTATGCCTTTGAAGATTAGTAAAAAAATGTTAAGATATTATTCTTCCTCAAAGAGCAAAAGTTATATCGGGTGTGATAGAGTGATAGAACTCTCGATAGGGATAACTGCGATTTCACAAAAGGTAGACGCCATGTTGTTTTGATATTTCTGTTCAGTAAGCATTCACAAATTATCATGGAAAGACTCACGCCGCAACAACGTTGACAAATTGTTGAGATTTATTTTCAAAATCAGTGTTTCATTCGCCAAACTTATAGAGCACTTTGAAATTTATGGTTTACATAATCGTCCTTCAGAGTAGCTTATTCGTCGAGCTATCGATAGATTTCGGACATTTTCTCTACTCGATGCAACAACAAAAACAAGACAAAGAAATGTACGTACAGAAGAAAATATCGCTGCTGTAAGTCATGGTGTTAATGATGATCCAGATTTGTCTATTCGTCGACGTTCACAACGAGTTGGAAAATTTGGCGTTAAGATCTTGGTTTACACCCATACAAGATCCAAATGGTTCAAGAACAGAAGTCACTTGACCATAATAAGTGCTGATTGGCTGATTGGGCCCTAGAACAGCTTGAACTTGATCCACTTTTTTTATCGTAAAATTGTGTTTAGTGGTGAGGCTCATTTCTGGTTGATGGGCTGTGTAAACAAGCAAAATTGCCGTATATGCAGTGAAAACTATACTCAAGAAGTTCTGCAGGTTCCATTGCATCCTGAAAAATGCACTGTATGGTGTGCTTTACACGATGGGGGCATCATCGGTCCATATTTCTTTAAAAACGATGCTAGAGCTAATGTTAATGTGAATGGTGCTCGTTACAGATCGATGATCAATGATTATTTGTTTCAAAATTTGAATGGTATCGACCCCGAAGTGTTTTGGTTCCAACAAGATGGTCCTACACCTCATGCTTCTACCGTAACAATTGATTTATTGAAATAAAGATTTGGCGATAACATTATTTCGAGAAATGGTCCAACTAATTGGCCTCCAATATTATGCGACATATCTCCACTGGATTATTTTCTTTGGGGTTATGTCAAGTCATTGGTTTATGTTGATAAAACAAGAATAATAGACATTTTGAAAGCCAACATAACTCGTGTTATTGATGAAATAAGGCCTGAATTACTCGAAAAAGTGGTCCAAAATTGGTTTGGTCAAATGCGATTCCTCAGAGCTAGTCGTGGTGGACATATGCCGGAAATTATTTTTAAAACATAAATGTCATAAAATTTACTTTCAAATAAAACAAATTCGGCTTCAATCTTAAATTAACTGTGTTTCATTTCAATTTAAAGCTTTATCACTTAAAAAAAAAACACCTGATATAAACTACACACTATGTATCTTTTTGCCCTGCGCATTTAGGAAATAAAACATTCTTGGGTTGAAAGTGAAAATGCTTTGGCATAGAGTTTTCCTCGTATATCATTATTTCTTGAATTTCACTTTTTTTCTTTAACCCGTTTCAACGTTTCTGCGCCGATTCAAATCAGTCAAATAATATTGAGTATGTATAATTTGTCAGTAAAAATGAGTTATCTCACCTTATTCAATGACGAATACATATATAACTTGCAATATTTCCTCTATGAGGTCATCTTGTTACATTTATTTGTTTATGAAATATATTTTGCTGATGCATCGTTCGATAAACAACACAAAAGAAATTCGTGTGACATTTAAAACATTTTTCAAGTTCATTGAATGGATGAACACAGAATATGAAATGTACTCATATTCTATATACTCAAAAGTAAACAGAACTAATATATTAATGTAATGAATAACTATGTACGCTCTCTACTATTTATATTTCAAATGAATTCCTGGTCAAAATCAATACTATCCATCTGTTCTTCGACGCAATAATGGCTGAAATTAACAACTTGAGACATAATTATTTGTTAATTATGATGAGAGCAGATTTGTGTATGAAAAAAATCTGCAGGATGGTTCTCAAAATTGTCCTCCGACAAAATAAAAAATTACGGATGTAACCTCTCAACAACAAATTTTTTCGCTTTCATGGTTCATTGTCAAGAAATGATCATGCTGTTTGTTGGAACCAGCTGGGTGTATAATGGGCTCCTACAATCGAACGAAAGGATCACATGAGAGGTCTACCGACGATATTTGATGCGTTTAAGCCGACCACTGCGAGAAAACCGTGAATTATTTAATCTTGTGATATTTAAGTCTAGGAAATTGATACTCCAGTTCTTCTCTTCTTCATAGCTGAATTTGATGGACAGGTTTAGATTATTAATTAAATTTGAGATGTTCAATTGTCTCAAAATTTTTCTGAAGAACTCTAAAGAATATAATGAAACAAATGGCATTTAACAATGGTTTCAACCCAACTCTTATAGATAAAATGATAAACTATAAAAGATAGCATTAACTTCAAAAGTCATACAAATTTCATATATGAATAGAATATCCGAAGATTTTGCCAAATACTTCAAGAAAAGTTTTAATTACATAGCAGCTTTCAAAACAATCAATAACATTGATGAATATATTTAAAAAAATCAAGATGAATCGAACAAAGATAATAATTCAGGAGCCTATAAGTCTATAAATTACCCAATATTGGTCAGACCGGTAGATCGTTCAAGAATCCACGAACATCAAAAGAGCTATACTTCAAATTCAACACATTCCACATATGCAAACCATCTAAGAGAATTCGAACATAATTTCAATAACGGATATAAAATTATGCATATCAAGAGTAAAGGGTCTAGATTAAAATTATCAGAATCACTTGAAATAATTCTTAGAAAATTCTCCTAAACGAACAAACGGACACGAATAGGTCACCTTTATTGAATATCTTCATGTAATTTGGAAAAACCCACGACTACCCCAATGACCTTTATTGCATCGACAGCCTAATTGAGAATACCCTAATAAATATCATTCTACTTCCTGTAATACCTGTCAATACACATATAAGAAACTATGTAAGTTTTCATACTGTATCAATTCAAATGTAGAGTATGATGAAGCCACAGTGTGGCGAAATAATTGTCATTCAACAGTAAAAAGTTTGTGGAAATTGAATTTTATTTATTACTAGTTGAAAATGAATTTCCATCAAGTAAAGACCGAATCTATTAAATAGATTTCTTTATATTTTTTTCTTAAAAAGAAACAGTGTTTCTTAGACATTTTAATTGAATATTTTCTTACACAAAAATTTGTAGAGGTTTCACAGAATCAATCTTATAATTGTTTTCTTACACATCCGTACAACATCTCTTTCATATTTCCGTAATTGTCCATGCCTTTGTTTTGCATCGGGTGTTTTTTTTCAGAGTATTAAAACTATAAATTGAAATAAAACACATTTAAATTAAGATTGAAGCCAATTTTTTTTTATTTGAAAGATAATTTCCGGTATATGTCCACCACGACTAGCTTTGAGGAACCGCATTCGACCAGACGTTGTTGTACCACGTTTTCGAGTAATTCAGGCCTTATTTAAACAATAACACGAGTTATGTTGGCTTCCAAAGCGTCTATTCTTTATCAGCATAAACCAATGACGTAACCTCAAACAAAATAATCCAGTGGGCTATGTCGCATGATCTTGGAGGCCAATTAATTGAACCATTTCTCGAAATAATGTTATCGCCTAATCTTTCTTTCAATAAATCAATTGTTACAGTAACAGCATGAGGTGTAGCACCATCTTGTTGGAACCAAAACACTTCTGGGTCGATACCATTCAAATTTTGAAACAAATAATCATTGATCATCGATCTGTAACGAGCACCATTCACTGTAACATTAGCTCCAGCATCGTTTTTAAAGAAATATGGACCGATGACACCATACAGTGCATTTTTCTGGATGCAATGGAACCTGCAGAACTTCTTGAGGATTGTTTTTACTCCATATAAGATTGTTTTCACTCCATTTTGCTTATTTACATAGTCGTTCAACCAGAAATGGGCTTCATCACTAAACACAATTTTACGATAAAAAAGTGGATGAACTTCAAGCTGTTCTAGGGCCCAATCAGCAAACACGCTTATTATGGTCAAGTGGCTCTAGTTCTTGAACCAGTTGAATCTTGTATGGGTGTAGACCAAGATCTTAACGCAAAATTTTCCATGTGGTGGATACACAGAGTTCAACTTGTTGTGAACGTCGACGAATAGACAAATATGGAACATCATTAACAATATGAATTACAGCAGCGATATTTTTTTCTGTACGTACAGTTCTTTGTCTTGTTGTTGTTGCATCGAGTAGAGAAAATGTTGTCCGAAATCTATTGATAGTTCGACGAAAAAGCTGCTCTGATAGACGAATATGTAAACCATAAATTAATCGAAGTTTTGCGAATATAATACTGCTTTTGAAAATAAACTTTCCGTTATAATTTGTCAATGCTTACCGAACAGAAATGTCAAAACAACATGGCTTCTACCTTCTGTTCAATCACAGTTATCCCTATCTAAGTTCTATCACTCTAAAAAAAAACACCCGATATATTACTTTGTAGATGGACATAGAGTTTTATGAATTTTTATTCTATTTCTAACTTCATGATCTTATATGGAAGTATAGTTTGTGATACATTTTTATTGAATTTTCTTATTTGTCTTTCAAAACAGTCGCCCTGATTTAATTAGATCTGGATTGTTCTTTTGCTCTGTAAATATTTCTGGACATAGGACGGATATGGACATAGAATTTGACAAATATTTTGGGTCAACCTCAAACATTTTGTCTTTATTTTATTCTCAGAAAATTGAGTGAGGATTTTTCCATGGTAATGTCAGAATTATGTATAGCTTGATATGAAAAATCGTGTACAGATTAAATGTGTTATCGATTGGCATGAATAAATTTTATCGTCTAATGTCAATAATCATTTTGAATATCCTTATCACAACTCGTCAAACATGATTGTAACGATTGTGATACAAGGAATATCGTTGTTTCAACGAAATCAAGAAAAGATAACTATCTTCATTTATCAGCATGTTCCAGACTACCTGATAGTACTTCTAAATAATAGAAATATAATACAATATATGACAAAACTACGTTTTTGGAAATTTCTATATCTCACTACCTATCATTTCCTATCAATATCTGTTAATTTCTAAAACTTTGATTGGTGACTGCAACCGTCACAAATTGAAAGACGTAGCATGCTAATAACTATAGTATCCAAGCACCTCTTTCAATATATGTATAGGGTGATTCATTTAGAGGTACTTCTTGTGGTGGGATTTAATTGCAGATTGCGCATGCCTCGTGTTAATTGAAGTGCCAGTTTGAGACCCAATTTTCATTATTGGATAATACTCGACCAAAAAGACCATACCCAGCACGTAGTGAAGAAAATATAGAGGTGGTAGCGGAGAGTGTACGCGAAGACCATGAAGTGTCGATTCGTCGCCGTTCTCAATAGCTTGGCCTGTCATATTCAACAACTTGGCGTATTTTACGTAATGATATTTTTTTAAAAGCTCACAAAATTCAATTAGTGCAAGAACTGAAGCCGATCGATCTTCCGAATCGTTTCCGCTTTAGTCGTTGGGCTCTTACAAGCTTACGCGGTACACATTCGTCGTAGAACGCCCATTTTCGTAATGAAGTTGAATAATTTGCAGACGCTGTGCCGGGCTAAGTCTTTTCATTATGAATTGTCAAGCACTACTGAACAGAAGTGGCACTTCAGTTAATACGAGGCATGCGCAATCTGTAATTAAATCCCCACCACAAAAAGTACCTCTAAATAAATTAACCTTTATAATGTAAATACGAATATTAATACTAATTGCTGGATCCAACGCCACTCGCTCTCTTTTACTGTAGACTCAACTTTGAAAACACTCTCTATAGAGAAGAAGTATCATCATCATCACATTTGTAGATGCCTTCGAGAATACTAATCTGCACTCGAATTTGATCTTCCGGACCTTATCTGTACTTCAAGTTCCAGAAGATGTACTGCTAAATTAATGTTTTTCAAATGTCATCAAAATCGGATGCATTTCTATCAGGGTTGATGTAAAGAATCCCTAAAATTAGCCTTTCACTCTATATAAATTCAAACGTGAGCAAATCAGGTCCTGTTGCATTTTTTCCATCAACTTTTCATGAGATCTATGTAAAGGGTCTTTCAAAGGAAACGCCCCATTTTTAAATTGATATTACGCATGGCAGCCATTTTCATTTGTGACATTGACAGTTGTGTTTGTCAATCCAACAACGTTAACAACTAATCCAAATGTATTACGAAAAATCTCGATCTGTGTTAACTTTATGTGCAATTTTTAATCGTTATAATCGTCCGGATAAAGAACAGTTGAACGTTTTGTGAAGAAGTTTGAAACAAATTTTACACTTCATGATGCTACAGTGCCAGTGAGACAAAGAAATGCACGAAGTGAAGATAATATTGCTGCCGTACATGAAAGTGTTCGTGAAGACCAAAATTGCTGAGAAAATCATTCTCAGCGATGAGCCCCATTTCTGGTTAAACGGCTATTTTAACAAGCAGAACTGTCGTATTTGGAGTGGTGATAAACCTGAAGAATATCAAGAACTGCCATTAAATTCTGATAAACTTACTGTTTGGTACGGATTTTATGCTGCAGGAGTCACTGGACCTTATTTTTTTTCAACGAAGCTCATAAGGGGGTAACTGTCAATGGAAATCGATATCGTTCAATGTTGACTGATTTTTTATGGCCTGAATTGGTTCGTCTTGATTTGCAGAACATGTGGTTCAAACAGGACGGTACCGCTTATCATACTGCCAATGACACAATGACTTTATTGAAAACAAAATTCGGTGTTTCGATTATTTCAAGAAATGAACCGTTAAATTATCCGCCTCGTTCCTGCGATTTAACTTCTTTCTTTGGACTTCTTTCTTTGGGATCACATGAAGTCATTGGTTTACAGCAATCATCCAGCAAATTTAAACGATTTACAGATCAATATGGAACGAGTAATTGCTAACATACGACCTGATTTCTGTGAGAGAGTCATGGAAAATTGGGTTCAACGATTTAATTCCTGCCAGCGTTTCAGTGGTGGTCATTTAAATGATGTTTTGTTTCATAATAACTGATGTACTTTATAATGAAATAAAAATTTCAATAATTTTCAAATAAACAATGTGTTTTATTGACAAAACAAAATGGGGCGCATAATGAAAGACCCTTCACAAAATGACATTCGCAATATAATAGCCTCTCACCTTATCTGATTACACAGGTCCTTTCTTTTATTTTTATTGTCTGAATAACATTAGTATTCTATATCCATCTAAACACACATTTCTTGCACAGAAGATCAGAATGAGATGCCACGAAGCGTTGTATGATCGGGAAATTTGATGTTACTAACATGTTTTGATGTCACAATAAAAACAAACGCAACTCAACATTTTGACGATCTATAATGGATGCACAATGACTTGAATGATAATAAAAAGATAAATGAAAATTACAAATATTTCAATTATTACATGCCTTCATTCGGCTATCTTGATAGGTTCTATCAGTTCGCAAGGACACAATCTAGGAAATTTTGAACTTACGTTAAGTATGATGTACTATTTGGTTTAATCGAGTGAATATCTCGAAAGAATTAAACTTGGAAAATGTCTTCACTTTGTCACAAAATATGACTGACATTATCTTAAAGGTTAAAAGAGCTATGCCATTAATATTGATGCAGTGGTCGAATATTTGATACAGTTCGATTTTATTCGAGGATTTCAATCATCATTATCGATGATGATTTCAACTCCAAGAAAAAGAAAACCAGTAATTATATTTAAATGAATATAAAGGTTAATAAGGTAAATAAAAACACATGGCTTAAGTTTCATTGTTTTTTCATGTCCGTTGACACATATGTTTCGGGTTTTAACCCATTTTCAAAACTAAAGAGAATTTTGAGGAAGGTAAAAATAAGATTTTGGGCGGTTTATAACCTTTTACAGATAAGAGCAGAGGTGACAAATTAAATTCCAGTTGGGCATTAGTTATTGGTACATAATTGCCTTCTGTGTGCTAAAGAAATTTCCAAACTTTCTAAAAAGTCCATTCTTCTGCCTTTAGCCCCTTCGTGCAAGATCTCAGTTATACTGAAATCTCTGAAATGATTAAAAAATTTAAATATCAAAACATATTTATTCTGTTAGCCTCCTATAAATTTTAATTTCAAAATATTTTATTCAAAAACTTCTTGAATTAAATCAATGTCTTATAAGCACTGTTTATATTTAATAGACATATAAAATCAAAACTCATTATATAATATCAAATGGAATGAAAAACTCAAAAAATATGAATTGTCAATTGAAATTAATGAACAAATATTTGAAGGAGACAAAATCTTGTTTCTTATCTTATATTTGTAAAAAAAAAATGTTATTTTTAGGGAAAATAACTTTGTAACTTCTACGTTCTATGTCTAAGATTTTAAACTAAAAGTGTTACATGTCTGTTTAGTTAGTTGTTAGAAATGTGAATCGAGAAACCCGAAGAAATAGCATTGTTTTCGATTTCTTCCAGGTTAGTAAGCTATTTTTTTTATTTATTTCTTTTTATTTCTTTGTATGTTATTATTTAATTTTGTGTATGTTATTCTGTTATATTTTAAACTAAAGAAAATAAAATCTTCCAGAAACATGACATCAAATCGTCTATTTCTTCAATTAGAAAAATTAGAATTGATTACATTCTTATATATTTATGAAAACTAAATCTTTTTTTTTGTAAACTGATTATATTTTTTAAATCTCATGTTGGACTGACGAAGACCTTATTTGAATTATGATTGTTTTTTGAGGATGTGCTACATGTTTGGGAGATTTTTGAAGTAACTTTTTTATATATATATAAAATATCTCAAATAAATTAGTTTTGGAGAAGTTCTTAAAATTATGTTTTGCATTTTCGAAAAAGAATTAGTTTTCATAAATATAAGATCAGAAACAAAATGTTGTCTCCTTCAAATATATATTTAGTAGTTTTAATTGGCAATTTATATTTGTTGGGTTTTCTTAGTCCATTTGATATTATTTAATGAGTTTTGATTTTATACGTCTATTAAACATAAGCAGTGCTTATAAGACATTAATTTAATTCTAAACGTTTTTGAATAAAATTTTTTGAAATTGATAGGAGGCTAACAGAATAAATCTGTATTGATATTTGAATTTTGTAATAATCCTATCAAGTGAAGAACCTCTTCTTATAAGTTTTTTATGTAATGATTTTTTTTATACAATGTTCAAAAAAATCAGTTATTTGATTATGTGTTATACTTTTCTGGTGTTCTTCTATCCTTATATTTATAGATCGTCCTGTCTGACCCCATGTAAAACGCAGGGCATTAATTACAATTCAATTTGCATATACCGCTTTTTTTACAGTTTCACGATAGTCTTTGACATGGACTAAGAGTGAACCTAAGATTTTCCGATTTGTACAAATAATATTGATATTATTTTGTTTCAGTATATTGCAAATTTTGTTACTAATTTGTGGTATGAAGTTTATACTATGAAATTTTTCTTCTTCTTTCTGGAGGGACGGGTAAAGAGAAGCTACAGCTTTTTTATGTTGTTTCTTAAAAATTAATTTATCTATTACGTTCTTATTGTAACCATTTTTCGACGCTCATGACTTAAAATTATAATAAGTTAATAAGGTTTTTTGTTGAGAGAGGAGTTGATAGCAACCTATGTATCTCTTCTTATTATCGTTAAACGAACAATGACTGGTGCCATCTGCGTAGAAAACATCATTGAACCAATCACTGTTCCTCTGCGCAACGAATTTGGGGATAATTTCATTTATCAGGATGATAATGCTTCACCACACCGCACACGAAGGGTTCAAAACATTCTTCAAGGGAACAATATCCAGAGAATGAATTGGTCAGCAAACTCACCAGACATGAATCCAATTGAGCACGTATGGGAGAGCAATAGCCAATCGCCAAAAACCACCCTCAACTTTTCAGGAATTGAGTTTGCCCTTCAGGAAGAATGGAACGATATGCTGGATATGAATGGATTCAATTGTTGAATAATTATAATTGATCAAAAATAAATAATAGATTTTTTCTCATTTTCCCTATTTTGTCTCATCAGGCATGAAGCAAAGAGTAACAAACAAAAATTTTCTATCAAATATATTGCAGTTGAATTAAGGAAAATATTCATCTCATTTGCAGAACATAGATTGTTTATTTATTGAGAAACCTAGGGAGTCCAAGACTTTTGACGATGTGTGTACTTCCTTTATTGGTATGTAGATGATATTTTTGTTGTTTCAAAGGCACCGACCGACAACTACATGTCTGCACGAATTTTATCAATAATTTCCATCCAATTCACAATCGAAGAAGAAAAGAACCACAGCATTAATTTTCTTGATCTCACTATAACAAGACTAAATAATTCACATGATTTCTGTATTTTTCACAAAACCACACATACAAATATTACAATACATACAACTTCAAATCACCCCATTGCATCGAAACTTAGGGTGGCCAAGACTTTCGACTATGTGTGTATAATTCGTTGAAAGTGATGTTAAGTTATACTAACGAAATTTCTGGTCTGTATTGGGTTTTCCTTAATAGGTTATCTAAAATTGGAAGATGAAACCATTATTTGCGGCTGTTTGTTTGATTGTGTTGTATTCTTGTTTAAAATTCTTTTGCGTCATGTTTGTAGGTTTGTATATCATGTTTGTTATTAAAGAGTAAGATCTACAAAATTGATAGAATTATTTTCACATTCTTCATATGTAAATATTATTATTGCGGCAAATTTATTAATGAAATCCAAACACAGGCGCGAAAAGACAACTTCCTGTCTTTTTGCGCCAATAAATGAAAAAATCCTCCCTAACAATAAAATTTACATATGAAGAAGAAGAAAACAGTTTTTATGCTCTGGTTTCACAAATTTTTTCTATTCAGGGAGATATTTCATGGGTTCGATAGTTAAGGACACTACAATCAATTAATGTGGAAATAATGAGCCTCTCGTATGTTATACATGTTATTTAAATTGTACATGTATGAAATAAATTAAAGTAAAGTAAAGTAAATCAGTTTCTCTTTCCATGAAGTTTCATATTTTCACCAAAATCTTTATCAGTTCAAGTCTTAGGAATATACTGAATTGTTTCAGCCGTTACTATTTGGTAGTTGATCATAATTAAAACAAATTGTAGAAATTACTATGTTTTACTACCAATAAAAATATATATTACACATTTTCTTGTGACTCGAGTTTCGGGAAATGAACTATCCCATCATCAGACAACTGAAGACCTAACAGTGGTATAGAGGTATTTAAACAAAAGTGATAAATATTTTGAATATTTCAATACATTCTAGATAACACCAAATAGTGGTACAGAGGTTTACAAGCGGAACGTGTTAAAAAACTGGATTAAAAAGAGGGGCCTTCTAACAGATATCGGAATGTCGGCAATCGACAAAGAAGGTTGTTAAACAGATGGTACCCATTTAAATATCTCAAATAATTTTTGGGGTCACATAGCTCCGTACAGTTTCTTTAGAAAACAGTAATTCCTTTCGACAAAAGAAAATCTTAAGAAAATTTTACATGTAGATTGAAATGAAAAGAAACTTGATTATTGAAATTTTCAAATTCGTTCACAATAAAAATAATTTTAAAAAATAATGAATGACTGTATGGAGCTATGTAAATCCAAATATTTGAGTTGTACAACAAAATAACGTAACAATAATGACCGTATGGAGCTAAAAATTATTTGAGATATTTAAATGGGTACCATCTGTTAAACAACCTTCTTTGTCGATTGCCGACATTCCGATATCTTTTAGAAGGCCCTTCTTTTTTAACCCAGGTTTTTACTACGTTTCGCTTGTAAACCTCTGTTCCACTATTAGGTGTTATCTAGAATCTATTGAAATATCCAAAATATTTATCACTTTTGTTTAAATACCTCTGCACCACTGTTAGGTCTTCAGTTGTCTGATGATGGGATAGTTCATTTCCCGAAACTCGAGTAACAAGAAAATGTGTAATAAATAATTTTATTGGTAGTAAAACATAGTCATTTCTACAATTTGTTTTAATCTTAGGAATATTCCATATTCCATGCCAATTTACTGTAATCAGGACAGTGAGATCTCACCTTTTGTCAATATGCCGTTGTTCTAGTTAATTTTCTCCACAATGAAAAGAAAGCCTCATAAGTGCTACCAGAACAACGAGTCTATCGAATGGGGATACCGAAGCGATTGTTTCTATATGCCAAGGTCGTGAGGATGGTAAAACTTCGGGTTTCGCAATTTCCATCCGGCTCTGAAGCGTATGTGCTAGAGACCTGTAATTAACGCATACTTTTTATTGAAAAGTAACGATGCTACTTTTTTCACATTGACGCTCTGAAACATTGCCCATCAAAAATTGCAAAATTTCTGTACGTCAACCGCCATCTAGAGTTTTCTCCAAAACTAGTATTGAATCGAGTAGTCCGTTACTTTCTGATAGTTCATTTTAAAATGGAATGAAAGAAGAAATAACTCAGTTTTCTATCACTTTTCATTAATGAATATACAGTATACTAAATTTTCAAACTGAATAAAACAAATTGTATCTCAACGATTATATACAGAATGTTCCTAAATTGGAGGTACCAACGAAGAGGGAAGATTCCTTGAATAATTTCAAGAAAAAAGTGACCCATAAATATGGGACCCCAAACGTTTCGTTTTCGAGGTACAGGCTGTTAAAGTTTGGATATTTTTCAAGTTTTTTTCTCATAGTATCTTCCATTCGCAAATATTCAACTGAAATTTGGAATAGATATTACAATTTAGAGTTTACACCATGTGACATGCCAATTTCGATTGCAAGTCTACAGGGTGATATTTTTTCTGAAATACTGTCCTCTGTTTTACTTCAGAACTTTTTTCTGGTGGGCCAGTGTTAGTTTGAAAAGTCGTAAAAAGAAGCTTTGTTGTTATACAAAACTTTATGGTCTTTTGTATCGGGTGTTTTTTAAGAGTGACAGAACTTTCGATACGAATAACTGTGATTTGACAGAAGGCAGAAGCCATGTTGTTTCGACATTTCTGTTCAGTAAGCATTGACAAATTATCATGGAAAGACTCACGTCTTTCACGCAACAACGTTTAAAATTGTTGAAATTTATTTTCAAAATCAGTGTTCTATTCGCCAAACTTATAGAGCATTTCGTGAAATTTATAGTTTACATAAACGTCCATCAGAGCAGCTTATTCGTCGAACTATCGATAGACTTAGAACAACATTTTCTCTACTTTTCTCTACTCGATGCATCAACAACAAGACAAAGAACTGTACGTACAGAAGAAAATATGCTGACGTTCACAACAAGTTGGACTACAAAATCCAACTGGTTCAAGAACTAGAACCACTTGACCATAATACGCGTCGTTTGTTTGCTGATTGGCCCCTCGAACAGCTTGAAGTTGATCCACTTTTTTATCGTGAAATTGTGATTAGCGATGAAGCTCATTTCTGATTGAAAGGCTATGTAAACAAGCAAAATTGCCGTATATGGAGTGGAAACAATACTCAAGAAGTTCTGCATCCTGAAAAATGCACTGTATGGTGTGCTTTACACGCTAGAGGCATCATCGGTCCATATTACTTTAAGAACGATGCTGTAGCTAACGTTACAGTGAATGGTGCTCGTTACAAATCGATGATCAATGATTATTTGTTTCAAAATTTGAATGGTATCGACCCAGAAATGTTTTGGTTCCAACAAGATGGTGCTACACCTCATGCTGCTACCGTAAATATTGATTTATTGAAAGAAAGATTTGGCGATAACATTATTTCGAGAAATGGCCCAACTAATTGGTCTCTAAGATCATGCGACATAACTCCATTGGATTATTTTTTTTTAGGGTTTTGTCAAGTCATTAGTTTATGCTGATAAAGCAGAAACAATAGACGCGTTGAAAGCCAAAATAACGTGTTATTGATTAAATATGGTCTGAAATATTCGAAAGAGTGTTCCAAAATTGGTCTGGTCGAATGCGGTTCCTCAGAGCTAGTCGTGGTGGACATTCAAATCTCAGTTTTAAAATTGGGCTAAAAACCCGAAACATATATGTCAACAGACATCAAATAAACAGTGAAACTTAACCCAAGTTGTTTTAATTTACTTTATTAATTTCTAAATTATTAACCGTTCTTGAAGTCAACTTTCATTGTAAAATAATTTGCAATTTTATCTATGTATCTATCGGGTGATTCATTCAGAGGTATTTTTTTTATGAAAAATATTGATAAAAAGAATTTTATTTTATAATCTTTCAAAAGTACAATTAGTTTTTAGAGATAATTTCTTTCAAATGTTGTCCGCGACTACTGTTAACAAAGTAAATTCCGAAGTTTCAATTTTTATTTACGCGTCTGAGTATTTCTGGAGGTATTTGGCCAATAACACGAATAATATTGGCCTCCATTGCCTCAGTTGTCGCCGGCTAATCAATATAGACTTTCGACTTAGCCCCAAAGGAAAAAGTCGAGAGGTGTGATATCACACGATCTAGCCGGCCAATTCATTGATCCAAAGGGTGAGATGATCCGTTCGCCGAATCGCTCTCGTAGTAAATCCATGGTTTCACGGGCTGCATGGCAAGTGGCGCCATCCTGTTGAAACCAAATTCGGTCGAGACCGCGGGCTTCAATTTCTGGTACCAAATAGTCTGTTATCATTGCGCGATAACGGTCACCATTCACAGTAACATTACGGTCGGCCTCTGTTTTCAAGAAATATAGACAGATTATTCCACCGGCCCATAAACCACACCAAACAGTTGTTTTTTCTGGATTCAATTTCAGCTCTTGAACCTCTTCGGGTTGTTCGTCGCCCCAAATACGCGCACTTTGTTTATTCACGAACGCATTAAGCCAAAAATGCTGGCCTCATTGGTGAACAAAATTTTTGTCGGCAAGCTTGTTAAGAGCCCAACTACTAAAACGGAAACCATTCGGAAGGTCAGTCGGCTTCAGTTCTTGCACTAGTTGAATTCTGTAATCTTTTAAAGAAAGATCCTTACGTAAAATGAACCAAGTTGTTGAATATGACAGGCCAAGCTGTTGAGAACGGCGACGAATCGACACTTCAAGGTCTTCGCGTACACTCTCTGCTACCACCTCTATACTTTCTTCGCTACGTGCTGAGTGTGGTCTATTTGATCGACTATTATCCAATAATGAAAATTGGGTCTCAAACTTACGGATGGTAGAGCTAATTGTGCGTTCGGTAGGTCGATTATTTGGATCATAAGTTGCTCTGAGCGCCAAATACACATTCCTCGTAGAAAGGCCATTCTCGTAATAAAATTGAACACATTGTAGACACTCTGCCGGGCTAAGTCTTCCCATTATGAATTGTCAAACACTACTGAACAGAAATGGCACTTCAATTAACACGAGGCATGCGCAATCTGCAATTGGATCCCCACCACAAAAAGTACCTCTAAATGAACCACCCTTTACGATTTCTCAGTTCGTCTTCGGTGTTCACTGGCGTTAAGTACACTAGAGATTTCAGCTGGCCCCATAAAAAGAAATCTAAACTATTTAAGTCAATTTACTCTGAATTTAATTGCAGATAAGTACTACAAATTCGTTCAAATCCCAATGTACTTCAATAAATTTTAACCTACCACGTTTTCATGAAACCAAATTGACCAAAGTTTATTCCTTTCAATAGTTTCATGATTAACAATAACGCACTGGCTTATCGTATACGGAAATGAACACGGAATGTATAATTCATTGTTAGATTAATAACAGTTTGGAGATCACGCTTATATGATAGCCATACAAAAAACTATTCAAACTGTTTTTTATCACTTGTGTTTTAGCCATATTATTTTCATTAAGTTTCAGGATATTGAAAACATAAGAAAGAAGGACAAACGGAATGGGAAATATTATTAATAAGTATTCAAAAACCAGGTTGACATTTCGTTCCAACGGATTTTATTCAAATTTTTATGGATAACGCAAGGTTAAAACCGAAAAAGGACAGACGGGGCATCATTCAACCTTCAAAAAAGGTTAAATGATGAAACATTAATTAAGAAACGATCAATCCGAGAAGTTGAAGACACCGATTGGAAAAATACATATTTGTTTGTTCAATAATCGTCGCAACTATATTAAGGTTATCAGTTGAGAAGGGATTTAAGTAGTTTTGGGAAGTCACGGCAACGTCTAAACTGAACAGAATTCGGTCAGGTATGTTTACTTTTTTGTCACCGAGTCAAATGAACGTTTTCTTCGAACGTCATCGACAACTTTTATCGGGAACATTGCAATGGTTATTTATTCTCGAATTCAAGTCGAGAAGTGGTGTAATAAGCAGGTATCAATATCCTTACCTTGATTAACAGGTTTCTTTACATATTTTTAACCTTTCACCGCACTTATTGTTGCAGAGATTCCGTTGGAAGTAACAACGATCGAAGTCATGTGTCCCGAGCATTGTTTGAATCGTCACAACCGAAAACACTGTCGACTTTTTACATTTGGCTGCAGAATACTGCAGGGAAAAGACTTTCCGGAAAGGAAACGCGGATAAGCTCTACTGCATTTTCGTTTGTGCAGCGTTGCCGGGCGACTGGACTGGTTGTCCGTTGTAGACGCACCGATACATGTGCTGAGGTAGGATAACAACTAGGTTCATTACCTGTCCATTCACCAGAACCGGTACAACTGTATAGAAGCGGTACAAGTAGTTTTGAGAGAGAAGGACAGAGAGATGTTTCCTTTGCGGAAGACACAACACGGATTCATTATTCCCACAAGCCACAAATCTTGTAGTGTTGAAAATACAACTCCCCTAACTGTAATGGTCAATAAAGACGCCGCAAATTGTACGCGATGGTTTATAATCTTTTCATTGAGATGCTCCACTCCTGTCAATTATTTTTTCACATTTTCACCACCATTCTGTCTTAACTCAGTGAACTATAAATGGTGGAACTTTGTGGTGAAAAGATACTGTAAAACTTCGTATCGTGTTGGTCTTTACTTGATAGAAATCACATTAGTTAAATGAAACACATACTACTCTGTCAAGACAGTACCGGGAATTTTCAATTAAAACAACATTTTTACATTTAATCGTCAAAATTTATTGGGTCGCCTTCAAAATAGGCTCCATTTGCTCCAATACATCTATGCCAACGGCACTTCCAATTATCGAAACATTTTTTATAGGCGCTTTCCGGGATGGACTTTAGCTCTCGCGCCGAATTTTGTTTTATGGCTTCAATCGACTCAAAACGGGTGCCACGAAGGGGCAATTTTAGTTTTGGGATGAGGAAAAAGTCGCAGGGAGCCAAATCCGGCGAATACGGTGGTTGCTGAAGCACGTTTGTTGAGTTTTTGGCGAGAAAGTCAGTCACAATCGTAGCTCGGTGAGAAGGCGCGTTATCGTCATGCAAAATCCACGAGTTGTTCGCCCACAAATTTGGCCGCTTCTTACGGATACGCTCACGCAAACGTTTCATAACGCCTAGGTAATACTCCTTGTTTACCGTCTGACCCTCTGGAACGAATTCGTAGTGCACCACGCCACGGATATCGAAGAAAACAATGAGCATCACCTTAATTTTCGAGCGGCTTTGGCGTGGTTTTTTCGGTTTTGACTCATTTTTTGCCACCCATTCCGATGATTGCTGGCTTGTTTGTATATTGTACTCGTAGACCCAGGTCTCATCACCAGTTATAATGCGTTCCATGAATGTAGAATCGGAATTACAGCGATCCAGCATGTCTGAAGCAACCTGTTCGCGATGACGTTTTTGAAGAAAATTCAGGTCTTTCGGTACGAGTCGTGCGGCCACCTTTCTCATGCCCAAAATATCAATCAAAATCGTACGTGCGGACTCGTGGGATATCTTAAGATCATGTGCTATCTCTCTCAAGCTGGTACGACGGTTTTCCAGCACCCTTTCCTTAATTTTATCGACGTTATCTTCGATCGAAGCCGTCGATGGGCGACCACTTCACGACCGTCCTTGAAGGCTCTGTACCACTGATATGCACGAGTTTTCGATAGAGCATTATCACCAAAGGCCTTTTGCAACATTTTCAGCTCAACGTAATCACCCATAGTAAAAATCGGCACGCACTCTGACATCGACTGACTTAATCAGCTGTTGCAAACACACTAGTTGACAGATCCCGCTCAAGCTTGGCATAGTAATTAAGGACAGTGGTACCAACCTAGGAAAAAAAATTTTTTCCTGCCTCATTGCCCCGCCAGATTTAAATCGATAATTCCCGGTACTTTCTTGACAGAATGTAAAACTGCCATGTTGAAAATATCCTTTATTTATAATGCTGTAAAAGTTTACAATTCAATACCTGACCTATTTAAAGCTTTTAATATAAATAAGTTCAAATTCAAGTTGCGATAATTCATAATGGACGAATCTAAGCGTGAATAAGAAAGGAGTGATGTTTCGTTATCGCGAGGTGGGTTGCCTTTGTCTTTGGGAATTTTAGATCATAATACATGTGTTCTGAATCACCGATTTCTTTTAATCGAGAGACATTATACACTTGCTGCTAGGGAACATTTAGATAAAACATTTCCCAGAAGATGGATAGGACGAGGAAGCCCAGAGCCATGGCCCGCTATGTCTCCCGATTTGTATCCTTTGGACTTTTGCATTTGGGGTTATTTGAAAAGTTAAGTGCATGCAACGTAAGTGAAAAACATCGAAGAGTTTCAACATCGAACTGAACTTTTCTGTTAAACAATCCGAACACAACCAGGTTTTTTCGAAAGAGTACGTAATTCATGCGACGATGTATTCCTGCATTGAAATGAACGGTGGTCATATGGCGCATCTTCTGTAAAATACTAGAAGTCAAAAGTAAATCGAATATCTTCTGTAATTTATCGTATTTCGTTGTGCTAGTAGTTAATTTTTTGAAAACCGAAAATTCCTCATATCTCCAAAATGGCTCATTTGCGACCCATGTTTATATGAAACTTTCTACTTATTTTGAGGTCTAGGATTAACTCCCAAAATATTGAAACGTTGTTTTTAACACCCGGTATATATAGATTTTTATTTATTATCTTGAGTCGTTCACATGACGCGTTTCGTTAACGTAGTTAATTTCTTCAGATGCTCACAAACAACTAGTCTGAAATTTTTTAACATAAAGTATATAAATACTTTTTCTTTAGAGATAAGGGTACAATGAAATATTTTTGGTAAAACCATTTATACATATAGGACCAATAATCTGGTTACATATGATACCTGCCTAAACGTTCACCTCCAATGAGGATTCCCTGCTGACCAATATCTACAATTTTGTCGGTTAACCTCCCCGGTCAATAAAATGTTGATTCATCGAAAAAAAAAAGTTCATTTTGAATTGAATCATATTTAAGACAAGCTGAAAACAGTTTTTTAGTCCTATGGTATTATAAGCTCCTAATAAGATGCTAAATCAATACACAAAACATTTGGTTCTATACCAAATGTTTGAAACTAAATGTGTTTGTAAACATAACAATAAAAATTATGAAAACCAGAATAACCTTATATTATTTAAAATGGATTTTCACCAAGTAAGGACCGATTCATTTCAAAATTTAAGACAAGCTGAAACCAGTTCTTTAGACCTATGGTATTATAAGCTCCCAATAAGATGGAATATCAATACACAAAACATTTGGTTCTACACCAAATGTTTGAAACTAAATGTGTTTGTAAACATAACAATAAAAATTGTGAAAATCAGAATAATCTTATTTGAATATTATTTAATTCTTTTTTAGAAAGTGAAAAATAACTTCCAGTGAAATCTCTACAAAAGTTCTTAACACGCCATGGTTTTAAACATCTTAGCTGAGGGTACATTTCACAGGAAAGCAAAAAAGCACATACGTGACAGAAATCAATGGGTTAGATTTCTACAAAACAAACGAAAGTAGAGACTTTTACATAATTTATACTGAGGAATTGGAAAGTAATTACTTGCATAAAGTTTGCAGAACCTATCAAACTGTTAGGTGTTCTGGTACGTTTTACGAATACCAAATTCAGTACCTGTTACATAAAGGATTACCAAACATGGTACATGAGATTGCAGAAGGTTTGATTCCAGATCCAGTTCGAAATCTTTGGAAAATAATCTTCCATCTTTTACTATTACGTTATGCTTCCTTTGTTTATTTCTGTTTAGAATTAGTGTAAATGTAAAATTTATGTTCGTTTAGCCAAAAAAAGCATTAACCCGATAGTTTTTGTTCTACAAATTAAATGAATATTAATTAAAACAAATTGTAGAAATTACTATGTTTTACTACCAAAAAATATATTACACATTTTCTTGTGACTCGAGTTTCGGGAAATGAACTATCCCATCATCAGACAACTGAAGACCTAACAGTGGTACAGTGGTATTTAAGCAAAAGTGATAAATATTTGGAATATTTCAATGGATTCTAGGTAACACCTAATAGTGGTACAGAGGTTTACAATCGGAACGTGATAAAAAACCGGGTTAAAAAAGAGGGGCCTTCTAACAGATATCGGAATGCCGGAAATCGACAAAGAAGGTTGTTAAACAGATGGTACCCATTTAAATATCTCAAATAATTTTTGGGGTTACATAGCTCCGTACAGTCATTTATTATTTTTGCATTATTTTGTTGTATATCTCAAATATTTGGATTTACAAAGCTCCATACAGTCATTTATTATTTTTTACATTATTTTTATTGTGAACGTATTTGAAAATTTCAATAATCAAGTTTCTTTTCTTTTGAATCTACATGTAAAATTTTCTTAAAATTTTCTTTTGACGAAAGGAATTACTGTTTTCTAAAAATGAGTGACAAAAGTTGAATTTTTGTTTACTTTTCATTAAATTCGTTGAAGAAGGTTTTAAACAGATGTTACTTTTTAAATTTCTCAAATATTTTAGATTTACATAGCTCCGTACAGTCATTCATTATTTTTACATTATTGTTATTGTGAACTAATTTGAAAATTTCAACAGATTCTAGATAATCAATTCAGTATCTAAATGAATATTTATTTATTGTGATACAGTGATACAGACAGATAGTATAGTATCCACACCGGGTTTGTTCTGTGTAGACTTTGTTACTGTTTCCTTACGCCACTTTTGGAACAGCGCTGTTAATTGTTTACCCAACAATAATTTAAATTTTTATGGTGGTGAAAGTTTACAAAAATCAGTTTTTTGCGTTTCCAGCTAAACGGTGAGTTTTACAGCAAAAATAGTTCAGACAAAATTGTCTCTACGTTTTTTTTCGTAAGTATCGACATTTCCGTGATATGGTGATTCAAAAATTTTCGGGTACTCCAAAAATTCATCACCTCTTTCAACGCTTGCATCAATTAATGTCTGCATGCCACGATCAACAGAAACAACTCGACTTTCAATCAAAGGTTGACTACAAATAAAGCAGAATCATCTCATTCAAAAGCGATAAGAGCATTCCAACTCTTCCTTAACCTTTCAATACCTTTCTTGAAGAATGGATTAACTTTGGCATCAAAATAGGAGTTTGTTGCAGCGATCACGTTTTCATTCGGGACAAATATCTTTCCGACGAGCATTTTCTTTATGTCTGCGAAAAGATTAAAGTCAATTCGAAGTGTTTTTCGTTCAACTTTGTATTTACAACCAACGACACAAGTCGTTGGTAAGACGATTGTTTTGAAGCGATTTCACTGACGAAGAGTCCGGCAATAATTCTGCGGCCGACCGTAAACACGTAAACTTTTGAACGGAAAGAGCCGTGAAACGACAAGAAGGCCAATGCAAAATTTCGTGCGGAATGTAGGTAATATAAACAAGCGCGCAAAAGCTTGTGACGCATTTTCGGACATATCTTGGTATTAAGTTTTCTCCATATTTTTATCTCTGGAATGGCGCCCTGAAATATATAAACGTTTAATCCGGACATATTGTTCAATAATATTTTTATGAAATTCAATTCAGCAAACTTGGAAATTCCAGTCATTCTGGCAATACTGCACAATTATCATTCAACCACCTGTTATATTTGTACGGGATTCATAGATGGTAAGGTGAATAGATTACCTATGTCGAATATTCTACCTGAACTGATACTGGTTAGCTTCAAAATAATCGGAGGTATGCTGAAAATTTAAGTGAAATAAAAAATTCAATTATTGTCTTATGAGAACAGAATTTCTCTTTCCATAAAATATATATGTAGAATTAAAAACAATATATTGATCAGTTTACAAGTTATAGACTCTCGAATTAAAAATTTTGATTATATTATGTATTATATGAAATATTAAACCTAAAACGCATGGCACTCTTATCACAGTACATGTGTGTTCGTTCCTACAGCGAATATCGACTCGAAACTCGAACCCAATCTTTTTGACTCCTGTGAACTTATCCACGCATTTCCAGCCACGGTTTATGACGCGCGGTGGGTCGATCGTGGGATAGAGGCGAATCGGCAGGCGGCGTTGCCAAACCTTCTTTTATTCGGGAAATTGTGTTATTCCACTGATTTTTTGATGTGTTTAGCTACTGAATCGCTAAAGAATAGGATTTATAACTTTGGAATTGTCTCGTACAAAGCTGCACACCAAAAATTAAAAATTTCTTGAAATAATGATTTAATTCCCGTGAGTCATTCTCTCACAAGAGTGAAAAATCATATTATTATTATTATTTTATTATTATTTATGATGAGCGGGCGTCTGTCCACCCTACCACTGCGTCCGCACGGACTATTATGGTTCACCCCTAATTTATATCTCCCCGACGAGATCCAGTTTTTGGATAAAACCGATAATCTTGTTCAGGGGTAATTTTTTCAGTTCGCTGTGGGCTATAAAAGCCTGGCCAAAGACCTCGAATCTGATGCGACTCACCGCTGGGCACTTTGAGACGATGTGCATGGCTGTTTCAGTGTCCTCAAGACACAGCCTGCATTCATTGTCTTCAGCCAGACCGATTTTGTGCAAATGCGCTTTCAGTCTTAGTTTGGCCCTATCCAGACCTGGCCCTAGGTTCGCCATCTTTTTGTTCGAAGCTGTTCCAAGGAACAATTTCGAGTTTTTCGGGCCAGAATGGCTCCGCCAGAAAGACTCTAGCCTTGAGTTCATTCTGCCTGTTATCGCCTCGTTAGCCACGTCATGCGGTATTCCCAGGAACGATTCCGGTCCTACCAGAGGCAGCGCAGCTCCAGCAAATGCCAGCCGATCCGCCTCTTCGTTACCCAAATAGTTTGAGTGGCTCGGTATCTAAACCAGAGTGACTCCGTTATACATACCGAACCTGTTTAAAGCCGTGCGGCAACTCCAGACTGTTTTGGATGTAAAACAGCTGGATTCCAGAGCTTTTATTACTGACTGACTGTCAGTAAATATTTTGATTTTACCGTGGTGGATTTGCCGTTTTATCGGCAGTTCCGCCGCGGTCTCAATGGCAAATATTTCTGCCTGGAATATGGTTGCGTTTTGACCGAGACTCAATGAGATGTTAATTCTCGGTTTACTCCCATAGACTCCCGCTCCTGTTCCGTTCGTCGTTCGCGAGCCGTCTGTGAACAAGCCAAGGTCGGTTCTCAATAGAACCTCCGCGAGCTGGGTCCATTCATCCCGGCTGGGGACGATTACATTGAAATTTCGTTCCTGGCTCGTGATTTTTGACATTAGATCCGAGGGCATCGATAGGATACTGTTCGTTAAAAGCTCGTCCAGCAGTCCTGAGTCTCCCATCACTATTGCCTCTGGCCTGTCAATCGCCAGTTGATATAGTTTGTATGTGGTCCGTTCCGCCTCCCTCTGCACGAGTAGGTGCAGGGGTGGTAGATTTAGTAGGACCTCCATGGCTGCCGTGGGTGTGGTGCGAAACGCACCTGTAATTGCAAGGCAAGCCTGTCTCTGTAGTCGGGTGAGCTTTTGTTCGCCAACCGTTTGTTGGTCTTTCTTCCACCACGCTACAGCGCCATACACTATCCGTGGTCTAATTACCATAGTGTATAGCCAGTACATCTGCCTGGGCTTTAGGCCCCAGGTTTTACCACAGATCCGCCTGCAAGTCCAGAAACCAATTCTGGCTTTATGACACACTTTATCCAGGTGTGCCAGAATCATAACTCGGAAAGTAGATACCGCTCTCAGAAAATTTTTTCATTGTAATATTCTCATTGAGATGTTGCAATTTAATCAACCTTACGGTAATTCCAGACTAGTGACCGAAATTCGTGATAGCGAAAAAACCGCCCAGTCGAGGATATCTCAAAACTCGAAAAAAATTCATAACTCCGAAACTAGACACCGCTCTCAGAAAATTTTTTCATCGTAATGTTCTCATTCAAATGCTGTAATTTAATCAACCTTCAGGTAATTCCAGACTAGCGACCGAAATTCGTGATAGCGAAAAAACCGCCCAGTCGAGGATATCTCAAAACTCGAAAAAAATTCATAACTCCGAAACTAGACACCGCTCTCAAAAAATTTTTTCATCGTAATGTTCTCACTCAAATGCTGTAATTTAATCAACCTTTAGGTAATTCCAGACTAGCGACCGAAATTCGTGATAGCGAAAAACCGTCCAGTCAAGGATATCTCAAAACTCGAAAAAAATTCAACTCCGAAACTAGACACCACTCTCAGAAAATTTTTTCATCGTAATGTTCTCATTCAAATGCTGTAATTTAATCAACCTTCAGGTAATTCCAGACTAGCGACCGAAATTCGTGATAGCGAAAAAACCGCCCAGTCGAGGATATCTCAAAACTCGAAAAAAATTCATAACTCCGAAACTAGACACCGCTCTCAGAAAATTTTTTCATCGTAATGTTCTCATTCAAATGCTGTAATTTAATCAACCTTCAGGTAATTCCAGACTAGCGACCGAAATTCGTGATAGCGAAAAAACCGTCCAGTCAAGGATATCTCAAAACTCGAAAAAAATTCATAACTCCGAAACTAGGCACCGCTCTCAAAAAATTTTTTCATCGTAATGTTCTCACTCAAATGCTGTAATTTAATCAACCTTTAGGTAATTCCAGACTAGCGACCGAAATTCGTGATAGCGAAAAAACCGTCCAGTCAAGGATATCTCAAAACTCGAAAAAAATTCATAACTCCGAAACTAGACACCGCTCTCAGAAAATTTTTTCATCGTAATGTTCTCACTCAAATGCTGTAATTTAATCAACCTTCAGGTAATTCCAGACTAGCGACCGAAATTCGTGATAGCGAAAAAACCGTCCAGTCAAGGATATCTCAAAACTCGAAAAAAATTCATAACTCCGAAACTAGACACCGCTCTCAGAAAATTTTTTCATCGTAATGTTCTCACTCATATGCTGTAATTTAATCAACCTTCAGGTAATTCCAGACTAGCGACCGAAATTCGATGTCTAGTTTCGGAGTTATGAATTTTTTTCGAGTTTTGAGATATCCTCGACTGGACGGTTTTTTCGCTGTCACGAATTTCGGTCGCTAGTCTGAAATTATCTGTAGGTTTAATAAATTGCAGCATTTCAATGGGAATATTACGATGAAAAAATGTTCTGAAAGCGGTGTCTAGTTTCGGAGTTATGAATTTTTTTTCGAGTTTTGAGATATCCTCGACTGGACGGTTTTTTCGCTATCACGAATTTCGGTCGCTAGTCTGGAATTACCTGAAGGTTGATCAAATTGCAACATTCAATGAGAATATTACAATAAAAAATTTTCTGAGAGCGGTATCTACTTTCCGAGTTATGATTTTTCACTCTTGTGAGAGAATGACTCACGGGAATTAAATGATTTATTTCAAGAAATTTTTAATTTTTGGTGTGCAGCTTTGTACGAGACAATTCGAAAGTTATAAATCCTATTCTTTAGCGATTCAGTAGCTAAACACATCAAAAAATCAGTGAATAACACAATTTCCCGAATAAAAGAAGGTTTGGCAACGCCGCCTGCCGATTCGGCTCTATCCCACGATCGACCCTCCGCGCGTCATAAACCGTGGCTGGATATGCGTGGATAAGTTCACAGGAGTATCTTTTTGAGGTTATGTTATGTTGTTATGATAACAAAATATGCATCATACCTTTCTTCTGAGCCTTAAACTTCAGTGATTACGTTTGAAGTCATCTATTCAACTGATTTCGTGAAAAATTACTGAGAGAATCGTCAAGAATCCTAAAATGAAGTGGAAGGAATTGGGTCCAGCATACCTAGCCGGTATTTGTGGAGCTGCAGCCAGTACATTAGGCAAGCTTTCAGGGTTGCCTATAATAGAAGTGAGTCGGATAAAACAATATTTTCAAAAATAAAACAATGACTACCGAATATCGTTGAAATGTTTGAAAGTATATCCATTCTTTTTTATTCTATCTTCAGCACTTCATCATTTTGAGAATTCTATGTGTGATTTTGATGGTCACAGTGAATACTTATGTTCTCACGCTTTTCATGAGAGCGCTACATCAAAGTGGTTCCACTTTATTGGCTACTGTTGTCACCAATGCATCTAGTTTTTTGTCTTCGGTAAGTATCTTTGAAAGGGAGACATTCCATTTTGCTTCTTTGACAGCTGTAAATTATGGTACACTGTATCAGGTACAGTGTTGCCAAAATTATAGATTCTCCGTAAGCCTGAATTTCAAATTTGAATGGCACTTACGTAGAAATTCATCTGACAGATAAAAAAGTTTAAGAAATGAATGAAATGAAAAACTGAAATATTTTCATATTGAAAATACATATTAATGTATCCATCTTTTTCATGTTTTTGCAAGTCAAAACGACATTAACTTGATATTTTTCTATTAATTTAATGGTCCAATATTAGTTAATTTATTTTATTAATTGACAAGTCATAACTGTTCGGAAAATAGGTCCTTTGAAAATCTAAGGCGATATTCTACTGATAAAAAAAGAAACGGAGCTGTAACGGAATTTACTCTTTGGAAAAATAACAAGGATATGTCTACAAAATTAGTAATTGTTGAAAATGGTTTATGTGTTTCAACGAATGGTTATTTAAAATCATTGTTCAAAGAATGCTTACAATTCTATAATTTTTGTAGAAATGGCAATACTGGTTGTCTTACTTCAGTAGGGAAGGAATCTTTGCCGTATTTCACTTATCGTTCAGTAGATGGCGCCCATAGTTCTATAAATCATTTCAACCATTGATTAAAAGTAGAAAAGGCTTTCGGATTAAAAAAAGGATTCTTAATTTTAGAAACGAAATTAATATTGCAAATTGACCATTTCGTAACAATAACATAACTTAGCCTCAATTTGTTTTATAGAATCGAAATTCTCAGTAGAACTAACCTGATGGTTACCGGCTTTAATCTCACTGGAATGTTACATGTTAACGACTTTTGAAGTAACAAAACTGTTACCTCAATAAAATTATAATGATGGGTTTTGAGTGCTATAATTTGAAGAAATATGTAGAAAACAACAGCATAAATTTGGAAAGTATCCCTATAAAAAATTTTATTTTTCAAATTTGTTCTTTGCAGTTCAAATTAAAAATGACATTAATTTTTCGACAAAATTGCACGTATGTTGATATTAAAATATTGAAACAAGTTTTTAGAAAAGACATGAGTTGATAATCTATACGTCTATAAAGTGAAACAGTGCTTTTTAAGACATTTTATTAAATTTAATTCCAAAAAGTTTTCAAGAGAATTTTTTGATTAAATCTGTAGAAGTTTCGGAGAATTCATCTAGGTTATTATATGTAGTATTCAGAAAAAAACTTCCTAGTGAAATTTTATTATATTCAGTATTTATTATTGACATTATTTGAATTGATACTGGTAAGCTATTCATGAACAAACATTTCTTTTCGCAAAAAATAAACTGACATTGAATAATGATTATCTACAACGTTAAGTTCTCAATAATTCTATTATTAAATTTATATCTAGTTGTAACTTACGAACTGCTGGTCCTAGTATCGTGCGGTAAAAGGGCGTGAATACAATTTATTAAAATTTTTTTTTTGCTTTTAGGCTGCTTTGGGTTATTTATTCTTCGACGAAACCTCTTCGTTCCTATGGTGGCTGGGGCTTGTTTTTATCATGGGAGGATTACTTCTTATAGTTCAAGAGGAAAAAAAAGAAGATATAGATAGTGAAGGAAAAACAGCTTGGATGGAAGAAAAAAGTGAATAATAATTTTAGGAAGGGAATTCCTTTTACGTTTTTTATTATAAAAAACAATTTAGCTAAAAAGTAACGACTATTATATTTCATTCCTTGTGAATATGGTGCTGTAATTACATTAAATTTTTGTATATGTGAAGTTTATTATATTATATTATTCCCGGACTTTCCGAAACTGCTCTAGAATATAATTCAAGAGCTAATACTGATTGAGATATCATCTCTGAGAGTCAAGTTGTGTTCTTTAGTCATGGCAATATTGATTTTCACCCCAACTATGACATGAAGAGAGACTATCCCAAGTGCAATATTTCTTTCCTGGCTCCCAAACTTTCAGATGACCTGGACAGTTATTCATGCGAATATAATGTCATAACACGAAAGAATATAAGAGCACTATCGTGGTTATATGATATTTGGTGTCTTATTACATTAATAATTGAATACTACATATTTAGTATAATATATAATAATCCGCTTAATGAAATGAATAGTTTTGAAGTATATTATTTCCTTAAATCTGGGCCATCTAGAGTTTGCATTTTTGCGTAAAGATCTCGGCATGAAGGCTTACAAAGTTCAACTAGTGCAAGTACTGGAGATCCAGTTTAGATAGATTAGATAGATAGATAGATAGATAGATAGATAGATAGATAGATAGATAGATAGATAGATAGATAGATAGATAGATAGATAGATAGATAGATAGATAGATAGATAGATAGATAGATAGATAGATAGATAGATAGATAGATAGATAGATAGATAGATAGATAGATAGATAGATAGATAGATAGATAGATAGATAGATAGATAGATAGATAGATAGATAGATAGATAGATAGATAGATAGATAGATAGATAGATAGATATAGATTCTTGGGACGCCGTATATAATTCCATTTTTTCCAGGCGAAATTTCTCTATAGCGATCAAAACTTTGATTTCACTTTGCTTAATAAAACGGAATTTAATTTAGCCATATTTTCACAGAAATCACAAAATGAATATATTAGGATGAAATTAAAGCGCACTAGTACGAAGGTACAAAAAACAATGAAAATTGATTCATTTGATAATCGCCTAATCAAAACTATTGTGAGAGGATTTTTTTTCAACAGAAATGAAACGAGTTAGTTTCTAAGAAACAATCAGTTTTACTGAACAATTAAATGATGAATTTTCATAATTACGAAAAGTGTGAAATGCATTTTTATCGCTCGTAATGAAGAATAACATATATGTATTGATAAGAAATCCCAGTACACAGCGTATTTTGTGAAGTACCGTTGATGATCATGACAAACTATATAAATACCAAGGGCATCTTTTATATCGACTACTTATAAGTGTCATTAAGAAAACGGTGTTGGTGAAATCCTTCTTTGTTCCTAAAAGTAAGTGATACTAATGCAAAATATATTTTATTGATTTTAGAATTATGCATTTGTTTTTTTTTTTGATAATTTAGAATTAGATTTTTTTTATTAGCGTTGGATTTCATGTGAAGGTACTGAATGATATATGTTACATATTTTCTAAATAAGATATATAATAATATACATTTACATATATATATTTACATTTTTACATTAGTTTGAAGAGGAAATAATACTTTGAGAGTGCAAAATATTTTAAATTTTTAGTAAAGTGTCTTTCATTAACAATGTCCCATTTTGTTTCGTGAATAAAACACATTATTCATTTAAAAATTATTGAAATTTTTAATTCATTAAGTACAAGGGATACCATTAGTTATGAAACAAAACATCATTTAAGTGTCTTCCACGGAAACGCTTGCAGGAAAAAGTGGTTGAACATAATTTTCTCACACAAATCAGGTCCTATGTTATCAATATTGATCTGTGAATCGTCTGAATTTGCTAGATGATTGCTGTAAACCAACGACTTAATGTAATCCGAAAGAAACAGGTCCAAGAAACTTAAATCGCAAGAACCAGGCGGATAATTTATCGGTCTATTTCCTGAAATAATCGAATCACCGAATGTTGAATTCAATAAAGACATTGTATCATTGTCAGTATGACAAGTGGCACCATTCTGTTAACCACTTGTTCTGCTAATCAAGACGAACCAATTGGGTCATAAAAAATCAGTCAACATTAAACGATAATGATTTCAATTGGCAGTTACCGCCTTCTGAGCTTCGTTGAAAAAAGATAAGGTCCAATGGTTCCTCCACCATAAAATCCGCACCAAACAGTAAGTTTGTCAAAATGTAATGTTAATTCTTGATATTCTTCAGGTTTAACACTACTCCAGTTACGGAAATTCTACTTGTTCACATAACCTTTTCACCAGAAATGAACTTCATCGCTGTGAATGATTTTCTTATGAAAATCTGCATCATTTTCGATTTTTTCTGAGCACGACTTACTGAACACTCGACGCTTTAAATGATCTGTTGGTTTGTGTTCTTGGGTTCAAACAATTTGTTCGTTTTACAAGTTTTTTTCTATTTTAGCGGTTTATTTTCTTCAGAATGAATCGTCTTTTATTTATAAGAAACGTTATACTTTCTGTATCGTACCACGACTCGTTTGGCGGTATATTTTCCTCATTGTTCCCATATTTAGAAACAACAAATTAAGCACAATGAATAATTATACTACGTTTTTGAACTGTATCTAGTGTGCTGTGACGCAGATTTCAAGAGCAATTTGTGAACTTTGAAGGGAGGAATTGAAGTAAAAGTCGAACAAAAAACTTTTACTGGTACTATCGGGTGTTTTTTTGAGTGATAGAACTTTCGTAGAGATAACTGTGATTTGACTGAAGGTAGAAGCCATGTTGTTTTGACACTTCTGTTTAGTAAGCATTGACAAATTATCATGGAAAGACTCACGCCGCAACAACGTTTACAAATTGTTGAAATTTATTTTCAAAATGAGTGTTCTATTCGCCAAACTTATAGAGCACTTCGTGAAATTTATGGTTTGCATAATTGTCCATCAGAGCAGGTTATTCGTCGAACTATCGATAGATTTCGGACAACATTTTCTCTACTCGATGCAACAACATCAACAAGACAAAGTACTGTACGTACAAAAGGAAATAACGCTGCTGTAAGTCATAGTGTTAATGATGATCCAGATTTGTCTATTCGCCGACGTTCACAACAAGTTGGATTCTGTGCATCCACCACATGGAAAATTTTGCGTAAAGATCTAGGTCTACACCCATACAAGATCCAACTGGTTCAAGAACTAAAGTCACTTTGCCATAATAAGCGTCATTTATTTGTTGATTGGGCCCTAGAACAGCTTGAAGTTGATCCAATTTTTTATCGTGAAATTGTGTTTAGTGATGAAGCTCATTTCTGGTTGAACTGTTATGTAAACAAGCAAAATCGCCGTATATGGTGTGGAAACAATCCTCAAGAAGTTCTGCACGTTACATTGCATCCAGAAAAATGCACTGTATGGTGTGCTGGAGGCATCATCGGTCCATATTTCTTTGAAAATGATGCTGGAGCTTATGTTACAGTGAATGGTGCTCGTTACAGATTGATGGTCAATGGTTATTTGTTTCAAAATTTGAATGGTATCGACCCAGAAGTTCTTCAGAAAAATTTTGAGAGTTCACTTTTAATAATCTGTAGATGAAGCTATTATAAGCAATTTATTATCTATTTTAGCAATTTATTATCTATAATGAGATTCTTCAATGCGTAGAATCGTGTCGAAGTCTTCTCCACTTCCATTTGAAACATTTTAATTCGTCTTTGGTAATACAAGGAAACCTACTTCATTAAACTATTAATGTATACTTCTTTGCTTCAGATGGTGTCCAAATTGGTGCTTATTGCCTGCCTAGCAGTTTTGATAGCTTTTGCTCAAGGAGGACTTATCGATACCCCCTCGAAAATATACAAAATTCTTCCACATGAAACCAGAGTCATACCTATTTGGAGCCGTCATGTTCGTGAAGCAGATGGATGGAGTGTAGAGCCAAATATCGATAGAGATGCTAATGGAAATACTGCAGGATCTGTTAAGGTACAGAAAGACTTTGGAGACCACGAGGTCCATGCAGGAGCTTCAAGGGTATTTTCTGGCCCTAATAGGGGTGCACCATCATACAATGTTGGAGCAACCTTCAGATGGTGAAGTTGAAAAATCATAAACTAAACCTCCAATGAACAAACCACCAATTTCTGTTCTGTAATATGTTAATATTGCAACCATTGCAAGATAAATATTTGTCGTACTGTATTCAAATAAAAGTATGAAGGGTTTGACATTCTTTTTTTTGTGCTATCGCTTCACCCAAATGTCTTTTAAGATTTTGAGCTGAAAATAATTTTAAACGCCTAGGTTGGAGTCACTGAGGAAGAATCCGAAATCAAATGTAATTCTGCCCATCCGTAAATGCTAACTTTCTAACGGAAAGAGCTAGAACCATTCAGGAAAGGTTAAGAGCCTGATGCTGGGATTCGGTGATCACTGGATCCACAGATACTCATGTCAAATTTGACAAACGGATCAACGAATTTGGGCATCACAAAACAAGTTCACGTAGCTGATTACGTGGATCAGTTGATCCGAGAAAACAATCTCTCGCACTTTCTGAAAAATATTTCAATTTTATTAATCAGAATTGGAATATTACAATTACAGTTTTTGGGTAGGTTTCAAGATTTCATTGGTAAACACTTCACGTCTTTGATGCATTTATATTAGGTTAAAAGTTTCTCAAAAATGTTCCCAACGAATTACTTCTTCTGAAGAATATGTTTAATATTCTTGCTATAAAGAAACATTTCACATTGTAGAAATGATTCAATATAGTAACTGAGAGGATTTAATGCTGTTTTGGTTTTAAACTTCGGATATATTATAATCATACTGTCTTGTATTGATGGCGAATAATCGTCATTAGCTGTTTTTTGTTTGATTGAATTCAATTAATGATAAATATGTAAAAATAAAACTGTTATTTTTAGGGAAAACAACTTTGTAACTTCTATGTTCTATGTTCTATGATCTATGTTCTATGTCTGAGATTTTAACCTGAAAAGTGTCACATGTTTATTTAGTTAGTTGTTAGAAATGTGAATTGAGAAACCCGAAGAAAAAGCATTGTTTTTGATTTCTTACAGTTTAGTAAGCTATTTTTTTATTTATTTCTTTTTATTTGTTTGTATGTTATTATTTTATTTTGTGTATGTTATTCTGTTATATTTTAAACTAAAGAACTTAAAATCTTCCAGAATCATGACATCAAATCGTCTATTTCTTCAATTCTAAGAATAAGAATTGATTACATTCTTATAAATCAAGAACGTAAGCTATAGTGACGACATCCATGAAGATTTGCATCGCTTAGGAACCATCCAAGACTGATAAGAAGAAAAATACATACAAATTCAAATGGATCCAAACAACAGGAACGGAAAATACATATTATGAAATACCAGAGGTCAAACAGGATATATCTGACCATCGTGAACTTTTGGCTCTACCTAAGGTGAAAAATATCTTGAAATCGATTAAAGTAAGAGGTTCATTTCGTACGTGTGTCATTTCATTAACTCTGGAATTAAAAGAAATATATTTTGATGCCGAAGAAGATGTGAAGTTTAAGAATGAATATTTACAACTGATAAATGCACGGGTTGTGAAGTAGAAGAAGATAGAGACTTTATGTCAGCTAAGGAATAAATCCAATAATTTTGAACAAAAGAACGTACCCGGTAACATAAAAACTGTAAACAATGTTGGGGTACAGGATGAATTAAATCAGGCCATTTCAAACAAAAAAAACTAAGACTGCCGCCATTGATAAAATTGAAGGTGTTTATAAATAATAATGAATTAAGTGAAATTTATGATTCGGGCTCAAATGTTAGTCTTCTGAATTCCAAAGTAGCAGAAAAGTTATGTCTACGCATTCAAGGTAATAGAAACACATTCAAAACAGTCAGTGGCAGGGCAAAATTTTCAGGAAAAATAATTACAAAAATGAGAATCAATAATATCAAAAAAGGGTGACATGATGAATTTTCTATCACAATTCGATTTTGAGATTAGATATGAACCAGGAAAAGGAAATGTAGAAGCAGATTGCCGTTCTAGAAACCCAGTTCTGGAAGAAACGGAGATATGTATGAATTTATAAGAACAGTCAATTTGCTGGAATTAAATGAAATAAAAAACGAAAAGAAAACTAGGGCATGGACGAAAATAGCCGATGAATGTATTGAAGAATACAATAGAACAGACCATTCTACAACTAGATATAGCCCTGAATATTTACTTTGTGGCAGAACTGATCCCATTGCTCCAGAAGAACTTATTGAAGAGAGAAATTTACCAAAAGATAAGGAAATAGCATATAACAATTCTTTACGCTATCATGAACACAATAAAAGACTGATCGACAAGAATAGGAAACATTATGATTTTAAAATTGGAGACTATGCTTACGTTGAAAATAAATCAAAATTGAATAGAAAAAAACTTGATGAAATAAGAATAGGACCTTTTCGAATAGTGAAAAACATTTCTAACACTATATATGAGATAGATATTGGAAATAAAAGAAAGGACAATAACTATTTTCATGTAATGAGGGGTGCATACTTTGTGTGGGGGGGATGTAAAAATAAAACTGTTATTTTTAGGGAAAACAACTTTGAAACTTCTATGTTCTATGTTCTATGTTCTATGATCTATGTTCTATGTCTAAGATTTTAACCTGAAAAGTGTCACATGTTTATTTAGTTAGTTGTTAGAAATGTGAATTGAGAAACCCGAAGAAAAAGCATTGTTTTTGATTTCTTCCAGGTTAGTGAGCTATTTTTTATTTATTTCTTTTTATTTCTTTGTATGTTATTATTTTATTTTGTGTATGTTATTCTGTTATATTTTAAACTAAAGAAAATAAAATCTTCCAGAATCATGACATCAAATCGTCTATTTCTTCAATTATAAGAATAAGAATTGATTACATTCTTATAAATATTTTTCGAGAATAAAGGAAAAGTTCATAATCTATGCATCATATTGCGAACTTGCTGAATTGGATGAAACGTGTTTTTGGCCATTTCAGATAATTTTTTCCTTCTGGAAATAATATCAGTTCCTATCAGTGATTTCGTTATCCAGTATTATATATCTTTTATTAACTCTGTTGAACTTCAGGTCCTACCAATCTTCTGAGAAAAACAACTGAGAAAGCACAATTAGTAGAGCTCTCAGCTTCCAATTCGATTCGTTACATTCATTAAATTCATTAATGTATCTGTAAGAAGAACATTTCATTAATTGGGAAGGCTATTGGAGACAAACGAAGGTTGCTTGTTATTGAAGAAAACCAATCAACAGAAAAGACAGTTAATTGAAGATACTAAGACGAGTAAATCTGTCCTTATGCCTTATTGGTTATTTCGTTCATAATGATTTCGTTATCATCATTAAAAAAAAAGAATTAAAAAATTTCGAACAATAAAATGATGCCCAATGAAAGAAATTGATTCAATAGAACAGTTTTCAAATGCAGATATAGAATGTTTTTTTCAAACTCTTTTTTTTTGACGTTCAGCTGTTTTACGGATTTATTTTCCCTGTTGAAAGTTTAGATATTCTTAATTTATAAATGTTTGTTTCAATAATCATATATTAACGAAGAATCCTTGATTTGGTTGGTACATCCTGTATAATCGAGCGTTGAAAAACTTTATCACACCACGTCAGTGCTAAAATTGGTTTTGAAGAGTGATTAATAATAAAATGAATTAATTCAGCTGATCTGTACCAAAAATCATTAATAAGGAGTATGAGCTACGGTATTAGAAATTTTTACAAATCGAGACAGTGTAACATACATCTGTATAAAAATTCTATACTCGAACAAACTCAACAAGGTTTTGTGGATCACACAGTCAAAGTGCAGACATGCGCACGTTTCAAACTCATTGGTTTTCGTCAGTGCAATGTAAGCTAGTGACTAAATAATATTTAAATAAGGTTATTCTGATTTTCACAAATTTTTATTGTTATGTTCACAACGTTTCGCTATGTTTCGCTATCACAGTAGCATCATCAGGCAAGATCACATTTTGAATAACTAAGCTTGTTTCCGAAATCCGTTGCTATTTATATTACATTAAGTACAATAAATTTTTATTGAGCACTAAAACCCAAAAAAGGGTCTCTGCAAATTCCAGCTTATCTGAATATATTTAACAGAGGTTAATTAAATCTATTTTTTCGTTAAGTAATATTCCAATTTTATTATGTTTAGTTATCTCTAGGGATTCTAACAGATTTAAGGTATAACTTAACCTTATTTAAATATTATTTAATATGGATTTTCACCAAGTAAGGACTGATACAATTCAATATTTAAGCTAGTGACTTTAAATCTGTCAAGTATGTATATTCGCTATACACAGAGGCTCTAAGGTATTAAACATACACTAGCGCCATCTAGAGTATGTAGAATACATACCTTTTCGAGTTAATTCAAGTAAAGAAATGTATTATTATTAGTGATTGAATAACTTATGCATTATAGTTATTCGTTCTGCAAAGGTGATATGCTGAAATTATTGTCGATTCGAATTATAAAGCATTTATAGGTTATACTCGTATATCAGTCAAAAGCCAAAATATGAGAAATTCTGAAGTTTTATCTTCTGTTTGTAGCTGACATTGGAAATTCGATCGATAAAACTCGAATACCTATACTCGTATATCGAACATGACATTTATTCAGTGAAGTGTGTTATCTTCTTTATGGAATAAATTTCGATCCATTTCATCACTGTTGACTGTGAAAAAAAAGGAATTAAGAGTCTTAAAATTTATAGGGTAGGACTAACCTGAAAAAAACTGAAGTTGAAAGAAATGAGAACTTTTTCAGTGAATGAAGAAAATCTCTTAAAAATTACGAGTATCTAATAATGAAAAAGGCTTTTTTTATTTGATAGAACGTTTTCTCAATATCTTAAATATCAAACAGAGTAATTCTGTTATACCTAGCTACAAATTTTAATTCCATAAAATTTTTCAGAAAACTTTTTAAAATTGAATTAAATAAATGCATCAGAAATACTGTTTTTTTGTAGACATACATAATTAACACTTATCACACAATATCAAAAGGAGATAAAATAATTCAAAGAAAATATAGCATATTGATGTAACCTACTCAAAAAAAAATTAGTGGAGATTAGTGGAGCACTATTCCATACCGGCCATAGGAAAAACAAATTCCACTCTAAAAATGCCAAATATAAACTCAAGAAATTCTTCTGAACAACCTCTCTTTAAGAATCTCTTTCAAAAACTCTTTGAAAATATGTAGCATATTTTCAGAAAGGCGTATGAAAAGCTGACCGGTAATCACTTCCATGCCAGCAAAATGAGAACAATCAATAAAATGTCTTTCATATTTACTCGACTAAGTGTTATTTAGAACTAACGACAGAAGATCAATGGTCTCTTAGTGGTTAAACCAAACTATCATTAGCATTCTGTGTTTGTACACAGAAAATACACAGAGGCTGAATGAAGTGCTTTTCACGACTCAGTTATATCCAAAAAATACTGTATGCATGAGAAGAAACAAGTTGTATCGGGTGTTTTTTTAGAGTGACAGAACTTAAATGAAACACATTTCAATTGTGTTCAATGTTCTAACAATAATTTCCGAAATATGTCCATTACGACTAGCTCTGAGGAACCGCATTCGACTAGACCAATTTTGGACCACTTTTTCGAGTAATTCAGGCCTTATTTCATCAATACACGAGTTATGTTGGCTTCCAAAGCGTCTATTGTTTCTAGTTTATCAGCATAAACCAATGACTTGACATAACCTCAAAGAAAATAATACAGTGGAGTTATGTCGCATGATCTTGGAGGCTAGTTAATTGGACCATTTCTCGAAATAATGTTATCGCCAAATCTTTCTTTCAATAAATCAATTGTTAGGGTAGCAGCATGAGGTGTAGCACCATCTTGTTGGAATCAAAACACTTCTGGGTCGATACCATTCAAATTTTGAAACAAATAATCATTGATTATAGTCAAGTCGCTTCAGTTCTTGAACCAGTTGGATCTTGTATGGGTGTAGACCAAGATCTTTACGCAAAATTTTCCATGTGGTGGATGCACAGAGTACAACTTGTTATGAACGTCGACGAATAGACAAATCTGGATCATCATTAACACTATGATTTACAGCAGCGATATTTTCTTCTGTACGTACAGTTCTTTGTCTTCTTGTTGTTGTTACATCGAGTTGAGAAAGTGTTGTCCGGAATCTATCGTTAGTTCGACGAATAATCTGCTCTGATAATTTCTCAATACTTACTGAACAGAAATGTTCAGTAAGCAGTAATATGGCTTCTACTTTCTGTCAAATCACAGTTATCTTTATTGAAAGTTCTATCACTCTAAAAAAACACCCGATATATATTACCTATAGAATAAAATAAAGAAAAGGTGTTTTTTTATTTGATAGAAGATTGTTTCAATATCTCAAATTCAATAAATATAAAGTGTCTTCATTGTCTTCACTACATGTTTGTTGAGTTTTGATCTCGAATTTGAAATGACGGATTAAATATTCAATGATGAGACTCTTTTAATGAGGATTCTTAATTGGCGATATTTTAATTTGGAAACTGAAACTCGTAGTTTTTCACTTTGGATATAATAGTTCTTAATTGTGATTTGAGTAAATAAATTCAAATAGAATATCAATTTAAATTCATTTATTTGACATGAACGATAGACTCTAAATCAATGATCTAATGACCTACTGTTCTATATGTAACCTAAACTGTTTGGATTTTTCGAAATTCCATAGATATTAGGGTGGGTCAAAAAAATCGAATAATTTATTTTTGACTTTATACTCTGAAAAATAGGTTCGTAGACACCTAAAAAGAATTCTGTCCAAGTATGAGCTCTTAATTATAACAGGAAGGTCCTCCGCTTTGCGGGTTTCTATTTTTTTCGAATAATCAGATAAAAAAATTTATATCTCGCTTCCAACTGCTCTGAAGAATATTCGGTGGCATAGACTTTGTAAGAAATTGAATGCTTTACAAAAAAGGTCTCTTATCATTTTTTCAAAAACTTAACCGATTAAAAGATATTCATAGTTGAAGTTTGGCTATATTAAGGAAAATATTCGTTTTTATTATAAATTTCACAAGTCGATGAAAAAAAATCATTTCGAATTGTGGAACTCATGATTTTGTAGGAAATTTACTGCTCTACAAAAATGGTCTCCTATGATTTTTCGATTAAGTGAAGCCGTTACGAGATATCCATCGTCAAACATTAACGAATATCAATATTTCCAGTTTTTGATCAATAATTCGATAAATTTCAATTTAAATTATTATAATAAATTCAGGAAAATTTACATATTAGGAGTACAAATAAGTTTGCGCCGTTTTTTAACACAAATTGAATTTAAACGATGTGAGACTGCTTGCTGAGTGACTTCTAATGTTAGAGCAAGTTCTCTTTGTGTTTGAGATCAATCTTCCTCCAATAATTCCTCCAATTCTGCATCCTCGTAAATTTTTGGCCTTCCACTGCGATCTTTGTCTTCTACGTCGAAATCACCGTTTTTAAACTTTTGAAACCACTCTCGACAAGTTCTCTCACTCAGAGCACCCTCACCATATGCTTCTACGAGCAATTGATGCGCCTCAGCAGCAGATTTCTTTAAATTAAGGAAGTAAAATAATATTTCCCGTAAATGACGCTTACTTGGCTCAAATTTTGATATTTTCAACTTATAAAAATTATATTTTACCAATATAAAATCAATGATATTAATAGGTTATGTTGTTCTTGAATGTCCAACTATTTTTTAAGCCGGTTATCATCTGCGAAAGCTAACCGAAACTCCGTGCCGCGCCATCTACAATGAAACGGCGGAAACTTATTTGTACTCCTAATAAATTTAAACTTCTATCATAAAAGTCACTCCTTAAGGAGTTATTTGTTCAAAAATTCATTAAGAAGTTTTTGCACAGGTATGCCGATAAAATGTATTTCGTTATTCATTGTAGAATTATTGATAATAAATAAATTTATATGATGAGAAAATGACTTATTTCGAAAAAAATGTTTTTATCGTGTATACAAAATGATGAGTTTTTGGAGCACTGAAAATGTAGTGATAAACGAGTAGACAACGAAGATAGTTAAGAAAAAAAACATAGGTGGCGTTAGCTTTAGAGTACCAACAGAAGAAGTAATGTAATTCAGAACAAAAAGCCTCTCACAAAAAAATTTGTGTATAATTGGTAGAATAAAATTTGAAAATACATACTAAACGACCGTAATAATATGAAATGCCAATGCAAATGACATTTTAAATTATTAGAAATAAAGCATACAAAAAATATCATTAGAACAAAAATTTCTTAATGAATTTTTGAACAAATAACTCCTGAACGAGTGACCTTTATGATAGAAATTTAAATTTATGTAAATTTTTCTGAAACTAATAATTTAAATTGAAATTTATCGAATTATTGATCAAAAACTGGAAATATTGATATTCGTTAATGTTTGACAATGGATATCTCGTAACGGCTTCACTTAATCGAAAAATCATAGGAGAACATTTTTGTAGAGCAGTAAATTTCCTACAAAATCATGAGTTCCGCAATTCGAAATAATTTTTTTTCATCGACTTATAAAATTTATAATAAAAACGAATATTTTCCTAAAAATAGCCAAACTTCAACTATGAATATCTTTTAATCGGTTGAGTTTTTGAAAAAATCATAGGAGTCCTTTTTTATAAAGCATTCAATTTCTTACAAAGTCTATGCCACGGAATATTCTTCCAAGCAGTTGGAAGCGAGATATAAATTTTTTTATCTGATTATTCGAAAAAAATAGAAACCCGCAAAGCGGAGGACTTTCCCGTTATAATTAAGAGCTCATACTTGGAGAGAATTCTTTTTAGGTATCTACGAACCTATTTTTCAGAGTATAAAGTCAAAAATAAATTATTCGATTTTTTTGACCCACCCTAATAGATATATTTGATAATTTGTACTTTCCTTGCAAGGCTTCCATCAAGAAATTTTGTTTTTTAACCAAACAAAATTTTGATCACAGTTTAAATTGAATGGATGCACTATATTTCACAATGTGACTTGTTTACTAGAGTAAACAAGTCACATTGTGAAATATATAAAAATTCTTGAAAAACTGTACCGTAAATATTTCGATGTATAAGACTATCCACTTGGTGAGTTGAATTTGATTTGTTATTTCTTGTAATGTGTGCAATTTAGAAATGTTTAGGCTGTACTTCCAATGTTGGAATTGGATGGTTTTGAAGTGCAGATCGATACATTCAGGACGACAATAAATTGACTGCTTACTCTGGTTTCTTTAAAATATATGAATCTTCGAGGAAATTTTCATCCAAGTAATAGTCACAAACAACCGAAGTTAATATTTGAAACCACAAGCATAAATAATATTAAAAATAAAGCATTAGCGACGCCGCGCATTCGCCATTTTGCAACAATCACTGTTTAATCGATCATGCCAAAATATGTTTTGAAAATTTGTTAAACGAAATACTAAATATCTCTTTGAAGATATTTTAAATTTCTTGCATAGGAGTTATCTTTTATGAAAGTCACATGTCCTGTTTTAAACTACTGCTTTTTAAATGTTTAGTAGAAGTTATTTTCTTCGAAGAATATATCTGTCTGGCAACGTTATGTTAGCAAGTTCCATTCACTATGCTACTGAATATAGGTACTTTTAGACATGAATAAAGAGTTTTGTTAATCAACTATGTAACCTCGCTCCGTTGCCCAGCTATAATCAATCCAACATAAAATACTATTTTTGGTAATATGGGATTTTCACCTGCTTAAAGAACTATCCTCTTTCTACTCTTATTTGTTTAAAGAAAGGGGCCAGACCAGAAACCGCTTTCACATTACTTCAGTGAGGCCTTAAGTGAGCATCTGGTAGCTCGTTGTTGTCTACTGCTCAGACTTCTGTGCTTTCAAAACGTTTTTGCAAAGCCCATGATTGCCCTGTTTGGAGCTGATGAAGTGGCAGCCTATAAAACAATTTAAACTATTACTTTTTATACATTTGGAAGAAGTAATTTTCATAATTTATTTATACATGTATTTTTGCATGTATACTCACTAAATAACAAAAAAGGAAGAACAACTGGATAGTTCAAAGAGTCATCATCAACAGATAGTCTGTAATATCGACGATTGATTTGATACTTTCAAGATACAATTTCACATGCAGAAGAACCACTTGTAAGACTCAGTTTCGTTAATTTTTGTCACATGTCAAAATACAAGGACATTTTATCTATTTGATAGAAAAAAAAATCTGCACTAGGTTTGTCCACTCTGAAATAAAGGAAATATGATGTTAAAACATCGGATACGGTTCTGCAACACACGTGTAGCAATTCATCGAACTAGTTGTCGCCTACAAGTAAATTCATTCATAACTTCCATGAACGTCCAAAGCTGATAATGTTTCAGTATATATTTGTCACTGTTCGCAGATATTTCAGCGGAAACAAATAGTTTCATTTCATGACGTGGGATTTTATGCGACTCGGCTTCCTGTTTGATTTATAGCTTCCGAATAGAGCGTTGGCGAGGTGGGAATATTGCTAAAATAGAAATGAAAAGAACGTTTTTGAATTTTTAATATTTCATTAACTGATCAGGGAAGCTGCCTGTCATAACTATGATCTCACCTTTAAAGAATGTGTATTGAACTCTTTTTAATGGAGTATATAACGTAAGCGACGCAATACGGAGTCTATATTCGTGAACGACAAAATATGGAAATAATAGACGTCAAAGAAGGAAGATGCAGCTTAGACAGTTACAAAGGCGTCATAACAAGAAGTAAGATAGAACTTATGTGAAAGAAGAAATATACATCAAGTTGAAGACGAAGTTTCCAAGAGCAAAGGTTTGAAATTCAGAAATCATACCGATGAGTATTTGAGAGTTCAGACGTTCTGCTCTATGTGTGAAAATACCTCAATAGGGTACATCTGGTGATTTAATTGGTTTAATCGAGTTAACCCTTAGACGATTGACAAAAAGCCTACATTTATTATATTTGTATGGAATTTATCATTATCTGACTCGAAATTATTTCAAATTGGCTATTCCGTTAAAATTTTAATGATATTCCATATATTTTTGACACGTTAGATATATCGGGTGTTTTTTTAAAGTCATAGAACTTTCGATAGGGTTAACTGTGATTTGATAGAAGGTAGCCATGTTGTTTTGATATTTCTCTTCAGTAAGCATTGACAAATTATCATGAAAAGTCTCACGCCGCAACAACGTTTACAAATTGTTGAAATTTATTTTCAAAATCAGTGTTCTATTCGCCAAACTCATAGAGTACTTCGTGAAATTTATGGTTTACATAATCGTCCATCAGAGCAGCTCATTCGTCGAACTATCGATAGATTTCGGACAACATTTTTTCTGCTCGATGCAACAACAACAACAAGACAAAGAACTGTACGTACAAAAGAAAATATCGCCTGTTTAAGTCATAGTGTTAATGATGATTTGTCTATTCGTCGACGTTCACAATAAGTTGGACTCTGTGCATCCACCACATGAAAAATTTTGCGTAAAAATCTTGATCTACACCCATACAAGATCCAACTGGTTCAAGAACTAAAGCTACTTGACCATAATAAGCGTCGTTTGTTTACTGATTGGGCCCTAGAACAGCTTGAAGTTGATCCACTTTTTTATCGTAAAATTGTGTTTAGAGATGAAGTTCATTTCTGGTTGAACGGCTATATAAACAAGCAAATTGCCGTATATGGAGTGAAAACAATACTCAAGAAGTTCTGCAGGTTCCATTGCATCCTGAAAAATGCACTGTATGGTGTGCTTACTTGGTGAAAATCAATAGTAAATAATATTTAAATAAGGTTATTCTGATTTTCACAAATTTTTATGGTTATGTTCACAACAATCGTTTCGCTATCACAGTAGTATCATCAGGAAGGATTACATTTTGAATAACTAAGCTTGTTTCCGGAATCCGTTGCTATTTATATTACAGTAAGTACAATAAATTTTAATTGAGCACTAAAACCCAAAAAAGGGTCTCTGCGAATTCCAGCTTATCCGAATATATTTAAATCTAATTGTTCGTTAAGTACTATACCAATTTTATTGTGTTTATTTATCTCTAGGGATTCTAACAGGTTTAAGGCATAATTTTTACTTTCTACATGTAGAATCTCAAAATTAAGGTTGAAAGTATGGTCTGTTTCAAACAAATGATTAGAATATGTGGAATTACTTTTAATATTGAGGAAACTCTTCAAATGTTCAAAAATTCTATGTCGGAATGTTCTTCCAGTCTGTCCTATGTAAACTTCAGGGCAATCACCGCAGGTTAACTTATAAACCCCCGATTTATCATTTTTATGTGTACAGTCTTTATTATTTTTAATGAAGTTACTCAAGTTTGAATTGGTTTTAAATGAAGTTCTTAAATTATTTTTATTTTTGAGGTATGTATCTTAGAAATATCTTTAGTGTATTTTAAGGAAATGTATTTAAAATTTTCTTTTATATTAGGATAAACCATATTTAAAGCTATTGTATTATTTTTATTCATCAACAATTCCTATATCAACGTAGGATTATAGTCATTATTAATAGCTATTTGTTGAATTATGTTCAGTTCTGTAATATAATTTTTTCCATTCATGGGAATATTAACTAATCTATGGACCATACAATTGAATGCAGATAATTTTTGATTTAAAGGATGGTTTGTATTTATTGTGTATAATAAAATCCGTATAGGCTGGTTTGTGAAATATCGAAAATCATGTGAATTATTTATTCGAGTAACAGTTAAATCAAGAAAATTAATAGAATTATTATGTTCGGTTTCCATAGTGAATGTTATTGAAGGATGTATCCCATTGATAAATAAAAAGAATTTTTTTAAAAGTCTGTCTGTACCTTTGAAGCAACAGAAAATGTCGTCTACATATCTATACCAATATAAAAAGTATTTCTTGAGGGGATTTTGGTGAATTTTAGTTTCAATATTGTCATTGAATATTTCTGCGTATAAAGGACTTAAGGGATTTCCCACAATCAAACCGTTTTCAGATTTATAAATTTTATTTTCAATTATTTAAATATTTTTTTTTACATATCTTGAGATTTTATAGAAAGCAACACAGTTAGATATCCAATAATATTGAATATTCTAAGTAAGATAGTTTTATGATGAAACTCTTAAGATTATGTTGAACATTTTTGAAAGATATTTGTTTTCATAAGATTGATCAGCAGAAACAAAATTTTGTCCACTCTAAATATTTAATTTATAGGATTTCGGTTAACAATTTTTATTTATTGGATTTTGTTATATAATTTGGATGTCTTATAATGAATGTTTATTTTATATGTCGTTTGATATAAGTGGTACTTATATGACATGAATTTAATTTAATTCCTGAAGGTATAATTATTAAAAAAAATTTGAATATTGAAACATATTGAAATATGTTTGTCTTCTACAATCTTAATTTCAAAAAATTTTTTTCAAAAACTTTTAGAATTAAATTTATGTCTACAACAAGCACTGCTTACATTTAATAGACGTATATAATCAAAACTCAATATATAATGTCAAATGGAATAAATAACCCAACATATATACGAAAGTAATTAAAATTAATGAATAAATATTTAAAGGAGACAAAATTTTGTTTCTGGTTTTACCTTTAAGAACACCAATTGCCTTTTAAAAACATGAACACACTTAAAGGACTTCTCAAAGAATATAATTCATTCGAAATATTCAATATATTTAAATATTGGAATAAGTTATTTCAAAAATCTCTAAAAAATGTGCACTATATCTTCAAAAAACAAATATAATTCTAAGCAATCCCGTCTTCAGTCCTCATTTAATATTCCAAATAAAATCAAAAAACTAACCTATATCTCTCACGTGTTAAAAGACTAAATATTAAATATGTAGAAGAATAAATATCAAAATATTTAAATAATTTTATATACCTTATATCAAGTATTTACCTCTATTTATGTTATTTTATTTTTAAATTGAAAATAATTTTGTTTAGTGCAAATATCTAAACATTCTAAAATATCTTCTTTGATAATTGTATAACATCTGTTGTTAATTGATACATTGTCTACTAGTTTCGTTTGGAGGGATACTTGGAAATAAATTTTGGGCGTCAAATGAAATGAATTTAGCATTATGTGGTAAGTGAATATTCTTTATTTTATTTTTTAGCTGTAGTGAATTTTTTATTGAGTAGTTAGCTTGGAATTTAGTTTCTTTTAAAATAATCTGAATAAGTTCTTTGGAAAGTTTAAATGAAGGTGCACTAACGAACGAAACCACCGAAAACCGAAACAACATTATTTCGTGAAATGGTCCAATTAATTGGCCTCCAAGATATTGCGACATAACTCCACTGGATCATTTCCTTTGGGGTTATGTCAAGTCATTGGTTTATGCTGATAAACCAGAAACCATAGACGCTTTGAAAGCCAACATAACTCGTGTTATTGATGAAATAAGGCCCGAATTACTCGAAAAAGTGGTCCAAAATTGGTCTGGTCGAATGATGTTCCTCAGAGCTAGTCGTGGTAGACATATGCCAGAAATTATTTCCAAAACATAAATGTCATAAAATTATCTTTCAAATAAAAAAAAATTGGCTTCAATGTTAATCTAAATGTGTTTTATTTCAATGTAATGTTTAAAAAAAAACACCGGATACTTTATGCCAAGTGAGCTCTCCAAGTCTTGATAATGTGCAAAATACGGGGAAAAGACAATTTTCCGGTATTATCCAAAAAAAAACAACCTGTTAATAGCCCATTCAACATCATAAAATCGGGGGCTTGCTCAACAGGTTTCCAAATCGGGTCTTATCCGTTGACACATTGCCCAATTACAGCATTAGGGCTAAGGTCATCACGATTCTGCTTATGACCCATTTACAGCATTCAGTTTTCCACTAACCCACTTCACAGACCAGATAGCTTGATAAATTTGGAAAATCGGTGACGTCGTCCCAGGCAGGTGAAAACGGCGGCGGGAGCCACAGAGGCGGCGGATGGTGGGACACGGTTTCGGAGAGCAAGCGCGTTAGCGTCAGGTAGCGATCAGGGAATCGGCTGCTCTGGCCGGGCAACAGAATATTCGCGCAGTTCATCTAGTCATCTGCGAAAACATCGCTACAGGTTCTAACCCGTTTCGTGAAACAATCGCAACAGGTAGCCCGCTCGATCTCTTTCGCTCGGTTCGCTTCGCGTCCGCTCTTTGACTGACGGTTTTAATACGGCATAATAACGTTATAGATTGTGCTTTGGCTGGCCCGTGGTTGAATAATTCGTTACGGACAGACAAATCGAATTTTGGAACTGTTTTCCGCATCGAATAGGTGGTTAGGTTGGAGTTCATCAACGGAGCGGTGAGTCACGAATATTTTTCGTTGCGCTTTGAATATTTTCTGAAACACGTTCTTGAAAAAATAGGGGTATTTCTGGATATAATGTTATATCTGATTGAATATATCTTTATTGATTTTATCACTTGATGGAAGGTTTTTTCAATATCTTGAATATGAAACAGAGTAATTTTGTTATACCTCGCTAAAAATTTTAATTCAATAGGAATTTCTTAAAAACTTCTTAAGATTAAGTTAAAGAAATGCCTTAGAAACACTCTTTCTTTCTAAGTGGTTTCTCCAATAATTGTTTGTTGAGTAAATTATATCAATATTATATATTTTCTCTTATCTCTTTTTGAAACTGTGTGATTAGTGTTAATTCTATATGTCTATTAAAAAAACTGTGTTTCTAAGGCATTCATTTGATTTAATTCCAAAAAGTTCTTAAAACATTTCATAAAATTAAAATTTAAAGCGAAGTATAACAGAATTACTATGTTTGATCAATATTGCTGAAAAATTATAGAATAATGTATTAAATGAAAAAATCGAAATTTCTAGTCGTATATTATGAATAAAACATTTTTTGAATTTTTCTTCATGCAGAATATTAATGAAATTGAGAGATACTAAGGAAGCATTATATTGTAAATTTCAAAACTGATTATAATTTTTCAGGCACTTATTCTGTCATTTATACCAGACTATCAAAGAATATTTCTATTACTATAATATATTATTTTTTGAAGTATTATTAGGTTCGAAAGAATTGAAATATAAAATGGAATATTTCTAAATTTCTCACCAAATGAGATAATATTTTCATTATTATCATTAAAATTATTTTTATTCAGGAAATTATATATCAGTAGAAACAAGTTTTCAGTTCAGAGAAAAAAGTATTTCTCTGGTCTATACTAATCTTAAATAATATTTGGTATTTTCCTAATATCTCTCAAATTCATCAAACATTCCGTTAGACTCAATAAAAAATAATTTCATAGCACAAATAGCGGTTAATTCTTGATAGAAAGTATATAAAATTATTTAAATATTTTAATATTAGCCTTCTACATATTTAATTTCAAAAAATAATATTTAATGATTATAACTTCTGAAAATAAATTAAAATAATGTCATATAAGTACCACTTATATCAAATAAAATATAAAATAAACATTCATTATAAGACATCCAAATGGTATAACAAAATCCAATGAATAAAAATTGTTAAACAAAATCCTATAAATTAAATATTTTCAATAGACAAAATTTTGTTTCTGCTGATCAATCTTATGGAAACAAATATCTTTCAAAAGTGTCTTACATAATTTTAAGAATTTCATCATAAAACTATCTTACTTAGAATATTCAATATTATTGGATATCTAACTAAGTTACTTTATATAAAAACTCAAGATATGTAAAAACATTACTGAAAAACAAGTTTTAAGAGAGGCTTTACTTCGTCAGTATTCAAATAATTCATATTCAATAAATATAACATCAATCAACAACAAATATTCACTCACCTTTTAACCGTTTAGAAAACTTCTAGTAAACTGAAAAATCTTTGAATGGAGTGTAATGTTAACTACAAATAAATAATTCTGTGGTTTAACCTTGATCTAAAAGATTGAAAGACAATTTAATGGCCTCTGTTATAGCACAAGTCCTAACTGTATAAAGAATGTTAAGGAAACCAAATAATTATATATTATGAATAAAATAACATGAATAGAGGTTAATACTTGATAGAAGGTATATAAAATTATTTAAATATTTTAATATTAGCCTTCTACATATTTAATTTGAAAAAATTATATTCAATAATTATAATTTCAGGAATTAAATCAAATTAATGTCATATAAGTACCACTCATATCGAACGACATTGAAAATAAACATTCATTATAAGACATCCAAATGGTATAACAAAATCCAATACATAATATAACCATTATACCATTTGGATGTCTTATAATGAATGTTTATTTTATATGTCATTTGATATAAGTGGTACTTAAGTGACATTATTTTAATTTATTTTCAGAAGTTATAATCATTAAATATAATTTTTTGGGATTAAATATGTAGAAGGCTAATATTAAAATATTTAAATGAAATAATTTCAAATAAAACGCCATTATTTTTTTCATTTTGTAAAAATTAGAAGAACTTGTCTTGACAAGAATTTATATTTGCATTCAATTTTCATGCATTTAAAATTTTTCTTCCTATTCTGAAGATAGTGCTTGGAGAATTTGTATTTTCTCATGAATCTAATTCTAAGTCCACAATTGAATTTGAATCATATTTATTTCACTATCCATTGTCTTCTCGAAAATTATGTTTTTGAGAACAATTTCCAATTTGCAATCAAAAGGAGAGTGTTTCGAAGACACAAGGTAATTGTTGAAGTTCACAGATTATTTTACGAATTTCTACAATCTTCAGTATAATAATTGTTCTGCTATAATAAACATTTTTTTGCTCCACTAGGAGAACTAAGGTAAGTGAGATAACTCTCTTCAAAACAAATAATAAACATAAGTTGAATATCAAAACACATTTAATCTGTTATCTTCTACAATTTTAATTTAAAAATGATTTTTATTCAAAAAACTTCAAGAATTGAATCAATGTCTACAATAAGCACCGCTCATATTTAATAGACGTATATAATCAAAACTCAATATACAATGTCGAACGAAATCACTTTTAAAACATGAATATCATAAAATTGTCTTTTAAATAAAAAAAGGATTTGGCTTCAATCTTAATTTAAATGTGTTTTATTTCAATTTAAATTTCTATCACTCTAAAAAACACCCGATATGTATACATATATAATCACCTTATCATACACAGTCGCAAAATGGCGAATGCGAAGGTTGCATACGATTAATAAGAGGAGACAGATTCAAAAAGATGCATTAATATTTCATGCAAATTCATTATGAATGAGAAAAAAACACTTTTATCATATGTTCCGTAAAAATTAGAAAAATATGTCTTCATTAGTAGTTATTATTTTATTGGGTATTGAACTTATTTAAATTCATTATTTGAACGTTAAAATTCGTAATTTACGCTGTTGCCCTCTGTCGAAATCATATTGAAATATTCCGTCCAACATTTCAGATGTTGGTCTCTGTATATACCAGTATAATCCTCAAATTCAATTGAAGGGGAGAAAAATTGGGCGCTACTAATTCATTCCTAACTAAAAATTTCGAAAGGTCCATTGCTGGGAATATAATTAATTAATTGTTTGGGTGATTCTATGAATTGCTGCTACCATAACATAAATAGGAGGATCGATTACTGATAACTTTCTTTTATTCACGACGAAAAATGATCAACAATGGTATTCTGGTGTAGACAGAAATTTTGAGTGAAAGAATCACTCAAAAAAAACTTAAAAGAAACTACTGTGCATTTCGTCTGATTTCCAAATATTATACGAATTCTTGTTCAGTTGCCAAATCGCAAAATATAAAGATTTTTATGGATAGGCCAGATAACATGTACTAGAATAAAATGAATCGAAAAGTATATTCTTGATAGAGCGTTTTAAAACCTATACATGATATAATCTTTGAAATATCAAATTCAAATGTCTCACGAAAACTTGTTGTCTATTTGAGTAGTTTGCATAGAGAAATGAATGAAACCGATATAAACTTTTCATTATTTTCTATGGATCCCTTTATATCTTCAGTTTGGTACAGGATTTCAGAATACTTTATGTCTACCCAAATAGAAACCATGCATTTAAGCCATTTTGATTCAATTTTTGAAAAAAATAAATTATGTATAGATTTTCCATTCAACGTTTATCAACTTGAATCTTTAAGTAATCAATTTAATCTATGAATAATTAATGTGTGGTAGTTAATGAATGAATATAATCAATTGGTATTTATAAATGTCACCGTAAGTCACTTGAGTAAAATATGTAACACATATTACACCAAAAAATTTGAATGAAATGTGAAAATTTTGTCGTTTGAGTAGAATTTGAATATTTATAAATTTGAATATCAAAACAGATTTAATCTGTCAGTCTTCTACAATTTTAATTTCAAAAGAATTTCCATTCAAAAAACTTTTAGGATTAAAAAAAGTCTTATGAGCACAGCTTATATTTAATAGACCTATAAAATCAAAACTAAATATACAATATCAAATGGAATAAATGAACTTACAAATATAATTCCAATTGATATTGTATATTAAGTTTTGATTTTATACGTCTATTAAATATAAGCTATGCTTACAAAAAATTAATTTAATTCTAAAAGTTTTCTGAATGAAAAATTTCTTGAAATTAAAATTGTAGAAGACTGACAAATTAAATCTGTTTTGATATTTAAATTTTGTTATATTCCTATTATTTTATATTTAAAATTGCTCTGAGAATTTAAAACTACGACCGAAGAAAAACTTTTGCATTTCAAAATTAATCTATTACCATTATTAATTGAATTCCAGTTTCAGAAACTAAATTATCGAGCTAATTTCTACCTGGTTAGTCTCATGTAAATGAATTTGAATAATTGTTAGAATACCTATCGATGATGTAAAGTATAATTTCAATATACATATATGTATTCATAAAATAGGTACATGAAATTGATGTAGAATTATTAATATTCACCTACCTCCTGGCTAGAAAATTCAATCGAAAATCAAATTCCCATTTCAAAAATCATATTTCATGAGAGCTGATTATTTTATATGTCATTTGATATAAGTGATACTTATATGGCATTATTTTAATTTAATTCCTGAAGTTATAGTTATTAAATATAATTTTTTGAAATTAAAGGCTAATATTAAAATATTAAACTAATTTTATATACCTTCTATCAAGTATTAACCTCCATTTATGTTATTTTATTCATAATATATAATTGTTTGGTTTCCTTAACATTCTTTATACAGATAGTCCTTGTGCTATAACAGAGGTCGTTAAATAGTCTTTCAATCTTTTAAATCAAGGGTAAACCACAGAATTATTTATTTGTAGTTAACCTTACTTCATTTAAATTTTTCAGTATTCATTTACCAGAAGTTTTCTGAATTGTTGAAGGGTGAGTAAATATGTGTTATTGATTGATGTTATATTTTATTGAATATGAATTATTTGAATACTGACGAAGCAAAGTCTCTCTTAAAACTTGTTTTTCAGTGTTGTTTTTACATACCTTGAGATTTTATAGAGAGTAACTCAGTTAGATATCCAATAATATTGAATATTCTAAGTAAGATAGTTTTATGATGAAATTCTTAAGATTATGTTGAACATTTTTGAAAGATATTTGTTTTCATAAGATTGATCAGCAGAAACAAAATTTTGTCTATTCAAAATATTTAATTTATAGGATTTTGGTTAACAATTTGTGTTTATTGGATTTTGTTATATCATTTGAATGTCTAATAATAAATGTTCATTTTATATATCGTTAGATATAAGTGGTACTTATATTACATTATTTTAATTTAATACCTGAAGTTATAATTATTAAATATAATTTCTTGAAATGAAATATGAAGAAGGCTAATATTAAAATATTTAAATAATATTGATTGACTGTATCTTGATTACATTTCTTTTACCCTATAACACAAAACATGACAAAAAAAGTAAAACAACAAACTACAATTCATATTTAATTAGCGTTTAAATCCTGACGCAACAACAAGATTCTCTTGAGTTCAGCAAGTTCAATATTAAATATGTCAGCGACCATTTTATTGCAGTTTACACACTTTCACTATGTGATTAAGTGCAAAAAGGCTTGTGTTATCAATATAAAAAATATATATAATGTATAAGTATCACAGCCTCAGTCTTATGAAAGAAGCTCACTTTCGATCGTAATGAAATGAGCTATTACTAATAGTTACAAGGGAGTTTATAGTCATCAGCAAACAACAACCCTTAGCAGGTCATCAGACTCTCAAGCACGTCAATAATAAAAATCTGAAACAGAAGAGGTCCCAATATACTAGCTTGAGGCACACAGGGGTATCAATATATTTGTAGGAAAAAACTTTACTCTTTGAAATCCTGAACGTAAATATGGAGTAAGAAACGGTAAACCCTTATCTGAGAATTAAAGTTCACACAATTCATTCATCAAAACACTAATAATTCATTGAATTCAATTTTGAATTTCAATCACCTATATAAGGGTAAGCAAAAAATACCATAACAATTTACTTCAGAAATTTTTGATATTTGTCATTTAACACAATTAATTTCATAACAATTGGCGCCCAACGTGGTGCTTATATTTAAATTTAATAATATAACAATGTATTATAACTTATAAAATCAATATTTCCAATATTATCCTTACCGTTACCAAATCAATCTTTAAAATAACAGGACATGTGTTCAAAACAATTCCTTCCAGCTTGAAGGGAATCCAGCAAATCCTTTGTAAACCTAAGAAATCACTTCCGTCGGATTTCAACGATTGAGATTTCTTCGTCCCTAAAAGAGGAATTTGTCAGAGGACACATGACGTAAATCCGCATATTCCATTCAATTTATATGAAAGGATTTCGGGCATGACCGATCATGCACAGATCTGGACCCATGCTTCACTTTCGCCGCAAATATTCGGGACGAAAATCATGGCCTGGCTGGCCTCTGACCCATTTTCATTTTATCATTCTTCCAAACCGAGCAGAAAGAATGATGAAACGGAGCTGCATCGTGTCATTCTGCTGAGAGGGCATGCAAAGTGGGGGAAATAATAGTCCGTCGCCGGCGTTGGTTTAATGGAAAATCAATTTCGAATGTTTATATAAGCTCGCTGGGGAAACCATTTTTAAGGAAGAAAGGGGCGACGTAATTCCTGTAGCAGCCTTAATGATAATACAAACTGCAAAAAACATGTGCGTTGTAGCAGCAGCGTGGGGTGTGCATTATACGGTATTTACACGGAAATCTGATATCCTAGTACGATAATCTACTCGTGATTGAAGCGTATACCATAATAGATTGTCTTGTAAACATTTCAGAGGTTGATAGTACTCGCAAAAAATACAGAAACCATTATGAATGAACTAGGAAACCTATGTCTCCTACTTGGTGCCCTGAACGGAAAGCAGTATCTTGTTTACTCAGGTATTGAACTATTGAAGTTCAAGGAAAGAAACATATCAGCTAGAACCGTGTTCTACAATTGACTAGTTCGATGGCAGAAGAACTTATGATGAACAGAAGTTCTCGAAGTTGTTAATTCAACTACATAGAGATGCAGCCTTAGTGCCTAGTGACAGTTTGCATCATTTTCTACAGTTGAGTGTAGCATAGATCGTAATAACTAACATCTATGGAACACGTAAATTCTACCAGGTTTTCTTATTGGCATGTGAACATGGCTCTTTCACCAAGTGACTACTCAGTAGTCTCCACAGTCTACCCCTAGGGGCAGAAAGTGTGATAAGGATTACGTCACATCATCGCGCGAAACGAGAACCCCTCCGAAGAGATGAACTCACCAGCTTCCAGTTTGGGCCTCTGCTCGGAAGCCAAAATCGTCTGACTGGTAGCAGCGAAGAACTATTCAACCTCTACTGGCTCTGCAGGTCAGTACCCGAGTTGGCTTGTGACGCAACTCACTCGCCGGAAGAGCTTTTTATCCAAGCACCTGAACGCAATCCCATGAACTAAGATAATGCCAAGATTGATGACTTCAATTGATCCTGGTACGAGCACCGTCAACACGGCGAAATGGAGGGTTAAGCTTGGTGTCTAACGTAATGCCATTTCGCGCCAGTCACTGGACCTGTATGGTGGAAGATCAATCGAATGGGGACCTAATTTTGCCGTTCTGGTGAAATGGAGGGCTGAGCCGGTTGATTAACTGACAGGGAGTCTGTCGCAGCACAGGGCTTTTCCCTTAAAACTGGCGTACTCTACCCTATCGCAGTAAATCTCCACATTTTTCTATGTAATGGCCGAGTGCGTTATGTAGCATACTGCGTTACCTCGGGGGGGTGGTTTGCCCTCAGGTGTTACTTGTACCAACTGGCCACCCCATTGGTGTTGGACTCGAGGGGGCAGTGGTTGAAAGTCCGCATGCTGAACTTGGGAGGTACTTCATTTATCTGTTCGCAGACCCCCATGTTCGGGATATCCTTATGAAATGACTCGGGGTTTAACGGGACTTGACGTTTCGACTGGCTTGTCCTGGCCTTGGATCAATGCGTAACTTTTAGGGTTTGTGGATCTCGACGAAATGGCTTAGCCGTTAGTGCTTGACGCCAGGTTCAATCAAATGACTTCGCATGGGTTCGGTGGGTCAGGACGTACAGGTTGTTAGACGGTGCTCGTACCAGGATCAGTAGAAGTCATCAATCTGGAGATTATCTTAGTTCATGGGACTGCGTTTGGATGCTTGGATAAAAATTGCTTCCGCGGGTGAGTTGCGTCACAAACCAACTCGGGTACTGACCTGCAGAGCCAGTAGAGGTTGAATAGTGCTTCGCTGCTACCAGTCAGGCGGTTCTGGCTTTCGAGCCGGGTTCCAAACTGGAAGTTGGTGGGTTCATCTCTTTGGAGGAGTTCTCGCTTCGCGCGATGATATGGCGTAACACTTTCTACCTCTTGGGGTGGACTGTGGAGACTGCTGAGTTGTCACTTGGTGAAAGAGCTATGCTCGTTTACTAATTCGAAAACCTGGTAGAATTCACGTGTCCAATGACCCAGCGCCTTATGTTATCTACTGCGTTACCTCGAGAGGATGGAGGCCCACAGGAAGTATTCGTACTTTCTGGCCATTCAAATGGTGTCGGACTCGAGAAGGCAGTGGTTGAAAGCCTGCGTGCTAGGTTAGAAGGAAAATTAATTCATCTGATCGAAAAGTCCTTCAAGGATTTAGCAGGACTTGACGATACGATCGATCTCGTATCGAACCAGAATTGTTTGCGAGGCATTTCTATGGTCTTTGGGTCTTAATGACACGGTTTTAGACCGTTGGTGCTCTAATCACGATCGAAAGACTTCATGATAGTTCGTGGGTCTTGACTGTTCGATCATTGTCGGCGCCCGTACCATGATCAATTGAAGCATCTATTCTTGGGATTTTTCTTGTTTCTTGAATATGCGGCTGGGTACTAGAAATCGAGTCCTTTTGTCCCAAAAAACTCGGCAGCTGACCTGCAGAACAAGTTGGATAGGACTTCGCTGCTACCAGTCACGGTGTAGGCTTTCGAACTGAAGCCGAAACTGGAAGCGGGGTGAGTTTAACTCCACTGCAGGGGTTCTTGTTGCGATAATAAGGAGTATCTTTATCGCACGATCTGTTTCTGTTCACATGCCAATAACTACAATTGTGGTATTAACTCTTCGTTCCTACAACGGCAAACTGGCTGTTATAGTTCATCAATCACTAGTATTGCCTTTTTCTAGATGGATTTCAAAAGTTAAATCGAATACTTTAGTGCTGAGCTCCAAACATGAGGGCAGGTTTCGAAACCTGGCCTGCTCTAGACTTAATCCAATAAAAGAGAGATGATCTGCAGAGTAATATTTCCTTGAACAAACATCCCAGCTTCTTTGCAGCAGATTTCGCAATGTCAATCACATCTTCCCCCAACAGACAGAAGAATTGATGATCACGCTAAGGAGATGAATTCCTTGGCTGAAGCACCTGGATTTCCATCATCAAGTAAGAAGTCACGAACTGAGTTTTTTGAGAAGAAATTCTTGTTTGACTGTTACACCCCTTTTGTATTCGAATTATGAAAATGAATCTAGCGAAATATTCAGTATCACAACAAAAGTTACTCTTCAATTCATATGGCCGGGAAAAAATATACAGTATATAGTATTATTCTCATTCAGTAAAGTAGATAAATTGAAGAATATTATAGAGAAATTGCAGGAGAAAAATTTAGATCTTCGAAGAGAGGTGGAAAGGTTGCGTAAGAGGTCAAAGGAGAAACAATATCCCTATTGGACTCAAAGCAGAAACTACGAAAACTGATGCTGAATTAATTAGCCAGTAACTCAAAACCTTGATATATGTTGAACTGAAAACATTTGATACTTGCGAGACAGAAAGCAAAAAGCTGCTACATAAAGAACGTTCGATTAAACCATACAGGGTGGAACATCTACCTTTTCAATTTTAGGTTTTGTTACTTTTTATATTCCTTTGAAGATGGTCGAAAGACCGAAACACATGTCAAAATTCTGAATAATCTGTGAAATATAAAAACTGTGTTTTTGTTTGAATCAAATCGAAAATTTTTTGCTAGGTTGCTAGTTTGCAAGGTAGTTTCGGTAAATATTCAATTTTTTATTCTTTTATCGGTTGATTGCCACTTATATGTTATATAATTCTATATGTCTACTGAAAAGAGTATTTCTAAGACATTTTATTCAATTAAAATTTTCAAAAATTTCAAGAGATTTTTTTAGATCAAAAATTGTAGTGATTTCTGAGAGTTATTCTGATTAATATTCGAAATATTCATCATTTATGTTCTCTATTCGGAAATAATTAATCATGAGTGCTCTTATCGACACAGAGTTCGATTCCTCTCGACATTTAGCAGGCCGTTTGAACGATATTTCATCTGGTAAATGAACCGGAAAAGTGCCTCTTGATTAAATTCTAATTTTTAGGTTATAAACTCAATTGTAGCGGTTAATTGACCATGCATTATAATATACGGCACAAACAACATCGAAAATGGAAAGGTTAATGAGGCATACCCTATTTGTTTCACTATCAAAATACAATATCCTAGAATATGCTATTGTCATTCAGAGATAATTGCTTTCGTTCCCCTATATCCAGTGAAGATATGTTTATTGAAGACATGAAAATTTACTCATTTAGGTTACTGACTTTGAACTTGGAAGTAATATTACATTTTTTTTCTGAAATATGTGTCAATTTAAGTGAAGGGTTTTTCAATGGAAACGCCTCATTTTTAAATTGATATCACTCACGTATGACAGCCATTGTTTATTTGTGACATTGACAGTTGTATTTGTCAATGTTCACCATTTGATCATGGAAAGGTACACACTCCAACAACGTTCACAAATAATCCAAATTTATTATGAAAAATCGCGGTCTGTTATTTTAAATTTAAGTGCTTTAACTCCAATTTTTGGTGGTTATAATCTTCCAGATGAAAAAAAAGTTGAACGCTTATTGAAGAAGTTTGAAATAAATTTCACAGTCCATAGTGTCAGAATGTCAGTAAGACAAAGAAGTGCGAGAAGTGAAGAAAATATTGCTGCCGTACGTGAAAGTCTTCGTGAATACCAAAATTTATCGATTTCTCGACGTTCCCAAGAACTAGGCATCTCCCAGACGTCTTTGTGTTTGAATTTTGCAAAAAGACCTTGGTTTACATCCATACAAAATTGTTTTAAACCAAGAACTCAAACCAACAGATCATTTAAAGCGTCGTGTATTCAGTAATTGGTTCTAAAAAAAAAATCGGAAATGATGGACCGTTAAATTATCCGCCTCGTTCCTGCGATTTAACTCCATTGGATTTCTTTCTTTGAGAATACATTGAGTCATTGGTTTACAGCAAACATCCAAATTTAGACGATTCACCGATCAATATTGAACGAGTAATTACTAACATATGACCTGATTTGTGTGAGAGAGTCATGGAAAATTGGGTTCAATGACTTCATTCCTGCCAGCGTTTCTGTGGTGGACATTTTAATGATGTTTTATTTCATAACTAATGGTATCCATTTTACTTCATAACGAAACGAATATTTTAATAGTTTTCGAACAAATAATGTTTTAATTTTACTATCAAAATAAAATGGGGCGCTGTTAATGAAAGACCCTTTAGTTTTTGTGCCCAAATCAGTTGAACCTATCCTCTGAAATTCTTATGTATTTCTTAGAATAATAACAACAATAAAAAGGTAATCTCTGCATGGTAACCAAAATTATGAAAATAACAGGAATTTTTTCAGCAATTTGTACTCTATCAGAAATCACAGGGATATTGAATTTCCATAATGGTTTTTGATCTTAATTCCTATTTTGATAGTTTCAATGAAAATGAACCAATCAAGCTTTATTATTGTACTTTTTTGTTTAGGTTTAGCAGATGAAAATATATCACTGAAAAATATGAAAATCTAATCTGGTGTCTTTCATCACTTGAAATATTTTCACCATATACTTCATCATAGTATAAACTTCACAGAAGGGGTTGATCTATTACCTGAAAAAAGGTGAATAAAATGATATAAATTCATAGAGTATATAGGTACTTGATGAAGGTTGATAATGAGTTTTGTATTCCTAATAGAAATAGAGTCTTAAACCTTCACAAAAATTATTATTAATATCAATTAATAATGAATAATGTCTTAGAAGCACTGTTTCTAATTGAAGACATATGAGAAGTATAGTTGTATTGGACACCGTGTTTCGGATAATTCCATCCTCTTCAGCAAGCACTCAAAATGAGATGTTAGGTGTATTAATAAGTTCGTGCTGTTTTTTTGGTGAAAATTGAAGTTTCATTGTCAAAAATTCAAAGTATCGTCCGTCGCTAGTCCATACTTTTTCCCATCTTTCTGGCAATTGACAGATCCCATCACGAAAAGGGGGAGGCTCTTAATCGTAATTAGAGAAGTGCTGGTCAGGCAGGCCATGTTACATCGATCGGAGGACATGGTAATTTGAAAAAGTAATGTCTGGGCTATACGGCGGATAAAGTAGGACTTTCAATTTGAGTTTTTAAGTTCTTTTCAACGGACGACATGTGTCATACTGCAAAATAATTTTCTCGTGGCTGTCGGCGTATTGCGCGCCCCCCAGGCATTAGATCTTGACGTGATGGGGGCGCTCTCTTGACTAGGACCCTAGATTCGTCCCGGCGAATTGGAGGGTTAAGTCTTGGTGTCTAACGTAATGCCACTTCGCGCCAGTCACTGGACCTGTATGGTGGAAGATCTCCGAATGGGGCCCTAGTTTGGCCGCTCAGGTGAAATGGAGGGCTGAGCCGGTTGATTAACTCAGTGACAAGGGAGTCTGTCGCAGCACAGGGCTTCTCCCTTAAAACTGGCGTACTCTACTCTATCGCAGTATAAATCTCCGGATTCTGTGTAATGGCCGAGTGCGTTATGTAGCATACTGCGTTACCTCGGGGGGGTGGTCTTGCCCACAGGTGTTACTTGTACCACCTGGCCACCCCATTTGGTGTTGGACTCAAGGGGGCAGTGGTTGAAAGTCCGCATGCTGGACTAGGGGGGTATTTCATTTATCTGTTCGCAGACCCCCATTTTCGGGATATTCTCATGAAACGACTCGGGGTTTAACGGGACTTGACGGTTCGACTGGCCTGTCCTGGCCCCTGGATCTGTGCGTAACAATTTAGGGTTCGTGGATCTCGACGAAATGGCTCCGCCATTAGTGCTTGACGCCAGGATCAATCAAATGACTTCACATGGGTTCGGTGGATCAGGACGTATAGTCCGCTAGACGGTGCTCGTACCAGGATCAATTGTAGTCGTCAATCTTGAGTTTATCTTAGTTTATGGGACTGCGTTCGGGTGGATGGATAAGAATTCCCTCCGGCGGGTGAGTTGCGTCTCAAACCAACTCGGGTACTGACCTGCTGAGCCAGTAGAGGTTGGATAGTGCTTCGCTGCTACCAGTCAGACGGTTCTGGCTTTCGAGTCGGGGCCCAAACTGGAAGCTGGTGGGTTCATCTCTTCGGAGGGGTTCTCGCCGAGCGCGATGATATGGCGTAATCCTTATCACACTTTCTACCTCTAGGGGTGGACTGTGGAGACTGCTTGGTAGTCACTTGGAAAAGAGGCCTTCCTCAAATAGCCAATAACTATTCTGGTAGAATTCACCTGTCGGCGTATTGCGGCCGTTTTTCTCGCAATGCTTTGCCCAAAGGTATCAATTGTCGTCGGTAGACGTTCGATTGCAGTAGATAGGATAGGCGGAATCCCCGCCGGAAGTGGACTATCATAGGTTCTAGGCGTACATTAATTGCGTGCCGATGACGTGTCATATTTTTAAAAATTTGTGAGCGTCGTCGGGATTAGAAACCGGTAAATCCCGTCGGCGTTCCTCGAAAGCGAAATGCAGAGCAAAATCTTTACGCCAAAAAATGCTATTAGAAGACCCACAAACATTTTTGTGAGGAGATATGAATTAGCTACTGATTTTACATGCTTTTCACCCATTTTTGTCTCTTAACTTTGCACTTTGTACCACTAGTGTGTAAAAAAGCGAGGCGTTATACATAAATAAGCCATTGGTGAATATTTTGTACTTGAAGTAGAATCGACCTGTATAGAATACAGCATCTTGTTAGGCTGTCGGGGATGGCTCTAATAACCTTACGCATGCTGAATTAAAATCGCCGGAAATCTAATTACCGCCCCAAGAACAAACATGCTCCGTTTCAGGTAACTAGCTTAATTGAAGCATATATGATAACAATTTTAATCCACTTATTCGTGTGGATTAGGAAGGGCGAGAAACGTAAGATCTAGTTGAATATCCGAAATTCAATCCGATATTTTAAGTTGAAATTGTTTTCCGAAACTTACTTTAACCAAGTTCAGGTCACATTATTACTTAGGCTGAGAATATTTCACGTTCCTTTTTCTCATCATCGCATAAAATTTTCATTCTCTTTGAGGCTGTAGTTTATTGAAATTTTTTTCGTGACAAACGATCTAAAATTGATGTGAAAATTTTGCTACCTAAATGATTTTTTTCGGAAGTATAACATTATTTCGAAAAATGGTCCAACTAATTGGCCTCCAAGAGCATGCGATATAACTGCACTGGATTATTTTCTTTGGGGTTATGTCAAGTCATTTGTTTATGCTGATAAACCAAAACAATAGACAATGAAATAAGGCCTGAATTACCCGAAAAAGTGGTCTAAAATTGGTCTGGTCGAATGCGGTTCCTCAAAGCTAGTCGTGGTGGACATAATAATAATAAACGTATATTGGTTACAAACAATTACACCATTTGGAATAAAGGATGAAACAGGTCAACAAATAACATTAAAGTAAGAACAAAAATATAAACTACCTCTTACAAAACTCCTTGAATTCAGCCAGACTATATGGCTCACAATCCCGAATGAAACTATACAACAATTTTTTGAATTTCTTGTGACACATCATATTTCTGAGTTTTCTAGGTAGAACATTAAATAAATTCACAGCCATACACTCCACAGATTTACCTCTCGTTACTGTACTATGTAAAGGTAATATATAAGGACACATTCTCCTGGTGTTATTTGAATTTTTGAAATCTGTGAAGTAATGGTTATTTTTGCTGAAGAATATCAATAACTTATAGACATATACACCGTAAACAGTTAAAATATTATTTCTCTTGAAAACTCCCCTACAGCTATCTCTATAACCTAAACTTAACATGGTACGTATTGCTCTTTTCTGCGTTAAAAAAATAGTTTCCACATAAGAGGAACTACCCCAAAAAATGATTCCATAGGAAATCAACGAATGAAAGTTCGCATAATATACTGTATATGTATATGTGGGATACTGTAATCTGGATCGTTCATTATGAAAAAAAATACACTGTGACTTTTACACATTGATGACAAGATTGTGATTTGACAACCATTCAAATATCCGATTCATAACAACATTTGACTCATCAACGGCAGAAGTGATAAAAGGGGATCGGATCAAATAATTTGTGTCATCAGCAAACAAACGCAAAGAGACTTTCTTGCACGGATGGAAAAGTAAAAAAGCCAGATAATTCATATAAACAATAAACAGTACAGGTCCCACAATGCTGCCCTGAGGAACGCCCAAGGTTACATCCACATCATCAGATGTAAAATTTTCACCATGGACCTCCAGCAAAACTCTTTATTTTCTCGATGACAAATAACTTCTAAGAAGTTCCAGCTGAGTGTCCCTAATACCGCATTCCTCGAGAATTTCCAAGAGGCTCTCATGGTCCACGCAATCAAAGGCCTTGGAAAGATCTAAAAACATAGCTAATGGAATCTCTCCCTCCTCCAGAGCAACGGTTATTTCATCAATAAGTTCGAATATGGCCGTTTCAACACCTCTACCCCTGAGGAAGCCATGCTGGCTCGGTGAAAGTACATTGAACTTACGAAAAAAACTAGATAGCCTTCTGCATAGAAGTTTTTCAAACACCTTGGAGAATGAGGGTAGAATGCTTATAGGTCTATAATTGTTCAAATCATCAATATCACCTTTCTTGAATAGGGGTTTTATTATTGCTATCTTTAAACCATCTGGAAATACACCCTCCTTGAATGAACGATTAATAAGGAAAGTTAGAGGTTCAAGTATATGGTTAATCGATGCTTTCAAGACTCTAATTGGTACCTCATCATACCCGTAAGACATTTTGTTCTTCAAGGACTTAACACAGGACAAGACTTCATCTCGAGAAACATCGAACATAAAGAAAGATTTCTCGAGTCTTTTCGGCGAACTTCCCATAGGAGACCTGGTCAAGTTTTTAGTTATTCTTGTCGAGATATCGGAAAAGAAGTTGTTGAATTCTTTCGCAAGGGAAGAAGGGTCACCACAAGAATAAGGGATCTTATTAGAACTTTTATTTCCCCTAAGTGATTTAATTATCCTCCAGGAAGCTTTAGATTTATTGTCAGAATTCAAGATGATATTATTGTAGTATTCTCTTTTTTTCTTGGACAAGAGAGAATCGTACTTTTTTTTTAAAGTGGAATATGTGACTTTATATTCAGGCTTAACAAATACAATAGTATGCAGTTTATCCAAAGTATTTTTGAGATCTCTAATATCATCAGAATATTTGAAACCTCGCATTGACGAGGACAATCTGTAGCTGACCTTTGGAAAACATTGTTCAAAATGTCCCAGGTAGCGTTCGTGGAAGATGTTCCAGAGTTGGTTAGGATCAAGCTGACTGGTATAAATGTCGTCCCATACCACATGTGAAAGATCCTGAAGGAAATTCCCTATAGATCTCTCATTAATTTTACGTTTTCCAATGCTACTATTGTTCAATACATTTAAATTTTCATTAAGGTAGGAGACGAACTTGAGTCCCGAGTGGTCACTGATATGGTATTCAATTTCTTCAGTTTCACCAGAAACTGAGGTCAAGACATTGTCCAAGCAAGAACCAGATGCAGCACGAGTAGGTGCATAGTTGGTAATATTGACATTGAAATTTTCGAGCAAAGACAAAAATTCCATAGCATCAGAGGAACTTGATAAAATATCGAGATTGAAGTCACCCACCAGAATGTATTCAACCCTCTCTGTGGCGCATCGTTCTAGAATTGTTCTGAGTCGTTCAAGAAACACATCAACATCAGCAAGTGGATGAGTGTTGGGTCTATAAATACAGATTATCAGTAATTTGCGACATTTAAACTTTAATTGAACAGCACAACATTCAAAAACGTTAGATATACTTAATAAATTATAGTCTGGCCTTTCAGTACATTTATATTCAATTCTACTATAAATAGCACATCCCCCATGCCGACCTTTCGAACGACAGAAGTTAGATGCTAGTGCATAACCACTGAACTGATATGATTTAAGTTCATCAATACACTTCCAGTGTTCAGTTATTGCTACCACGTCTGCTTCCTCTTGATTGATCATCAGCTGTAGGCTATTGAAGGCTGTACCCAGAGATTGAACATTTTGTACTAGTAAACAAAAACGCTCACCTGACTCTGACCTTGGGAATGCTGAGTCGCGTGGCAATCCTACGTAGTTTGCCGGAAATTATTTTCAAAACATGAATGTCATAAAATTATCTTTCAAACGAAAGAAGAATTTGGCTTCAATCTTAATTTAAATGTGTTTTATTTCAATTTAAAGTTCTATCACTCTAAAAGAAAAACCCGATACATATTTAAGCATGTTTTCTATAAATGGTTTAATTCTCACTATGAAAATGGAGGACTATATATTGTTTTATCAAATTTTCGGCATGGCTACTTCAAGATTGGGGTAACATTACCATGACAAACTAGTTTAAGAAGTTTGACAAATTTCCATTAAATTTTTTTCAGCGTAAATTTTCTAACATGCTAGCGCAAAAATCACAAAGATGTCACGAAAATTTTCAAAAACTTTTGGAATATTCTGAATTCAGCTCTCATTGTTCTCGCTACATGATTCAACTTGATTGTTCGCTTGAACACTTTATCCCTCCAAAATATTTCTGCCCCACCACGGTAGGCAGCTTAAATAGTATGTAGAAGTTTCCTAAGACGTCCTGGATCACTCCAAAGTTTTTTACACTAAACGAGACTAAACCGCATATGTAAAAAAATTTTTCTCCATTGTGCCAATAACCATTTTAGCTGCTCTAACGTCCATTGAAAAATTGTAGTTAGGTGGCTAGTAGTTACGAGGTTTTTCTAATCTGAGTTTTGACGATATTAAGTTTAAGTACTGAAGCACTCAAAATAAGGCGGTTATCTGATATCTGAAACTAAGATTCAAAAAAAGAATACATACAACTATCAAATAAAGTTGAAATGACTGCCTATTTGAATATGCGATAGTCCTTTTTTCACGTAGCAAACATTTCAGACGAAAGCACACATTTCTCTGAATTTGCCCTGAATGCATAAAGTAGTATGAATAAAGTTGACGATATATAGATAAAGGTCACACTGCATTGCGTTCATTTCTCACGGACATCCTTCTTTTATTAAAAATTTTCCGCATATCTCATACACAGCTTTGCACAAATAAATTTCACTTATGAGAGTTGGTTAAAATGAATGAGCGTCAGGATGGTTTCCATCAAAACATTTCTTATAAGGATCTTCTCCACAATTGTTGAATTACTCAATAAATATGTTGATGGAAATAACTCCTCTTTTATAATATGGGTGTTCGGTTCCACTCCAGGATTTTATGCTTCCGAAAACAAATTTCAATAATGGAAGGTAATAGGTTGGGGAAAAAATTCATTATTTTTGGGTGAACATGTTAAGGATTGTTAGATTTGGATCAAATATGAACCAAATTTTGAATATCAAAACAGGTTAAATCTGTTAGTCTTCTACAATTTTAATTTGAGAAAAAAAATTTTCATTCAAAAAACTTTTAGAATCAAATTAATGTCTAAAATAAGCAACGCTCATGTTTAATAGACATATATAATCAAAACTCAATATATAATATCGAATGGAATAAATAAACCAACAGATATAAGTCTTCAGCGTGTAAAGCACACCATACAGTGCATTTTCAGGATGCAATGGAACCTGTAGAACTTCTTGAGGATTGTTTTCTCTCCATATACGGCAATTTTGCTTGTTTACATAGCCGTTCCACTAAAAATTAGCGTCCTCACTAAACACAATTTTACGATAAAAAGGTGGATCAACTTCAAGCTGTTCTAGATCCCAATCAGCAAACAAACGACGCTTATTATGGTCAAGTGGGTTTAGTTCTTGAACCAGTTGGAACTTGTATGGGTGTAGACCAAGATCTTTACGCAAAATTTTTCATGTGGTGGATGCAGAGTCCAACCCTTCGTGAACTTCGACGAATAGTCAAATCTGGATCATCATTAACACTATGAGTAACAGCAGCGATATTTTCTTCTGTACGTACAGTTCTTTGTCTTGTTGTTTTGGTTGCATCGAGTAGAGAAAATGTTGTCCGAAATCTATCGATAGTTCGACGAATAAGCTGCTCTGATGAGATTCAGTAAACCATGAATTTCTCTATAAGTTTGGCGAATAGAACACTGATTTTGAAAATAAATCTAACAATTTGTAAACGTTGTTGCGGCGTGAGTCTTTCCATGATAATTTGTCAATGCTTACTGAAAGAAATGTCAAAACAACATGGCTTCTACCTTCTGCCAAGTCACAGTTATTCCTATTGAAACTTCTATCACTCTAAAAAAACACCCGATAGTTTTGGCATGAACTTAATTCCATTGAAATTCTCTAGGTATCCTTTCACGCTCTATTGACCCACGAGTCGAGCAGACATTGCTAATTTTCGAAAGGAATGAAATTCATTTCAAATTTGTAATTATTCGCCCCATTCAAATCGGATTGGATCACAAATACCCTTCATTGAATAGAAAGCAAAATGTGTCAATTAGTTGAGCGTTCCATTTTCATTTATAAGGGCACAAGGTAACAAGAATGAAGGACGTTGAAAGTCGAAGCAGAGAATTTATTAAAACGATATTCGAGAGTATTTTGTATGGCTTGATGATTTAGATACGGCGAAAATGGTACGAATTTGAATTTAAATTCATTGGAGGGAGTGTAAATTGATAAAGTTTGGATCCATTCATTCATTCATTCGTAGAGTTAGAATTGCATAAGCTACATTTCCAGTATCAACTGAATTTACTCAGTTATATGGAAAAACTAAGTAGAAATCAGTAAATGTTCAAAGTTTTTTTTTCGAACATCTTGAAGGACATGTTTCTTTTTTACATGAGATATAACTATAGTCCGTCTAAAAAGTATCCGGAAAAAACAAAGCTCAATTGTAACTATTTAGTGTATATTGTTAATTCTTGAATTAGAAAATTTTAACAAAATATTCGTCCATTTAACTTTAAATACTCGACTAAACGTCGAGGTACGCCCGAAACTAGATTACTTTCATAATTTTCGGCGATGGTTGTACATGACTGTAAAACTGACTTGATTAAATCATCTTTATTTTGTGGCGCTGCGCATTCAACTTCAATCTGAAATAGTCCCAATATATTTTGAGGACTAAGATCTGATGAAGCTGCTGGCCATGAAATGGTTGTCACTTAATAATAATAATAATAATAATTTATTAATTACCCTCAAAATTTTACAGGGAATGTCCTGTAAATATATATGATAATATACATATATCTATAAATAAAAGCAATATATATGAATAAAATAATAGTTAATGAATAACAATAACTGATTTTAGGTCAAATTTAAAATTTCTTAAAGTCAAAATATAAGAATTATTAGACATTAATACAAACATGATTATAAACAATTACAAAAATCAATTGACGACTAGAATTGGTACGTCATTAATTCATCCATTGAATAAAAACTACAATCAGCAAGAATCATCTTAACTTTCCGTTTGAATGCTGTACAATTGTGTTTAGTGATGAAGCTCATTTCTGGTTAAACGGCTATGTAAACAGGCAAAATTGCCGTGTATGGAGTGGAAACAATTCTCAAGAAGTTCTGCAGGTTCCATTGCATCCCGAAAAATGCACTGTTTGGTGTGCTATTCACGCTGGAGGCATCATCAGTCCATATTTCTTTGAAAACTACGCTGGAGCTAATGTTACAGTGAATGGTGCTCGTTACAGATCGATGATCAATGATTACTTGTTTCAAAATTTGAATCGAATCGACCCAGAGTGTTTTGGTTCCAACAAGATGGTGCTACACTGCATGGTGCTACTGTAGCAATTGATTTATTGAAAGCAAGATTTCGCTTTAAAGATTTGGCATATCCATTTCGAGAAATGGTCCAATTAATTGGCCTCCAAGATCATGCGACATAACTCCAATGGAGTATTTTCTCGAGGGTTATGTCAAGTCATTGGTTTATGCTGATAAACCAGAAACAATAGACGCTTTGGAAGTCAACATAACTCATGTTATTGCTTAAATAAGGCCTGAATTACGCGAAAAAGTGGTCCAAAATTGGTCTGGTCGAATGCAGTTCCTCAGAGCTAGTCGTGGTGGACTTCTTCTTCTGTTGGTGCCTATCCATTCTGGATATTGGCTAACATGATGGCGACACGGACCTTATCAATTGCTGCCCGAAATAGACCTGTGGTTGTTGAGTTGAACCAAACTCTCAAATTCTTCAACCACGATATTCTTCGTCGTCCACTGCTTCCCTTTCCCTGTATTATCAGTTGTAGAAGTCGATACCTCTCCGGATTTCTCATAACGTGACCCAGGTATTCAAGTTTTCGTTTTTTCACTTGGTACAAGATCTCCTTCTCCTTGTTGAATCTGCATTCGTGATGTGGTCAACCCATGAGATCTTCAGAATACGACGGTATAACCACATCTCAAACACCTCTAATTTCTTGCAGGACGCTTCTGTTAATGTCCATGCTCCGACACCATAAAAGAGCACTGGAAAGATATAGCACCTCAGTAGTCTTATTTTGGTCTTCATAGCTAAGGTACTCGTAAAAAGCCTTTTCATTTTGAGGAAGGCACTTCGAGCTTTCTCGGTTCTACATTTCACCTCAATGGAGTGATCCCAATCTTCGTTAACGTTCGCTCCCAAGTAAGTATAGCTGGTGACTCTTTGTACAAACATGTTGTTGATCTTCAATTGAGCGGTTAGTTCTTTATTCTTTGAAATGATCATGAATTTCGTTTTCTTCACGTTTAGATGTAGTCCATATTTTTCACTCACATTTACTATCCTATCCATTAACCTCTACAACCCATGTATATCATTCGCCATAATAACGGTGTCGTCTGCATATCTAATGTTATAACATAACATAAATAGAGGTTAATTCTTGATAGAAGGTATATAAAATTATATAAATATTTAAAAAAATTCTATTTATGTTATTTTATTCATAATATATAATTAATTGGTTTCCTTAACATTCTTTATACAGATAGTCCTTGTGCTATAGCAAAGGCCGTTAAATTTGTCTTTCAATCTTCTAGATCAAGGGTAAACCACAGATGTATTTCTGTGTGTAGTGAATATCATATTTAAAGGTTCATTTCAGTAGAACTTTTTCTAGAAGATGAAAGGTGAGTTGAATATTTATTATTGATTAATGTTTTATTTATTGAATATGAATATTTGAATACTGATGAGCAAAGTCGATCTTAAAACTTGTTTTTCGGTAATGTTTTGCATATCTTGAGTTTTTATATAAAGTACCTTGGTTAGATATCCAATAATATTGAATAGTCTAAGTAAGATAGTTTTGTGATGAAATTCTTAAGATTATGTTGGATATTCTTGAAAGATATTGGTTTTCATAAGATTGATAAGCAGAAACAAAATTTTGTCTATTCAAAATGTTTAATTTATAGGATTTTGGTTAATAATTTTTATTTATTGGATTTTGTTATACCATTCGGATGTCTTATAATGAATGTTTATTTTATGTCATGATATAAGTGGTACTTATACGACATTATTTTAATTTATTTTCAGAAGTTATAATCATTAATTTTCAGAAGTTATAATCATTAAATATAATCTTTTGGAATTAAATATGTAGAAGGCTAATTTTTTAAAATTTTTAAAAAATTTTTTAAAATATTTATATAATATCTAATGTTATTAATAACTTCTCCATTCACAACAATGCCATCCCCACTCTCCTCAAGGGCTTCCTTAAATATGTACTCTGAATAAATGTTGAATAGCAGTGTGGATAACACGTATCCCTGTCGAACTCCTCTCCTTATCGAAACCTCATGAGATTCCCCATTTTCCAGTCTAACAGACGAAGTTTGCCTCCAGTAGAGATTGGCAATGATTCTCAAATCCTGTCCTTCCAACCCGGCCGATTCCAGAACTTTCATCATTTTATTGTGCTGCACTTGATCGAACGCCTTCAGATAATCAACGAAGCAGGCATAGACATCGTGGTTAACGTCTCTGGCACGTTGAATTAAAACCTGTATACTAAACAGTGCTTCTCGAGTGCCCAAGGCACTTCGAAAGCCGAACTGAGTTTGCCCTATTTGATCTTCACAAGTTTTATATATTCTTCTGTGGATGATTTTCAGAAAGAGCTTGAGAGCATGACAAACAAGACTGATGGTGCGGAATTCTTCACAACTTTTGGCGTTTGACTTCTTTGGAATAGTCACGAAAGTGGCTTTCAGCCATGCATCTGGTGTTACTCCAGAGGAATAAATCTCATTGAAAACATGGTGGACATGCCGGAAATTATTTTTAAAACATAAATGTCACGAAATTATCTTTCAAAAAAAAATTTGGCTTCAATCTTAATAAAAATGTGTTTTATATCAATTTAAAGTTTTTTCACTCTAAAAAAACACCCGATTCTAGTCATTGTAGACTTCTTTATGCTGAAAATTCTAAAATTACAGACATTTGAGCAAACTGTTCCCTTGAAGCGCGCAAAAATAGTAGGAATATCAAAAGCATTAGCATATTTCATTTTTCTTTCTACAAGATTTCCGTTTTTGAAGTGAACTGGATTACTGATTCTTCACGATTTAACACCCTTTATATTTTCTTCGCGTCATCAGAATTTTTTCCCTCTCGAACAACCGAGGAATGTCGACTTTCATAAGTTTCTGGTGTGCCAGCATTGCTGCAGTAACAGGTTGCCAGAGCAATCAATCACACACACAGTGTGAAGGAGATGAATGGTTATATCCGAATATTTTTCCCTTCCCTGTTTTATTCATACTGTTCACGAACGGGAAGCCAGGAGGATTTAAAAGCGGGAATATTTATGTATTTCCGTATCGAAAATATATTTCTCGCTACATCCGCGACTTCGTCCTTCTCGCTTATTATAATGACATCGTTTTTCCCCTTTGGTCTTTCATTTCAAAAAAGTAAACACAAATAGTTATTTATGTGTTAAGGGTGTTGAATAGATGTTTATGTCTAGAGGTCTGGCGATCTCACAAAGGCGAAGGTTTCAGGCCGAAAGTGAATAAGGCTATTTGTTCTCTTTTATTCATTTGTTGATATTTGATTCGTTAATTTCCTTTTTTATTCTGTTTTACCTATGAGGAACGATTAGTTCTATTTTTCATGTATCAGATGTTTTTTTAGAGTGATAGAACTTTAAATTGAAATAAAACACATTTAAATTAAGATTGAAACCAATTTGTTTTTAATAACATAAATAGAGGTTAATTCTTGATAGAAGGTATATAAAATTATTTAAATATTTTAAAAATTTAAAGAAAATTTTTTTACATTAGCCTTCTACATATTTAATTCCAAAAGATTATATTTAATGATTATAATTTATTTTCAGAAGTTATAATCATTAAATATAATCTTTTGGAATTAAATATGTAGAAGGCTAATTTTAAAAAATTTTTTTAAAATTTTTAAAATATTTAAACAATTTGTTTTTGTCATTATAAAATAAAACACTTGTTTACATTTTCTACTTTATTGTATGTAGAAAATGTAAACAAGTGTTTTATTTTATAATGACAATTACAACTGATTTCTAACAAGCAACGGCCCAATCTATCATCAATTTGTTTTTATTTGAAAGATAATTTCATGACATTTATGTTTTGAGACTAATTTCCGGCACATGTTTACCACGATTAGCTCTGAGAAACACCTTTCGACCAGACCAATTTTGGACCACTTTTTCGAGTAATTCAGGCCCTATTTAATCAATAACACGAGTTATGTTCGCTTCCAAAGCGTCTTTTGTTTCTGGTTTCTCAGCATAAACCAATGACTTGACATAACCCCAAAGAAAATAATCCAGTGGAGTTATGTCGCATAATCTTGGAGGCCAATTAATTGGACCATTACTCGAAATAATGTTATCGCCAAATCTTTCTTTCAATAAATCAATTATTACGTTAGCAGCATGAGGTATAGCACCAACTTGTTGGAACCAAAACACTTCTGTGTAGATACCATTCAAATTTTGAAACAAATAATCATTGATCATCGATCTGTAACGAGCACCATTCACTGTAACATTAACTCCAGCATCGTTTTTGAAGAAATATGGACCGATGATGCCTCCAGCGTGTAAAGCACACCATACAGTGCATTTTCAGGATGCAATGAAACCTGCAGAATTTCTTGAGGAATGTTTTCACTCCATATACGACAATTTTGCTTGTTTACATAGCCGTTCAACCAGAAATGAGCTTCATCACTAAACACAATTTTACGATAAAAAGTCGATCAACTTCAAGCTGTTCTAGAGCCGAATCAGCAAACAAACGATGCTTATTATGGTCAAGTGGCTTTAGTTCTTGAACCAGTTGGATCTTGTATGGATGTAGACCAAGATCTTAACGCAAAATTTTCCATGTGGTGGATGCACAGAGTCCAACTTGTTGTGAACGTCGACGAATAGATAAATCTGGATCATCATTAACACTATGACTTACAGCAGCGATATGTTCTTCTGTACGTACAGTTCTTTGTCTTGTTGTTGTTGTTGTTTCATCGAGTGGAGAAAATATTATCCGAAATCTATCGATAGTTCGACGAATAAGCTGCTCTGATGGACGATTATGTAAACCATAAATTTTACGAAGTGCTCTATGAGTTTGGCGAATAGAATGCTGATTTTGAAAATAAATTTCAACAATATGTAAACGTTGTTGCGGCGTGAGTCTTTCCATGGTAATTTGTCAATGCTTACTGAACAGAAATGTCAAAACAACATGGCTTCTACCTTCTGTCAAATCACAGTTATCCCCATCGAAAGTTCTATTACTCTAAAAAACACCCGATACTATTACGTTAAGAAACAAAAATGCAAGAAACATGTGTTCAAAAAGAAGATCATCTTTTCAAATGAGTAAGTCTGTAGAAGAGTAATATGTATTATTCTCATCATAATTTTCCCAGAGCAGAATATAGTTCATCTTGAGAATATCCGGAAAAAACAAAGCTAAATTGTAATTTAATATAAATAGAGGTTAATTCTTGATAGAAGGTATATAAAATCATTTGAATATTTTAATATTAGCCTTCTACATATTTATTTTCAAAAATTCATGAAATTTTAGAATTAACCTCTATTTATGTTATTTTATTTATAATATATAATTATTTGGTTTCCTTAACATTCTTTATACAGACAGTTCTTGTGCTATAACAGAGGCCGTTAAATTGTCTTTCAATCTTTTAGATCAAGGGTAAACTACAGAATTATTTATTTGTAACTTAACCTTATATTGCATTTAAATTTTTCAGTATTCATTTACCAGTTTTCTAAATTGTTGAAGGGTGAGAAAATATTTGTTGTTGATTGATGTTTTATTTTATTGAATATGAATTATTTGAATACTGATGAAGCAAAGTCTCTCTTAAAACTTGTTTTTCATTAATGTTTCTACATATCTTGAGATTTTATAGAAAGAAACTTGATATAAGTGGTAATTATATGACATTATTTCAATTTAATTCCTATTAAAATATTTAAATAAATTGTAATTATTAAGTTAATATTTTTAATTCTTGAATTAGAAAATTATCACAAAATATTCATCTTATTTACTCATACAACCTCCATTTAACTGTAAACACTTGACTAAACGTCGATGTACACCCGAAACTAGATCACCTCCATAATTTTCGGTAGTCCAGGCCTGTAAAACAAACTGAATTAAATGATCTTTATTTCGTGGCGCTGCTTGTTCAACTTCCATCTTCATTGGTCTCCATATGTTTTCAATGGGACTAAGATCTGGTGAAGCTGCTGGCCATGAAATCGTTGTCACTTAGTGTTCTTGCATCCAAGCTTGAGTATATGCCGAAGTAGGGTATCCTGCTGAAAACGCGACAATTTATATTTGTTGGGATTTTTATTCGATTTGATATTGTATAATGAGTTTTGATCTTATACGTCTATTAAATGTAAGCAGTGCTTATAAGACATTAATTTAATTCTAAAAGTTTTTAAATAAATTTTTTCGAAACTAAACTTGTAGGAGACTAACAGATTAAATCTGTTGTGATATCCATAGTCTGTAATAATTCATCTATCAAGTAAAAAAAACCACTTCTTATTATTTTATTTTATATATAATTATATTTAGGTTTTTTAAAAATATCATTATATAAATATCATGTGGTTTAACTTTGACCATAGAGTACCTTACAAACTTTCTGTGATTTTTGCGAAGAGCATAGAGCATAGAATACCTTGGATTTTAAAGGTATCTAGTTTAAATGTTGCTATGTAAACAAGCAAAATTTTCGTATATGAAGTAAAAACAATCCTCAAGAAGTTCTGCAGGTTTCATTGCATCCTGCAAAATGCACGCTGGAGGCATCATCGGTCCATATTTCTTTAAAAACGATGCTGGAGCTAATGTTACAGTGAATGGTGCTCGTTACAGAGCGATGATCAATGTTTATTTGTTTCAAAATTTGAATGGTATCGACCCAGAAGTGTTTTAGTTCCAACAAGATGGTGCTACACCTCATGCGGCTACCCTAACAATTGATTTATTGAAAGAAAGATTTGGCGGTAACATTATTTCGAGAAATGGTCCAATTAATTGGCGTCCAAGATCATGCGATATTAGGAGTACAAATAAGTTTCCGCCGTTTTTTAACACAAATTAAATATTTATTATAGAAGAACGGTAATATAAATTTATTTAAATTATTGCCCATCACTTGCAACCACTTTTTCCCATCTCTCAGGCAGCATTCGAATTCCACGTCTGAAGAACTCCTTGTCTTTTGAGGCTATCCACGAATTAACCCAATTTTTGGTATTCTCATAAGATGTGAACCGCTGCGCCGTCAGAGCATGTGCATGGACCGGAACAGGTGATAATCGGACGGTGCAATGTCTGGTGAATACGGCGGGTGGGGTAACACTTTCCAATCAAGTGTTTCCAAGTACTTTTTCACGGGAGCCGCAACATGTGGATGAGCATTGTCATGCAGAAGAATAATTTTTTCGTGTCTAGAATAGTATTGAGGGCGTTTTTCCTTCAGAGCTCGGCTCAATCTCATCAATTGTGTTCGATAGAGGGCTTCAGTAATTGTTTCGCTCGGATTAAGCAACTCATAATACACTACACCTAGCTGATCCCATCAAATACACAGCATAAGTTTTTTTCCGTGAATATTCGGCCAGGTAATCCCCATGATTTTCTTCTTTTTGGATTGTCATAATGTATCCCCTTCTCATCACCAGTTATGATACGATGTAAAAAACCTTTTTTTATGTCTAGCTAGCAGCATTTCACTTGAGCATAATCGGCGTTCAATATCTCTCGGCTTTAATTCGTACGGAACCCAATTTCCTTGTTTATGAATCATTCCTAATGATTTTAAACGATGTGAGACTGCTTGCTGAGAGACTTCTAATCTTAGAGCAAGTTCTTTTTGTGTTTGAGATGAATCTTCCTCCAATAATTCCTCCAATTTTGCATCCTCGTAAATTTTTGGCCTTCCACTGCGATCTTTGTCTTCTACGTCGAAATCACCGTTTTTAAACTTTTGAAACCACTCTCGACAAGTTCTCTCACTCAAAGCACCCTCACCATATGCTGATACGAGCAATTGATGGGCCTCAGCAGCAGATTTCTTTAAATTAAAGAAGTAAACTAATATTTCCCGCAAATGACGCTTACTTGGCTCAAATTTTGACATTTTCAACTTATAAAAATTATATTTTACCAATATAAAATCAATGATATTAATAGGTTATGTTGTTCTTGAATTTCCAATCTATTTTTCAAGCCGGTTATCATCTGCGAAAGCTAACCGAAACTCCGTGCCGCGCCATCTACAATAAAACGGCGGAAACTTATTTGTACTCCTTATAACTCCACTGGATTATTTTCTTTGGGGTTATGTCAAGTCATTGGTTTATGCTGATAAACCAGAAACAATAGACGCTTTGGAAGCCAACATAATTCGTGTTATTGGTGAAATAAGGCCTGAATTACTCGAAAAAGTGGTCCAAAATTGGTCTCGTCGAATGCGGTTCTTCAGTGCGAGTCGTAGTAGACATATGCCGAAAATTATGTTTAAAACATAAATGTAATAAAATTATCTTTCAAATAAAAATAATTTGGCTTTTATCTTGATTTAAATGTGTTTTATTTCAATTTAACGTTCTATCACTCTAAAAAAACACCCGATAGTGACATTCACCTGTTCAGAGGTCGAACCAAAGGCCTCAGATAAATCCTTCTTCGAAAAAGGTTAGAGAAGGAGACTATCTCGATGAGTAAGGTTATATTTTATCATGTAGCGACCACCTTCTTCTCTTCTCGGCCAGAAACCTCCCTTGCTCTGTTGCAGCTTGACCGGCGTTTCATAGAGAGGACACGACCAGTCTAATGATTCCTGACTGACCGTCCCCGCCGTATTCAAATAGGGCAAGGCACACAGCGTTTGACGACCGTTCCAAAGCGGAACACATGGTCACCGGCTTTATAGGCACCATGCCTGCCTGAAGAGTTTCAGGTGCGCATGCTCAGAACGAAACGCCGTCTTCCTAATTAAGAGATGGAAGCTCTCTCACAACACCACATTTCCTAAAGAGCTTCACTCAAAAAATTTGTGAATATTTCCGTTAAATCTGGATTTATCCGCAATGTAACTATGATTCTGTGATTCCCTCTTTGGAGTGAACTTACTTTATCAGCTAATATTAATATTTAAAACTCCCTCCTTTCCAAGCCATTGCTGGTTAGGTTTCTAGATTCGGGAAAACGAAACAATCACTTCTTCAAATAATTACATAGTGAGACTTTGATGAAACGAAGTTTCCCCTGGGGCGGGCCTAAACTCTAATTATGGCTGTAATTAATAACCCCTGAAAATCCTATCTTTCAGCTCTCTAAACCTCGAAATAATAGAGTACGTTCAGCTGAAGCCATGAAGGTTGAAATGAGAACAGGAAATTACCTCTCAGGAAACATTTCGACAATCGTCGAAGTTTCCAAATAAGGCCATTGGTTTACGCCAGTATGGGCAGCTGGAATAGTATCGGAGAGTTTCCAGTCGTATCAGAGCGACTTGAAGGCACTTTATCTTTCCTATTCATTAGTGCATTGACTTGGCTTGTCGGAAGTTTCATCGATATGGGCAGGAGTTTATATAGGAAGTAAGTTGTTCAGTGATAATAGAGTTTCTTGTCATGTGTTTTGTCGTCTGTTTACATGTTGTACGAGGGTAGTTCAAAAATGATCGAGACGAACTCTGTAGATGGCGCGCATGTATGTTTCGAAGGTCGTTGCTTGAGTTTGTGATAGCTGGTTCTCTTACGAACAGTGTGGAATTTGTTTTCGTTGGAGCACGTGTTTCACGCGCGTGCTACGACGATGAGTGAACGTCAAGTAACGACTACTGTTGCGTAACTTATTATCATTCGTTTTTTAGTGGAAGAAGACGTTAAAAACACGGATATTTTGTGCGTTTGAAAAAACAGTTCGGTAGTGAGTGCCTGAGTAGAACTGATGTGTTTGAATGAGCCAAAACATTCTAGGATAGTCGTGAAACCGTCGAGAATGAGTCGAATGATCGTCGACCGCGAACCAGCGTCACACCAGACAACATTCGCCGCGTAGAACAACTCATTTCGGAGGACCGTGAATGTTCGAGACATTTCGGCTGAAGTCGGCATCAGTATTGGTAGTGTAGAGTCTATCATCCACGAACACCCTCAATATCCCAAAATAACGGCGCGATGGATTCCTAAACTGTTGAACTTTGAGCAAAAATTAACGCGGTTGGAAGTTTGTCGCCGCTTACTGACGCGATACGAGGCGGAGGAAGACGTTTTTTTAACGCATATTTTCACTACAGACGAAACATGGGTACACTATCACACTCCCGAAACCAAGATGTCAAGTAAAGAGTGGAGGAAGAGGAAGGAAGGGGGCGCCAGTCAAAGCGAAGACAACCTGGTCCGCGAGTAAGGTAATGTGTACTGTGTTCTGGGACCGGCAAGGCCTGCTGTACGTCGATTTGACATGAGGTAAGATATCGGACTTCGAAAGATGGGATAAAATTGACTAAATATCAGAATTGGGGTGGAAGGTACCGGAACACCCCCCAACAGTCCGGATTTATCGCCCTGCGACTACCACATGTTTGGACCACTAAAAGAGGCCCTCGGAGGTCAAAAGTTCAACACCGACGACGAGGTAGAGGCACTCGTGCGCGCATGGCTGTCCGAGTTGCCCAAAGAATTTTTCGGCATCAAAAAACTTCCGGAAAGGTGCACAAAATGTGTAAATAGTGAGGGGAATTACCTAGAAAAAATGTGAATTTCTGTAAATTTTTCGATAATGAATAAACCTGTTAGAGTATTTGTCTCGATCATATTTGAACCACCCTCGTATCATCACTGGTGCCGAACGGCTACACTGTAATCGGGTGAAATATAACATCATGTTATAAGTGTTCGGTCTAACCAAGAGATAGCGCCATATATGCACAATTAATGCTAGTTAGGGTAAAAATAAATCCATTAATTTTTCGGTAGATGGCTGTAGTGATCGATATGAGTGTGGAAAACTCAGTGGGAGAGCATTGGGCTCGTGACCGGAAGGTCCGGGTTCGAATCCTGTTCAGGTGGAAAAGTAATTTTCTAGTTGGACGGGTGTCGGCCGCTATTTCACTGTTGGGTCGAAATTAACAGTGCTGTGACCTTAAGTGGCGTAAGATCGCAGTAACAAAGCCTACCCAGAACACCTACCTAACTCGCACAAGCTGAAAAAGCTTCTGAGGTATCTTCCCAGAAGATCTAGGAGTATCAGGATAATAATAATATCTCGTAAAGTATAGTTCAAACAATTTCATATTAATGCTCGTTGTCAAGGTGACATTTCCCACTAAAAAAATTACTTTTCTATTTCTTGGAATGAAATGAACTATCACAAATTAGCGGACTACTCCATCCAATATTTACTGTTTCTTGATTGGTCCATTCAGTTGTGAATTACACGATGTTAGAAATAGAAGCCAAAAAGGAAAAAATTCGGTACATTTTACAGTTTTTCTTTGATAACGGGGAAAATTCAAACCAGGCAGCTGAAATTGTGAATGGTGTTTATGGTCCCGTTACTGTAGTAGCTAATGACATGCAATTTTGATTTCGTCGATTCCATTCTGGCTTTGATGTTGAAGACCCACCTCGCAAAGGTAGGTCCGTCGTAGATAAAATCACAGAAATAATCGATGTTGACCAGCATGATAGTAGTCGTAGAATCGCCCAAGATCGACCATAATACAGTTTTAAACCATTTACGCAAAGCTGAATTCAAAAGATGTTCGATGTTTGGATGGCACACCAATTAACACCAGAAAACATGATGAATCGAATTTCTATCTACGATCCCTTGGCCAAACGGAATGAACTCGGCCCATTCTTGAAGTATGGTGACTGGGGATGAGAAATTGGCCATATACAACAATTTTGTGCGAAAACGATTGTGGTCAATGCAGGGTGAAGTAGCTCAAACGGTGGCCAAATCAGGACTGACGGTCAGGAACATTTGGTAATAATATATTTAAGCGGTTTCGAAGTGGCTTCCTTAGGTGGCAATAGACGCTTCTTGAAATTTTTGGCAATAGGCCGCAGCTCTTCGGACGTTAATCGGTCCCATTCCCAGCGCAGAGTTTGCTTCAGTGACTCCAAACTTTTGTGGTGTTTAGCACACGCTTTGAGCTCCAAAATCGACCACACGCTGTTCCATCAGGTTGAGATCCGGCGAGTAGGGCAGCCATTCTGCAGATGTGATGAAACCCGGAAAAAGAGTCTTACACCATTCTTGCGTCATTTTCGTTTTGTGAGCCGGAGCGGAGTGCTGCTAGGCCCACAGAAGTACTACGGCCTCCAAAAAGTCGCAGCGGTAGATTTGCCGCTGGCGCAAATTTCGTCCCAGACCATGACGCATTGCGGATTTTGACGATGGCCGACTTCTTCTACGATGAAAAGCTTCTCGTCTGTGAAGAGAATGTGCTCCCATTGCTAAGGGGTGGCAAGACGAAGGAATTAGCGGCAGCTCTGGAGTCGTACGCGCTTGTTTTCATCCGTGAGGAATTGAACTTTTTGGAGCTTATATGGCTTGAGGTTTAGCTCCATTTTGGACATTTAGCGAACGGATTCACGGTTGATACCGGTCTCACGAGCTATTTTCCTCCTGGAGACCCTCAGATTTCGATTGACTCGCTTCTTGACAATGTTGCGATTGCTAGGCGTATGGACAGTTCGTTTTCTTCCACTTCCTGGACGACGGCGATCATGGCCAAGCTCCTTGAAACGGAAAATTGTCGGTTTGTCGAGGCACATTGAGCTAATGAACAATTTCGCATTGACGCTTACCTTGACGAAACAGCTCCAAAATTGAATAACGTTTGTTTGACATTCCAACACTCCCACATAACAGGGGTTGTGTACCCCAATCAGGAGAACGCCAGGCCATACAGGTCTGTAGTGACTCGCCAGAAACTTTGGGAGCTTGGTTGAAAAGTTTTAATGCACCTACCATGTAATCCGGACCTGGCACCAAACCATATTTTTATCGCATTGCGAATCTACAGTTACTTGCGTACTGAGTTAGTATATTTGGGTAACGAGGAGGCAGATCGGCTGGCGTTTGCTGGAGCTGCGCTGCCTCTGGTAGGACCGGAACCATTCCTGGGAATACTACATGACGTGGCTAACGAGGCGATAACAGGCAGAATGAACTCTAGGCTATAGTCTTTCTGGCCTGAAACATTCGAAGTTTTTCCTTGGAACAGCTTCGAACAAAAAGAAGGCGAATCTAGCGCTAAGTCTGGATGGGGCCAAACTAAGAACACTTGTCGGAATTTGTGCGCATTTGAACAAAATCGATCTGGCTGAAGACGATGAATGCAGGCTATGTCTCGAGGACACTGAAACAGCCATGCACATCGTCTCAGAGTGTCCAGCGGTGAGTCGCATCAGATTCAAGGCCTTTGGCCAGGCTTTTATAGCTCAATTCGAACTGAAAAAATTACCCCCGAACAAGATTATCAGTTTTATCCAAAAACTGGATCTCGTCGGGGAGATATAAATTAAGGGTGTACTACAATAGTCCGTGTGAACGCAGTGGTGGGGTGGACAAACGCCCACTCACCATAATAACTAACTAACTGATTTAGTCGCGTCATTTTTTCCTGCCTATTTCGCGTTTTACTGCAGATCGTTTTCTACCCCGTCTTTATATTCCTTTACTTTATCTGTTTTCCTTTCCGTAGCCTACCCTTTATGTGTTTGAGTCTCCCTTGTCGGCCCAAGAGTGTGAAATTTTGTCATTTTCTATTATCTTTCTGCTACACATATCTGCAATTTTGTTCATCAAGACCAAATTTAGGTTTGGAATATTTCAACTTTTCGTTGTTATCTTCTTAGCCATAGTATTATGGCAGAAGAGAAGCAGCTGGCACAAAAGTTGATATGTCATTCGGTAGCACACTAAATAAGTTATTTTTTGCTGGAAAAAAACACGTACATAATTAATGATTTTTCATCGATAAAACCATTGGAGAAATATGACTGATCTTGTTCACTTTAGAATCGTGATATTCATCCCCTTACCACGCCAAATTTAATGAGGTTTTCAGATATGTGGTCAAACTTGATGAGGCTACAAGGTTTTTAGGAAAAACTTGAAATATTTTATGAAATTAAATAACGTTAAATTGAAGAATAACCATCAACATTTGACATTATTTGACATTTTCTGTTGCAAATAACTTATGTAATCTCCCCTTGGAGTTTGGCCTTCTTAAAAGTAGCCACCCTGTATATCATTATTGATTGTATTTTCTTCAGTTTATAGGCAATGCCCCAACTCTTATCAACTTGTAATAATAATATAATATCGAGGTTCACTACAAGGAGAATAAAGGCTCCTCAAAAACTAACGATGCCATATCCCCCAATCAACCTTTAAAACTTGAGGGGCTCAAAGTCGGAATGATGAATTGCGGTTGCCCAAGTTAATTATATCATGCATTCCATCTTCCAGCCAAAGATCCCACCCAAACTTAGTTAGCTGTAATAACTCATTTAATGAGTATCTAACCAGTTTATCTCCGAACTTTGTGCTCGGAGGCGTCCATATTTGCCTGCAATAAATTTCTTCATTTTGTAGCACAAAGGATATTTAATTCGGCGTTACGTATTCCGGGAGTTGCAGTTTTCGGTTTAATTCCGCCCTCTATGGCTGGTTGTTATGTGGGCGAAACGAATATTATTGTGAAATGAACACGTCTGCTTCATAAAGCTAGCTCCAATTGTGTTCGACTCTGCGCGAAAGGTTATTAGTGAAGCCCACACTATTTTTCCTACATTTGAACATATGATCTGCGCAGCTGTTTTGCGAAGGATTTAAAGGGAAACGTACTTTAAAATTCGATTATTTTCTTCGTGTACAGATTTGCTTGTATAGTTGTTATTGTACTGTATTCTTTGTATTATAGGTAGTTATTGTATTGGAATTATAGTCCGTCCAGAAAGTATCCGGAAAAAACAAAGCAAAATTTGACTGCAAGCACTTGACTAAACATCGAGATACACCCGAAACTAGATCAACTCCATAATTTTCGGTGATGGTATTCCAGGACTATAAAACTGAATGAATTAAATCATCTTTATTTCGTGGCGCCGCTCGTTCAACTTCAATCTTCATTAGTCCCCATATGTTTTCAATGCGACTAAGATCTGGTGAAACTGCTGGCCATGAAATGGTTGTCACTTGGTGTTCTTGCATCTAAACTTCTGTGTTCAAATTTACTTTGAACAAAGAATTTTTAATTCACTTTGCAGGTACGTAACAATTACGTACCCAGAGTTCAACAATTTAGGCCTTTCCAATATGTCTCATTTAATTCCTAGAAACCTAAACGGGCCTAAACACCAGTTAGAAAAAGAAGATATTTGTCCCTTAGAGTATTCCTAGAAACCCATTAGAACCGTTTCAGCCGTTTCAAGACGATTGTAGTATCGGAATTACCTGGGCTTCCTTTTCGGACTCGAACCCACTCTCTCATTCGCCAGTTAGTAGAAAAGTAGAGTTGAACACATTCCCTAGACCAGACCGGTCATGCGATACTCACCCTGTATAAACAGTTAGTTAAAAAAGTTCAGCTGAAGACAAGTTCTGATCCCACGCACATTCTCTTGAATTAAGCTCTCGTAACTTGTGAAACATTTTTATCTCTACGCTTGAAATATTTTATATTCGCATTTTTTCGGATTGTGTCGTCCTGAGGCCAATGAAGGGTTCAAATTGTTTCCTTTAATCTAAGCGGTCTTCCTAAAACTAGTCTATGCCTAATATCCATGCCATTTTTATCCTCTTTTTTGTCTCATATACATCACTTTTTCACAGTTCAGTCAAGTTTCGAAAACTGTTTCTATACAAATATTCCACCTGTTTTCTTTTTTCTAGTAGCGACATTATTTCATAAATTGTATAGCTGTTGACAATCAACAATATTTGAGAAATAGTGTTGCCATGCAAACCTTGGCCATAGGCGACTATCTGCACAACCTATTTTATACATTACTTTTGTCTCAGAACGTTACAAAACAAAGTAAAATCATAAGAAATGGTTTTTTACTTGATAGAAGGATTATTACAAAATTTGAATATCAAAACAGATTCAATCTGTTAATCTTCTACAATTTTGATTTCAAAAAATTTATTCAAGAAACATTAAGAATGAAATTAATAACATGAATAGAGGTTAAATCTTGATAGAAGGTATATAAAACTATTTAAATATTTTAATATTAGCCTTCTACATATTTAATTCCAAAAGATTATATTTAATGATTATAACTTCTGAAAATAAACATTACATTATTTTAATTTATTTTCAGAAGTTATAATCATTGAATATAATCTTTTGGAATTAAATATGTAGAAGGCTAATATTAAAATATTTAAATAGGTAAATGAAATTAATGTTTTTATAAGCACTGCCCATATCAAATAGACGTATGAAATCGAAACTCCTTATACAATATCAAATGGAATTAAGAAAAACCCAACGAATATAAATTGTCAATTAAAATAAATAAATAAATAAATGTTTTTTGTTTCGTTCCAGGCATGCGTACTGAACTCAAATAATTAGAATTTAGATAAGACAAGTTCAACTTCACATTTGAGATCAAATCAATTAACAATAAATAAACTTACGGAATACGATTTCTAGGAATATGTTCTTGTTGAACATTCAACTAGGTACATTTAATATCCAGGGTACTCTATGTTCTATGCTCACAACAAAATCAAACAACGTTTATAAGGCACTTTAATCGTATTAGTTAAAACATTCAACCCTGCATAATAATATTCAAATTTTGAAAAAAGGAGTATATTGAAATTATAAAAAATAATAAATTCCTGGTACTTTCCAGATGGACTATATGAATGAATTGGGTCTGTTTTCAAAAGATGGCTCTATAAACATTGCAGTTTCATATATTATAGTAACAGCTAATTGCCACGGATTCAGAAAGATTGGATATCTGTCCATAAGAACTAGTCCGAACGGTTTTCAGTTTCATAGAAAAAGTTTTGTTACGCTGCAGAAAATGTCAGATATTTTTATAACTAAACAGTATGTTTTGATTGTTCCGGTCTTTACTTGACATTGAATATTATTAAAAATGAAACACTTTAATTTATACTATCGAAAAATCATACAAACTTGGTAATTGAATAAGAAATAATGGATATTCTCAACGTATAACAAACACAAAACTATTTCTTGTTCAGTATAATATTTTATGAAGATAACGAAAGTCTTACGATGGAAAATCCACTCAGTCACGTATTATCTGAAATATTTATGGCTTTCCTTGAAAACAAAATACAAGAACACCGTCTTTTTACACTATTAATTTATTGGTACCGCTTCGTTATTCTTAGAATTTATTAACAATTAAACCCTTCAATGAAAATTACCCACGAAGAGAAACAAAATGATAGCATAAATTTTCAAGACTTAAAAATAAACAAAATTAAGAATAGACATGATTTTTCGATTTACCGCAAACAAACGCGAAAAGACTGCGCAATACATTCCTCTTTAAATCACCTCATATCATAGCATACATTAGTATGTTGTACAGACTCGTTAACGTACTTATGTCACAAGAGAACTTTGAGACAGAGTTAAATATAGTCAAAATTTGAATATCAAACAGATTTAATCTGTTAGTCTTCCACAATTTTAATTTCAAAAAATTTATCCAAGAAACATTAAGAATTAAATTAATGTCTTTATAAGCACTGCTTATTTTTAATAGACGTATGAAATCGAAACTCATTATACAATATCAAATGGAATTGAGAAAAACCCAACGGATATAAATTGTCAATTAAAATTAATAAATAAATTTTTTTTTGTTTCGTTCCAGACATGCGTACTGAACTCATCAGACAAGCGTACGAGCCCTGCTTGTAACAAAATGTCTTTCTCAAAAATATAGAACAATTTGAAGAACCTCTCAAAAACTAACTTATTTGAAATATTTAATATTATATATTTAAAAAAATTACTTCAAAAACTCTCAAAACATGTAGCACATCCTCAAAAAATAATTAGAATTTAGATAAGACCAGTTCAACTTTACATATAAAAAAATAATAAAATCAGTGAACAAAAAATAGACTTACCGAATGACCTCTAGAAATATGTGAATTGTTGAACATTCACATAGGTAAATCTAAAATCTAATTGATTTTATTATTTTTTTACATGTTAATTTGAATTGCTCTTATCTAAATTCTAATTATTTTTTGAGGATGTGCTACATGTTTTGAGATTTTTTGAAGTAATTTATTTGAATATATTAAATAATTCAAATAAATTAGTTTCTGAAGTTCTTGAAATTATGTTTTATATTTTTGAGAAAGATTCAGTTTTCATAAATATAAGATCAGAAAACAATACATTTTGTAACAAACAGGGCTCTTACGTAGGTCTGAAGAGTTCAGTACGCATGCCTGGAACAAAACAAAAAATGTTTATTTATTCATTAATTTTAATTGACAATTTATATTCGTTGGTTTTTCTTAATTCCATTTGATATTGTATAATGAATTGTAGAAGACTAACAGACTAAATCTGTTTTGATATTCAAATTTTGTAATAATCCTTCTATCAAGTAAAAAACCGTTCCTTATTATTTTATTAAATATAGTCCATTTAGGATATGGAATATTTAATTTCAAAAAATTATATTTGATAATTATAACTTCAGGAATTAAATTAAAATAATGTCATATAAGTACCACTTATATCAAACGACATATAAAATAAACATTCATTATAAGACATCCAAATGATATAACAAAATCCAATAAATGAAAATTGTTAACCAAAATCCTATAAATTAAATATTTTGAATAGACAAAATTTTGTTTCTGCTGAAAAGAGATATCTTTCAAAAATGTTTAACATAATCTTAAGAATTTTATCATAGCACTTTCCCAGTTCAGTCAATTGCACTAATTTTTTAACGTTTCGAAAACCTTTTCTATACAACTGTTTTCATTTTTGTAGTCGCGACATTACTTTATAAATTGTATACCTGTTGACAATCAACAATATTTGACAAATAGTGTTGCCATGCAACTTCTGCCATAGCCGACTATCTGCACAACCTATTTTATACATTTTTTTTTAGAATATTACAAAAAAACAGTATATCAAACTTTTGAGAAATAATAAATTCCGGATACTTTTTAGACGGACTAAATAATTGAAAAAATTGCAGTAAATAATGGGTATAACCCATCAATTATCGACAAACTGTTAAATAAAATCCAACAAAAACAATCCATATAATAATTTAATTTATAATTGATAAAAAAATAGTGCTTTTTTAACACAAACATATGTGAAAGTAACAGATATTCTTTACTGTCTTACTGAAATAAAAAAAAAAATGTTTCCATAGTGTTTATTTGCTAGATGAGGCCAAATTTATTTCCGGTCCTTTCAGGTTTGTGTACCAAATTTCCATAAACGAGCGCAGGGTTTCATTCTTTCTGAAAGTCCTAAAATGTGGTTTCTTCGCTCAAAAATATTTATAGTCGAATACATATTCCAGCATCGTAACACAGTTTCATATGGATCTTGGGTAAACCTATTTCCATATAAAATTGAATATATTCGAAGATATTTATGATGCATTTAAGGGAATATAAAATTCAAGATGCTGCGGTTTATTGATTCGTTCTAGTTTCCGTATAGATTCTGCGATGAGTCATATTTCTCATTATTCATGGAGAAAAAGTAGAAATTGACATGTATATAGGAGGTAGAAGATGTATGGAAGCTTGAAAATTTAGGAATGACATAAGAACTGAGAAACAAACTAACTTCCAACTCATCTTAGCTGAGAAATGGGAAGAATACTACGAAGATCGACCCGAATATATGAAGGTGAAAACATAGAAATAAAATCAGAAGACGTAAAGAAATATATTAAATGTTTGAAGAACATAAAGGCAAGTGGACCAGGAAACATTGAAGCTGCATTAATAAAGAAAGGAACAGAAACACTTTATAATATGATAAACCAGCTCTTTATAAGATGTAGATGAATGGAAAATAGGGTACATGTCATCAAAAAAAGGAAGATAAAAAAGGTGCGAAAATTACATAACAGTTACATCCACCCTTAGTAGGCTGTATAAAAGAGTTATAAGGGATTTGATCGAACGACAGTATGATGGACAGGAAGCTGAAGAGCGAAATGGGTACCGCGCAGGTAGATCATACACATATAAAATATTTGTCCTTAAACAGATCATCGAAAAGAGAATTGCCATCAATAAAGAAACGCATCTACCTCTCATAGACCTTAAAGAAGCATATTATAACATCCCCATATCTAAACTATGGAAACTTTTGGAAGAAACACTGATCAATCACACTTTGATAAAATCTATAGAATATCTGTATAGAGAAGGCGAAGCGAGAATAAAAATCGGAAAATAGCATATCTCCTCGATTCATGGCATCGAGAGGACTTAGTCAAGGATACTGCCTTTTCCCTACATTATCTAAGATATACCGAGTGTTAAGAAACAGTGTTGTTTCTTCTTTGGAAGATCAAAGAAGAATATGAAAAATGGGGACTATTAATGAACTTAACAAAGACCAAGTATATGTTTGTAGATAGCTTGGAAATTTCCGATAACCATAAAATAAATATATGTACTTAATATAAATATCTGGGAATAGAACTAAACAAGAAAGGCAGGGATTCCTTGGGAATAAAATAAAGGCCATGGGGAGACGAGCTATAAAGAGACTGAACGGAATCTGGTGGAGCAAAGAAATCTCCAGAAACAAAAAATGAACATATACTGTACTATCATTAAAAGTATCACTCTGTATGGAAGGGAAACATGGAAGTCAATAGAAGCAGTCCAAATGGAAATACTTCGGAGACAACGAATAACAAACGAAATGGTGTTACAAATAGCCGATATCAAGGAAACAATTAAAGAAAAAAGACAACTGATATGGTACGGCAACGTTCAACTGATATCAGAAGGAAGTCTTCTAAAGATAGCATTAAATGGGTGCCCAGCGAACAGAGAAAGAGAGGAAGACCTAGGAAGACGTGGAACAAAGGGATTAGAAAAGCCATGAGAGAGACAAACCTTACAGATGCAGATTGTCAAGATCGTCTAAGATGGAAAAGAGGTCTGGAGGTCCGACAGCGACAGAAGAGTAATTTTGTTATTTCTCTCTACCAGTTTCATTTTGAAAAAATTCTCAAGAATTTCGAAATTAAGTGAGTGCTTGTCATGACTAGAACCCTAGTTTTGTCCCGGTGAAATGGAGGGTTAAGTCTTGGTGCCTAACGAAATGCCATTTGCGCCAATCACTGGACCTGTGTGGTGGAATATCTCCGAATGGGGCCCTAGTTTTGCCGTTCTGGTGAAATTGAGTCGGTTGATTAACTCAGTGACAGGGAGTCTGTTGCAGCACAGAGCTTCTTCCTTAAAATTAGCGTCCTTACCATATCGCAGTAAATCTCCGGATTTTTCTGTGCAATGGCCGAGTGCGTTATGTAGCATACTGCGTTACCTCGGGGGGTGGATTGCCCTCAGGTGTTACTTGTACCATCCATTGGGGTTGGACTCGAGGGATCATGGGTTGAAAGTCCGCATGCTGGACTAGGCAGGTACTTTATTTATTTACTCGCAGACCCCCATGTTCGGAATATTCTCATGAAATGACTCAGGGTTTAGCGGGACTTGACTTGACGGAACTGGCCTTGTCCTGGCCTCTGATCAATGCGTAACTTTTTAGGATTTGTGGATCTCGACGAAATGGCTTAGCCGTTAGTGCTTGACGCCAGGATCAATCAAAAGACCTCATGGGTTTAGTGGGTCATGACGTACAGGCCGTGTTGACGATGCTCGTACCAGGATCAATTGTTGTCATCAATCTTGGGATTATCTTAGTTCATGGGACGGCGTTCGGTTGCATGGATAAGAATTCCTTCCGGCGGGTGAATTGCGTCACAAGTCAACTCGGGTATTGACCTGCAGAGTCAGTAGAGGTTAGATAGTGCTTCGCTGCTACCGGTTAGACGGTTGTAGCTTTCGAACCGAGGCCCAAACTGGAAACTGGTGGGTTCATCTCTTCGAAGGGGTCTCGCTTCGCGCGATCATATGGCGTAATCTTTATCACACTTTCTATCTTTAGGGGTGGACTTTGGAGACTGCTGAGTAATCACTTGGTGAAAGAGCCATGCTCACATGCCAATATGAAAACCTGGTAGAATTTACGTGTCCTAGAAACACTGTTTCCCTTTAGACGATATATAGAGATAATATGCTTCTAGCTTTATGCGTCCCACTTATCCATTAAATACATTGTAATATTTTTCTAAAATCATCGTTAACTCAGGTAAATATTTCCAAATTGAAGTATGCAACTTCTGAGTACCTATGGTATACATTCTAAAGCGATTTCCACAACCCACTTTCGAAAACGCCCTCTGTTCCCATGATTTGTGACATAGTTTTATTCACTCCGACAACTAGATCCGATTAGTAAATCGAGCGGCTTCGTTAATCTTGATTAAAGCCCCGAAATAAACGATCCAGATAATGGTTTGACCAACTCGAACAAATAAATAGAATACAGTCAGCTTGATGGATTCTTGTTGTCTTTCAAGGTTAATCCGTATTCGATAACGTTTTGATTACGCATTCCTTGCCACGTCAGTTATCTAACGAAGGCAGTGAAGATATATAATCAAAAAAATATCCATTCAATAAAACGATTGTTTATATCTGAATTTCTGGAATCTAGTGTGGATTCATAGACCAGCGTTTGTATTTCAAGGTTAATCCGTATTAGATAACGTTTTGATTACGCATTCCTTGTTACGTCAAATATCTATCGAGGGCAGTAAAGACATATCATCAAAATAATGTCCTTTCAATGAAACGGTTGTTTATATCTGAATCTCTAGAACTTAATATGGATTCATGGAGCACCATTTAACCGTTACACTTTGTAACTTGACATCCCAGTACAAAAGATGACATTTTCAATCCGCGATAATAAACGATAGTGCTGCCGCTTCATTGTAACTAAAGGAACTGGGATAAATCCTAACCTATTTGATATAAATTAGAGTATACAAATCTTATTTCACATAAGTTTCACGTTTATATTGATTATGGGAATTGAAAATGAGTTATGTTCCTTCGTACAGTATGACTGTGCACAGTGCTTGAATAGACAGTTACATACACACATCGTCAAAAGTCTTGGTTCCCTCCTTCAACTCTAAACTTGTTCACTATCTTATCACTTAAATGAAAACAATTTACCAGCAAAAAATGTTTCTTATTCGGGAGAATACAGGTGTATTCGAAGTAAATCAGTTTTCAGCGAATAACGTGAGTTGTATATTATATATTCCGTGGAAAATGCCGCGACATCCAATTTCTCAGTTTGACCGGGCAAAAAAAGTAGCCCGTATATCAAGAAGCTTTGTCGAACCACCAGATTCCACAACGTTTGAATATTACACAGACTTCTGTAAGGCGCATAGTGGCCCTTTTCCTGGAAACCGGCAGCGTTGCCCAGAGATCGGTGCCTGATCAACCCAGAGTAACATCTGCAAGGGAAGACCAATATATTGCAAATTTTACTCGAAGGAATCGAACGGTATCTGTAACAGCCCTTCGAAGACCTAGAGACGGTTAGTCTCAACCAGTTCCATAAGGAGACGGTTGCATTCCTCAAATTTAAGGGCAAAAAGACCTTTAAGAGTACCTCGACTATCACCTGAACATAGAGCTTCCCATCGGCAATGGGCAGAACACCACCAAGACTGGCTTGTACCACAATGGCGCAACGTACTTTTTTCAGACGAGTCACGATTCGGTTTACAAAGTGATAGTTGACAAGAAAGGGTTTGGAGAGGTCCAAGCAGGGTTGTGCCCTTTCAATGCGGATCAATAATGTGCTAGGGGGGGGTATAATTTTCGGTAGCCGTACCCCTCTTATTATCGTTGAACAAACAATGACTGGTGCCACCTACGTAGAAAATATCATTGAACCAATCATTTTTCCTCAGCGCAACGGCTTTGGGGAAAATTTCATTAATCAGGATGATAACGCCCCATCACACTACACACGAAGGTCCAAAACATTCTTCAAGTGAACAATATCCAGAGAATGAACTGGCCAGCAAACTCACCAGACATAAATTCAATTGAGCACGTATAGGATTACTCAGGGAGAGCAATATCCAATCGCCAAAACCCACCTTCAACTTTTCAGGAATTGAGTTTAGCCCTTCAGGAAGAATGGGACGATATGCCTGAAAATTTCATCAATGACTTGATTCGTCGGATGCCTAGGCGTATTGGGCAGCTGACTGAAAGAAGAGGTGGTAATTTGGATTCAGTTGTGGAATAATTATAATCGATCAAAAATAAATAATAGATAAATTTAGATTTTTTCTTATTTTTCCTATTTTGTCTCATCCTTCATAGAGCAAAGAGTAACAAACAACGATTTTCTATCAAATATAATGCAGTTGAAATAGAGGAAAATATTCATCTCATTTCCAGAACATAGATTGTTTATTTCTTGTGAATCCTAGGGGGGGCAAAAATTTGGACGATGTGTGCAGTTGGCGTGTTATACAAATTTCGTTTTTTCTGTAGGGGGAGTAGAAAAACACAATTACTCTTCCCACATGTGGTTTTTATAGGGAAACTAAACTCGGTCAGTAATTCATCGTGAAATTCTGTGTTACACAACATGAAAGCGATGTTAGCTTCTCCTGATCGAATTTAATTTGTCATTCCACTCCGGATCGCTGAACACATCCAAATGGACAGTATTAAAAGTAACACTGTCACTCGAAAGCCGTACGTTTGCCACAACCTGTATTAAATTTTATGACTTGGCAGTTTTCCTCACGTTTCCGTGATGAATAATTCGTTTATCTGCTCTTCCGTCAAGTCGCGCGGAGATCCATCCATAATGGAGTGGATTCGAAGACGTTCGTATCCTATGAACTCGAACGAATCCATCCTAACAACGTGTCTAGACACGTTGAGCATCACCTGAATATAAATTGCGCCCGTTCCAGGAATCTTTCCGCTATGGAAACCCAATGAAGTTTCATTTCCCAGATAGCACTGCGTACATGTCGCTTTTCGCCCTGGTTCGAGGATGTGTTCATTTTTGATGAATCTTGTGGGTACAACCGTTACTTCAAATTTGGTAGAATTGCGACATGAGGGCTCTATTTTAAAATTTATATATAGTGTTCAAACAAAGTATAGAGCTTTTAGAGGCTTTATTGCTTCAAGAAGTATTCTGTGTAACGTGAAGGTTCTTGTTTATAAATAATTTATGATAAGCACTGGTTAACAACTAACCTTATTTAATATTAACTTTCTACATTTTACTTACACGTGTACCTGAATTACAACTGTTGTAGAGAGGTTATGTTGTTGCCTCTCTGTTCTAGATTCAGAGAATATAATAATAAATAAAGAATAAAGGGTTCATACCCTAATATTCTGTACAAATGTTAATTCTCTGGACACAGTTATTCTGGATTTTTGAAGGCATCTATCATTTTCGGCAACTGAAAGTTTATATCATGCAGTAAGTGTTCGATTTAAGGAAATAAGAAGAAATCGTTAGAACTTGGGTAGGAAGGGTACGAAAGATGGTCTAAACTTGAACAGTTATAGTAAAGGATGTTTCGTCGATCAGGGTTAGTTTTAAAAGTCTAACAAACGAATGGTTGTACACCAGTTCTTTGATTTTGCTGGTGAACTGTTGCTACATAGCTGCTGAGAACCATCTTTTTGATGATAGTTGGAGATGGGTTGACTTTTCTCGCGTTTTGATCACCTTGGAATATTCTGGCATTTATAACATACACATGATTAAATCCATGATTAGCTGATACTGACTTTGTAGTATACCTACGTCCTTAGAGGTCCTTACGTGGAAGCGGATTAGAAATATTACAGATTTTTAGGTTTTTTATGCATTCTTTCACGACGCTTTAAGATTTTGTCAGATAGTGGACTTCTTTCTGTCTGTAACCCAGCGGCCCGCATGGAATATTACCTTGAAGCGCTGGGGGCGCTTGTCTTAACTAGGATCCTAGTTTTATCTCTGTGGAATGGAGGATTAAGTCCTGATGCCTAAAGAAATGCCACTAGTGCCAATCCCTGGAAACTTGTGGTGGAAGATCGACCGAATGGGGCCCTAGTTTTACCGTAAAGGTAGAATGCAGGGCTGAGCTGCGTTGATCAACTCAGTGACAAGCAGCACAGGGCCTCACCCTTTAAACTAACATACTCTACCCTATTGCAGTAAATCTCCGGATTTTTCTCTCCAATGGCCGAGTGCGTTATGTAGCATACTGCGTTACCTCGGGAGGGTGGAGGCCCTCGGGAAGTATTCGATCACCCAGTTGGTGCTGGACTCGAAGGAGTAGTGGTTGAAAGTCCGCATGCTGGACTAGGAGAGTATTCCATCTATCTGTTCGCAGCAACTCATGTTCAGGATATCTCGAGAAATGCTTCAGGGTTAAACGTGACTTGACGGTACGACCGGCTTCGTCCTGAACCAGAGTCGATTACGAGACGTTTTTGGGGTTTGTGGATCTCGACGATACGGTAAGACGGTTGGTGCTTGAAGCCAGAATGAATTGAAAGATTTCACAAGGGTTCGTGGGTCTTGATTTACAGGCCAGATTGATGGTACTCGTACAAGGATCAATTGAGGCATCATAAGACTATCTTGGTTCCTGAGACTAAGTTCAGATGGGTGGACAAGAAGCCCCTTCGTCATGTGAGGGGCGTCCCAAACAACTCAGGTACTGACCATGCAGAGCCAGTAGAGGTTGGATAGTGCTTCGCTGCTACTAGTCACGGTGTAGGTTTTCGAATTGAAGCCGAAACTGAAAGCTTTGTGGGTTCAACTCTTCGGAGTAGTTCTCGCTATGCGCGATGATAAGACGTAACCCTTACACACTTTCGGCTTCTTGGGGCAGATTGTGGATACTGCTAGTAGTCACCTGGTGAAAGAGCTATGCTCACATCCCAGTAACTTAACCGGTAGAATTCACTATGTCTGTATCCCTAAGACCAATAAATCAATAAAAATCTGTCACAGATCAACCGACTTAATTTATTTGAACATACCCTGTTATTCAGGGTCCACGTGTAGAGGTTAACCACCTGGAATAGACTTGCACAGATACATTTTGACGTAGAAATAAGTGACTATGACGAGTCCTTCAGCGAAATGATCGTATCAGAAAGTATTTTATCTAACAGTAGGCTAAATGGGTAACATATATGATGGAAAATTGTCTTCACCCGAAACTTTCCTCGTGATTAAGGTTAAATCCAGTATACCCTATTTTGAAATGAATGAAGGTTGTTCGTAAAAAATATCCAATTCAGTACACTCCGATCAATGATTATTTGTTTCAAAATTTGAATGGTATCGACCCAGAAGTGTTTTGGTTTCAACAATATGGTGCTACACCTCATGCTACTATCCTAACAATTGATTTATTTAAAGAAAGATTTGGCAATAACATTTTTTCGAGAAATGGTCCAATTAATTGGCCTCGAAGATCATGCGATATAACTCCACTGGATTATTTTCTTTCGGGTTATGTCAAGTCATTGGTTCACGCTGATAAACCAGAAACAACAGACGCTTTGCAAGCCAACATAACTCGTGTTATTGATGAAATAAGGCATGAATTACTCGAAAAAGTGGTCCAAAATTGGTCTGGTCGAATGCGGTTCCTCAGGGCTAGTCGAGGTGGTTATTCTAAAGATGATAATGATTTCCATGCCCACAGGGATTTTTCGAATATGTTGAAAAAGTGCATAAATTGTTCACGAGAAAGATATGTGAATCCATTGCCAACTCCAACAACCCAAAAAAGCTGCACAAATATATCCGCTCAAATTTGATATCCAAGGTGGGCATTCCATTGTTGAAGAGCGGTGATGAGTTATGTCGGGATGGTCTGGATACCGCCAACCTGCTTGGTGATACTTTCTCATTGGTTTACACACTTGAGGATACTCCAACTCAATATCCAGAAATCAAGAGTTCAAGATTGCTGTCTTCCCTGGAAAAGATAGAGTTCACCCCAGATGATATAAAGCGACATCTAAATTTACTGAAGAAAAATTCTTCCCCTGGACCGGATCAATTGTCACCACTACTCTTGAGGTCCTTGTCTGAATACTTGGCCTTTCCACTTTCTATTATATTGAATTTATTATTCAATGAGTCTACAGTGCCTGCTCTTTGGAGAAAAGCTTGCATCACACCAATTCAAGAAAGGTAGTAAGCTGGACCCTAATAACTATCGCCCTGTCAGTCTTACACCGGTTGTATGCAGAATAATGGAATCTATCATTGTTGAGAAAATTCGTAATTTTGCCAATGAACACAAATTGGTTCCACAACAGCAACATGGCTTCGTCAAGGGTAAATCAACCATGACGAATCTACTGGGGTGCATCAACAGCTGGACTGCGGCTTTAGACAGGGGGGAGGCGATGGACGTTATTTATTTGGACTTCTCCAAGGCCTTTGATCGGGTGCCTAGGCAGAGGTTGTTTCATAAATTGGAACATTGTGGGATTCGGGGAAAACTTCTCCTTTGGATAAAATCCTTTTTGTCTGACCGAGAGTTCTGCGTTCGCATCGGGAGTTCTTTTTCGACAGACAGAGTGGTACAGAGCGGCGTACCCCAGGGATCTGTTCTTGGGCCGCTGTTGTTTATATTAGATGCCAGTGACTTATCTCGTCACATCCGGTCTGACTGTGCTTTTTATGCCGACGACACGAAGATTTTTAATTACTCCACCCAACACAAAACTCTACAGGAAGATCTGGATTCAATATCTCAATGGTGCTCGGACTGGCTTTTGCCACTGAATATAGATAAATGTGTTGTTTTGCATCTCGGGGGCAATCATTCGCGTAGGACATATATGCTGGGTGAGCATCTTTTGGACACTGTACGATCCCATAACCATCTTGGTGTGATCGTTTGTGAGAATTTGTTATGGTCAGAGCATATTACGAAAATTGTGAAAAAGGCGAATAGCAGGCTCTTCATGTTAAAGAAATCGTTCCGAAAAATATCATTGAAATCATGGATACGATTATACTCCAGTTACGTAAGACCATTGTTGGAATATTGCGGGCCTGTGTGGAATGCTGATTTAGTGCGTGATCAACAGTGCTTGGAAAAACTACAACGGAAGGCAACGCGACTTTGGTTTCGAGGTGCACGACCAAGCTATGAGGAAAGATTATGAATGGTGGGTCTCAGCACCTTCGAAAGGCGCAGGCTACGAGGGGACTTGATTATCACTTTTCGTATATTGAGGAACAATTATGGCATGCTGAGGGACATATATGGTGTAAGCTCTGACACTCGTTTGAGAGGTCACCATTTAAAACTTAAGAAGGAAAATTTTTCTGTCAGGTGCCGCAAGAATTGTTTAGTGAATCGCGTGTTCACAGTGTGGAATTCCCTACCTGCGGGAATTGTCGGTGCGAGTTCGGTTGGAGTGTTTAAGAGTGGATTGGACGGGTGGTTTGGCTGAGACATTAATGAAAATTTGTTTTTTTTTTTTTGGCTTAGTTTGCTATCGGGTTTTTTATTGAACATTTAATGAGGTATGTTTACTACTGAGGCAATAATTTTAGGGTTTATGGGTTCGCCCCTCCCTTTATTTGTGTATTAATAATAATAATAATATGCCGGAAATTATGTTCAAAACATAAATTTCATTAAATTATCTTTCAAATAAAAAAAATTTGGCTTCACATCTTAATTTAAATGTATTTTATTTCAATTTGAAGTTTTATCACTCTAAAAAAAACACCCGATATTTCTAAGTAACATGTATGCCAATAATGATCAAAATCCTGTAATCTCAATCATAGGTGATTCCTTTCTTTGTCCGTTAGTATATCTGCATTGTTCTCCGTTTAAAGTTTTTTACGCCAATATAATTCAAACTGGTCTGACGGGTTGGTAATCCTGGCATTGTAGCGAATTGATTTACTTTTCGACCTTGTTGATACAAGCTCGGGATTACCTCCATAATTAGTTTGACGTCAAATTTCGCTTTTACGACTCGAGGGTCCCTATCTGCGTGGGCTTTGCGTCCGGATTCTGGACGAAATTGGTATATGCACGAAAGAAGGGCTTGAACCTGTTCTGTGACCTTTATTTGCTCTTTACATAATTCAAGTGGATGACTTTATTGGTGTGGAGGAGATTTGGATCCCCTTCAAGGGAAGAAGCAACAAACAGGTCTAGAAGTCGATTTGAATAATTCACTCCATGTTTAAAAGTTAATTTTGGAAAAGGATTTTGAGCTACCTGGAATATATTTTATAAGATTAGTCCATGATATTTAAGTAGCTCGTCTATATTCGGTTTTCCTTGTCTCTAAGGCGTGGGAGGCAATTAAAGATTCAACGGAGTATGCGTTTCTGAAAAACTCTATCAACATCTGAAGAATATGTTTGACAGGTGACTATATACCAAACAATATTAGTCAATCAGAGATTTTAAGGAAAACGTACTCTTAACTCTCCTTAAAGTGTAGTAGAAGTTATTAAGTTTTTTACAAACGGCGTCAATATGGGTATGCCATTTGAGATATCTGATATTCTGAGATTAGATGGAAGGTCGTCAATAAATAAAGAATTATAGTGGCCCAAGACCAGAACCTTGAGGCGCTTCTAATTGTACTTTACACTCGATATAACACGGAATCTATACGAGAATCATCATCATCATCAACCAGCCCTCATAGCGTCCACTGCTGGACATAGGCCTCCCTCATGACTTGCCACCTGATTCTATCCTGGCCTGCCTGGATCCAGTTGTTTGCAATCCTTTTCAGGTCATCGGTCCATCGTGTAGGTGGTCTTCCTCTACTCTGCTTATCGGTGCGTGGTCTCCATTCCAACAACCTCTTTGTCCATCTATCGCCGCTCATTCTGGCTACATGACCCGCCCAGTTCCACTTCAACGTGGTTATTCGCTCGACGATGTCCATTACGCCGCTTTTTCTCCGCAGGTCCTGGCTTGTAAACTCAATCCAGTCATTGACCTTTCCATTTTACGTTGTGCGACCTTCAGTTTTTCATAGGTGAGCACTGGTAGAACGCATTGATCGAAAACTTTCCTTTTTTGACAGATGGGTAAGTCACTCTTGAAGACGTGTTTCAACCTTCCGTAGGCTGCCCATCCAAGGCTGATCCTTCTATGCATCTCACATGTCTGATTATCTCTAGATATTCTAATCTCGTGGCCCAAGTAGGTGTATTTTTCGACCCATTTTATTTCTGTGCTATCGATGTTTAGGCCTTCGCTCATGACAAGATTTGTCATGATCTTTGTTTTGGAAAGGTTCATTTTCAGACCGACCCCGGAGCATGCCACTTCTAATTCATGGAGCATTTGTTTCGCCTCTCCTAAATCGTCAGTTGTTAGGACGATATCGTCCGCGAAACAGAGGTGGCTAAGCTTCTGTCCGTCTATGTTTATTCCTTTTGTATCCCAATCAAGTGTTTTGAAGGCATGTTTCAGGACTGTGATGAATAATTTAGGAGACATGGTGTCTCCTTGCCTGACACCTCTTTCGATTTTGATACGGTTGGTAGCTTCATGTAGTCTAACTGACATAGTAGCGTTTTTGTATATATTGTAGATAAGTTTTGAATATCTGTAATCTACTCGGCATTCTCTCAGGGCGTCCAGTATGGCTTTCATCTCTATAGTGTCAAAAGCTTTGTGGAAATCTATGAATAGGAGAACCAGTGGCCTATTGTATTCGATGGTTTCTTCATACGAGAAAGACACCTCTAAATCCCACGTTATTAAGTTTGTCTGGAACAAAATGATACGAGAGACTTTCAAATGTTCGTGATAAATCAAAAACTAATGCAGCAACATGTCAGCCATTATCTAGGTGTTCGCTGACAGATTCAACAAAGTTTTAACGCTCCAGTTTGAGTTGGGCGACCAAATCTGAAACCATGCTGAGCATTATCAAGAATCCGACATCTGTCAATCTTTTGCATCATTTTATTGCATATTATTTTCTATAATACTTTAGAAGAGATACTCAGGAAGGCAAGAGGTCTTCAATACTAAACATCACTTGTATTTCCTACTTTGATTCATGATATAAGCAAAATGAGTACTTATCTCACCAAGTATCAGTTTCAGAATTCGCGCAGAAACGAAATCGTAGGGAACTTCTTCTTGTACGGTCCTTGTTGTAAGCAGTGGTAAAATATCTTTCAGTTTTTCTTATCTTATGTGGAATTTTTGGTTTAGTTGGTGAAGTCGATTCTTGGTCGGTTCTATCTTGAGTATAGTAGTTTTTTTAGTTGATGTTTTTTATTCTTGTGATTTGTTCGTAGAACTTTCTGCTACTTCTATATTTTTAAGCGTTGATGTTTGGCAGTTAGCACAGATTGTATGTGCATACTCTATCAAAACATATTGTTCTATATATTCTAAGTGTATTATCCAGTCTTATTCCCCTGCTCCCATATGTTAGGTGTCTGAAATGTTTTACTTTTTTCATTGCTTTTTTCTTTATTGACCGTGTGTTAAGCTTGACATTTATTTTATTGTCAATCAAGATTCCCAGGTATTTCATGGAAGATGTTGCTAATTATTCATTTCATTTACTGTTACTGTTGGTGAATTTTGTGTAATTTTATATTTGCAAATGAAGTATTGGCATTTATTTGGATTTGGTTTCAATCGCAACCTTAAGAACCCTACGTTTGTTTTGTCCATGAGTTCTTTTATTTTGTTAGTACATTTCTGTAATGCTTTTTCATGTGCTAATATGTCATCTGCATATTGTATTATAAGACATACTGACTTTGGTCGAATTCAGAGCATATATTGGAGCAGTATACATTATAGAATAACGGAGACAGAACTTGTGGTGATCCTTGTTTTGGGACGAAATATTTAAATGCTGTGTACAGTTATTTGTCTGTTTTCTCGAAAAATTTTTATTATCCTTATAAGATATTTGAGTGTCTTTAGTTTATTCAGTTTATAAAGTAGTCTCTTATGTCATATGACATACTGTCAAATGCCATATATGACCAGAGCAAGTGTTCCAGTTTTCATATTGTTCAGTTGTGCATTTGGAATGTTTGAAAGTAAGTTTTGTAAGTGGATGGATAGCAGACTATTGAGGAATCCGAACTGAAAAATAAAAATAGATTGTTCATGGAACTCTTCTTGTTTCGCTTTAATGATTTTTTCGAAATAATTTTCCAAGTACAGGTAGTAGAATAATTGGTCGGTAGTTTCTAACTTTTTTGTTAGTTAGGTTTGGTTTTGTAATTGTCGTTATAGTGCCAGTTTTCCAGATTTGTGAGAAAACTTGGATGTTTATACAATATTCAAATATTTCAATGATGTGCGTGTGTATTTCCTAGTTTAGTTGCTTGATAATTTTCCAGGTTTTCTGATCTATTCCTGGTGCGCCATTCTAACGTTTATTTATTTATCGCCTTTTGTACAATTTGTTCAAGAATATTGTCTAATTCTCCAGAGAATCGTTTACCACTCTTACACTTGAATCCTCTGAAGGAATAAATATATGTAAAGAATATTAAAACACAAACCAAATAACCTCCCAATAACCAATAAAAGTTAAATATAAAATAAGTACCAATCGAGTAGTATGAATGACTGTGCTATGCAAATGCATCCTTCAGACTTCTTCTAAATCGCAGTTTGAAACTAGAAAAGTTCTCCTAATTGAGATCGGCACGAGATACATTAAATACTTTGACAGCATTGAAAGGAGAACTTTTTCAAAACCTAGCAGTTCGGTGAACAGGAATTGTTAACACATTAGGATAGCTTATGTTGACATGAGTGGATGTTATGTCTGGTAATGAGTTTTTGGACATTTGACGCAAGTATTCACGGTTGATACCGGTCTCACGGGCTAGTTTTCTCATGGAGACCCTCGGATTTTGATTTACTCGCTTATTGGCGATGTTGCGATTGCTGGCGTATTGACAGCGTTTTCTCCCATTTCCTGAATGACAACCATCAAGGCCAAGCTCCTTGAAACGGCAAATTGCATCGGACGCGGTTTGTGGAGGCACCTTGAGCAAACGAACAATTTCGCATTGTCGCTTGCCTTGAAGAAACAGCTCCAAAATTGCACTACGTTTGTTTGACATTCCAGCACTCTGCAAAATGAAGTAATATCACTGAAAATACACATATTAGTACAAGAAAGTGTAGAGAATCTAATAGAATAAAAATTATTTGGCTGCGCTAAAATACTTTTGTTCCAGAACACAGTACAATTTGTCCGAAATTTTTCTTGTCAACCTGTACTTGTTTCAATAAAAAAAAAGTTTCATAAGGACAAGTATCAACAACAGCTAAATTGATTATTATTTCAAACGATGGGTGTGGAATTGAAATCATGTTTTGTAGAGTCAAAAGTTTTTCACCTTCTTAACATAACACCAGTCATCAAAGGCGATTCAGGAGACTCAGTATTCTCTCAATTCTCCGAATAAAAAACAATTGGTTTCCAGACTTCCTGCTCTTACGGAATCAGTGTGCCACGGTGGTGAACGGTAATTTGATTTCTAGGCAGGAATAACAAAAGTTCACCCTGCCACCGTTTTCTTCCCTTTTTCATTCTTTCAACTTGTGACAATGAGTTATTGCGAAACTGCTTCTGTAACGCTCCCCAAACTTTTCATTAATACCACTCTTGTTGTTTGATGCCAGATTACGAAAATATGTTGACTTTCGCGTTTGAAATACTTTGGTGTTATTCATACAATATTAATTCCGATTCACAAATTTCAAGGATGAAATAGAGGAATTCAATGTAGTCCTATTCTTTAAATTTATATAATGTTCCCAAATGAAATAATAAGGAACGGTTTTTTACTTGATAGAAGGATTATTACAAAATTTGAATATCAAAACAGTCTTCTACAATTTTAATTTCAAAAAATTCATTTAAGAAACTTTAAGAATTAAATTAATGTCTTTATAAACACTGCTCATATTTAATAGACGTATAAAATCGAAATTCATCATGCAATATCAAATGGAATTAAGAAAAACCAACGAATATAAATTGTCAATTGAAATTAATGAACAAATAAACAAACATTTTTTGTTTCGTTCCAGGCATGCGTACTGAACTCTTCAGACAAACGAACGAAGCCCTGTTTGTTACAAAATGTATTGTTTTCTGATCCTATATTTATGAAAAATACCTCTTTCTCAAAAAAATAAAATATATTTTTAAGAGTTTCTCAAAAACTAATTTATTTGAAATATTCAATATATTTAAATAAATTACTTCGAAAAATCTCAAAGCATGTAGCACATCCTCAAAAAATAATTAAAAGTTCTTGAAAATATGTTTTATACTTTTGAGAAAGAGTTAATTTTCATAAATATAGGATCAGAAAACAATACATTTTGTGACAAACAGGGCTTCTTACGTTTGTCTGAAGAGTTCAGTACGCATGCCTGGAACGAAATAAAAATTGTTTGTTTATTTATTTATTAATTTTAATTGACAATTTACATTCGTTGGTTTTTCTTAATTCCATTTGATATTGTATGATGAATTTCGATTTTATACGTCTATTAAATATGAGCAGTGCTTTTAAAGACATTAATTTAATTCTTAAAGTTTCTTAAGTAGATTTTTTGAAATTGAAATTGTAGAAGACTAACAAATCAAATCTATTTTAATGTTCCCAAAGTAATCTGAAATATTTTCATGAGAAATTCGTAGTTCGATTTTATGACTGAAAGTTCCAAAAACATGTGATCGTTTTTGTGGTAGTTCATTATTTTAGAAAATAGTATACTTAACTTTTGTTCATATTTTTTTCAAATAATATAGGTAACTAACTTTAATGAATTCAGTTCTTAAATTATGGAAATTCATTTCCAATAAAGAGTAATTAAAATTCAATTTTCACAAGCTTTTTATTAGGTTTCATCAGGTTCTACATCTGAATTTTTTTGGTGTAAGACCTTATATAGCACCTTATGAATGAGTAAATACTGTCATGGACAATTAAAAAGGAACATTTTTCAAATTGAATTGATACTTATCAAAAAGATACAAATCATTCAATTCTGTAAATTTTTCATTTTCTCATCTATTACATTTTCACCATATTTGTATAGAATTTAAGATTAGTTTTAGTAGAACATAGAAATAGGTTAATTTTTTCACAGTTTTTATATCACAAATTCCAATATAGATTTCAGAAAATGCAATAGAAATTCAAATTAGAACCCTCCCTATTATATCAAATCAAACTTATTCAAATGAATTGATGTGACAGATCTTCACCAAATATCATTGATAACGAGTGTGAGAGCTACGGTAATATAAATTTTTACAAATCGAGACAGTGTAACATACATATGTATAACAGTTCTATACTCGAACAAACTCGACACAGGTTTCGTAGATCACAGAGGCAAATTGTAGTCATGGGCACGTTTTAAACTGATTGGTTTTCGTCAGTGCAATGTATGATAATGACTCCAAATCTGTCAAGTATCTATATTCGCTCTACACAGATACTCTAACATATTAATAATACACTAGCGCCATCTATAGTTTGCAAAATACATACAAGACATACCTTTGCGAGTTAATTCAAGTAAAGAAATGTATTCTCGATATTTTCACGTTATTAACGCTGAATAAACTTTTCGCATGCTCAAGTCCGACCATAATTTGCCGTAATGCCCATAATTAACATCCTCATATTAAAATAAATGAATTCGTTCGATCTGTACCAAAATTAATTAATAAGGAGTATGAGCTCTAATAATAGAAAGTTCTACAAATCAAGACAGTGTACCATACATCTGTATAACAATTCTATTCTCAAGCAAAACTTGATAAGGTTTTGTTGATCTGACTTGAGCATGAAGAAAGTTTTATCTGCGTTTGTAACGTGAAAATATCGGGAATACATTTTGGTGATTATGGGGGCAAATTGCAGACATGCGCACGTTTCAAACTTGTTGGCTTTTATCAGTGCAATGACTGCCAGCGACTAAAAATATGTCAAGTATCTATATTTGCTATACACAGAGACACTAAGATATCAATCATACACAAACCCCATCTAGAGTACGCAAACATACATACAAGACATACTTTTGCAAGCTAATTCAAGTAAAGAAATGTATTCCAGATATTGTCACGTTACAAACGCAGAAAAAATATTTTCTCAAAGTCAGATCAACAAAACTTTATAAAGTTTTGTTTGAGTATAGAACTGTTAAACAGATGAATGTCACACTGTCTCGATTTGTGGAACTTCATATTGACATAGCTCACACTCCTTATTAATTAAATCGAACTCAATTAAATTTGAAAATTTAATTTACAATCACAAAAATTACCATTGTTACTAAGTTAACAGGCAGCTCAAAATAATAACCTAAATATACCGGGTGTTTTTTTAAAGTAATAGAACTTTTGATAGGGATAACTGTGATTTGACAGAAGGTAGAAGCCATGTTGTTTCGACAGTTCTGTTCAATAAGCATTGACAAATTGTCATGGAAAGACTCACGCCGCAACAACGTTTACAAATTGTTGAAATTTATTTTCAGAATCATTCACAAGTTGGGTTATCTGGCTAACTAGACTGAATAAATGACAGCCAGGTGTAACTTCGAAAATATGGCTGCTATTAACTGTTAAAGTTCTTAAGTTCCTATTGAAAACACGTTATGTTAATTTCCACTAATGCATCTCAAGAGCTAGAAAATTTATCACACGCTCTTTCAAAATGGCCATAAAAGTTTGTAATTTTTTTTTAGTTAATGCAGAATCGAAAATATAATTAGGATGTCAATAGTATAACTGAAACATTTTTAATGCATCCCTTTTCATCACATACTTGTGACGTTTTGCTTGGTACGATATTGGCAATTATAACTTCCTTAATTGATGATCGAACTGTAGCAAATTTGTTAAGGGTACAAACTTGCAAGTTATCTCGAGTTGTGTAGAAATTTTGTGGTTGTAGACGTGAACAGAAATGTCAAGTCTAATCAATAAAGTAAATAAGGCGAAACTTCATCTGCGTTTCTATTTGGAATTTCTGTGTTGAAAGTTGATTTTTAGGCGTATTGAGACGATATTATGCAGGCATTAATTTTGATTAGACTTGTTCTTGAATATAGATTAATAATTTACTTTGAAATATTACAGTTAATAGCTGGATTACAACATTAGTCTAGAAAATCTCTTACAAAGTTTTTAGAATAAACATTAATAAGAAGTATGAGCTATGAATAGAAAGCTCTATAAATTCAGACAGTGTAACATACATCTGTATAACAATTCTAGTCAAGTCAAGCAAGCTCGATAAAGTTTTCATGATCACTGGGGTATAAGTACATATATGCTCACGTTCCGAATTTGTTGATTCTCGTCAGTGCACCGTAATGTCCAACGATTACAAATCAACCACGTATCTATATTCACTCTGCACAGAAACATTAAAGTATTTATCATACACTAGCACGCAAATATACTAATACTTACACGACATACCTTAGCAAAGTAATTCAAGCATAGAACTTTATTACCGTTTTTGTCAACGTTGCAAACGCAGAAAAGTTCCCTCCTGTCAAGTCAGATTATATTACGCCGTAATTAGCATATTTATATCAAAATAAATTCAAATTACTCGACTAAAATTCAGGTATTTTGAATTAACGAAATATTACATGAGCTTTCATGTCGATATTTACATCTAATTACTGAATTTGAATTGTATATGATTTGTACTGTCAAAAATTTTAGAAATTTTTTTTTAATATTATGAAAATACTCATTGTCAAATCCTTCTGCAATTTTGTGCAGATTTTCAATGCTCAACCGATAAAAATCAATTAGTTTTTTCGTCATAATACAAATTCTGAATTTTTTTCCACTTGGGAAATAATGTAGGGTTCGGAATAAATGGAAATCCCAAGGGGTAATATCGAGCTAGTATTATGGGTGAGGCATTACCTTCGATCCCAATTAATTAATTTTTCCTTCTTGCGCAATGTATTGTCGTGCTGCAGAATAATAAATTTCCATTGGAACTCGCTGGCTACGTTTCAATCACAAATTGATTCATATATATTGAAAATTACCATGAAAAAGTATCGGGTGTTTTTTTAGAGTGATAGAACTTCAAATTGAAATTGAACATATTTAAATTAAGATTGAGGTCTAATATGTCCACCACGACTAGCTCTGAGAGACCGCATTCGACCAGACCAATTTTGGACCATTTTTTCGAGTAATTTAGGCCTTATTCCATAAATAATACGAGGTATGTTGGCTTCGAAAACGTCTATTGTTTCTGGTTTATTAGCATAAACCAATGACTTGACATAATTCAAAGAAAATAATCCAGTGGACTTATGTCGCATGATCTTGCAGGCCAATTAATTGGATCATTTCTCGAAATAATGTTATCGCCAAATCTTTCTTCCAATAAATCAATTGTTACGGTGGCAGCATGAGGTGTAGCATCATCATGTTGAAACCAAAACACTTCTGAATCGATACCATTCAAATTTCGAAACAAATAATCATTGATCATCAATCTGTAACGAGCACCATTCTCTGTGAAATTAGCTCCAGCATAGTTTTGAAAAAAATATGGACCGATGATGCATCCAGCGTGTAAAAGCACAACATACAGTGCATTTTTCAGGATGCAATGGAATCTGCAGAACTTCTTGAGGATTTGTTTTTCTCCATATACCGCAATTTTGCTTGTTAAAATAGCTGTTCAACCAGAAATGAGCTTCATCACTAAACATAATTTCACAATAAAAAAGTGGAACTTCAAGCTGTTCTAGGGCCCAATCAGCAAACAAACGACGCTTATTATGGTCAAGTGGCTTTAGTTCTTGAACTAGTTGGATCTTGTATGGATCTTCACGCAAAATTTCCCATGTGTTGGATGCACAGGGTCCAACTTGTTGTGAAAGTCGATGAATAAACAAATCTGGATCATCATTAACACTATGACTTACAGCAGCAAGATTTTCTTCTGTACGTACAGTTCTTTCTCTCGTTGTTATTGTTGCATCGAGTAGAGAAAATGTTGTCCGAAATGTATCGATAGTTCGACGAATAGGCTGCTCTGATGTACGATTATGTAAACCATAAATTTCACGTAGTGCTCTATGAGTTTGGCGAATAGAACACTGATTTTGAAAATAAATTTCAACAATTTGTAAACGTTGTTGTGACGTGAGTCTTTTTATGATAATTTGTCAATGCCTACTGAACAGAAATGTCAAAACAACATGGCTTTTGCATTCTGTCAAATCACAGTTATCCCTATCGAAAGTTCTTCACTCTAAAAAAACACCCATATTCGTTGAATCGAGAGTTACTAAATTATTTTCCCCGTGGATAACTCCTACAATAAAAAGCATGATGAAGTTGAGAAATGCTGCTCTATCTAGATATAGGCTTACGAAGAACTTAGCTGATTACAGTTATTATACTCATCTGCGAATGGTGTTGTTACTTCTGCTGTGCGAAGGGAGAAATGCAGTTTCATGTCATCTCGGGGTTCCGGATTTTTTTGGAAATCCTTCAGGACATTGCATCCTTGTTCACAGAATTTTGTGCCTGAGCGCTTTTCTAACCCTCATGAATTCAATGACTATTTTCGGTCGGTTTTTAGTCCTTCCAATTCTTGCCCGGAGCGAACCAGTTATTATAGCTCGAACAGATTTGATGCAAATAAAAAATTTTCGATCGGGTTTGCGACTACAGACGAGATAAAATCAGTTGTCTTGGATCTTCGTTCGAACGCTCTAGGGATTGATTGTATATCTGCTAGAATGCTTAAATTATCCCTCGGTGTTACTCTGCCCTTCATGACGCACATTGTTAATGTTTGCATTGAGTCTGGTTATTATCCGTATGATTGGAAGTACTCTATTGTGAATCCTATACCCAAGATCCCTAGTCCTTAGAGCTCATCTGATTTTCGTCCGATAAGTGTGCTACCAGCTCTGTCAAAGGTTCTGGAGAGGATATTGTTTCTTCAGGTTTATAAATACGTCACCGACAATGGAATTCTCACTGCGCGGCAGTCGGGTTTCAGGGGAGGTTACAGTACTACCACTCTTCTGCTGAACATCACTGATGATATTTAGCGATCTTTGGATAGGGGAGATGCCTCAATTCTCACCTTATTGGATTTCGCTTTGTGCTAAATTAACTTATATTGGTTTTGATGAAGCTGCTCTGAGATTTTTCAAGTCTTACCTTTTTGATAGATATCAGTGCGTTAAATTGCGTGATACATATTCAGATTATTGCCCCATAACTTCAGGGGTGCCACAAGGATCTGTTCTTGGCCCTCTGCTTTTCCTTATATATGTATGAGCAATTGGTGTTCTTAAAGGTAAGACCAGAAACAAAATTTTGTCTCCTTTAAATATTTATTTATTAATTTTAATGACTTTCGTATATCTGTTGGTTTATTTATTCCATTTGACATTATATATCGAGTTTTGATTATATACGTCTATTAAATATAAGCGGTGCTTGTTTTAGACAATAATTTAATTCTAAAAAATTTCTGAATAAAAAATTTTTTTGAAATTAAAATTGTAGAAGATAAACATATTTCAATTTGTTTTAATATTCAAATTTTATTATATTAAGAGTTTTCCAATAAGAGGTTTCATTTTGAATACCCCGTTTTCTTATATTCCAGGTGTGATATTTTGGCAAGATATGATAGGATTCGAAAAAATTGAGTATCCCTGTGCGTACCCAAAAACTTAATATTTGCATAGGAATACTGGAGAACTACATCATAGGGTAATTTTTCATCGATGGTAACCTAAACGCTGCCATATATCTGAAGGTTTTAGAGAATCAAATTATTTCAGCAGTTCAACCGCTACAAATTTCGATGAAGTCTGGTTTCAACAGGATGGCTACCCAAGCCACAACGCGAGAGTAGTCACACAATATCTCAGGACGTCTTTTTTCGGACCGTGTTATTCCTACAAATGATACTACGAAACTCAAGTCACTGTATATTCAGTATTCATTTTATTTCCCTTTACTATGACATAAATTTCAATTTGTGTCTTCCAGAGCAGATAAACATTGAAACCCAGTAAAACCAACAGCTCAAACCCTCATCGAACGTGAGAACTCATCGGAAACGGATGCCACTTGAAACTTTTCGTCGTAATAAACGAATTCGACACGAGATGACATCGAGATGAGGGAGAACAAGAGAGGCGAAGTAATTCTGAATCCATTTTATCTTCGAGTCCAAAGACAAATGGGATTACATCATGCACTTCTTACGGATATCCGGCCTGCAGCAAATCGGCAAACTTTTTTCGTAATTTCAATTTCTCGCCGGAGGTCCGAGAAGAAAACTCGAGGAAACTCGGCGAGCGAGCGTTCGCAGACGTTTCCGGCAAACTGTTGCTCGAAGGAGGCGATGCGGAGGCGTTCTGAGAAACGAACGAACGGGATTTAAAAATCAATTTGAATGTGAGTCAGTACTTGATAGAAGAATTTTTGAAATTCTGGTTATTTATCTCATCATGGGACATTATTTGGGGTGAATAAGTTTTGTTATTGTTTTTCCGTGTTCCGAGTACAAATAGTTATAGGTTATACATAACAACACGTTGATCATTTCTGTTCTATTTTGGATACTTTAAAGCTTACTTCAAGTTTATTCGTTCCAGGTTTTATCTTATTTTGGTGGGTTAAATTTTGATCTTGTTTTATAGTTGAATCTGAATTCAATACATTTCTGATGAGGTCAGATAGGCCGAAATAGCAGCTATCAAGTGTTCGAGTTCTCGTTCAATTATTTTTATTTGATCCTTTATTTTGATGATTTTAGATATTTTTTTAATAACCAATTTTAATATGAGTCAATACTTGATAGAAGTAAAAGTTAAATGACTTTAAATTCAGAATTATATATTCTAACTTCTACATTATATATTGAAACTATATACAAAAACTATCAAATTGATATCCTTATATATAATCAATATAAAATATTTTTCAATGTCTCGAAAAAAACCTTTCTACATCCCGACTTGAAATGTATTAATACAAAAGTATTAACAAAAACTATATAAGTATGTATATTAACATACAAATACAAGAAAATCCACACTATTCCAAATTTATCTAAAATTGTCAAAATAAAGGATCAAATAAAAATAATTGAACGAGATCTCGAACATTTGATAGCTATTTCGGCCTATATGACCTCATCAGAAATGTAATGAATTGAGATTCAAATATATAACAAGATCAAAATTCAACTTACCAAAACAAGATAAAACATGGAACGAATAAACTTGAAGTAAACTTTAAAGCATCCAAAATAAAACAGAAATGATCAACGTATTGTCACATATATTCTGTAACTATTTGTACTCGGAACACAGAAAAACAATAACAAAATTTTTTACCCCAAATAATGTCCCATGATAAGAAAAATGACCCGAATTTCAAAATTAATAAATAATTGAGGAATATATTGTGGATATAAAGACTCTATATGAAATTATTTCATAATTTAAAAAACCAATTTTAATGTGAAGTAAAATTTAAATGACTTCAAATTCAGAATTATATATTCTAACTTCTACATTATATATTGAAACTGTATAAAAAAACTATCAAATTGATATCCTTATAAATAATCAATATAAAATATTTCTCAATGTCTCGGAAAAACCCTTTTACATCCCGACTTGAAATGTATTAATACAAATATATTAACAAAAACTATATAAGTATATATATTAACATACAAATACGAGAAAATCCACTATTCCAAAATTATCTGAAATTATCAAAATAAAGGATCAAATAAAAATAATTGAACGAGAACTCGGAACATTTGATTGCTATTTCGGCCTATATAGCCTCATCAGAAATGTATTGAATTCAGATTCAAATATATAACAAGATCAAAATTCAACTTACCAAAACAAGATAAAACATGGAACGAATAAACCTGAAGTAAGCTTTAAAGTAACCAAAATAAAACAGAAACTATCAACGTGTTGTTACGTATAACCTATAACTATTTGTACTCGGAACACAGAAAAACAATAACAAAACTTATTCACCCCAAATAATGTCCCATGATAAGAAAAATAACCAGAATTTCAGAAATAATAAATAATTGAGGAATATATTGTGGATATAAAGACTCTATATGAAATAATTTCATAATTTAAAATTTAGAATTTGAAGTCATTTATTTTTTGAATAGTGGATTTTCTTGTATTTGTATGTTAATATACTGATATGGATTTATTTATATTGTTTTTTTTATATTTTTTATTTAAATTTTGATTCTGATTATTTAATCCATAATTTCACTTAAGATTATACAATTTGGTTTCAAAATTTCTCAGTTTCGAATGAATCTTAGAACATATAATTTTTATTAAAAATTGGTAATATTATTTAATTTTGATTTGTTTTCAAAGGGAGGGTTCAAATTTAAGTTCTCTAATTGAATTTTAAAATATTTTTATGGTCTTATGATATAACTAACCTTAATTCTAACGTAATCCTAACGTAGACAATGGTACTGAATTGTTTCAGCCGTTACTATTTGGTAGTTGATCATAATTAAAACAAATTGTAGAAATTTCTATGTTTTACTACCAAAAAAATGTCTATTGCACAGTTTCTTTGTGACTCGAGTTTCCGGGAATGAACTATCCCATCATCAGACAACTGAAGACCTAAAAGTGGTACAGTGGTATTTAAACAAAAGTGATAAATATTTTGAATATTTCAACAGATTCTAGGTAACACCTAATAGTGGTACAGAGGTTTACAATCGGAAAGTGATAAAAAACCGGGTGAAAAAAGAGGGGCCTTCTAACAGATATCGGAATGTCGGCAATCGACAAAGAAGGTTGTTAAACAGATGGTAGCCATTTAACTATATCAAATAAATTTTGGGGTCACATAGCTCCGTACAGTCATTCATTATTTTTAAGTTATTTTGTTGTACATCTCAAATATTTGGATTTACATAGCTCCCTACGGTCATCCATTATTTTTCACATTATTTTTATTGTGAACGAATTTGAGAATTTCAATAATCAAGTTTCTCTTCTTTTGAGTTTACATGTGAAATTTATTTTTTTCGACAAAAGTAAATCTTGAGAAAATTTTACATATAGATTCAAAAGAAAATAAACTTGAATATTGAAATTTTCGAATTCGTTCACAACAAAAATAATGTGAAAAATAATGAATGACTGTATGGAGCTTTGTAAATCCAAATATTTGAGGTATACAACAAAATAATGTAAAAATAATGAATGACTGTACGGAGCTATGTAACCCCAAAAATTATTTGAGGTAATTAAATAGGTACCATTTGTTTAACAACCTTCTTTGTCGATTGCCGACATTCCGATATCTGTTAGAAGGCCCCTCTTCTTTTTTAACCAGGTTTTTATCACGTTCCGATTGTAAACCTCTGTACCAATACTAGGTGTTACCTAGAATCTGTTGAAATATTCAAAATATTTATCTTTTTTGTTTAAATACCACTGCACCACTGTTAGGTCTTCAGTTGTCTGATGATGGGATAGTTCATTTCCCGAAACTCCAGTCACAAGAAAATGTGTAATATATATTTTTTTGGTAGTAAAACAGTAATTTCTACAATTTTTTTTTAAGTAGACAATGATTGTTATTTCTAAATTTCTTTCTGGAAAGATTAACAGTATTAAATTTTTAATAACTTTGGTAAGTTTGTTCATCGATTTATGATTGTTCCTTGTAATTGTCCCTTCTTCGTTTCAGGAATTACACTGGTTTCGTTTGAAGCAACACTTCTAGAACAAAATAAGAAGGAATGGTTTTTTACTTGATAGAAGGATTATTACAAATATGAAAATCAAAACAGATTTAATCTGTTGTCTTCTACAATTTTAATTTCAAAAAATTCTTTGAAGAGACTTTAAAAATTAAATTAATGTCTTTATAAGCACTGCTCATATTTAATAGACGTCAAAATTCATCATACAATATCAAACGGAATTAAGAAAAACCAACGAATACAAACTGTCAATTAAAATTAAAATATAAATAAGCAAACATTTTTTGTTTCGTTCCAGGCATGCGTAATGAACTCTTCAGACAAACTTACGAAGCCCTGTTTGTTACAAAATGTTGTTTTCCGATCCCATATGAATGAAAAATAACCCTCTCTCAAAAATATAAAACATAATTTCAAGAACTTCTCAAAAACTACTTTATTTGAAATATTCAATATATTTAAATAAATTACTTCAAAAAATCTCAAAACATGTAGCACATTCTCAAGAAATAATTAAAGTTACGATAAGATCAGTTCAACATTACATATAAAAAATATAGTAAAATCAAATAAACAATGTATAGACTTACTCGGTGAATCTTAGGAATACACGGCCCTCAATAGAAAATAAAAGTAAACACTTTCATAGATCCAAGGTACTTATGTTCCACGTTCACAGAATCATACAAAGCTTATAAGGCACTTGGCCTCAGTTAAAACCGTGCAACATTGTATAATGAATTTCTTTATTTAAAAAACCTAATATAATTATATATTATATATAAAATAAAATAAGAAGGAATGGTTTTTTACTTGATAGAAGGATTATTACAAATATGAAAATCAAAACAGATTTAATCTGTTGTCTTCTACAATTTTAATTTCAAAAAATTCTTTGAAGAGACTTTAAAAATTAAATTAATGTCTTTATAAGCACTGCTCATATTTAATAGACGTCAAAATTCATCATACAATATCAAACGGAATTAAGAAAAACCAACGAATACAAACTGTCAATTAAAATTAAAATATAAATAAGCAAACATTTTTTGTTTCGTTCCAGGCTTAAAGTTTCGTTAAAGTCTCTTCAAAGAATATTTTGAAATTAAAATTGTAGAAGACAACAGATTAAATCTGTTTTGATTTTCATATTTGTAATAATCCTTCTATCAAGTAAAAAACCATTCCTTCTTATTTTATTTTATATATAATATATAATTATATTAGGTTTTTTAAATAAAGAAATTCATTATACAATGTTGCACGGTTTTAACTGAGGCCAAGTGCCTTATAAGCTTTGTATGATTCTGTGAACGTGGAACATAAGTACCTTGGATCTATGAAAGTGTTTACTTTTATTTTCTATTGAGGGCCGTGTATTCCTAAGATTCACCGAGTAAGTCTATACATTGTTTATTTGATTTTACTATATTTTTTATATGTAATGTTGAACTGATCTTATCGTAACTTTAATTATTTCTTGAGAATGTGCTACATGTTTTGAGATTTTTTGAAGTAATTTATTTAAATATATTGAATATTTCAAATAAATTAGTTTTTGAGAAGTTCTTGAAATTATGTTTTATATTTTTGAGAAAGGGTTATTTTTCATTCATATGGGATCGGAAAACAACATTTTGTAACAAACAGGGCTTCGTAAGTTTGTCTGAAGAGTTCATTACGCATGCCTGGAACGAAACAAAAAATGTTTGCTTATTTATATTTTAATTTTAATTGACAGTTTGTATTCGTTGGTTTTTCTTAATTCCGTTTGATATTGTATGATGAATTTTGACGTCTATTAAATATGAGCAGTGCTTATAAAGACATTAATTTAATTTTGTAAAGTCTCTTCAAAGAATTTTTTGAAATTAAAATTGTAGAAGACAACAGATTAAATCTGTTTTGATTTTCATACTTCTAGAACATTCTGAAATTCACAGGCAACTTTGTTGATCTTCTTCTATATATCCAATTCGTTTGAAACTTGATTTATACTTGGAATATTTCCATTCACATTCAGGTAATGTAATATTTAAATAATGTTATTCTGATTTTCACAAATTTTTATTGCTTTGTTCACAACAATCGTTTCGCTATCACAGTATTGTTGTAAACATAACAATAAAAATTCGTGAAAATCAGAATAACCTTATTAAAATATTATTTAATATGGATTTTCACCAAGTAAGGACTGATTCATTTCAATATTCAGGTAATGTATTTTCGGGATTCAACTTCAAATCACAATAACCATATAATCTTCTTTTTTAGGTGATGATACTTTTGGGAACCTTTTAATTATGGACCGAGATGCATTCTACTAAGAAAATTTGGAGACTGACTACTGTTTTCCGTGCTTCTTCCTTTTACAGTTTTCATGAACATTTGAATTCCATAGCTATCTTAGTAATCTGTCAATCTTCTCAAAAATGATGCCTTCAATGATTATACAAATTTTATCATATTTCCTTCAAATTATTGTAGAAAATCAGTTAATTTTTTTATGAACAATTTAAACTTCAATTCTTGAAGTTTACATACTATTACAACTTTCTACACACCTACACATCTTCGAGGATAATTCCTTTTTACATGATTTGAACATTTCTGTCGTAGACACTATGTTTCTTTTAATTATTGAATTTTGATTAATGTTGTCTTATATACATGATTCTGGTGAGTTAGATTTCATTAAGGTTTTCCATTATTGAGTATTTCACTACGGAATAATATAATAATGATGAAAATATCAATTTCAACTTAGTTTTCAAGCATTTCAAGATAGATATTTTAATTCAAAATACTTCTATTCCTAGCAACTTTGGCTGTCCTAAACATTTCATATTCATGAATTGAATGCTCCCTGTGAATTCTGTCTAAAATCTTCAAAAGGATGAATGAATAATGTTTAACGTTAAAAAGAATTTTTACTCGACTGAAGGTTATGTATTTTAAATATGTTTTTCTTCATAATTTTGACATGTGAGTATTATTATAAGTTGAATTATTTATGTTTCTGACCGAATTGATATAAATATATTGATTTTGATCTATTTGTGTTCTAATGACTCAACTTATATACAAAGGTGAATCTTTTCCTTGCGTTGTAATTTTTCATCTTATAAGTTTTCAATAATGAGTCATTATAACTAGTTTACAAGATTTATTTCATAATATCCATGACAATACATACTTATATAGTTTTTGTTAATACATTTGTATTAAAACATTTCAAGTTGGTTTTTTTCGAGACATTGAAAAATATTTTATATTGAATATTTGATTTATTCAGTCTTTACTTGGTGGAAACTCATTTTAATTAAAAAAACGTAATACCTGAAGAAGCCACATCGTAGTAAAACAATTGTTGTAGTAGTACAAACATTTTTTTGGAAATAAATTACTGTCTCATACACATTTTTTTAATATTTTATATTGATTATATATAAGGATATCAATTTGATAGCTTTTGTATGAAGTTTCAATATATATTGTAGAAGTTGGAATATATAATTCTGAATTTAAAGAACGGGATTTAATTCGTAAAAATGCCTAGATACATCGCTCATCGCTAGAAAGGAATATTTTTTATTCTTCTGAAGTTTCAATCAACCAATATTCTCAACTGAATTCAACGAAAATAAATGTGAATTAATTGAATTTATTCTTGATGAAGGTTTATAATAAAGGGTCTTTCAACGGAAACGCCCCATTTTTAAATTGACATTACTCAAGCATGGCACTCATTGTTTATTTATGACATTGACAGTTGTATTTGTCAGGAAATAAATAGAGGTTTATACTTGATAGAAGGTATATATAATTATTCAAATATTTTAATATTTACAGATATATTCTGTTACCCTTCTACATATTTAATTTCGAAAAATTATATTGAATATTATAACTTCGAAACCGCTTAAATATATTATTACCAAATGTTTAATGTTATTATTATTAGCTAGCTGTTGCTTTGTTTGATTTATTTTGTTCAATAAAGTTGAAAACAAGTTTGTCTGAGGTTTTTCTTGTCACCCTGTAAACAGTAGACATGCTAGTTTCATAGCTTTCTTAGACGGTGACGCTAGGTCTTGATTCAGCCTGGGATTGTATGCTGTGTACGTGAATTCACGTGCATTGTTGCTGTTGTTTGGAAAAACAGTAGGGTCGCTATGTAGGGCGAATATGGGAGCGTGGCTACGTTGCATTCATTGGCATTAGAGCAATGCACTGATGAGCAGCCAGAGAGCTATGAAACATGCATGTCTGCTGCATATGCTCGGCGATCAACAAATCCTATTCAGCTTTATTTGAGTTTCTAACTATTATACGTACGTTGTAGTTCCCCTATTCTAACAACTTTCTATATACCATTCTCAAATTCGTGTTGACAGTTTCCAGCCAATAGATACGTTTAATTGCCTGGAGGTTGAGCATGCGAAATAGGCAGTGGCGTGACATAATTAATCTCTTTTGATGCACTATCGTATTACAGTTTTCCGAACAATGTCAATCCAATGAAACATGAACGATAAAATACGTACACGTCCTCCTACGGGAGAACTTATTGGAAACGCGGGATCAAGAATAGGCTATTATGGGAACGGCGTAATACGAAGTTTACGTCCTCCACATTATTATACTAATGAAAGTTGCCAGGTCACAGCCGCCTGTTGAATTTGTCGTACGTCAACATATCCCGTCGCAGTTGGCATAGTCGGGGTAAAAACTCCCACAGAGCGCTGGTTCCAGACATACAATAGAGTTGTGAACATGTTATTGAAGTTCTTCACAGGAGTTGGGACATGTGGAAAAAAGGACAGCTTAAAATACCTGTCGATATTTCGTCAATATTGAGAAAATCCATATACAATGTAGAACCCACTTATAGAATAAAATTATTTGTGTCCTTGTGTTAGAAAATTATGAAAAACATTGGGACAAGTCAACTTTTAAATTCAACAGTGCGCCTTTTAAACATGAATTTAAATATACAGGATTATTCGCACAAGTCCAGCATAGTCCGTTCTCTTTAATTTAAATGGAACACCTTGTATATTTTAAAGCTCCTTAATAACCTGATTATTATGAACCTGAACTATTATGAATAATATCTGATGAAATTTCGAAAGTATTTACAGGGCGACAAAAAAAACCTCGAACAAACTTTTTTTCATTTAACTTTATTAAACAGAAGAAATTGAACAAAAAAACAGCGAATAATAATGACATTAATTATCTGGTAATGATTTATTTGAGCGGTTTCGAAGTGGCTTCCTTTGGCGGCGATACGTAGCTCCAGACACTGTTGAAATTTTCGGCAGCTTTTCGAGGATTGCTTCAGCGACTCCAAACTTTTGTGGTGTTTAGCACTCGCCCTGAGCTCCAAAATCGACCACACGCTGTAGTCCATTAGGTTGAGATCCGGCGAGTAGGGCGGCCATTCTGCATATGTGATGAAACCCGGAAAATGGATTTTACACCAATCTTGCGTCATTTTCGCTTTGTGAGCCGGAACGTAGTCCTGTTGAAAGGTCCAATGCGTGTCGCTGAAGTGCTGCTGGGCCCACGGAAGTACTACGACTTCTTGATTGATTTTGACCCTTTGATCCACGAAAACCAGAGCGTTTTGCCGCTGGCGCAAATGTGTACGATAGAACTTTAAATTGAAATAAAACAAGTTTCATTCGTCACATCACCAAGAATAAAATTATTTAGAGCTTTAATTTCTATTATTCAAACTGAAACAAACATTTTAGCTAAATACGCTATTAAAAATAGCATCCAATTATGGACAATATTAAATCCATCCAATAGCCCAAAAATTGTATATTAATTTCTGTTGGTGTACAAAATGTATTTCCTAGTATACCTCCAATTGATACAATACAAATTGTAAAAAAAACTATTTATTTAATAAATATTTAATTTATTAATTAAAAATAATACCAATCCCATCGAAATAAATGATATACTTAATTGCCTGGAAATATGTCTTGAACAAAACTACTTTCAATTTAACGGAACCGTCTATATTTCTGACAATGGTTTCATAATGGAAAATCCACTCAGTTCAATTTTAGCTGAAATATTCATGGACGATCTGGAATAAAAAATACACCTGAATCCGATAAGCAAATATTTTCTTTATTGTTATAGATATGTAGATGACATTTTTTGTTGTTTCAAAGGCACCGACCGACAACTACATATCTTCACGAATTTCATTAATAAACTCCACCCAAAAATCAAATTCACAATCGAAGAGGAAAAAAGTATTAATTTTCTTGACCTCACAATAACAAGACTAAATAATTCACATGATTTTAGTATTTTTCACAAACCAACACATACAGAAATCACAATACATAAAACTTCAAACCACCCCACCAACCAAAAGATGTCAGTATATAATAGTTTTATTCATAGATTATTGAATGTCCCTTTGAATTCAGAAAATTTTTGAAAGAATTAAATATTATTAAACAAATAGCATCAAATAACGGTTACAATCCCTTTCTTATAGACAAAATGGTATCCAATAAACAAAAGAAAATGGCATTAAATCTCGTGTACCCAATCATAAAAGAGGAAAATACACAGAAATATTTTTCGTCATCTTATGTCAATGGATTAACTGAAAATATTGCTAAATATTTCGGAAGTTGTTTCAATTATAACGCGGCTTTTAAGACAATTAATAACCTTAGTACCCACATAAATAACAAAAAAGATGGAACAAATAAAGAAGATAAATCCGGGGTCTACAAGTTGACTTGCAAAGATTGCCCTTTAGTATACATTGGCCAGACTGGTAGATCATTCAAGAAACGTGTCCAAAAATACCAAAGGGGTTATATATCCATTTCTGTACATTCGACATATGCTAATCATCTTGAGGAATTCAGGCATAATTTCAACAATAATTATGAAATTATCCACGTTGAAAGCAAAAGTTCTAGATTAACACTTTTAGAATTTCTTGAAATCAACAGGTATAATGCCCGTACAATCCTTTTAAACGAACAAACAGATGTTGATAAGTCTATATTACTGAATATTTTTCCTTAATGGCATTTTTAGCGGCAAACTCCAATAAACACCTAGAGTTTTTATGACTTGTGCTTCTATTATTTGGTCACGTACCTAAAAATGTATTTGAACTCGGTTACACTGAATACCATCAGACAGTAATACCTGAGGAAGCCACATCGTGATGAAACAATTGTTGTAGTAGTACAAACATTTTTGTGGAAATAAATTACTGTCTCATATAAATTTTTTTAATTAAATTGAGTTTCCACCAAGTAAAGAGCGAATCAATCAAATATTTGAAATAAAACACATTTAAATTGAGATTGAAACCAAATTTTTTTTATTTAAAAGATAATTTTGTGACATTTATGTTTTAAAAATAATTTCCGGCATATGTCCACCACGTCTAGCTTTGAGGAACCGCATTCGATCAGACCAATTTTGGAGTACTTTTTCGAGTAATTCAGGTCTTATTTCATCGATAACACGATTTATGTTGTATTCCAAGGCGTCTATTGTTTCTGGTTTATTAGCATACACCAATGACTTGACATAACCCCAAAGAAAATAGTCCAGTGGAATTATGTCGCATGATCTTGGAGGCCAATTAATTGGACTATTTCTCGAAATAATGTTATCGCCAAATCCTTCTTTCAATAAATCAATTGTTACGCTAGCAGCATTAGGTGTAGCACCGTCTTGTTGGAACCAAAACACTTCTGGGTCGATACCATTCAAATTTTGAAACAAATAATCATTGATCATCGATATGTAACGAGCACCATTTACTATAACATTAGCTCCAGCATCGTTTTTAAAGAAATATGGATCGATGATGCCTCCAGCGTGCAAAGCACACCATACAGTGCATTTTTCAGGATGCAATGGAACCTGCAAAACTTCTTGAGGATTGTTTTCACTCCATATACAGCAATTATGCTTGTTTACATAACCGTTCAACCAGCAATGAGCTTCATCACTAAACACAATTTTACGATAAAAAAGTGGATCAACTTCAAGCTGTTCTAGGGCCCAATCGGCAAACAAACAACGCTAATTATGGTCAAGTGGCTTTAGTTCTTTAATCAGTATGGATATAGACCAAGATCTTTACGCAAAATTTTCCATATGGTGGATGCACAGAGTCCAACTTGTTGTGAACGTCGACGAATAGACAAATTTGCATCATCATTAACACTTTTACTTGCAGCAGCGATATTTTCTTCTGTACGTACAGTTCTTTGTCTTGTTGTTGTTGTTGCATCGAGTAGACAAAATGTTGTCTGAAATTTATCGATAGTTCGACGAATAAGCTGCTCTGATGGACAATTATGTAAACCATAAATTTTACGAAGTGCTCTATAATTTTGGCGAATAGAACACTGATTTTGAATTCAAATGTCAACAATTTGTAAACGTTGTTGCAGCGTGAGTCTTTTCATGATAATTTGTCAATGTTTACTGAACAGAAATGTCAAAACAACATGGCTTCTACCTTCTGTCAAATCGCAGTTATCCCCATCGAAAGTTATATCACTCTAAAAGAAACACCCGATACAAGAAATACGTTTTCAATCAGGAATTCACTATTTCAATGTGTATTGCAGATCTATCCATTCATTGGCATCAATACAGATTGGCTAAGATGCTGTAACTAGAAAAGAACCTTGACATAAAATCAACCACGTAGACAACGATGCAATAATCAGGATACCTGTAGCATGTTTCTGATAAATTATTATGGCCAATATAAAAGCTTTTACGGTCTGCCTGGAAGTTTACATAGTTGATCGGGTTTATGGGGTATTCAACCCTTTTAACGGTCTGTGAATATTAAATTACCATCACCTGAGTGGTCTCTGAGCTGACAACTGTATGGAAGATTATACCCAAACAAATCGAAACAATGGAGAACCGGGGTGAATGAATTCTCGTACTTACCGTAATAGCATGAATATTAGAGGGGTACAACGAAACAACGTTTTATTCTCGATACCACATATTCAGTAATGTCTGATGGACATACATGTTATTGGCCCACAAGGATGTAGCAAAAAATCCTAACTAGATGCACAGTGTCCAACTTGTTGTGAACGCCGAGGAATAGACAAATCTGGATTATCATTTACACTATGATTTACAGCAGCGATATTTTCTTCTGTATGTACAGTTCTCTGTCTTGTTGTTGTTGCATCGAAAATGTTGTCCGAAATCTATCCATAGTTCAACGAATAAGCTGCTCTGATGGTTGATTATGTAAACCATAAATTTCAGTAAGAGCTCTATAAGTTTGGCGAATTGAACACTGATTTTGAAAATAGATTTCAACAATTTGTGAACGTTATTGCGGCGTGAGTCTTTCAATGAAAATTTTTCAATGCTTACTAAACAGAAATGTCAAAACAACATGGCTTCTTTCTTCTGTCAAATCACAGTTATCCTTATCGAAAGTACTATCACTCAAAAAAAACACCCGATATTACGAATGTACTACGTTGTTGGCTCTAGGTGAAACGTTATAACAATTTTATTTAAAAAAATTCACACAATTTTTATGTTTCACGATTAATTCAGAATCCTGACACGTGTTTCTGCTTTCGACAATCATTCAAAGGGGTACGAAAAGGAACTAAATTTAAAATTGAAATGGTTCTTTCATTATACTTAGGACATCTATGCAATTTGATGGCGCATGGATATAACAGCATCATCCAATATAGGGGTGTTGCCAAGAACATTGGAAAATTTATTTAATTCTCCTTTTTCTCAATGGCTTTTTTGATTTAAAGAATCCTCAAGTAGTCCATCAATTTACCCTTATTCACATAGTAAAGTGACATCTTTCTCATTGAAAAGATGTCGGCTAGTGTCAGCCTTCTACATATTTAATTTTAAAAAATTATATTTATTATTATAACTTCAGGAATTGAATGATATTTAAATAAGGTTATTCTGATTTTCACAAACTTTTATTGTTATGTTTACAACAAGCGTTTCGCGATCACAGTAGCATCATCAGGCAAGATTACATTTTGAATAACTAAGCTTGTTTCCGAAATCCGTTGCTATTTATATTACAGAAGGTACAATAAATTTTTATTGAGCACTAAAAACCCAAAAACGGTCTCTGCAAATTCCAGCTTATCTGAATATATTTAATTATTATTTAATTCTATTTGTTCGTTAAGTAATATTCCAATTTTATTGTGTCTATTTATCTCTAGGGATTCTAAAAGATTTGAGGCATAACTTTTACTTTCTATATGTAGAATTTCAAAGTTATGGTTGAAAGAATGTCCTGTTTCTAACAAATGGTTGGAATATGTAGAATAACTTTTATTATTGAGGAAACTCTTCAAATGTTCACAAATTCTATGTCGGAAAGTTCTTCCAGTCTGTCCTATGTAAGCTTTAGGGCAATCACCGCAGGTTAACTTATAAACCCCCGATTTATCGTCTTTATGTGTACAGTCTTTATTATTTTTAATAAATTTACTCAAGTTTGAATTGGTTTTAAATGAAGAACTTCATTTAAAACCATTTATAAGTTAACCTGCAGTGATTGCCCTAAAGTTTACATAGGACAGACTGGAAGAACTTTCCGACATTGAATTTGTGAACATTTGAAGAGTTTCCTCAATAATAAAAGTAATTCTACATATTCCAACCATTGGTTAGAAACAGAACATACTTTCAACGATAACTCTGAAATTCTACATATAGAAAGTAAAAGTTATGCCTTAAATCTGTTAGAATCCCTAGAGATAAATAAACATAATAAAATTGGAATATTACTTAACGAACAAATAGATTTAAATAACTCGCCTCTGTTAAATATATTCAGATAAGCTGGAATTTGCAGAGACCGTTTTTGGGTTTTTAGTGCTCAATAAAAATTTATTGTACTTACTGTAATATAAATAGCAACGGATTTCGGAAACAAGCTTAATTATTCAAAATGTAATCTTGCCTGATGATGCTACTGTGATAGCGAAACGATTGTTGTAAACATTACAATAAAAGTTTGTGAAAATCAGAATAACCTCATTTAAATATTATTCAATATGGATTTTCACCAAGTAAGGACTGACTCAATTCAATATTCAGGAATTGAATTAAAGTCATATGAGCACTGCTCATATGAAACGACATATAAAATAAACATTCATTATAAGACATCCAAATGAGATAACAAAATCCAATAAATTCAAATTATTAACAAAAATCTTATAAATTAAATATTTTGAGTAGACAACAGATATCTTTCAAAAATGTTTAACATAATCTTAAGAATTTCATCATAAAACCATCCTACTTCATAATTATTGGATATCTAAGTTTCTTTTTAGAAAATCTCAAGATATGTAAAAACATTACTGAAAAACAAGTTTTAAGAGAGAATTAGCTTCGTCAGTACTCAATCATATTATTCAATAAAATATAACATCAATTAACAAAAAATATTTACTCTCCTTTAACAATCCATAAAGCGTCTTGGTAAATGAATACTGAACATTTAATGGAGTCCAACGTTGACTCGAAATAAATAGTTCTGTGGTTTACCATTGATCTTAAAGATTGAAAGGTAATTTAACGGCCTCTGTTATAGTACAAGGACCATCTGTATAAAGAATGTTAAGGAAACCAAATTATTATATATTACGAATAAAATATGGAGGTTTATACATGATAGGAGGTATATAAAATTATTTAAATATTTTAATATTTACAGATATATTCCGTTAGCCTTTACATATTTGATTTCAAAAAATTATATTTCATATTATAACTTCTCGCTTTCTGAAGATTTAAAGGTGAGTAAATATTTTTTGTTGATTGATGTTATATTTTATTGAATAATATGATTGAATACTGACGAAGCAAAATCTCTCTTAAAACTTGTTTTTTAGTAATGTTTTTACATATCTTGAGATTTCCTAAAAAGTAACTCTGATATCTAATAATATTGAATATTCTAAGTAAGATAGTTTTATGATGAAATTTGATTATGTTAAACATTTTTGAAAGATATTTGTTTTCATAAGATGGATGAGCAGAAAGAAAATCTTGTCTACTCAAAATATATAATTTATAAATATTTGATTGATTCGGTCTTTACTTGGTGGAAACTCATTTTAATTAAAAAAATGTATATGAGACAGTAATTTATTTCCACAAAAATGTTTGTACTACTACAACAACAACTGTTTCACCATGATGTGGGTTCTTCAGGTATTACATTGTACTGTCTGATGGTATTCAGTGTAACCGAGTTTAAAAACATTTTTAGGTACGTGACCAAATAATGGAAGCACAAGTCATAAAAACTCTCTTTTTTTCCGTAATGGCATTTTTAGCGGCAAACTCTAATAAACACCTAGAGGCTTGACCTCACTATAACAAGATTAAATAACTTACATGATTTTAGTATTTTTCACAAAGCAACACATGCAGACATCACAATAGATAAAACTTCAAACCACCCCACCAACCAAAAGATGTCAGCATATAATAGTTTTATTCATAGATTATTGATGTCCCTTTGAATTCAGAAAACTTTTTGAAAGAATTAAATATTATTAAACAAATAGCGTCAAACAACGGTTACAATCCCTTTCTTATAGACAGAATGGTATCAAATAAACAAAATAAAATGGCATTAAATCTCGTGTACCCAATCATAAAAGAGTCAATGGATTATCTGAAAATATTGCTGAATATTTCAAAAGTTGTTTCAATTATAACGCGGCTTTTAAGACGATTGATAACCTTAGTACCTACATAAAAACAATGAAGATCGAACAAATAAAGAAAATAAATCTGGAGTCTACAAGTTGACTCGTAAAGATTGCCCTTTAGTATACATTGGCCAGACTGGTAGATCATTCAAGAAACGTGTCTAAGAACACCAAAGGGGTTATATATCCAATTCTGTACATTCGACATATGCTAATCATCTTAAGGAATTTAGGCATAATTTATAAATAAAGAAAATAAATCCGGAGTCTACAAGTTGACATGCAAAGATTGCCCTTTAGTATACATTGGCCAGACTGGTAGATCATTCAAGAAACGTGTCCAAGAACACCAAAGGGGTTATATATCCAATTCTGTACATTCGACATATGCTAATCATCTTAAGGAATTTAGGCATAATTTATAAATAAAGAAAATAAATCCGGAGTCTACAAGTTGACTTGCAAAGATTGCCCTTTAGTATACATTGGCCAGACTGGTAGATCATTCAAGAAACGTGTCCAAGAACACCAAAGGGGTTATATATCCAATTCCATCAGACAGTACAATGTAATACCTGAAGAAGCCGCATCGTGGTGAAACAATTGTTGTAGTAGTACAAACATTTTTGTGGAAATAAATTACTGTCTCATATACATTTTTTAAATTCAATTTATAGGATTTTTGTTAACAATTTATATTTATTGGATTTTGTTATCTCGTTTGGATGTCTTATATGAATGTTTATTTTATATATCGTTTGATATAAGAAGTGCTTATATGACATTAATTAAATTCTTGAAATTATTAAATATAATTTTTGGAAATGAAATATATAGAAGGCTAACAGAATATATCGGTTAAAATTTAAATAATTTTATATACCTCCTATCAAGTATAAACCTCCATTTATTTTAGTTTAGTCTTAGATTTGTGATAGTGTGGGAGTGAAACATGGGAAATAAATATTTAGTGTTTTTTGGCTCTTTTTACAATAAGGGCTTACAGTAATAACAGTTGTACTGACGCAGGTCCTTTTGCAATTTTCATTAATTCGTTTTGATAATTTTTTGAAATTGTTGAATATTTGTTTATTGATACTACAATACATTCATTAATTTTATTATTATAAGTGTTACGCTAACCATCCAGAAACGATTGATGCCTTGAAACATGAAATCGAAAGTGCAATTTATGAGATTGGGCCCCTGTAAATTTGCAATGAGTTTATTGCAAATGGAATTTCTGTGTGATCGAAATTGCCTAAGATTTGTCGCTGGTTAGAAATATTGCCAGTATATCAAAACAGCCTGCGTATTTCGGAATCAACGTAAGATTTGATTCCCTAAGATATACTCAATATAAGAAGTCTGTGCGTAGAATTGGTGTTGGAATTATTATTAGATATAACTAATAATATAGAGCAACAAACTAGATGAGAGATAAGTGGACTGTATTAAATGTTGAGCCTGGTTTCAGGGATTGAAAGAATACTACAAGTATGGAAAATATATTGAAGTATAAGATATGTGTCATAAAATGATAATGTATACAAAATTAACTTACTGTACTTCTTCTGTGTGTCCTGGAAGCCACCGGTATAGTGGAACCGTTTGGGAATACTGACTAGTGGTTAATAGTGAATATTGAAGCAATAGTTGACTTGGTACATCAATAATTACATAAAATTTCATCTATGGTTTCTGTGGTTATTCTTCTTTCATAGAGCAATTGAGTTAAATTGGAAGCAACCACGGTAGAAAGATTATGCTTCATACAACAATATTGAAATACTATAGAATGTACATGCGCAAACACTTTGCGCATGAGATTACATGTTGTGGCGGCAGTTTGTGCCTTAACAGCCCCAAACAATCGGAAAATTGGGTCGATGAGATGGGGTTCTGTAGCCAGTCGTGGCGTTAATTTGAAGGATATTATCTTTCATCCGTAAATATCAAGATTCGACATTTCTGACGACCTCATAACTTTGAAAACATATTCATTGTTTTTCAACTGTAGATGATCAAAAATGCAAATTTTAAACGGCTCACCCCTAACAAACTCCTATGTAATGAATGGGGAACGAACCCGCAGCGGCTTTGTAACCGACTCTTCTCCAACTCGCTAAGCTATAGTAGTCGAAGAGAAATATAATCCTACAATAAATGCTAATTCGTGTAAACCACCCTTTGTGACGTCGAAACTGATTCACCCTTTTGTTGCAGGAATGGCCAATGTTCGTGACCGCCCGATGTGTTGATAACTTGATGGCTCTCGTAGGTGTCCTTAGTACTCGAGTGAACACGCAAACCGCATAGCCGCTTCAACGCAAAATAGCGAAAATAGAGTCGTCCAAGCTGCAGCAAATGAAAGAGACTTTCAAGTTCTCAATGCCAGCCACCACGATGTTTTCCAAATTCAAAAGTGGATTAGGGACGCAGAATTCCTTGGAGACTAATCCTATTGGGCAGTATTTTGAAATTGGAAAGCAGGTCGCATGCGCCGGACCCGAATTGGTGTGGAAAATACACGACGCGTATAGGAAAAGCGATGGAAAGGTTAGTACAGTATTATATCGACCTGGATGCAACAAGTACACCTACATATATTTGATTAATTCGATCTACGTCTGGATGAAATGCATGTTGATGAAAACGAACTTAATTTAATCTAAATTATGGCTTTGAAGTGTATGTACTGTCCTGGACTATATTAATTAATTGGAACGAAGTTCCTTATCGCGCGTTGCGAAAGGGGGCTAGATGGAAAAAATTAAGACCAAAAGTTGTAACGACACTTTTTGCAATAGTTTCAAGGCCGTGCGCGTGCACGTGTTTCCCTCTCTCTCACATAGAACGCAAGCCAGTTATTTTCTGATAATATTTAAATAAGGTTATTCTGATTTTCACAAATTTTTATTGTTATGCTTACAACAATCGTTTCGCTATCACAGTAGCATCATCAGGCAAGATTACATTTTGAATAACTATGCTTGTTTCCGAAATCCGTTGCTTTTTATATTACAGTAAGTACAATAAATTTTTATTGAGCACTAAAACCAAAAAGGATCTCTGCAAATTCCAGCTTATCTGAATATATTTAAAAGAGGTGAGTTATTTAAATCTATTTGTTCGTTCAGTATTATTCCAATTTTATTATGTTTTTTTATCTCTAGGGATTCTAACAGATTTAAGGCATAACTTTTACTTTCTATATGTAGAATTTCAAAATTATGGTTGAAAGTATGTCCTGTTTCAAACAAATGGTTGGAATATGTAGAATTACTTTCATTATTGAGGAAACTCTTCAAATTTTTACAAATTCAATGTCGGAAAGTTCTTCCAGTCTGTCCTATGTAAACTTTAGGGCAATCACTGCAGGTTAACTTATAAACCCCCGATTTATCATCTTTATGTGTACAGTCTTTATTATTTTTACTAAATTTACTCAAGTTTGAATTGGTTTTAAATGAAGTTCTTAAATTATATTTATTTTTGAGGTATGCAGCAATTTTCTCAGAAATACCTTTAGTGTATTTTAAGGAAATGTATTTAAAATTTTCTTTTATATTAGGAAACACCATATTTAAAGCTATTTTATTATTCTTATTCATCAACAATTTGTCTATCAACCTAGGATCATAGTCATTATTAACAGCTATTTGTTTAATTATGTTAAGTTCTGAAAAATAATTTTTTCGATTCATGGGAATATTAACTAATCTATGGATCATACAATTAAATGCTGATAATTTTTGATTTGAAGGATGATTTGATTTATTGTGTACAATAGAATCCGTATAGGTTGGTTTGTGAAATATTGAAAAATCATGTGAATTATTTATTCGAGTAACAGTTAAATCAAGAAAATAAATAGAATTATTATGTTCGGTTTCCATAGTGAATTTAATCGAAGGATGTATTTCATTGATGAATAAAAAGAATTTTTTTAAAAGTCTCTCTGTACCTGTGAAGAAACAGAAAATATCATCAACATATCTATGCCAATATAAAAAGTATTTCTTAAGGGGATTTTGGTGAATCTTAGTTTCAATATTGTCCATGAATATTTCTGCTAATAAAGGACTTAAGGGATTTCCCATAATCAAACCGTTTTCAGATTTATGAATTTTATTTTTGAATTGAAAATAAGACATTCCAAAATATCTTTTTTGATAATAGTATTACATCTGTTTTTGATTGATAGATTATCTACTAGTTCAATTGTTTCGTTTGGTGGTATACTCGGAAATAAATTTTGTACGTCAAATGAAATGAATTTAGCATTATGTGGTAAGTGGATATTCTTTATTTTATTTATTAGTTGTAGTAATTTTTTATCGAGTATTTAGCTTGGAATTTAGCTTCTTTTAAAATAATCTGAATAAGTTCTTTCGAAAGTTTAAATGAAGGTGCACTAACGAACGAAACAACTAATAGGATCTAACTCTTCAAATGTTCACAAATTCTATGTCGGAAAGTTCTTCCAGTCTGTCCTATGTAAACTTTAGGGCAATCACCGCAGGTTAACTTATAAACCCCCGATTTATCATCTTTATGTGTACGGTCTTTATTAGTTTTAATAAGTTTACTCAAGTTAAATGAAGAACTTCATTTAAAACCATTTATAAGTTAACCTGCGGTGATTGCCCTAAAGTTTACATAGGACAGACTGGAAGAACTTTTCGACATAGAATTTGTGAACATTTGAAGAGTTTCCTCAATAATAAAAGTAATTCTACATATTCCAACCATTTGTTAGAAACAGGACATACTTTCAACCATAATTTTGAAATTCTAAATATAGAAAGTAAAAGTTATGCCTTAAATCTGTTAGAATCCCTAGAGATAAATAAACATAATAAAATTGGAATATTACTTAACGAACAAATAGATTTAAATAACTCACCTTTGTTAAATATATTCAGATAAGCTGGAATTTGCAGAGACCCTTTTTTGGGATTTAGTACTCAATAAAGATTTATTGTACTTACTGTAATATAAATAGCAACGGATTTCGGAAACAAGCTTAATTATTCAAAATGTAATCTTGCCTGATGATGCTACTGTGATAACGAAACGATTGTTGTAAGCATAACAATAAAAATTTGTGAAAATCAGAATAACCTTATTTAAATATTATTTAACATGGATTATCACCAAGTAAGGACTGATTCAATTCAATACCAGTTATTCTCGTTTCGTCTTTCTATTTCGTATTAAACAGTGTGATGTCGCGACGATTTTTTTTGTTGAGTGTATACAGGTATACTGCTCTTAAAATTATTATTACTATTATCATCTGAAATGTTACATTTGTACAGATCTCTTTTTAGATTTGTCAAAGTATTGATTATTGATGAAATCAGCATGATCAGTGTAGAACTGTTACCCAAAATTGATTTACGCTTAAAACAAATTACCGCAAATCATAATGTTGATTTTGGCGGCATTGACGTCATTTTAATTGGTGATTTACGCCAGGCGCCATCATTAAGGGCAACATTGGTATACAAACCTATTAAAATGACAATGGTTGGTCCACATTTATGGCGAAGTCTTAAATTTTTTGAACTAACGCAAATCATGAGAAAGGCATTAATGCTGCATTTTCATTGATACTTACAAAGATTGGCGATGGTGAAGTTTTGGAACAGTTTCAATTAGAAATTATCGAATCAAGATTTTTCAAAAAAGAAGAAACTCAACAATTAAGTCCTCATGGTGTTCGTTTAGTTTATACTAATGTCGCTGTAGGCAGTTACAACAATTCAATTTTGCAAGAAACTCTAGATAAAGTCATCCCAATAGCAAAGGACATAATAACTGGATCTAAAAATCAAGAACAAGAAGCCTCTTTTACTGTTTTTGCCAATGGTATTCCAATTGCAGTCTTCCAAAGTGTGAGGATGTTACTGGTTTCAATTATAGAATTAATGATATTCATGATTATACAACCAATAAAGGGACTTGCGTCCTTTTGCCAGTATGAAATACATTCTTTTGAAAAGGCCAAACTTCAAGGAAAATCATATAAGTTATCTGCAACAAAAAATATCCTTTAGCACATGGTCGAAATGATGACGGTTATTCTTCAATTTAACATCTCTTGATTTCACGAAATATTTCAAGTTTTTCCATAAAATCAATTATACTTCAGTTATCCCTATAGGCTCATTGAATTTGACCACATATCTGGAAACAGCATTGAATTTGATACAAGATAACAAGCTCCGTGTGCCAAAAAGTTCTTATTGCGGGCGTGGTAAGGAGATAAATATGACGGTTTTGAATTGAACAAAATGAGTCATATTTTTCCAATAGTTTTATCAATGAAAAATTATTGAATATGGACATGATTTCTTTTCAGAAAATATTCCTCATTTAGTCTGTTTTCGAATGACATTTCAACTGCTTGTCAACAGCCATAATATCATGGCTAAGAAGATAACAACGAAAAGTTGAAATATTCCAAACCTGAATTTGCTTTATCTTGAAGCTTCTTGTGATTGAATATCAAAGTAAACATTGAATTGAAATCTGACAATTTCTGTCGCTTGTTAATTTTGGGAATTAGTACGTTTCCTTGAATCTAACGAATTAACTCAATTTATAATAAGTATTGTAGAGAAATATTCTGAAATTCTCTTTGGGAAGTTTGTAGCCATGACTTCGAAGTCTCCCGTGAGTATTAACTTGAAGAGGGTGCTTAAATTTACCCCAAATGAATTATGGAGAGCACGAAAGGTAACAATGAGATCATATTCACGAAGGAAAGTCTCTCCTACCAGATCGGATGCAAGATCCCATAAGGAAGGCGTGTTCCTCTACGTTGAACACCCTCCAACAATGCTGTGTCCTTATTCTGCGCCGGTCACCATACCTAACCAGCAATCTCCAAGATTGGTCGAATATACATCTTGTACAGGGCAGCACAAGCTAATGGATTATATCTTCCAAAAGCCTTCTGTTTAAGAAATAGAGACCTCTGTCCAGAGAGTATGATCAGACCAGCTCAGATTCTCAGTGATGATTCCACCGAGATCACAATGGCTACTACAAGCGGTGATGGCAACATTGTCTAGATAGTATCGACTGCGAGGATGTAGAACAGCACGTTTTCTCAGATTGAGGGGCAACTCCCACTCTTGACGCCACGGGCTCAACGCTTCCAAGTCCTGCTGCAGCTCATTAGCAGCGTTGTTTGGATGCCGAACAATTTGGTGTCATCGACAAATTGTGATCAATAAGATAGAAGCATCTTTGGTAAATCCGATATATAAAGGAGGAACAGAAGTGGCCCCGATACAGATCCCTGAAGAACTCCACTCAGAATACGTTTAGATGCGTAGAGAGCCCTGCCTACACGAACTGGAAAGACTCGATGATTGAGAAATACCTCAATCCACAGCAGGCCCCATTCAGAGACTTCGACCATAGACTGAGACATTCAAGAACGTTCGTTATCACTGAACGTCCCGGGAGAAAGCCGTGTTGACAATTCGGTATGAGGCCATTTTCAAGTGCGAAATGAAGGACTTTCTCGTGGATAATTTTCTTGCATATCTTTAGGACAATCGCAGCCAAACTGATGGGACGGTAGTTAGCAGCATCAAGCTTGTCACCCCCCTTGAAAACCAGCGTCATCAATGCACTGTGCTAAGCTGAAGGTAGGCTAGAAGACTCAAAAGAACGTGTAAACATGATAGAAAGGGGATATGATAGTGGTTTAGCACATTTCTTCAGTAATTCTGCAGAGAAGCCATCAGCACCGAGCGACACTGAGAGCCAAGTGGTGTGCTCTAACAATCGGAGGTAAAAAACTTTCAGTTGAAATCTCAGACGGATTAGGTAGTTCAGTCGGTTTGGAAGGGTTATTAGTGATGTAGCGACCTTCCTCGCCCCACGCCCAGCATTCTGCTTTGCTCTGCTGCGGCTTGTTGACGTAGCATATAGATGACGCTACCGCTTTCTGAGCTTATCCTCCACGCCTGGTTCAAGTAGGGTAAAGTACACAGTTTTCGACGACCGTTCCAACGTGGACGCCCCCCATTGCATTAGAGCTTGGCGCGCTGGGGGCACTTGTCAAGACTAGTTTCATCCCAGTGAAATGAAGGGTTAAGTCTTGGTGCCTCACATAATGCCACTTGCGCCAGTCACTGGACCCGTGTGGTGGAAGGTCAACCGAATGGAGCTCTAGTTTCACCGTAAGGTGGAATGGAGGGCTGAGCCGCGTTGATCAACTCAGTTAAAAGGGGATCCGTCGAAGCACAGGGACTCTCCCTTAAAACTTGCGTACTCTACCCTATTACAGGAAATTTCCGGATTTTTCTGTCCAATGGCCGAGTGCGTTATGTAGCATACTGGGTAACCTCGGGAAGGTGGATGCTCACAGGTGGTGCTTGTACCGCCTGGCCACCCGATTGGTGTTGAACTCGAGGAGGTAGTGGTTGAAAGCATGCTGGACTAGGGAGGTATTTCGTTTATCTGTTCGCAGACACTCATGTTCGGGATATTCTCATGAAATGTCTCAGGGTTTAGCGGGACTTGACGGTCCGACCGATCTCGTCCTGAACCTGGATCTGTGTGACGTTTCATGGTTTGTGGATCTCGTACCAGGATGAATTGAAGCATTCGTTCGGGTAGATGGATAAGAAGCCCCTCCAACGTGTGAGTTGCGTCCTAAACAACTTGGATACTGAGCATGCAGAGCCATTAGAGTTTTGATAATGCTTCGCTGCTACCAGTCAGAACGTTGTAGATTTTCGAACTGAAGCCCAAACTGGAAGCCGGTGCGTTCATCTCTTCGGAGGGGTTCTCACCACGCGCGATGATAAGGAGTAACCCTTATTACACTTTCTGCCTCTTGGGGCAGTCTGTGAAGACTGCTAACTAGTCACTTGGTGAAAGAGCTACACTCACATGCCAATACATTAACTGGTAGAATTCACGTTTCGACGTGGAATTCAAGGTCACAGGCAAACGTGCGCACCACGGCTGTCTGAAGAGTTCACGTGCGCATGCTCAGAACGTAACGCCGCCTTCTAAATTAAAAGGTAGAACTTCTTCACAACACCGCATTCCTTCAGAGCGTCATTGGTGACCCCGACGAGATGTCCTAATTGCCCCATCCTATTTCTGAGGTAACTTTCGTTCCACAGTTGACCCCGCTGGATATAGCACCGCGTCCAGCCCAGCGGCGGACTGTTTCCTTGCCTGATCCCAACACCCAATTCCGTTACCCAATCGACAGTCACTGGAGCCAGTGATCTTGTGTTCCACGTCGGAACGGTCGTCGAACGCTGTGTACTTTGCCCTACTTGAACCGGGCGAGGACGATGAGCTCGGCACTCAAGAGTTAGCATCCTCTTTATGCTACGCCGGCAAGCTGGAGCAGAATTCTGGGCGAGGGGCGAGGAAAGTCGCTACAGTGCATCCAGGAAATGAAGGGAAAAAGCAATCTACCAGCACACTCGCAGACTCTTCAGGACTAGAGCGAGGTTGATTATCATAGTTGAGCACAAGCGGGATCTACTTTCGAGTTCAGGGTTGATCTCAGGTATTTAAAGAATTTTTTGTGATCCTTCGAACTGATCAGATTAAGTTCGTAGTTCTTTCTAGTATTTTCAATAAGAAATGAAAGAGAATCCGAGAAATGCCAATGGTCATTGTAGTCCTCCAACCGCTTGTGACGTAAATAGCGCAGCCATATTGACTTTGTTGTTTTATTTAAAACTAAAATCCTACCATTCGTAATTGAAGACCCTTTAAGATAATACTGAATAATATTTCAAACAGAGGGAGTTGTTTGTATATTTTCTCGGGGAAATAATAACAACCCTGTGTCTAAAGTTCGTCTACTCTAATAATATGGAATCCGCGATTCGGTTAATTCTGGTACAGCCATACTCAATCACGCCTAATAAGTTCTTAACTTATTAAGGTGATCATCACATGGTTTGCCATTAAACTGGTTGATTGCTCCCATCGATATAGCCCTACGTCAACATATTAGATTCACGAACCCTTGTTATATTCACCTACACGAAATTCTATAGGCATTCTGATGGACCTACATCGAGATTGTTGACGCATACATTCTGAACACTAATGAATTTCTACACTGACATATGCTGATATGATTTGAATGAAGGGATGTCCGAATTAAGGACTTCGGATGACTGATTGTCGAATGTTATATCAGTGTCATGTAATGCAATTAAAATTACATACTATATCCATCAGTTATTCGTCGAAAATGATGACCGGAAATATTCTGAGTAATTACTGGAAGGAAATAAAGCAAATTTAGCTATTTTCGAGTGTAGATGTAACAAACTGATAGGGAAAATAGAACTAATGGAAATTGGAACAAATTTGCTGAGAACATAAGTAGTCGTACCAGTGAATCGCTATAAAACCATGTGACTCGAATTTCAACTTGATAACATCACTATTGAAAAGATGTGTTCCAGCAAGATGGCGCTACCTGCCATCCAGCTGATGCTACGTTCGCTCTGCAGAAGGAAGAGGATCGCCTCATAGGTCATGTGATTTGACAAATTTGGATTATTTTCTTTGGGGCTATGAGAAGGCATAAGTCTATGGCAATAATCTACAGACTTTGGATCACTTGAGAGAGAATATTGGAGAGATACAAACAGAATTATCACTCTTATAACTCTAGATTGTCCACACTTTATTACTGCCGAAAATGAAAATAACGTCGCTGACTGTTCAGGTAACATAAAAGATAAGTTTGGAGGGGAAATTGACAAAGGTAATGATTTATCAGGTAAAGTTCAGTATATGTTAAATAATTATACAAACTGCAACCGAACTATAAATATTGGGTGTTTTTTTTAGAGTGATAGAACTTTAAATTGAAATGAAACATATTTAAATAAAGATTGAAGCCAATTTCTTTTTATTTGAAAGATAATTTTATGACATTTATGTTTTGAAAATAATTTCCGGCATGACTAGCTCTGAAGAACCGCATTCGACCAGACCAATTTTGGACCACTTTTTCAAAGTAATTCAGACCTTATTTCATCAAAAACAGGAGTTATGTTGGCCTCCAAAGCGTCTATTGTTTTTGGTTTATCAGCATAAACTAATGACTTAACATAACCCCAAAGATAATAATTCAATGGAGTTATGTCGCATGATCTTGGAGGCCAATTGACTGGAGCATTTCTCGAAATAATGTTATCACCAAATCTTTCTTTCAAAAAATCAATTGTTATGGTAGCAGCATGAGGTGTGGCACCATCTCGTTGGAACCACAACACGCCTGGGTCGATACCATTCAAATTTTGAAACAAATAATCATTGATCATCGATCTGTAACGAGCACCATTCACTGTAACATTAGCTTCAGCGTTGTTTTTGAAGAAATACGGACCAATGATGCCTCCAGCGTGTAAAGTACACCATACAATGCATTTTTCAGGATGCAATGGAACCTGCAGAACTTCTTGAGAATTGTTTTCACTCCATATACTGCAATTTTGCTTGTTTACATAGCCGTTCAACCAGGAATGAGCTTCATCACTAAACACAATTTTACGATCAAAATGTGGATCAACTTCAAGCTGTTCTAGGGCATAATTAGCAAACAAACGACGCTTATCATGGTCAAGTGGCTTTAGTTCTTGACCCAGCTGGATCTTGTCTAAGTGTAGACCAAGATCTTCACGAAGAATTTTCCATGTGGTGGATGCACAGAGTCTATCTTGTTGTGAACGTCGACGAATATACAAATCTGGATCATCATTAACAATATGACTTACAGCAGCGATTTTTTGTCTTGTTGTTGTTGTTGCATCGAGTAGAGAAAGTGTTGTCTGAAATCTGTCGATATTTTGACGAATAAGCTGCTCGGATGGACGATTATGTAAACCATAAATTTCACGAAGTGCTCTATAAGTCAATGGTTACTAAACAGAAATGTCAAAACAATATGGCTTCTATCTTCTGTCAAATCACAGTTATCCCTATCGAAAGTTTTATCACTCTGAAGAAAACACCCGATACAGGTATAGAAAAGATAATCGGACACATAGGAAATTCAATTTTTCCTTTTCTTAAGTTATAACTGCTTCAACGAAAGTTCGAAAATTATAACGTTGATGAAAATCTCGCGTTCATTGAACCTGAGATAATATAGGTAAAAATATAGGGAAGTGGTCTAATATGATTTTGGGAGGTCTGAAATCTCATAATCCTGACGCTCAAGCCCGAATCTGGCTTTCTACGGGCCCCTCTTCCGGATTACAGCCTAAATTGCTTTTTGATAGCGTAAATTTGATTTGACAAGAGATCATGTGATATTAGAAACATGCAGGAAAACGTAATTTATTGCAATTTGAGATTCGAGTACACTGGAGTGTTTTCGAGCAAGAAGAGCGCTGAAAATGAAATTTAATTTTATTCGCAATTGGTTCCCGGATTTGAAATACTTCTATGGAGCACTTGGAATTTCACACTTGAAATAATTTCTGCGTGAACCTCAAGGTTTTATTCGATATGTCTCGGATTGTCCGATTTAAGTCAAATCTTGTCTTGTCCCATAATCTATTTCCATTCTAGAGGTAACTAACTCCATAATGCCTCTCTCAAAGAAGCCTTGTATCGGGTGTTTTTCTCGAAGTGATGGAACTTGAAATTGAAATAAAATACATTTAAATTAAGATTGAAGCCAATTTTTCTTTTATTTGAAAGATAATTTTATAACATTTATGTTTTAAAAATAATTTCCGGCATATGACCACCATCACTAGCTCTGAGGAACCGCATTCGACCAGACCAATTTTGGACCACTTTTTCGAGTAATTCAGGCCTTATTTCGTCTATAACACGAGTTATGTTGGCTTCCAAAGCGTATACTGGTTCTGCTTTATCAGCATAAAAGAAGGACTTGACATAACCCCAAAGAAAATAATCCAGTGGAGTTATGTCGCATGATCTTGGAGGCCAATTAATTGAGCCATTTCTTGAAATAATGTTATCGCCAAATCTTTCTTTCAATAAATCAATTGTAACGGTAGCAGCATGAGGTGTAGCACCATCTTTTTGGAACCAAAACACTTGTGTGTCGATACCATTCAAATTTTGAAACGAATAATCATTGATCATCGATCTGTAACGAGCACCATTCACTGTAACATTAGCTGCAGCATAGTTTTTGAAGAAATAAGGACCGATTATGCCTTCAGCGTGTAAAGCACACCATACAGTGCATTTTTCAGGATGCAATGAAACCTGCAGAACTTCTTGAGGATTGTTTTCACTCCATATACGGCAATTTTGCTTGTTTACATATCCGTTCAACCAGAAATGAGCTTCATCACTTAACACAATTTAACGATAAAAAAGTGGCCCAATCAGCAAACAAACGACGCTTATTATGGTCAAGTGGCTTTAGTTCTTGAACCAGTTAGATCTCGTATGGGTGTAGACCAAGATCTTTACGCAAAATTTCACATGTGGTGGATGCACAGAGTTCAACTTGTTGTGAACGTCGACGAATAGACAAATCTGAATCATCATTAACACTATGACTTACAGCAGCGATATTTTCTTCTGTACGGACAGTTTTTTGTCTTGTTCTTGTTGTTGCATCTAGTAGAGAAAATGTTGTCCTCAATCTATCGATAATTCGACGAATAAGCTGCTCTGATGGACGATTATGTGAACCACAAATTTCACGAAGTGCTCTATAAGTTTGGCGAATAGAACACTGATTTTGAAAATAAATTTCAATAACTTGTAAACGTTGTTGCGGCGTGAGTCTTTCCATGATAATTTGTAAATGCTTACTGAAGAGAAATGTCAAAACAACATGGCTTTTACCTTCTGTCAAATCGCAGTTATCCCTATTGAAAATTCTATCACTCTAAAAAAAACACCCGATATCAATGAGTCTGTGGGAAATCCTCGATGGTCAATACACTATTGAACCAGTTTTTCCAGTGTACTGTCTTATGAAGCCCCAATTCTTATCATTTACTCTGAGACCCCGAACAAAAAATTTTGAAATCGGATAAGCATATACTCATACGTGTGTTCATCTTTTATATCAGTCAGAATTTTCGAAAAATCAAAAAAGATCCATATTTATTTTACTTCCTTCGCTGATAACTTAACATATTTAATGAAAGCCCATAACTCAGATTATTTGAACCTCCTCTCAAGTTTAATCGATTCGTTTGTGCGCCAATTCTAATCAAAATTTGGACATACACGTTGGAGGATTCTGTATAAACTCCAGTAGCAATTTTCCCTGAATTCACTTTGGTGTGGTTTCCATCAACAATTCTGATTAGAATGTATTTGTAGCAGGAATAAATGAATGCCCATCATGAAGGCGTGTTACCTCTCGCAATTGTGTTTGAATTGCAGAGCAGTGTGGAAGACAAACAAGAGTTTCACCATTCATTTGCCATCAGTGAATGACGTGACTAACATTGGTTTTTTAGCTAATAGGCTGGTAACATACTGCGGCATATTGTGTGGAAAAAAACTAGTAAATCTAACACAGATGTTCATTAGCATGATATCTGTGTCCGTTTTTTATCTAAGTGTTTCTATTGGAATAATGATATATTATCTATATTCGTTATACACAGAGACACTAAGGTATTAATCATACACTAGCGCCATCTAGAGTATGCAAACATACTTATAAGACATACCTTTGAGAACTAATTAAACTGAAGAGATGTACTAATATGTCAAGAAACAACCGGAAATTTTCAATTAAAACAACATTTTTACATTTAATCGTCAAAATTTATTGGGTCGCCTTCAAAATAGGCTCCATTTGCTCCAATACATCTATGCCAACGGCACTTCCAATTATCGAAACATTTTTTATAGGCGCTTTCCGGGATGGACTTTAGCTCTCGCGCCGAATTTTGTTTTATGGCTTCAATCGACTCAAAACGAAGGGGCAATTTCAGTTTTGGGAAGAGGAAAAAGTCGCAGGGAGCCAAATCCGTTGAATACGGTGGTTGCTGAAGCACGTTTGTTGAGTTTTTAGCGAGAAAGTCAGTCACAATCGTAGCTCGGTGAGAAGGCGCGTTATCGTCATGCAAAATCCATGAGTTGTTCGCCCACAAATTTGGCCGCTTCTTACGGATACGCTCACGCAAACGTTTCATAAAGCCTAGGTAATACTCCTTGTTTACCGACCCTCTGGAACGAATTCGTAGTGCACCACGCCACGGATATCGAAGAAAACAATGAGCATCACCTTCATTTTCGAGCGGCTTTGGCGTGGTTTTTTCGGTTTCGGCTCATTTTTTGCCACCCATTCCGATGATTGCTGGCTTGTTTGCATATCGTACTCGTAGACCCAGGTCTCATCACCAGTTATAATGCGTTCCATGAATGTAGAATCGGAATTACAGCGATCCAGCATGTCTGAAGCAACCTGTTCGCGATGACTTTTTTGAAGAAAATTCAGGTCTTTCGGTACGAGTCGTGCGGCCACCTTTCTCATGCCCAAAATATCAATCAAAATCGTACGTGCGGACTCGTGGGATATCTAGATCATGTGCTATCTCTCTCAAGCTGGTACGACGGTTTTACAGCACCCTTTCCTTAATTTTATTGACGTTATCTTCGATCGAAGCCGTCGATGGGCGACCACTTCACGACCGTCCTTGAAGGCTCTGTGCCACTGATATGCACGAGTTTTCGATAGAGCATTATCACCAAAGGCCTTTTGCAACATTTTCAATGCATCGGCACACGAAAATTCATTTACAACACAAAACTTTAAACAAATTCTTTGCTCAACGTAATCACCCATAGTAAAAATCGGCACGCACTCTGACATCGACTGACTTAATCAGCTGTTGCAAACACACTAGTTGACAGATCCCGCTCAAGCTTGGCATAGTAATTAAGGACAGTGGTACCAACCCAGGAAAAAAAAATTTTTTGAATCTTTTTTTTATTTCAAAAATCTTTATTAGTTTTTGAGATATTTACAAAAAACTAAACCGTCTTTTTTTCAGTTAATTGTTAATAACTTTTGCAATTTTTGCAAGCGGAACTTCCATTTTTTCAAAAATCATCTAGATGCCATTCCGGATCGAATGATACCTTGATCATAATTTTCGGAGACTGCTGAAAAAAGTTGACCCAAAAGGCACTTCTTGACTAGACTATTTTTTTAGGTATGTAATATTATTCCTTACAAATTGAATAAATGTTATATTCTATATTATTACCACCTCACGTTATGTGAATTGCTTTTCAAATTAGAACCTACAAATGGTCATATTCAAAACAGCTATTATAATTGCGAACATGTTTTCAGTTGTAGTGTAAATGAAAACTTGCGTATCGGTTGAAACATTACATGAAAACATTCAACAGTTGTTCAATTACATGAATTTAATCAAATATGGGAGAATTTTCATATAATCGCTTTAATGAGGCGAGCATAAATTCCGAAATAATATTCATAATTTTTTAATGGAATAACAAATTTAACCCTTTATGGGAAGTTCTGTTAAATCCACTGCTCGTGTTTGAGTGCTAGTTGTAGAATAATAAAAGTAATTCTACATATTCCAACCATTTGTTAGAAACAGGACATACTTTCAACCATAATTTTGAAATTCTACATATAGAAAGCAAAAGTTATGCCTTAAATCTGTTAGAATCCCTAGAGATAAATAAACATAATGAAATTGGAATATTACTTAACGAACACATAGATTTAAAGAACTCACCTCTCTTAAATATACTCAGATAAGCTGGAATTTGCAGAGACCCTTTTTTGGGTTTTAGTGCTCAATAAAAATTTATTCTACTTACTGTAATATAAATAGCAACGGATTTCGGAAACAAGCTTAGTTATTGGAAATGTGATCTTGCATGATGATGCTACTGTGATAGCGAAACAATTGTTGTGAACATATCAATAAAAATTTGTGAAAATCAGAATAACCTTATTTAAATATTACTAAAAACGGTTGTTGGTGAATTATTTTCAATAGGAACAAACTCAAGTATATTAATATTGAGTCATACAATTTCAAAGAGGAGAAGAAATAAACAAGACAGGATTTAAATAAACCGTGGATGTGTGTCCTTAATAAACTTTACCTGATACAGCTGCTTCATATGAGAGGAACAAATTCTATTCTAAAAAAAATTCTTCATGAACTTGAAAAATCTTTTCTAAAATAAAGCAAATTTTCCACATCAGCGTTTGAAACTCCCATCCAGACTCTTCAGTTAATTTTTGAATGATAAATAAGAACACATCTGTTTGATTGATTCGGTGGAAACTCATTTTAATTGAAAAGTATATTAGAAACAGTAGTTTAATTTCCACAATAATTTTTAGAATACAACAATTGTTTCATTACGATGTGGCTTCTTCAGGTATCTACATTCTACTGGCTGATGGTGTCCAGCATAATAGAGTTTAAATACAGATAAGTACGCGACAAAATAATGGAAAAACAAGTAAAAAAAAATTTAGTGTGTTTATTGGAGTTTGCCGCTAAAAAACGCCATTAGGGAAAGATATTCAGTAAGGGGGATTTCTCAACATCTGTTTGTTCATTCATAAGGACTTTACGGGCATTGTACCTACTGATTCCAAGAAACTCTAAAAGTGTTCATCTAGAACTGAGGCTCTCGACGTGGATAATTTCATAGTTATTGTTGAAATTGTGCCTGAATTCCTTCGGATGATCAGCATATCTCGAATGAACGGAATCCGATATGCAACTTCTTTAGTGTTCTTGGATTCTTTTCTTGAATGATCTACCAGTCTGGCCATTAAATACTAAAGGGTAATCTTGCAAGTCAACTTGTAGAGTCTAGATTTATTTTTTTTGTTTGTTCGATCCTTATGGTTTCTTATATAAGTACGAAGGTTAATGATTGTTTCAAAAGCTGCGTTGTAATTTAAACTATTTTTGGAATATTTAGCAATATTTTCAGCTAATCAATTAAAATTGTACTATTTTTTAATTAGGTAATGCTATGTTCTATTGTTCATATGATACCATTTTCTCTATTACACTGGACACCATTAGCCAGTAGAATATAGATACCTGAAGAAGCCATCGTGGTGAAACAATTTTTGTATTATAAACATTTTTGAGCGAATGAAAATACTGTCTCTTATATATTTTTTAATTGAAAACACATCTTTCACGTATGCGCATGAGTTTAGAATGAAATACATAACGTTTGAGGTTAACCTGAAACATTTTTCATATTATATTTTCTACCGAAATAATTAATTTGTATATTTAAAGTATTTGAAAAAATATTATACTGAAACATATATTAGGAGTACAAATAAGTTTCCGCCGTTTTATTGTAGATGGCGCGTCACGAAGTTTCGGTTAGCTTTCGCAGATGATAACCGGCTTAAAAAATAGTTTGGACATTCAAGAACAACATAACCTATTAATATCATTGATTTTATATTGGTAAAATATAATCATCATCAATTGCTCGTAGAAGCATATGGTGAGGGTGCTTTGAGTAAGAGAACGTGTCGAGAGTGGTTTCAAAAGTTTAAAAACGGTGATTTCGACGTAGAAGACAAAGATCGCAGTGGAAGGCCACAAATTTACGAGGATGCAGAATTGGAGGAATTATTGGAGGAAGATTCATCTCAAACACAAAAAGAACTTGCTCTAACATTATAAGTCACTCAGCAAGCACTCTCACATCGTCTAAAATCATTAGGAATGATTCATAAACAAGGAAATTGGGTTCCGTACGAATTAAAGCCGAGAGATATTGAACGCCGATTATGCTTAATTGAAATGCTGCTAGCTAGACACAAAGAAGGGTTTTTTACATCGTATCGTAACTGGTGATGAGAAGTGGATACATTATGACAATCCAAAAAGAAGAAAATCATGGGGATTACCTGGCCACGCGTCAACATCAACAGCAAAACCGAATATTACAGGAAAAAACTTATGCTGTGTATTTGGTGGGATCAGCTAGGTGTAGTGTATTATGAGTTGCTTAATCCGAGCGAAACAATTACTGGAGCCCTCTATCGAACACAATTGATGAGATTGAGCCGAGCTCTGAATGAAAAACGCCATCAATACTATTCTAGACACGAAAAAATTATTCTTCTGCATGACAATGCTCGTCCACATGTTGCGGCTCCCGTGAAAAAGTACTTGGAAACACTTAATTGGGAAGTGTTACAGCATCCGCCGTATTCACCAGACGTTGCACCGTCCGATTATCACCTGTTCCGGTCCATGGCACATGCTCTGACGGCGCAGCGGTTCACATTTTATGAGGATACCAAAAATTGGGTTGATGCGTGGATAGCCTCAAAAGGCAAGGAGTTCTTCAGACGTGGGATTCGAATGCTGCCTGAGAGATGGGAAAAAATGGTTGCAAGTGATGGGCAATATTTTAAATAAATTTATATTACCGTTCTTCTATAATAAATATTTAATTTGTGTTAAAAAACGGCGGAAACTTATTTTTACTCCTAATAACAAAATTTTACTTTTCAGGTGTAAGTAAAAAATCTAATTCTAATTCTAACATTTCTGCTGTTTTTTGTCTTAGGAGTACAAATAAGTTTCCGCCGTTTTATTGTAGATGGCGCGTCACGAAGTTTCGGTTAGCTTTCGCAGATGATAACCGGCTAAAAAAATAGTTTTGACATTCAAGAACAACATAACCTATTAACATCATTGATTTTATATTGGTAAAATATGATTTTTATAAGTTGAAAATGTCAAAATTTGAGCCAAGTAAGCGTCATTTGCGGGAAATATTAGTTTACTTCTTCAATTTAAAGAAATCTGCTGCTAAGGCGCATCAATTGCTCGTAGAAGCATATGGTGAGGGTGCTTTGAGTGAGAGAACGTGTCGAGAGTAGTTTCAAAAGTTTAAAAACGGTGATTTCGACGTAGAAAACAAAGATCGCAGTGGAAGGCCAAAAATTTACGAGGATGCAGAATTGGAGGAATTATTGGAGGAAGATTCATCTCAAACACAAAAAGAACTTGCTCTAACATTACAAGTCACTCAGCAAGCAGTCTCACATCGTTTAAAATCATTAGGAATGATTCATAAACAAGGAAATTGGGTTCCGTACGAATTAAAGCCGAGAGATATTGAACAATGCTCGTCTACATGTTGCGGCTCCCGTGAAAAAGTACTTGGAAACATTTGATTGGGAAGTGTTACCCCACCCGCCGTATTCACCAGACATTGCACCGTCCGATTATCACCTGTTCCAGTCCATGGCACATGCTCTGACGGCGCAGCGATTCACATCTTATGAGGATACCAAAAATTGGGTTGATTCGTTGATAGCCTCAAAAGACAAGGAGTTCTTCAGACGTGGGATTCGAATGCTGCCTGAGAGATGGGAAAAAGTGGTTGCAAGTGATGGGCAATATTTTAAATAAATTTATATTACCGTTCTTCTATAATAAATATTTAATTTGTGTTAGAAAATGGCGGAAACTTATTTGTACTCCTAATAACAAAATTTTACTTTTCAGGTGTAAGAACTAGATAGATATTGTGTATATCTACCTTCTTTTCACAAGTTCAAATTTTTATCTTAGTTGTAACCCTTAATTTCAATAAGGTAGATCCCTCTAATTCGTTCAACCTGCGGTGGTGTTATTAGCGTGACTAGGCTTCATTATTTCCTACACTGCCCATCGATTTCATAGTAATACATCATCTTGTTATTAACCTCGTTCACCATTTGTTCTTTTTATTCATAGATCACCTATCTACTATAAGTTTTAGCTTATGAAACATATCGAATTAATCGTCATATAGCTTTTGAAAGGGAACCAATTAGGAACAGGACAAAATAAAAATTAAAATGAGAATTCTGAAATACTTTCACTATTTACATTGAAAAATCTATCAGAGAGTAAAAGGAAACATTATTTTTCTTTTTTTGGCATTGTTTACATATTTAGCTCATTGTCATTTTTGTGACTTGCATTTTCGCGTTTATTGAAGAAAATCTGTGAAATGTATCGAATTTTCTCTTCATCGACTTCAATTTTCAATACCCTATAACTCACAACTGAATTGATTACCTTGAAATGGCAAATCTCGAAAAATTCAAAAATTTTTCAATGTTTTGGTTGTAAAACATAGTTATTCCTAAGAACTTGTTCAAATTAAATCAATTTCTGAATAGTAATGGTCGAAATTATTCAATATCCTAATGATTCATATTTGGACCCAAAGCTGTTGTTCAGTGAAGTATCAGAGTTTTTTTTAGAGTGATAGAACTTTCGATAGGGATAACTGTGATTTGACAGAAGGCATTGACAAATTATCATGGAAAGACTCACGCCGCAACAACGTTTACAAATTGTTGAAATTCATTTTCAAAATCAGTGTTCTATTCGCCAAACTTATAGAGCACTTCGTGAAATTTATGGTTTACATAATCGTCCATCAGAGCAGCTTATTCGTCGAACTTTCGATAGATTTCGGACAACATTTTCTCTACTCGATGCGACAACAACAACAAGGCGAAGAACTGTACGTACAGAAGAAACTATCGTTGCTGTATGTCATAGTCTTAATGATGATCCAGATTTGTCTATTCGTCGACGTTCACAACAAGTTGTACTCTGTGCATCCACAACATGGAAAATTTTGCGTAAAGATCTTGGTTTACACCCATACAGGGTCCAACTGGTTCAAGAACTGAAGCCACTTGACCATAAGAAGCGTCGTTTGTTTGCTGATTGGGCCCTAGAACAGCTTGAAGTTGATCCACTTTTTTATCGTGAAATTGTGTTTAGTGATGAAGCTCATTTCTGGTTGAACTGCTATGAAAACAAGCAATATTGTCGTATATTGAGTGAAAACAATCCTCAAAAAGATCTGCCTGTTCCATTGCATCCTGAAAAATGCACTGTATGGTGTGCTTCACATCCTGGAGGCATCATCGGTCTATATTTCCTTAAAAACGATGCTGGAGCTGATGTTACAATGAATGGTGCTCGTTACAGATCGATGATCAATGATTCTTTGTTTCAAAATTTCAATGGTACCGATCCAGAAGTGTTTTGGTTCCAACAAGATGGTGCTACACCTCATGCTGCTACCGTAACAATTGATTTATTGAAAGAAAGGTTTGGCGATAACATTATTTCGAGAAATGGTCCAATTGATTGGCCTACAAGATCATGCGTAATAACTCCACTGAATTTTTTTTTCGGGGTTATGTCAAGTCATTGGTTTATGCTGATAAACCAGAAACAATAGACGCTCGGGAATCCAACATACTTCGTGTTATTGATTAAATAAGGCCTGAATTTTTCGAAAAATTTGTCCAAAATTAGTCTGGTCGAATGCGGTTTCTCAGAGCTAGTCGTGGTGGACATATGCTGAAAATTATTTTTAAAACATTAATGTCATAAAATTATCTTTCAAATAAAAAAATTTGGCTTCAATCTCAATTTAAATGTGATTTACTTCAATATAAATTTCTATCACTCCAAAAAAACACCCGATATAATAAAAGTAAACACTTGTGTTATAATTCAGACCTTTCTAGAAGGGTTTTCGAAAGAATTTCTTCTCTAGGGACACCTAGCTTTATTTTCCTTGAAATTATTCAAAATACTATGAGGAAGTGAAAAGAAAATGTGGCTCGATTAAACGAGTCTTTTTCCCGGAATAAAATAAGAGACTGCACTTAAATTTCCACAACTTATTGTCAACGTGCCTTGCCTCAGCACTCGTGCGATTTTTAGACGTGGAAAATAAGTATTTGGAACACAAGTTACATACAATATTCTTTTTATTACAGTTGCAGACGTGATTGAAGATTTATTGCTCGAATTCCGTTGAATGATGGGCAGAAAATTGTAGCCTCTAGAATAAAATATAGAATATAGTTGACACTCACTTTGTGACAATTTATTTCAATTGGAATAAGCAAATTTACATGTTTCCTATCTTATTTTACATTATATATTAGGAGTACAAATAAGTTTCCGCCGTTTTATTGTAGATGGCGCGGCACGGAGTTTCGGTTAGCTTTCCCAGATGATAACCGGCTTGAAAAATAGTTTGTACATTCAAGAACAACATAACCTATTAATATCATTGATTTTATATTGGTAAAATATAATTTTTATTAGTTGAAAATGTCAAAATTTGAGCCAAGAAAGCGTCATTTGCAGGAAATATTAGTTTACTTCTTTAATTTGAAGAAATCTGCTGCTGAGGCGCATCAATTGCTCGTAGAAGCATATGGTGAGGGTGCTTTGAGTGACAGAACGTGTCGAGAGTGGTTTCAAAAGTTTAAAAACGGTGATTTCGACGTAGAAGACAAAGATCGCAGTGGAAGGCCAAAAATTTACGAGGATGCAGAATTGGAGGAATTATTGGAGGAAGATTCATCTCAAACACAAAAAGAACTTGCTCTAACATTAGAAGTCACTCAGCAATTTATATTACCATTCTTCTATAATAAATATTTAATTTGTGTTAAAAAACGGCGGAAACTTATTTGTACTCCTAATAATTATAGAGTACCCTTTGAAATATTAAAAAACCGACAGTAAGGGATAACTGAAGGGCCATTTGAAATCAACATTTTTGATCGGCTCTAAATGAAAAACTAATGAATACTCTTTCGAAGTTATGAGTTTATTTGAAAGGTTGATTCTGTACGAATGAAAAATGAATATGAACAATTCATTAATCAAATAATTTGCTCGCTGCCACATATTAAGATAATTTAAATAATTTGAATATTTGAAGAGTAGGCGGCATCAGCCACAAAATTCACGAAAGTCAAAAAAACATGAACAAGGGTTGCGCGAATCAGATCATAGACGTTTAAAGTGAACACTGAGCTACTCTGATCGGTGTTTATTTGTTAACATCAGGTCTTCAATCCACTATGCAGCGTGGGAAGAGTTTGGACTTCAACTTTGAGGTATTATATCTTCGTCCCCTTAAATATTTTATACTAGTGAGTTCCTTTTGCTAAAGAAACAACATGTTTAAATATTTTAAAAATTTTTTAAAAAATTTATGAAACAACATGTATACTTCCCTCATGTCACCATAAGGATTCTGAATGAAATGGATCATGTAATTTGAAATAGCTGTGACTTCTAAATCACAGATCTACGATTGATCCCAACCTACTTAATCAATTTCAAAGTTCTCAATTCTCTATTAGTTCCAGCCACATCAGTGTAAGATGGCATCTATTCACGGTAAGGGTCAAACCAAACGCGGAAATTTCCTCTTAGGACGTCTCGCAGATTGGAATCCGTTTTCAATTAGCGATTTTCCGCCCACCATCAGTCCACTAATTTGCCCAATCTCCCAGCTGTGGAGTTAATGGATCATTTTTCGCTCAGAACCTTTCAGCTTTATTATTCAATATTCTCAAGTTTACCCTCATCCATAAAACATTGACCGTTTCAGCTCATTTCTCATCTGAGGGAAGTGGAGCGAATAACCGACATGTTTATATAGACGATACAACGTGTTTATATCAGAAAATAAGTGTATATAAGTTTTGATGGTAGTAGCTGATACTCGATAAATTTTTATGTGGGCATTAATGAAAAAATAATCGACCGAAAGGGATGTCAGATGAATATCCCTTTGATTTAATGAAAATCATGGGAAAAAATAATTTGCTGTAATGAGATATTGTCCAAAAATCATAATAGATTATTTGAATCGGTTTTTTTTAATATATCTGTGTACTGTTCATAACTCAAATCTATCCCAATAGATAACGTCAATAGCAGCAGAATCTTGTTGAATTCATCATCACAGCCAACGATGTTGAAAACGACAGTAGTTGGCTCTGTTTTTATGAAAGAAAATAAAATAAAGTTATGACTCAATCTTCCTAAAGCTCTGGAAATTAATAGACGCAATAAAATTGGAATATCTTTCAACGGCCAATTCAACAACTCGCTGCTTTCAAATATCTTCCTTTACCTTAAACATTCTAATTGAAATGATTTATCAAAAAGTAACGGACTACTCTATCCAATATTTAAACATTTATTGCTGGAATTCCCAAGATCCCCTGTACCCCTCATATTTACCTATACGACATTGGTAGTTATTTTGCAAATCCTTAAATTGCCATCCGAAAAAACTAAAGATTTGCTTACAAATCCCTGGGTCCCACCATCAATTTATGATTTTTGGTTCTGATTCCAGCGCCATCCATTTGAAAAGAAAATTTAACCGCCGCTGGTTAGATCAATATACTTTTTGGTTGGTCTACTCAAGTCTTTTGAAAGGTGCTTTATATATGCACTGTGTTATTTTTCCTCCTAGTATTGTTACAGTTAAAGGAGTTTTGGGGTCATTCGTGGTATGGTTATACATGAAGTTTAAAGATGTACATAAAGATTGTAGAAAACACGTCGGCAGTCACTACCACAAAACTTCAACAGCTGCTGCAAAAGCATTCCTTGAAAATGTTCAATGTTGCAAAAGTGGCCACCAAAAGATATTGAAGGAAACAAACAAATATTGACATCAATTATTTCTTGTATCATATCTTGTGGAATTCATGATTTGCCACTAGGGGGAAAGGAAGGAGATGAGAGGGTTTTCTTTGGCCTTTTAAATTTGAGATTTGACTGTGGTGATCTGAAGCTAAAGAATCACTTGGATAGATGTCGAAAAAATGCACTACTACTAAAAATTCAGAATGAAATTATAGGAGTATGTGGTGAAGTTGTCAAAGAAAGAATTATTGAGGACTGTAAACAAGCAGAAGCTTACGCTGTAATGGCCGGTGATACAGCAGATATCGCTGGAAAAAAACAGTTTTCTATCGGATTGCGGTTTTATGATGAGAATCAACCAAAAATCAGAGAGGAATTTGTAGGTTTTGTTGAGCTGAAATCTCAAGATGCCCCTACAATCTCTAGCACAATTCAGAGTTTTTCAGTTGATCAAAAACTTTCAGCAGGGAATTATGTTGGATTTGGATTTGACGGATCTTCTGCGATGCTATAGAAGCTGGTGTACAGGTTATTTTGAGGAAAAAATACAATAAATCTTTATTTCTTCATTGCTCAAGCCACAAACTGAATCTTGTGGTCAATGATGCTAGCAAACTACCCTAAATAAGAAACTTGATTGCAAAGAATACAACATCCTTCTTTCGTGAGTCACCAACCCGCAGGACTTCGGCTCCGAATTTATCAAGGCTCTGTGAGACTAGATGGTCTGAGAAATACTAAAGCATCAGAAAGTTTTCAAACAGCTTTCATGAAATAGTCAATGCGCCAGAACATCTCTCGCTCGAAGGAAACTATGCTACAAGAAAATTTGCTTATCAATTGCACTGTGCAATAACTAAACCAATTTTCATTATAGGTTCAGTCATGATTGCAAAGTACTGTGCGATTTTGGAACCCGTTGTGAACGTTCTACAAGATAAAAATATGGAGGTAACAGTTCCACGAATTGTTAAAAATCAAATACACGGAAGTAATCCACCATCTGAGACTGCGATTGAGTACTGGAGACGATCGTTGATTATCCCTTATCTTGACTCTTTAGCCTTATCTTTGAATGTAGATTGCCACACGAGAATACACCAGCTTTTACCTTATCCCATCTTCATCCTTCATATATGACAGTACTTCAAAAGATTTGGAAAAGATCGCAAAATCTTTCATGGAATGTTTTTATTTGGGTGATATCTGTGTAGAATTAGATTTTTGGTATGATCTCTGAACAAGAAAGATTTAGCAGGGGACAAATTAAAAGATATTAAAGTGGCTGCACTTTTGGAGAAAGCTAATATTTTTTTCCTGCAACAAGGCATGCACTCCTCATTTTAAGTGCTTTCCCATCCACTACGGCTACTGTTGAATGATCTTTCAGTACCCTTCGAAGGTTAAAGACCTAGCTGAGAAGTACAATGGGAGAGGACAGATTGACTGGGTTGAGTTTGATAAGCGTCCGTCGTAAATTTTATAAGCAAAAATCAGGACTGTATTGAAACGAGAGTTTTGTACAAGTTTTCTACAAATCGAAGGAAAATGATAAGAGTATAAGGCATGTAACTAGAATACATTTTTTTTTCAAGCAAATAATTGTAATAACTTAGTTGATAAAACACTGTTATAATTATTAGACCGGTCAATTTAGACATAAAAATAGTGATCAAATAAAGAAAATACCGACAGAGCCAAATCTTCGTAGAGATCTCAGGTTTACCGCAAGGAATAAAGTGTCAAAAGTCCCAATCAGTCCCATGTGCGCTAAGGGACTTATTAGGGTCCCAAAGTTAAACTTTTAGTTTTTTTGGATTTTTCTCGAAAACGGTAAGTTTTATCGAAAAAGTACTTCAGAGTGAAGTTGTAGATCTTAAAATTCTCTATAAAAATTATTCTTATGATTTTTTCCCTAAAACCCACTATTTCCCAGATATTGCGCTTATAAGAATCATGTTCTACATAATATCCACACCACCTGTGAAGTAGTGTACTCGGCGGGTTTTTTTAACGTGGTATCCCCGGTAAGCCTATTCCACGAACCTTTATGACGTTATTTTCAGGAACAATAATTATTTAATAGTATGAATTAATAGTTATCAGACCAGGCTTGACTTAAAATGTTTTATCGAAAAAGTACTTCAAAGCAAAGTTGTAGATCTTAGAATTCTCTATGAAAATGGTCCTTATAATTTTTTCTCTAAGACCCACTATTTCCCTGATATTGCGCTTGTAAGAATCATGTTCTACATAGTATGCACACATATGCCACGTATATACTACTCTGTCAAGAAAGTACCGGGAATATTCAATTAAAAATTTATTGGGTCGCCTTCAAAATAGGCTCCATTTGCACCAATACATCTATGCCAACGGCACTTCCAATTATCGAAACATTTTTTATAGGCGCTTTCCGGGATGGACTTTAGGTCTCCCGCCGAATTTTGTTTTATGGCTTCAATCGACTCAAAACGGGTGCCACGAAGGGGCAATTTTAGTTTTGGGAAGAGGAAAAAGTCGCAGGGAGTCAAATCCGGCGAATACGGTGGTTGCTGAAGCACGTTTGTTCAGTTTTTGGCGAGAAAGTCAGTCACAATCGTAGCTCGGTGAGAAGGCGCGTTATCGTCATGCAAAATCCATGAGTTGTTCGCCCACAAATTTGGCCGCTCCTTACGGATACGCTCACGCAAACGTTTCATAACGCCTAGGTAATACTCCTTGTTTACCGTCTGACCCTCTGGAACGAATTCGTAGTGCACCACGCCACGGATATCGAAGAAAACAATGAGCATCACCTTCATTTTCGAGCGGCTTTGGCAGGATTTTTTCGGTTTCGGCTCATTTTTTGCCACCCATTCCGATGATTGCTGGCTTGTTTGCATATCGTACTCGTAGACCCAGGTCTCATCACCAGTTATAATGCGTTCCATAAATGTAGAATCGGAATTACAGCGATCCAGCATGTCTGAAGCAACCTGTTCGCGATGACGTTTTTGAAGAAAATTCAGGTCTTTCGGTACGAGTCGTGCGGCCACCTTTCTCATGCCCAAAATATCAATCAAAATCGTACGTGCTGACTCGTGGGATATCTTAAGATCATGTGCTATCTCTCTCAAGCTGGTACGACGGTTTTCCAGCACCCTTTCCTTAATTTTATCGACGTTATCTTCGATCGAAGCCGTCGATGGGCGACCACTTCACGACCGTCCTTGAAGGCTCTGTACCACTGATATGCACGAGTTTTCGATAGAGCATTATCACCAAAGGCCTTTTGCAACATTTTCAATGCATCGGCACACGAAAATTCATTTGCAACACAAAACTTTAAACAAATTCTTTGCTCAACGTAATCACCCATAGTAAAAATCGGCACGCACTCTGACATCGACTGACTTAATCAGCTGTTGCAAACACACTAGTTGACAGATCCCGCTCAAGCTTGGCATAGTAATTAAGGACAGTGGTACCAACTTAGGAAAAAAATTTTTTACCTGCCTCATTGCCCCGCCAGATTTAAATCGATAATTCCCGGTACTTTCTTGACAGAATGTATATACTTAGGTACTCAAGCAAGCAAAAATGCCTACTCGTGGGTCTTTTATGTATACATCATACTATTCTAAGAAAATATACTCTAAAAAGACCGCCGGTCCGTTACCGAATCCCCTCTACTTGAATAACATCTGGCCTTGAATAACATCTGCCTATTCTTTTGTCCGTGTGGTGTGGTTCACGTATACCTGCTTCTTTTAGTGTTGAACGAGCAGTTCGAGTGACTATACGTATTTATTACAAGCGTCTACTATTGTAGTTAGTGCTGATCAATATTAAAAAAAAATGTTACAATTTTGCTTTATTTGTAATATACTTTTGACTGAAGATGAAACTGTTGTGGGCAGTCGTGGAATGCAAACTTTAATCGATGCAAGTGTCGCGAGAAGTGATGAGTTTGCTGATTATTTAAGAAGCCAAAAGTCCGTTACAATTCACGTGGATTGCAGAAAATCATACACGGAGAAAAATCCAAAAAACCTCAAATTTTGACCTTGGGTCCCTAATAAGTCCCTTAGCGCACATGGAACTGATTGGGACTTTTCGACACTTTATTCCTTGTGGTAAACCTAAGGTCTCTACGAAGATTTGGCTCTGTCGGAATTTTCTTTATTTCAATTGTCTAAATAGACCGGACTATATACTTATTTTTCTGAAAATTATGGTTTCATTCAGCATTGAGAAAAAAATGTGATTAAATATTCCCGACCATGGTTTGGCCCCCCCTAGATTTGATCCTGGGTACGCCCTTGCATAGAATTCATCATATAATTTCTATAAATATGTTTTAATTTTGAGAAATATACAGAATCTCTGTTAAGATTATGTGAGGGAAATTTCCAACGTATATAAAAAGATAGCTCATACTCAATTCAAAGTCTCGATTATCATGTGCGATATTTCGAAACGAAAGAAATTTATGTTGGAATTACTCAAGTCAAAGTCTAAAAAGTGAGACTATCAGGGGAATTTGTGGCTTGCATAACGACGAAAGTTTAACACGTTATCTGGTGCCAACGCCAGAACGGCAAAACAGGAATTTTACGACTAAAGTTCGAAAACTTTTTCAGTTTTATAGTAATTGAGCTGCTGGGGTTTCTAATTCCCATCTGTTAGAGTAAGGCTAACGTCATAGGTTCAACAAAAACTAACAAGCTCATTGTAGCTAAACTTGCAGGCCTTTATGTTGAAATGTAGCTTGCATGCCCGGCTCGAAAATTACTCGATCGATTATTCAAATTCCCCCATAGAACAATCAATAAATTGCATTCTTGCTTGTTTCGGTCTCTACTTGACGGAAATTCATCGTATATGATTCAAAGTAAATCACTTTATTTCCACTAATATTTACTATTTACACAACACTAGTTTCGTCAATTACATTTTGACTTTATCAGGTGCGTATGGTAACTAACTACTTTTACAAATGGGTCTCCTTAAATACAAGTTTGGCCAATTCTTTACGTAAATCTATAAGAAATAATAAAGATATCTAATAATTCATTAGGAATAATTTTTAAAAAACTCGAAACCTAAAATCAACAAATCACATTTGTACAGACTCAATATACAAGGTCATTGACATTGTATATTGAGTTTCGATTATATACGTCTATTAAATATAAGCGGTGCTTATTGTAGACATTAATTCAATTCTAAAAGTTTTTTGAATACAAATTTTTTTGAAATTAAAATTGTAGAAGACTAACAGATTAAATCTGTTTTGATATTCAAAATTTGATTGTATATTATGAATAAAATAACATAAAAAGAGGTTAATACTTAATAGAATGTATATTAAATTATTTAAATATTTCAATTGTCATTATAAAATAAAACACTTGTTTACATTTTCTACTTCTACTAAATAAAGTAGAAAATGTAAACAAGTGTTTTATTTTATAATGACAATTACAACTGATTTCTACCAAGCAACGGCCCAATCTATCATAAAAAAAATTAAATATTTCAATATTAGCCTTCTACATATTTAAATAATTTTATATACCTTCTATCAAGTATTAACCTCTATTTATGTTATATTATTCAAAATATATAATTATTTGGTTTCCTTAAAATTCTTTATACAGATAGTCCTTGTGCTATAACAGAGGCCGTTAAATTGGCTTTCAATCTTTTAGATCAAGGGTAAACCACAGAATTATTTATTTGTAGTTAACCTTACTCCATTTAAATTTTTCAGTATTCATTTACCAGAAGTTTTCTAAATTGTTGAAGGGTGAGTGAATATTTGTTGTTGATTGATGTTATATTTTATTGAAAATGAATTATTTGAATACTGACGAAGCAAAGTCTCTCTTAAAACTTGTTTTTCAGTAATGTTTTTACATAACTTGAGATTTTATAGAGAGTAACTTCTTTATATATCCAATAATATTGAATATTCAAAGTAAGATAGTTTTTATGATGAATTTCTTAAGATTATGTTAAACATTTTTGAAAGATATTTGTTTTCATCAAATTGATAAGCAGAAACAAATTTTTGTCTACTCAAAATATTTTATTTGTGAGATTTTGGTTAACAATTTCTCGGTATTGGATTTTGTTATATTTGGATATTTTATAATCAATGTTTATTTTATATGTCGTTTGATATAAGTGGTACTCATATGACATTAATTTAATTCCTGAAGTTATAATCATTGAATAAAATTTTTAAATTAAATATGTAGAGGTTAATATTAAAATATTCAAATAATTTTATATACCTTCTATCAAGTATAAACCTCTATTTATTTTATTTAAATCCAATAAATATAAATTATTAACAAAAATCCTAAAAATTATATATTTGTAGTAGACCAAATTTTGTTTCTGCTCATCCCTCTTATGAAAACAGATATCTTTCAAGAATGTTCAACATAATCTTAAGAATTTCATCACAAAACTATCTTACTTAGAATATTCAATATTATTGGATATCTCACTAAGTTTCTTTCTATAAAATCTCAAGATATGTAAAAACATTACTAAAAAACAAGTTTTAAGAGAGACTTTGCTTCGTCAGTATTCAAATAATTCATATTCAATAAAATATAATAAATATTTACTCACCCTTCAACAATTTAGAAAACTTCTGGTGAATAAATACTGAAAAATTTAAATGGAGTGTAAGGGTAACTACAAATAAATAATTCTGTGGTTTAACCTTGATCTAAAAGATTGAAAGACAATGTAACGGCCTCTGTTATAACACAAGGACTGATCTGTATAAAGAATGTTAAGGAAACTAAATAGTTATATATTATGAATAAAATAACATAAATAGAGGTTAATACTTGATAGAAGGTATATAAAATTATTTAAATATTTCAATATTAGCCATCTACATATTTAAATAATTTTATATACCTTCTATCAAGTATTAACCTCTATTTATGTTATTTTATTTATAATATATAATTATTTGGTTTCCTAATATTCCCAATATTTTAATATTAGCCTTCTACATATTTAAATATTTTTATATACCTTCTATCAAGTATTAACCTCTATTTATGTTATTTTATTCACAATATATAATTATTTGGTTTCCTAATATTCCTGATATTCCTAATATTTTAATATTACCCTTCTACATATTTAAATGATTTTATATACCTTCTATCAAGTATTAACCTCTATTTATGTTATTTTATTCATAATATATAATTATTTTGTTTCCTAATATTCCTAATATTTTAATATTAGCCTTCTACATATCTGAACAATTTTATATACCTTTTATCAAGTATTAACCTCTATTTATGTTATTTTATTCATAATATATAATTATTTGGTTTCCTTAAAATTCTTTATACAGATAGTCCTTGTGCTATAACAGAGGCCGTTAAATTGTCTTTCAATCTTTTAGATCAGGGGTAAACCACAGAATTATTTATTTGTAGTTAACCTTACTCCATTTAAATTTTTCAGTATTCGTTTACCAGAAGTTTTCTAAATTGTTGAAGGTGAGTAAATATTTTTTGTTGATTGATGTTATATTTTATTGAATATGAATTATTTGAATACTGACGAAGCAAAGACTCTCTTAAAACTTGTTTTTCAGTAATGTTTTTACATATTTTGAGTTTTTATAGGAAGTAACTTAGTTAGATATCCAATAATATTGAATATTCTAAGTAAGATAGTTTTATGATGAAATTCTTAAGATTATGTTAAACATTTCTGAAAGATATTTGTTTTCATAAGATTTATCAGCAGAAACAAAATTTTGTCTATTCAAAATATTGAATTTATAGGATTTTGCTTAACAATTTTTATTTATTGGATTTTGTTATATCATTTGGATGTCTTATAATTAATGTTTATTTTATATGTCGTTTGATATCAGTGGTACTTATATGACATTATTCTAATTTAATTCTCGAAGTTATAATTACTAAATATAATTTTTTGAAATTAAATATGTAGAAGGCTAATATTAAAATATTTAAATAATAATACAATGATTCTGTCAAGTAAAGGCCCTCAAGATTTGAGGATTCAGAAGCAAATTGTAATAATCATTTGAACTGATCCAAAGTGCTTGGTATTTGAAATCAATAACCCAAAAACGATTGGTGTAAGAATCCTGTATCCTCGTTCCCCTTTCTCTGATGCCTAAATCGAATGGTTTGTTCCAGGAATGTTCGGTGTTCATATTCGAGAAGCGGTGCGCGGAGAAGCTCCACAAGCCCAAACGAAAGGAGACCGTAACGGAAATACTACGCGCATCCGTGCGGCAACTGGAGCGATTCCGGCATCCCAAGATCCTGCACGTGTTGCATCCCATCGAAGAGTGCGCCGACACGCTGGCTTTTGCCTCAGAACCTGTGTACGCCAGTTTAGCCAACATCCTGGCCTGCCACGACGTGAGCGGAAGTCAGAGCGGCATCAATACGGCTTCCAATCAACAACCACCCCAGAGGCCGCAACATGCGAGGGAATACGACTTCTTGGATATCGAGTACAAGTATGGAATCCTACAGGTGAGAAAGAATGGCATAAATGTGAAGGATTCGGATAGTTAAAAAATATATGAAAGACAGTATTTTAATTTCCACAAAAATGTTGAAAATACAACCATTGTTTCACAACGATGTGGCTTCTTCAGGTATCTACATTCTACTGGCTGATGGTGTCCAGTGTAACCAAACTTAACTACAGTGTTAGGTACGTGACCAAAAAATGGAAGAACAAGCCATAAAAACTTAACCCTTGTGTTAGTAACCGGGTACTGGGGTACCCACCGCGGTGTATTTGTATGAATAGCTTAAAGAATATTTAATATTTTATTTTAAGCTCTCGAATCGTCGTTCTTTAACTCAAAAGAAAGCTAGTCGTGAGTGCATTTAATTTATCTATTTTTTATTCTTTTTTTTAAATAAGCTTAAACTTCAGCTATCGCCCCATTGGCAAAAAATAAAGAAATATTACATTTTTTCATAATTAATGAAATTAAACCTGACATTTAACACATTGTATGAAATTAATTGAGTGCTCATCACTGGCTGGTGACAATTGGCACAGCTTTTACGAGTCTTTCGCCGTCTTTTTATAGGCAAGGCATTGCACACATGACAAGATCCTATCACTTTTTTTCTTCCGGTTTTATCTTTTTCAACCACCGGACCAGGATTTTTCTCGATTGTTTCTGCTAATGCATGACCTAAAATACTTTCAACAGCAATCTTTGTTGAGAAGTGACGAATTATTTGCGGATTCGCCGTACGGTGTTCAATCATCGGCAATGCTAGTTCTTCACTTAGCTTCCGCATAAATTGACGACGTTCTGTCGTTTTTTTGGCAATCATTTTATTATTTTCGTAATAAATTATATATGATGCAAGTGAAGAAATGTCTAGCATGTTGAAGAACAATGCCATTGGCCATCTCGAAGATCGTCGTTGACTTGTGTACCTCCGGACCATTTGGTCCATTGTGTCAACGCCAGCTTTATATCTATTATAAAAATTTATAATTTCTGGTTTTTGCATAGAGTCATCACCAACTGATGCATCTGAATGCATTGTAGATAACAGAATGACAGCTTTATTTTTTTTAGGAACATAAGAACACATGGTAACCTTTTCGTGAAATCCAAAAACTGTCGAATACTGCTCTCGTGTCTTATTTGCTCCCATAACACTAGGGATGTAAGGTTTATTTTTTTTAACATGCCAACAGTGGTAATATTCCATGATAACAAATGCTTAGCAATGCGTAGAGTAGTAAAGAAGTTATCCATGCAGATGTTTCTACCACTACCTCGGTACGGAGCCGCCAATTCTTTCACTACTCTTTCACCCTAATTTTTTTCCCGAGTGCCATCTGTTTTACCAGTGTAAATAATCCCTTGCAAAGGATATGCGTTTTCCGCATCACAAATCCACCAGATCTGTCAAAACGACATGGCTTCTACCTTCTGTCAAATCACACTTATCCCTATCGAAAGTTCTATCACTCTAAAATAACACCCGATACGTTTTGAAAGTTCTATAAACCTACCCTAACGTTTGCTGTAAATTCGGATGATATTCAACGTTAAACAGGCCTGATAGACGACAAGGCAAACACAGTAACAATGGCTTTGTTTCAGATAACAGAGGCGTTATCGTTCCTTCACTACTCAGGACATGTGCTGCATCGAAATGTATGCCCCGCAAGCATTCTGGTGACGAAGAAGGGAACGTGGAAGCTCGCGGGTCTGGAATTCATAGGTGGGTATTTAACTCGATTATCACGAAATGTGTTAATAGTCTGTGGCTTACGTTCGAAAGACCTCACATTTCGGTAGAAGCTGAATTCTGTGCAGTATTCAAATGAGGGTGAAAATCGCAATGAACCTCAAGTTTTTAATCAACTCAAGGGAATTTGATTAAATCAGTCTTTGAAACAAAGTCTTGAAAATGGTTTATACTTAAATTTCATACTTGTAGCTTTGTTTATCAGTCACATAAGGATTGAATCAATAAGGAGTATGAGTTATGTTAATAGAGTGTTGTTCCAATCAATACAGTGCAACATATAGTCCGCTTTTAAAAGATTCCGGTAAAAACAAGGCTCAATTGTAATAAATCTGCCAAGCACCTATATTTGCTCTGCACAGGAACACCAATGTATTCATCATACATTAGCGCCATCTTATGCACGAAATATACATACACGACATACCCCAACGAGCCAATTTAGGCAAAGGACTGTATTCCCAATTTTTTCCAATGTTACAAACGCAGAAAACTTTTCTGTTTCAAATCGAGAAAACCACTTGTGGCATGTTCGTTCAACTAGAGCATGGTCACTGTAATGGAGTAGTCTGCTCACTCCACAAAATGTGGTAAATGGTATCAAACTGCTTTTAGTTATTTCCCTCGAAATTTTCGACTTCGGGTTCCTTAAAATAATATGTGAACACTTTTTAACAATTTTTATGTATTAAGAAATTAAAATAATAGAAAAAGGCTTTTTACTTGATAAAAGCAATATAACAAAATTTGAATATCAAAACAGATTTAATCTGTGCGTGCGTCTTCTACAATTTTAATTTCAAAAAAATTTTCATTCAAAAAAATTTTAGAATTAAATTAATGTCTTATAAGCACACTTTATATTTAATAGACTCAATATACAATATTAAATGGAACAAATAAACCAACAAATGTAAATTGTCAATTGAAATTAATAAATTAATATTTGAAGAAGACAAAATTTTGTTTCTGATCTCATTATACAATTATGAAAACTAAATTATTTTCAAAAATACAAAACATAATTCAAGGACTTTTCAGAAAATATAATTAATTTGAAATATTCAATAAAATTATTTGAATATTTTAATATAAGCCTTCTACATATTTAATTCCAAAAAATTATATTTAATGATTATAACTTCTGAAAATAAATCAAAATAATGTCATATAAGTACCACTTATATCAATTGACATATAATTTATTATTATTATTAATTTTGGTTAATAATTTTTATTTATTGGATTTTGTTATACCATTCGGATGTCTTATAATGAATGTTTATTTTATATGTCAATTGATATAAGTGGTACTTATATGACATTATTTTAATTTATTTTCAGAAGTTATAATCATTAAATATAATTTTTTGGAATTAAATATGTAGAAGGTTAATATTAAAATATTTAAATAATTTTATATACCTTCAATCAAGAATTAACCTCTATTTATGTTATTTTATTCATAATATATAATTATTTGGTTTCCTTAACATTCTTTATACAGATAGTCCTTGTGCTATAACAGAGGCCGTTAAATTGTCTTTCAATCTTTTAGATCAAGGGTAAACCACAGATACATTTTTGTATATAGTGAACCGTCTCACTACATTTAAAGATTTTTCAGTTGAGAAGAAGTCTTTCTAAAAGATTGAAGGGTAAGTAAATATTTGTTGTTGGTTGATGTTATATTTATTGAATATGAATTATTTGAATACTGTCGAAGCAAAGTCCTTCTTAAAACTTGTTTTTCAGTAATGTTTTACATATCTTGAGTTTTTATATAAAGTTACTTAGTTAGATATCTAATAATATTGAATAGTCTAAGTAAGACACTTTTATGATGAAATTATTAAGATTATGTTAGATAAAATTTGAATATTAAAACAAATTGAAATTCAAAAAACTTTTTGAATAAAAATTAAAATTGTAGAAGATAAACAAATTTCAATTTGTTTTAATATTCAAATTTTGTTATATTTCTTCTATCAAGTAAAAGGCCTTTCTTTTTTATTTTATATATAATATACTATAATATGTATAATTATATTTTGGCTTCAATAAATCTCATTATAGAATGTCAATGAATTTAAATAAACCTTAAAATAACTCACACTGTTCTTTGATTTTGTTAGAACATAGATCAATCTTGAATTATATAGTTGATCTGTATTTCGAAGCTTAAGTCTTTTAAAACGTGAGAGATATAGGTTAGTTTTTTGATTTTGATATTTCGAATATTATTCAGGACCGAAGAAGGGATTGCTTAGAATTATATTTGTTTTTTGAAGATATAATGCATGTTTTGAGAGATTTCTGAATTAACTGCATAGACTGCTGTGGGCACCACTGGATTTTGAACAGTCGAGATAACGCTTTAAGGTTCATGGCTACGGCCTTTGCGTCTTAGATGTTAAGGCGCTGCTTTTGTACATCCTCCTCAACGTGTCTAGCTCACGTCTTCCTGGGAACCGACCGCTGCACCATCCATGTCTCTGGGTGTTTTAGCCGGAGCATCTTGTATGGTATCCGTTCTATCTATAAACAGTTTTTCATTGTCTTCAGTGAAAAATCTTTTCCTGACCAATTTTATTCTTTTACTATTACCTAGATGAAAGCTGACCTTTTGCGCAGTTTGATCAGATATATGGTATTCTAGAATCTAAGATGATGAAATACTAGCTGAATTTGCGAATATATTGTCTAAACAACTCCCTGAGTTTTCCGATATTCTGGTGTATTCGAAAATTTGTGCCTTCAAGGAAAAATGATTGGCTGCTAACCATGCATCGAACCATTTTTTGACTTCATCGTGATTGGAGAAGTGCTGGTCAGCCAGACCATCGATTGGAAGAGATGTTAACGTGAAGGAGCAATGTCTGGGACGTACGGTAAGTAAAGTAGAACTTCCCATTTGAGCCTTTCTAGGTACGTTTCATCTGGCGACGCGTTATGTATCATGCTGCGAAATAACTTTGTCATGTCTGTCGTTCTCGCAATGCTCAGCTCAAAAGTATCAATTATCGTCGATAGAATTCTCGTGTGATCCTTTCGTTCGATTGTAGCAGCTCATAATATCTACTTGAGTTGTCCACATCTACATAACTAGACGATAATAGCACCACAGCCAAGGATCGATTTCAACGTTGGGCAATACTCCGTGTCCGCAATGTCAATATAAACACCATCGGTCGGAGTCAAGAGGATTCTACCTGTTACGCTGTAAACAACCCGGCCCCGAAACATTTTCGTCGGGAATAATTGATGAAATTACGTGGTTTTTGGTCCCCCCCGGCCCCTCAGTTCCCGATCTCGAATTATACCGCAAATAGGAAAGAGACAACGAACGTTCTACCCCTGTGTAATAGACCTGAAACAGAAATTGAGCGGGAGAGGAAACTGCGTTTATATTCGCGATATCGATTCGATTTATTTGGGGCGAATTTCGCCGGGAACTCACCCAAAACTCACCCTCCTTCGAAAACAGCCTCCCCGGAGGCGAAGCACGCGAAGGTATGCCGCCAGATGAATTTTTTTATACTCCTGTTGACTCGGCACGTCAAAGGGAATTGCGGATGACAAAGTGCCGTCAATTGCTCTACAGCTGTAATGAAGAGTTTCGGTGTCGAACGGCGATAGGTACGCGTAAAACGTAACGGGTTCAATTAGGAGTAAAAATTTATAATTCCATTGTTTCATCTGGCAACGCCTTAATTTAGAAAGGTCGTCATTAGGCTTTCCTTTCAATACCTGTGATTTCGCTGAAGCGTAAGCACATATGTGTGCTCTGAAAACGTCAACTTTTCTACCGATTAAACTGTTTTTGCGGGAAAGTTTACTTCATTACTTCGATATGAAGAAAAAAGCTACCAAGAGTAATCGTATTTCAGTGGATATTTATGGTGACTGTACAGCCGAAAGGTCGCAAACGCATATTAGCTGGTTAATGGCCGAATATTGTGTTGAGGCCACTATCCAGAAAAGGTCCATTAACCATGGAATATTGCTAGTTAATATGATTCTTCTTTGTCTAAGAATTAACCTCAGACGCTAGTTCACTAGAACTAAGCCTCTGCTAAAGTGCGACCTGAACCAGCTCGACGTTTTCCAAATGCTATGTCTTCGGCAGATCCTTGAAGTTTCCATCCGAGACCATCTTCGAAACGACTTCATAAGGGAGAGATGCGAGCACCAACCAACCACACAGGCTCTGATCCAGCAGAAGAGACTGAGATGGTTCTTACACGTCTGCAGAATGGACATATCGGGTGTTTTTTTAAGAGTGATAGAACTTTAAATTGAAACAAAACACATTTTAATTAAGATTGAAGCCATTTTTTTTAATTGAAAGATAATTTTATGACATTTATGTTTTAAAAATAATTTCCGGCATATGTGCACCACGACTGGCTCTGAGGAACCACATTCGACCAACTAATTTTGGACCACTTTTTCGAGTAATTCAGGCCTTATTTCATCAATAATACGACTTGGCTACCAAAGCGTCTATTGTTTCTGGTTTATCAGCATAAACCAATGACTTGACATAACTCCAATGACAATAATCCAGTGAAGTTATATCGCATGATCTTGAAGGCCAATTAATTGGACCATTTCTCGAAATAATATTATCGCCATCTATCTATCAAAAAATCAATTGTCACGGTAGCAGTAAGAGGTGTAGCACCATCTTGTTAGAACCAAAACACTTCTGGGTCGATACCATTCAAATTTTGAAACAATTGATCATTGATCATCGATCTGTAACGAGCACCATTTACTGTAACAATGGCTCCAGCATCGTTTTTAAAGAAATTTGGACCAATAATGCCTCCAGCGTGTAAAGCACACCATACAGTGCATTTTTCAGGTTGCAATGAAATCTGCAGAACTTCTCGAGGCCATTCCATATACGGCAATTTTGCTTGTTTACATAGCCGTTCAACTAGAAATGAGCTTCATCACTAAAAACAATTTTACTTTAAAAAACTTCAAGGTGTTCTCGGGCCCAATCAGCAAACAAACGACGCTTATTACGGTCAAGTGGCTTCAATTCTTGAACCAGTTAGATCTTGTATGGGTGTAGACTAGACTGGGCCAAAAAAAAACTCAATTTTTTCTGACGATACTGTCAAAATATCATTCATGATAATAAAAAAAAATTATCGTGAAAGTTTGAGCCCTTAATAATAGTATTAAGGGGTATATCGTTACGGTTATTGGTTTTTGAACTGTAATCGCATTTTTTTACTTAAAACTGGTCAGTTATTGATCTGAAAAATTCGAGCGATGCGTATTCTTAAAGGAAATTAAAGTCCCTAGAAAAAAGGTTTCTTTGTGAATTTATGTAAAATTAGCCGGTTGCTGGTCTCGTGCCTTAAACATTGATTTATTTTTTCAATTTAGCGTTTCGATTTTGCATTTTTGTAACTACCAGAAATATCAATATTTTTATGGCTCAAAATACTTACTTTTAAAGGAAATTCAATACTCTACAAAAAAAGTTCCTCAACATTGTTAATCAAGTTCACTCCTTCAAATTCAAAAGTAATTTATCATATTTTTCGCTTCACACATGATTTTTTCCACTTGATCGAAAAATTAATCACTTGAATATTGAGAATAACTTCATTTTGTTGGACTACTAAACTTTCTTTTATAAAATCATAATTTATCAATGTATTATTTTGCTTTTTAACGATTAGTTATCTACAATGTAGAGTTATTAGTTAGTTTACTACAACGTAGATAACTACAATGTAGAACTACAACGTAGATAACTACAATGTAGATAACTAATCGTTAAAAAGCAAAACGATAAATTATGATTTTATAAAAAGAAGTTTAGTAGTCCAACAAAATGAAGTTATTCTCAATATTTAGGTGATACATTTTTCGATCAAGTGGAAAAAATCATATGTAACGCAAAAAAAAAGATAAATTACTTTTGAATTTACCTTCAACGTCGAATAACTTTGTAAGGAGTGAACTTAATTAAAAATGTTAAGGAACTTTTTTGTAGAGTATTAAATTTCCTTCAAAGGCAAGTATTTTGAACCGTAAATATATTGATATTTCTGGTAGTTACAAAAATGCAAAATCGAAACGCAAAATTGAAAAAATAAATCAATGTTTAAGGCACGATTACCAGCAAACGGCTAGTTTTACATAAATTCACCAAGAAACCGTTTTTCTAGGGAATTTAATTTTCATTTAGAATACGCATCGCTCAAATTTTTCAGATTGATAATTGACCAGTTTTAAGTAAAAAATGCGATTACTGTTGAAAAACCAATAATCGTAACGATACACCCCTTAATACTGTTATTAAGGGCTCAAACTTTCACGATAATTTTTTTTTATTATCATGTATGATATTTTGACAGTATCGTTCAAAAAAAAATTGACCTTTTTTTTTGGCCCAGTCTAGTGTAGACCAAGATCTTTACGAAAAATTTTTCATGTGGTGGATGCACAGAGTCCAACTTGTTGTGAACGTCGACGAATAGACAAATCTGGATCATCATTAACACTATGACTTACAGCAGCGATATTTTCTTCTGTATGTACAGTTCTTTGTCTTGTTTTTGTTGTTGCATCGAGTAGAGGAAATGTTGTCCGAAATCTATCGATAGTTCAACGAATAAGCTGCTCTGAGGGACGATTTTGTACACCATACATTTCACGAAGTGCTCTATAAGTTTGTCGAATAGAACACTGATTTCAAAAATAAATTTCAACAATTTCCATGATAATTTGTCAATGCTTACTGAACAGAAATGTCGAAACAACATGGCTTCTACCTTCGGTCAAATCACAGTTATCCCTATCGAAAGTTCTATCACTTTAAAAAACACCCGATATTCCAAAAGGCAAACTCTATATGCCCCCCGCCATTTATTTGTTTCATGTCTTGCGCAACTGCTGAAGGGGCTAAAGTTGTCCACATACAGAAGGTTTCAGGCTATTTTAAAAATATCGACACGTGAATTCTACCAGAATAGTTATTGGCTATTTGAGGATACCTCTTTTCCAAGTTACTGCACAGCAGTCTCCACAGTCCACCCCTAGAGGTGGAAAGTGTGATAAGGATTACGCCATATCATCGCGCGTGGCGAGAACCCCTCCGATGAACCCACCAGCTTCCAGTTTGGGCCCCGACTCGAAAGCCAGAACCGTCTGACTGGTAGCAGCGAAGCACTTTCCAACCCCTACTGGCTCAGCAGGTCAGTACCCGAGTTGGTTTGAGACGCAACTCACCCGCCGGAGGGAATTCTTATCCATCCACCCGAACGCAGTCCCATGAACTAAGATAAACTCAAGATTGACGACTACAATTGATCCTGGTACGAGCACCGTCTAGCGGCCTGTACGTCCTGACTTACCGAAGCCATGTGAGGTCATTTGATTGATCCTGGCGTCAAGCACTAATGGCGGAGCCATTTCGTCAAGATCCACAAACCCTAAATTGTTACGCCCTGATCCAGGGGCCAGGACAGGCTAGTCGAACCGTCAAGTCCCGCTAAACCCCGAGTCGTTTCATGAGAATATCCCGAACATGGGGGTCTGCGAACAGATAAATGAAATACCCTCCTAGTCCAGCATGCTGACTTTCAACGACTGCCCCCTCGAGTCCAACACCAATGGGGTGGCCAGGTGGTACAAGTAACACCTGTGGGCAAACCACCCCCCGAGGTAACGCAGTATGCTACATAATGCACTCGGCCATTACACAGAATCCGGAGATTCATACTGCGATAGGGTAGAGTACGCCAGTTTTAAGGGAGAAGCCCTGTGCTGCGACAGACTCCCTTGTCACTGAGTTAATCAACCGGCTCAGCCCTCCATTTCACCTGAGCGGCAAAACTAGGGCTCATTTAGAGATCTTCCACCATACAGGTCCAGTGACTGGCGCGAATTGGCATTACGTTAGACACCAAGACTTAACTCTCCATTTCGCCGGGACGAAACTAGGGTCCTAGTCATGACAAGCGCCCCCATCACGTCAAGATATAATGCCTGGGGGGCTCATCGACACAATTAAATTTTCCACTGTTTCCCGGAAAATTACCTATTTTGCTAAAAAAAATTGTTCTGTACCTCTGTAGCATATTGATAGAAACAGCCCTTACATGAAAACCATCAGAATTGCTTTGAATCCAGATAGCTTGTGTCCTATCCTAACAACCTCTCACAGATACGATGTTACTTAATCCTGAACTACCACAGTCGGAAGTGTTGAGGAATTGAAATCTAAGTTCTCCGTACAGTAACCGTATATAAGGAATTGCAGATAGCCGTCTTAGAGGAAGGTTAATTCGTCTACATCAATAGTTTAACACTCGAAGTTCCGTGGCTTCGTTTATGTAAATATTAGTCACCAAACTCCCAATCTCCATGATTATCCCACCGATGCAGCTGGAAGTACATCAGCAAACTCTTAGGCAAATTAGCGAACTACAAATTTTATATGCACCGACTCAACTTCGAGAAGGATCTTAAATCTGTTATGAGTAAGTTTGCCGTAGTTCCCAAGTGGTTGAACAAGTGATGCAATGTACAAAATCAATAAAGAATAGGAGGAACGTGCAGGCAAAAATAAAACGACAAATATTTCCCCTCGCAAATTCGAATATGAAAAGTTTTTTAATCTCCGGATAAAGTCAGACGTAACGCCATTCTGAGAATTCTGTAAATCCTAACTTATCTACACGAAGGTTTTCGTAAAAGAAGCAGATGGATTAGTTCTTGACGAAGACTAATTGGAGGCATTTTTGAAAGCTTAATGAGGTTTTGCAAGAGTGGAATTTTGTTATTAAACGTCATTGACTTAATGAGAATGCTTCGTCTTGGAAAGTATTGGTGATATATTTTATTTCCACATGTGAATAATACATTATTATGCAATCTAACGTACAGGGTGCCCCAATGAAAATTTGACCCCCTAGAACTCAGAAACGAAGACGTTTCGAAGATTAAAAAAAAAACAGATCAATTTCTGTTTGGAGGTGGACGCATTTCCATCATGACTTTATTCCGAAAGAACAACTTCCATAAAAGGGGCATCAACCTCCAATATTGTTTGAATAGGGAAGAGATGTCAAGTTATTCATGCTCCGTACACAACCCAGCTGTAATTTTCAAACTCGGTTCATTATTCACGAAATAATGTAATATTGAACTAACCGTCAAAAGATTATGTTGAACAGACAGTTGAACCATCCAAACTCAAGAAGCTAAGAGTTTTGAAGAATCCAAAAATAATTTTCAAGTTCTGTATTAGGGAGAAATAATTCCTATGATGACATTGTTCCGAAAAAACCACTTGAGGATGACAACAATCACCAACAATTTTTGAATGTTGGATGTGGTTTAGATGAGAAGTTTTTTCCATTCTCTGAACATCGCAGTTGAAATTTTCAAATTTGTTCATTCAATGGCAGAACAATTTGAGTTTCTGTTTTCACTTTAAGAACGTTCGATTTTATTATCGTTCATGACGGGAAAATGTGTGAAACGCATGAAATTCATTACAATGTATGCAATTTTTTTAAGATTCTTTCTCAAATGTGTTTCAGTCTTTTGTTTCTGCACCATAGTTGGGTTTAAGACTTACTTTGGTGGGCGAAAATGGTCTATTCTATGGAAGAATGACTAGAAATTTCAAAATTATACTATCGGAATGACGAAAATTCTGGATTAACTGCAAGGTATTTTAATAACAATGATCCAGAAAGAAATGTAAGTCACCAATCTGTTAAGCATTGGATGAATAAATTGAAAACTACTGGTTCCATTCAGAATGAGACACACGGTTGAGTGACCAGTCCAAAATGAAGCTGTCGAAATAGCAGTATTATACCAAGCATCTAATCTTTCTGAATCTAGCGTTCATCGAATTGTGAAAGCTCATAAATTTCACCCTTACAAGATAAGGCTGGTACAACAGTTATATGAAGATGATCCTGATCGTCGGACCCAGTTTTATGAACAATTTAGTGAGTTTCTGAATAAAAGCCCACACCGACTCTACAATACAATCTTTTCTAACAAATGAATCATTATGTTGAATGGGAAAATCAATAGACATAATTGCCGGTACTGGAGTGATCATAATCCTCATTTATTCATCGAGACACACACACAAATTCCTTGAAAATTAAATGTTTGGGTAAGAATATTAGGAAACCATATTGTTGGAACAATTTTTATCGATGGGAATCTTGACAGAAAAAGTTATTTGAATTTGTTAGACGACATTATTGATCCAATGACCACTGACATTCTGGCAACCGATGACAACCTATTAAAAAATGAACTCACATTTCAGCACAATGATGCACCGCCACCTTTCGATATCCGTCTTCGACAATTTTTGAACGTAAGTTATCCAGGACGTTGGATCGGAAGGAGGGGGTCCTATAGAGTGGCCAGCAAGATCACCTGATTTATCGCCATTAGATTTTTTTGTGGGACCATTTGAACTACAAAGTCTATGCAACTTCAGCTGAAAATCTTGCAGAACTACAACAAAGAATCATCACGGAATGCCAATTACCGACACTAGACATTTTCTAAGATGTTAGAGAAGGATTTGAAAATAGACTGTATCATTGTATGGAGGTTGGTGGTGGTCATTTCAAACAATACATACTTTAGTTCCTTAAATAGTTTACATTTTTTCTAGATGTTCCCTATCGTTACTTACAGATCTGGTGTATTTGAATGTATTGGGTTTCTGTTTGAGTTACCCTTCTGATACTGCTTAAGATCAAATGGCTTAAAAAACCACTGAATTTGAACATTTCAACTTGGATGTTTAGAGAATAAAAAAAGGGTTTTAACTGAAACACATCCGCCATCTCTTCCCTTTTACCAAAACAAATTAGGGGTTGTTGCTATCCTCAGGTGGTTATTTCGGAACGGTATCATCTTACGAGTGTTTTCTTGACTTGAACTTGAAAATAGATTTTGGATTCTTCATAACTCATTTGTTTTGTTAATTGTGACATGAAATATGTTCATTGCTTGGCTTCAGCAAGCACTGGAGCATTTGGAGTATCAGAACCGTACTTGAACTTTCACGGCATAGAAATTCAAATTTAAGGGCTTATATCTTTGTCTTTTTCATTATTGAATTTCATAAAGGCGATTCTTGGTTAATTGTTTCTGTAATGATGCAGACATTCTGACTACGGCAAGAAACTATGATATTGGGATCTAACCGTTTGCGGTTATTTCCTTCGATGCTCTGCCTCAGGTTCTTCATTTAAATGATATATGAACACTTCTTGACAATTCCTAGATATTTAGAAAATTGCTTTGCTCACCAAAAACTTATATTAGGCTGTCTTCATGTCTAATCTAATTGTTGCGATAGGCAAATATTAAGTTGGAGAAATTAATTCCACTTTTATTCACACCAATAAAAGTTTAGGTGAAGCTGATATACAGGATGACAAGAAAAATCTCGGACAAACCTATTTTCGTTTAACTTTATTAAACAAAAGAAATCAAACAAAACAACAACAAATAATAATAACATAAACATTTGGTACTAATTTATTTGAGCGGTTCCGGAGTGGCTTCCCTTGACGGCGATACATAACTTCAGAGGCTTCTTGAAATTTTCGGCAATGGGCCGTAGCTCTTCGGGCGTTAATCGGTCCCCAGGGATTGATTCAGTGACTCCAAACTTTTGTGGTGTTTAGCACATGCCCTGAGCTCCAAAATCGACCAAATGCTGTAGTCCATTAGGTTGAGATCCGGCGAGTATGGTGGCCATTCTGCAGATGTGATGAAACTCTGAAAATGGGTCCTGTTGAAAGGTCCAATGCGTGTCTGCCCCAGACCATGACTGATTGCAGATTTCGACGATCTCCGGCGTACCGGGTTTCTCTGCGGACCAGACTCTGTCGTTTTGGTGCTTGTGGGATTGTTCTACGTTGAAAAGTTTCTCTTCTGTGAGCGAATGCGTTCTCATTGCTGACCGGCGGCGAGACAAAGGAGCTGGTGGCACCTTTGGAGTTGTACGCGCTTGTCTTCAAACGTGAGGAGTTGATCTTTTTTGAGCTTATATGGCTTGAATTTGAGCTCCTTTTTGGACATTTGACGAAAGGATTCATGGTTGATACCGGTCTCACGGACTATCTTCCTCATGGAGCCCCTCGGATTTTAATTGACTCCCTTCTTGACGATGTTGCGATTGCTAGGCGTATTGACAGTGCGTTTTCTCCCATTTCCTGGACGACCACCATCATGTCCAAGCTACTTGAAACGGAAAATTGCATCGGACATCGACATCGGTTTGTAGAGGCACATTGAGCGAACGAAGAATTCCGCATTGACGCTTACCTTGACAAAACAACTCCAAAATTGCACTACGTTTGTTTGACATTCTAATACTCTGCAAAATAAAGTAATATAAAACTGAAAACTCACATATTAGTACAGGAAAGTCTAGAGAATCTAATAGAATAAAAATTATTCGGCTGCGCTAAAATACTTTTGTTCCAGAACACAGTAAAATTTGTCCGAAGTTTTTCTTGTTACCCTCTAATATAAAAATGAAAGTTACATTGCAAAACGTAGATCTTACTTCTGGAGGCTTCATAGAAAACATCATACAAAGTCATAGTAGATATTTTAGAGAACAATCAACAATTAACAGTCTCTAGTTCTTCCTAGTATTTTGACGTTGTGTGTATTTGTCGTACTACAGCCTTTAACTGGCATTTCCCACACAATGAGAATTTAGTGGTGTGGGTAGAACTTATCCTTCATATTTGACTTTCTAGTACTGAAACCTAATTTTCCTACGTTATTGAGCCTCAGAAGTTATCTGACTACCCAAATATAAATCAAACTAGATGAAAGTAACATAATACCAGCTAGTAACGAATGGGTATCAGAAATGAGGCGTAGACTGATATTTCATCCCTTGTTTCAGAACGCATAAATGACGTTGACGGAGTGGAACCCATCCCTTGCCAGCCATGGACATCGAGATTATCTAAAATGGCACAGCCCAATCTGGATTACACGGGTAAGGACCAGCGGATCCATTCAGAAATTAGATATTTTGTCTACTCGTAGCCCCGTTCATCCACTGTTTAAAACGTGATACGTAATCTCCTTTTCGTTTGAATCGGTCTATAAGAGATGAACCGCTTTTGTTATATCGGAAATTGGGAGCTTCAAACCGAGGCACGTATGGGCTGTGGGAGGAATCTCTAATCCTTTTGTTTCATTATGATGCGATTGGGTGGATTACAGTGGAAAACAGAGTTCATCCTGGGAATGAAAAATCAATGAAAGAAAGTCAGAAAATCAATTATGAGAAGTTCGGACCATTATGAAACTCACTCATAAATTAATAAAGTAAATAAAACAACTTGCCTTAAGTTTCACTGTTTATTTCATGTCTGTTGACATATATGTTTCGGGTTTTTAGCATATTTTCAAAACTGAAGAGAACAGAACTTAAAATCCTATTTATAATGGTAGGGTAGCTAACAGGTAGAATTTTGAAGACTGTAAAAATAAAACTTATTTGTACAAGTAAGAAAAACTTAGGTTCACTCTTAGTCAATAGCAAAGACTGTCGTGAAATGTGTGAAAGAAACGGTATACAGGTGTCCCAGAAGTCGACGTCAATCCGGAATCGGCTAACAGGCTGAGTCATAGTAAAAATATTTAAAAAATCTAAGTCGTGTACTTTTCAAATTATATTGCATGCACACCCTGTGATGATTTTTCAACTCCTGTTGCTACAATTTTTTACTTTCTTCAAATTTTATGTTTCCTATGTTATCCCGAATAGTGCTTCTGTAACTTGTGATTTTCAATTCTAAGCCAATTACTCCAGCTTGAAAAATAATGTCACTTTTTGCCGAACCAAATATTCAAAATTAATGTTTGATTGTATCGGTCTATACTTGTCGGAAACACATCTTGATGATCAAAGTAAAACAACTTAATTTCCCCTAATTTATTTAATTTCACAACAATTGTTTCGTCATGACAACATGACTTCGTCAGGTGAGTATGGTACTAACTACATATTTGATACTGAGTTCCTTAAATATTCAAAATGTACAGAAAAGAAAGTAGTAGGAATTTACAGTAATTTGTTTTTTCATTATTACACAAAGTTTCAGAAAAGGTTATGTAAGGGGGACTTATTAAGGTCCGTCTGGTCGATTAGGAGAATCTGTTTTTTATTGTATCTGTTAAATTCGAGGGCTTCTAGGTAGTTCAACCTGAGGTTTTTCTAGGTGTAAAATTTTGAAGTTATTGTCAAAATCATGTCCTGTCTCCAAAAGATGCTCAGCATATGTTGAATTTCCGTTTTTTTCAAGATATGCTTTCTCGTGTTCACGTATCCTAGTGCCGAAAGATCTACCTGTCTGCCCCACAAATACAGATGGGCAAGTACCGCAGTTTAACCTATAGACTCCAGACTTTTTGTTTTTATGGATCAAATCTTTAGTATTTTTTATTAAATTTCCTAACGTGTTTCTTGTTTTGAATGAAATGTTGAAATTTTCTTTTTCTTTAAATATCTTGCTATTTTTTCGGACTTTTTGTTTATGTACGTTAAAGAAATATATTTTATTGGATATACAAGCGATATTGACTGCTTAAATTGCATTCGTTTCAATAATTTATTTATAATGAACGGATTGAAACCATTGTTAAATGCAATCTGTTTTATTATATTCAGTTTTCTATCAAAATTCTCTCGTGTCATAGGTATGTTGATTAATCTAAATATCGTGCTATTATAAACTGCTAGTTTTTGAGAATGTGGGTGATTAAAATTGGAGTGGATTGTATTATCTGAATGAGTGGGTTTCCGGAAAATTGAAAAGTCATGTTTATTGTTAATTTTTGAAATTTTTAAAACAAGGAAATTGATGCTGTTGTTCTGTTCCATTTCATTGGTGAATTTTATTGTGGGAGATAATGTATTTATGAATTATAAAAACATCGCAAGCTTTCTTCTGGTACCGGTGAATAAAGATAAAATATCATCCACATAACGATACCAATATACGAAATATTTAAAGAAGGAGCTCTCTTGGATTTTGGTTTCCAGAAAGTCCATAAATATTTCGGATAATATCGGACTAAGTGGGTTTCCCATAGCGAGACCATCATTAGCTTCGTAAAATATTCCATTAATTGAAAAATAGTTTTGGTCCAAACAAACCTTTAAGGTTTCGATAATCTCTTGTTTTATAACCGAATTAGTTCTATTTTTTACTAACAGCAATTCTATCAGATTTTGTGATTCTTTAACTAGTATGAATTTTGCACGTCGAAAGAAATGAGTTTAGCATTATTCGGAATATATATATATATATATTTTTTATTTTCTCTATTAGGTTATATGAATGTTTGATGGTAAATTTATGATGAAAGTTTATTACTTTCACTCCATGCCACTGCTTTAAGAATCTGGTTTGAATGAGATGGGGTGAGTCCTTCCATATAGTGTGCATCTTTCCGTATTTGATCGTGTTATTTGTGTACTTACGACTTTTGGCTTCGTTTATTAGATTTGTTTGCTTGTGATTTGGAGAGTTTTGATGTTTTTATGACGAAATTTGATTTTACCTGGACTAACCTGTGATTGTGTATTGCTATCATGTCTGTGTATACCACACACCAATATGCAACATGCACCTTATTTATTGGAAATGCAGATGTAACGCTAGTGCAGCTTCGAGAATGTATCGCGAGAGATTATTTACGTCTACTCTTCGCAGCGGGCTTTCCAAACAAAGTGCATGGTGATGGAAGAATATTCTTACCTTACGACGATACGACGTGCTTCAAGCAGTTGAGGAAGATCCAAGTTCTTCGCTTCGTGAAATTCGGCGAAGCACAAGAGTCCCCAAAAGTACAACTCACCTCCTTTTCTGCTTCGTTGTTTACAGTTTTCCGTATGCAAATCATATCTTGATTTTGTGAAAAGCAGTACTCGCAGTAAGAACAGAAGTAAATATAATCATCTAATATTAACACAATTTGTCAGATCATTTTTCGAGAAAATGGTACTCTTAAATCACAACGAAAACTTCACCTAAAAGATATAATTAAGGAAATGTTGAATCATAAGGATCTGTCATCTATAATCGCGAGCAATGTTGCTGGTTTTTGATAAGCTGGCAGATAAATAGAATTTTCCTCATGGCATGCTTGAATATCAGGTGAGTGAATTAAAAATACAAAACTAGGAATTCAAAGATCAAATGAATTTTGCAGATTAACGACAAAGAAGCAAAAATTTCCGAGTTAAGGGTTTTGAAGAGACCAGAACTGAAGATTAAGTATGTATTGACCACCTATATCGTTCATGTATTGCGGTTAAAGGAGGGCAGCTTGAACATCTCTTGAGAATTTATTAAATCTATTTATCTATTTATCTATAATCTATTAAAACGAAACTGAATTTCTTTAAGAAAACCCTTTTTTTTGTCCAATCTAAAAAAGAATGTAGTTAGAATTATATCATTTTAGAATCCTTATTAAATGTGCTAACTTTTAAAGTAACTTGCCAGACTGATGTAGTACAATTTTTTTTCAGAACAGTCAATTGAAGTTGGGCAAAATTTTGATTTTGAATACTTGATTCGGCAAAAAGTGACATTATTTCCAAGCTGGAGCAATTGGCTTAGAATTGAAGATTACAGGTTACAAAAGCACTATTCGGGATAGTATAGGCAAAATAAAATTTGAAGAAAGTAATAAATTGTAGCAACAGGAGTTCAAAAATCATCACAAGGTGTGCATTTTATTGAATAAAAGAAAGTGCAATATAATTTGAAAAATAGAGGATTTGGATTTACTTTTATATTTTTCTGATGACTATTATGACTTGACCTGTTACCTGATTCCGGCTTGACGTCGACTTCTGGGACACTCTGTATACAAATTATATTGAAATGAATGCTCTGCATTTCACAAAGGTCAGACAGGACGATCTATGAACATAAAGACAAAAGAACACAAAAAAGTACATTGCACAATAAAATATCGTCTGGTTTTTCGGAATATTGTATAAATAACAACCATTTTATAGATTTAAGTAGAACTAAGTAGAACACGAAGGTGATAAAACCAGAAGAATGGACCTTTTAGAAAGATTGGAAATTTGTTCAGCACATGGAAGTAAGCTACCGATCACAAAGGAAGAACTTAAATTTAATTCATCACAATTGCCCTTATCTGTAAAAGATTAAGAGAGAACCAACATCTTATTTTAACACTCTTCAAAATTCAGAAACGATAAATCTTCAGTCCCACTTCATATTTAAAAAATTAAAATAATTTTTATTCTATTTTATTTTTTAAGAGAAACCGGAGAAAGTTTTTACATGCTTTCTTTAACTGATATAATTGAAAAAAAAATTAGGAATGTGAATGTGTATCGTTGTAACTCAATGCTTTTCCGAAATTTGTTGTTTTGTTTGGCATTTCAGACATAGGTGAGTAAATGAGATATGACACGGACAGCGAAAGCTTTGTGTTCATTCTTCTTATTTGTTTGTGTCAGACTACTATGTTTATTTCGGACAAAAATTGGCCTCCAAGATCATGCGACATAACTCCACTGGATTATTTTCTTTGGGGTTATGTCAAGTCATAACTCCACTGGATTATTTTCTTTGGGGTTATGTCAAGTCATTGGTTTATGCTAATAAACCAGAAACAGTAGACGCTTTGGAAGCCAACATAACTCGTGTTATTGATTCAATAAGGCCTGAATTACTCTAAAAAAAAACACCTGATACCTAGAAGAGAGCATCTTTCGTATCAATTTGGGACTGTCAACAAAATCCGGACTTCTCTGAGCACTCGAAAATGATCAGACGTCAGGTCGAAAAAATGCCGCACTACGAACGGAAAATCCTGGCGGGACTAAAAGACGTGAGGGCGTCGAGCAGGCTAGCGCTGAGCTGATAGACCGGAACCAATGGATGAGAATACGGGAAGTGAGCGGAAGTGTGGATTTCCGCGTCTCCGGAGAGGAGAAGACGGGCCTATTCCGGCAACTTAATCATGTAAGAAAGTTTTTGTCGGTTGCTCGTGACGGGTTGAGCTGTACAATGCCGAATGATAAGGAACCTCTGGTAGCACGTTGTGAACAACGTGCTAATGTTTGTGCACTGGCGGGATTTGCCAATTTATTGTGTCAGTTTACGCTTGAAATAAGGTGAATAAACACAGCCCTGTGATTGAGATTGATAACTTCAGTCATTCGGAAGTTTGTACAAGAAATTATGGTGAAGAAATGGAGGAGTGAGACAGGGATCCATATTATCGCCAGTCCTCTTCAATGTATACTCTGAGGAAATCATGAAAGAAGCTCCTGAAGGTGAAGAGACAGGAATAAGAGTCAATGGAACACCAATCAACAACATAAGGTACCCAGATGATATAGTTATATTAGCGGGAAATCTCGCAGATCTTCAGAGGCTTCAGAGCCAAATAAAAAATATGAATGCAGCCAAAAATATGGACAAACATAAAAAAAACAAATCCATGAATATCTCAAAGACTTCCAGTGAAAAGGAATCACTCATGATTGAACAAGTGGACAGGTACTTTCCCATCGGAACAGTAATCAACTCCTCAAATGGCAACTCCAAAGAGATCAGGACAGGAATAGAGAAGACGCAAGGAGGTTTTAATAAGCTGAGAAAAGTTTTTTGATCGAGAGATCTTAACTTGGAAATGAGGATTCGATTGGCAAGATGCTACGACTCTGCTGTATGGAGTGAAAGCTTGGACCCTGAATGCAGTGATCATCAAGCGGTTTGATCATTCGAGATGTGGGTTTATAGGAAAATCCTTAAGATATCTTGGACGCAGCATGTGACAAACACCGAAGTCATTGGGAGGATGAACAAGAGAATCGATATCCTAGATACCATTAAAATTAGAAAACTGTAGTACTTCGGCCACATTACCCGTGGGTCTCGATATACCATGTTTCAGTTGATCATCCAGAGGAAATTCAAAGCAGGAGAAGTGTGGGAAGACGCAAAATGTCATGACTTCGTAACCTTAGGGAATGCTTTTCATGTATCGGGTGTTTTGTTTAGAGTGAAAGAGCTTTCGAAAGGGATAACTGCGATTTGACAGAAGGTAGAAGCCATGTTTTTCGACATTTCTGTTCAGGAAGCATTGACAAATTATCCTGGAAAGACTCACGCCTCAACAACGTGTTGAAATTTATTTTCAAAATTAGTGTTCTATTCGCCAAACTTATAGAGCACTTCGTGAAATTTATGGTTTACATAGTCGTCCATTCGTCGAACTATCGACAGATTTTGGAAAACTTTTTCTCTACTCGATGCAACAACAACAACAAGACAAAGAACTATACGTATAGAAGAAAATATCGCTGCTTGTAAGTCATAGTGTTAATGATGATCCAGATTTGTATATTCGTCGACGTTCATAACAAGTTGGACTCTGTGCATCCACCACCACATGGAAAATTTTGCGTGAAGATCTTGGTCTACACCCATACAAGATCCAACTGGTTCAAGAACTGAAGCCACTTGGCAGTAATAAGCGTTGTTTGTTTGCTGATTGGGCCCTAGAACAGTTTGAAGTTGATCCACTTTTTTATCGTTAAATTGTGTTTAGTGATGAAGCTCATTTTTCGTTGAACGGCTTTGTAAACAAGCAAAATTGCCATATATGGAATGAAAACAATTCTCAAGAAGTTCTGCAGGTTCCATTGGATCCTGAAAAATGCACTGTAAGGTGTGCTTTACACGTTAGAGGCATCATCGGTCCATATTTCTTCAAAAACGATGCTGGAGCTAATGTTATAGTGAATGGTGCTCGTTACAGATCGATGATCAATGATTATTTGTTTCAAAATTGGAATGGTATCGACCGAGAAGTGTTTTGGTTTCAGCACGATGATGCTACACCTCATGCTGCTACCGTAACAATCGATTTAATGAAAGAAAGATTTGGAAATAACATGATTTCGAGAAATGCTCCAATTAATTAGCCTCCAAGATCATGCGACATAACTCCACTGGATTATTTTCTATGGGGTTATGTCAAGTCATTGATTTATGCTAATAAACCAGAAACAATAGACGCTTTGAAGCCAACATAACTCGTGTTATTGATGAAATAAGGCCTGAATTACTCGAAAAGGTGGTCCAGAATTGGTCTGGTCGGATGCGGTTCCTAATAGCTAGTCGTGGTGGACATATGCCGGAAATTATTTTCAAAACATAAATATCATAAAATTATCTTTCAAATAAAAAATAATTTGGCTTCAATCTTAATTTGAATGTGTTTTATTTCAATTTGAAGTTCTATCACTCTAAAGAAAGACCCGATACATCGAATGAACTATTCCGAGCAGCAGCGTCCAAAGTTAGAATAGCTATGATGATTGCCAACCTGCGACGCTGATATGGTACATGAAGATATGATATGAGCTTTGATACATAAAATGAATCTAAAAATTATTATGCGCGCTTGTTCAGCAGTCAGTTCATTTCCATGATGAGGGATATTTACTTCAGACCACGAATCATTCTTAGAGTGCTTGGCGAACTTTATTCCGAGAAAGCAACTGAACCAGACGGGATTCCTACCGCCCAATAGCGATAATATCCATTTTGTCGAATAGAGGCATCTATCAATCTCGAAATGGTTAGATACCTGGATAGTAAAAGCCTCATCCAAGATAAACAATAGGGTTTTCGCCCACATCCATCACACAAGACCTCCTTAGCTATGTGACGCAAGTGACGAAGTGTGAGCAAGAGCTTCTGAGCGCTATGCAGAAGCTTAGATCTTTTTATCTCAACAAACTTAGGACTTTCGATAGTGACTGGCATAAGGCTTTTCCGATTAAGCTATCTTCGTATGCTATTCCAGGGAGTGCTGCGATTGGATGAAAAGTTTCCTCACCCGCAGGAACATTAATGTGGTCATGGATAGTATTTTCAACATGAACACTGCAGTGCCGCAAGGTTTAGTTTTATCGCTCACCCCCTCATGATCGACATTAAGGATCTTTTTAGTATGACCGAGAACCACATTGTGACCTTCGCAGATGATAACACGCTGATGTCTTCTTTCACCAGCGACACACCGTTGATCACGGTTGATTAGAATTACTGTGAAATAATTTGAATAATGTCTCCATATCTGATAAAAGTTGTTTTCCACTTGGTGGAAATCGCTTAAAAATCTTATCAAAACAACCTGATACCGTTCAAATTTCCCACCAAAATAAAGGTTTGGGAAGCAATATCTCAGCGTGGTGCTACGTCTCTCTGTGCACTTGATGGTACCATTAATAGTGAAAAGTATTGTGGTATTCTGAACGATTTTTTCCTTGCAACAGCACATGCTTTATATCAAGAGGGGTGGCGTTTTCAGCAGGATAATGCAAGATGCCATACTTCAGCCTATACTCAAGCTGGGATGCAAGAACACGAAGTGACAACGATTTCATGGCCAACAGCTTCACCAGATCTTAGTCCCATTGAAAACATATGGGGACTAATGAAGATTGAAGTTGAACGAGCAGAGCCACGAAATAAAGATGATTTAATTCAGCCAGTTCTATAGTCCTGGACTACCATCACTGAAAATTATGGAGGTGATCTAGTTTCGAGTGAACTTCGACGTTTAGTCAAAGTTGAATGGGGGTTGTATAAGTCAATAGGATGGATATTTCGTTATAATTTTCTAATTCAAGAATTAAAAGCATACACTAAATAATTACGATTGAGCTTTGTTTTTCCAGATACTTTCAAGGCGAACTATTTATTCTTGTTACTTCTGGTAAAAACGAATCTCAGGGACAAATCGTGCATTTTACTCCCTAGTTGTAGAATCTATTACTTATCTTGAAATATTTGGTTTATTGAATTCCAAAAACATGCGAACTTTATTGAGAAACCCACCATATGTATCAAAATATAATCAGCCAAAATGAGAATCTCATCCAATCGGCCGACGAATATAACCCCTAATCCTCATGGTCGATAGAGGTAGAAACTGGATGGCGCGAATCTCTTCCCCGAAAAAAATCCCTTTTCCCCCGAGAGAAGAGTATGTACACATCAGATCCAATACTGATCTCATTTCATTTGATACAATTCACTATCTACTGCGTCTGCCGATAACGAAACAGATTTTTTTCAATCTTGTTATCCAGGGACGTTGACGTGTATCAACCCTTAATGGGGTTTTATTGTCTTACGTCAGGTCTGAGGGCGATCTGTTACATCTTCTTCATTCTTGCTCCCCGCTCAATTAAAATCGTTAATTAAGGTCGAAAAGAGAACAAGATGAAATAAGAAATGATATTTTGGCACGTGATAACTTCTTCTTATGTCCTGGACATAATATCCCTTATTTTGGATTGACTCAGTCTTTACTTGAAGAAAATTTATTTTGAAACAAGAAAAACGTTAAAATTAAATTTTGAGAAGAACTTTTTACTGCAAAATACGATAACTGTTTGCTGGGGATGATTGTTTGTATGGTTGTAAAAGACGAAAGAGAGAATAGCAATATACAGATAAGACATACGAGGTGTGTTCAATGTTTTCTCGATATAGGCATAAAAGAAAACTCAGAAAGTTTTGGAAAATTTCTATTTTTCAATGTAGTCCCCTCTAACTTCAATACATATGTTAGATCGAGAAAGAAGCTTCTCTAAACCTTGTACAAAATATTCTTCTGACTTCTCCTCAAAATAGGTATTAGTTGCTACCGTAAGTTCTTCATCGTCGGAAAATCGCTTTCCACGAAGATATTTTTTCATATTTGTGAATAAGTAGTAGTCACTGGCCTTATGAACCAGCGCGTTTTCGTCAAGCAGAGTTTTCCTCGCCTTTTTCCTTTAAATACTTCTCTGAAATTACACATAGTGGTTGCGTGTGATGCTTTCACCCACTTTAGTGTATTCTATCAATAAAATACCTTTAGAATCCGAAAAACCGTAGCCATTACTTTTCCACCGGATGGGGTGACTTTAAACTACTTGGGGGCTATGTACTCTTTTCAGTCCACTGCATGGACTTTTGTTTACTCTTAGGATCATAGTGATGAACGAAAATGGTCGATGGCTCTTCTCCACAGAGTCGCTCTTGCTTCTGAAGCGCGGTGAGCATTCTTGCACTGACCTTCCATAGGTTAAGGTGGTTATAAAGGATAGCATGTATGGAACCCACGGATAGGTTTGTCTTCTCTTCTAACATCTTAGTTTTTGTTCTAGCATCTTCAAGTACCAGCTTTTCGGCTTTTTTCATATTTTCTTCAGTGGTACCACTAACGGGCTCGCCTGAGCGAGGGTCGTCTCCAGTGCTTTCTCTTCCTCTTTTGAATTCACTTGACTACTTTTGAACAATGGGTAACAACGGGGCACAGTCATGGTAAACAGCAACTATCTCTTCTTGAATGATTTTTTAACTTTTTCTCTGCTTAGTGAGGAACTCTTTAACGGCGCGATGCTCGACTTTCTTCATCATTGTTGCGTCCGTCATTCTGGTCGTCTTTTACTCAGGATACCTAGAAGGCTAATAATTGTAAATTATTGAAATTTTATATTCATACCCTCAGATAGTGTCATTAGTAAATAAATGATACTATCAGGTGTTTTTTTCAGAGTGATAGAACTTTAAATTGAAATAAAACACATTTAAAGTTTGAATATTGAAACAAATTAATATATGTTTATCTCCTACAGTTTTAATTTAATTATTATATTATATTATATTATATTATATTATATATATTATATTATTATATTTCTTCTATCAAGTAAAAGGCCTTTCTATTTTATTTTATATATAATATATAATTATATCTTGGCTTCAATAAATTTCATTATACAGTGTCAATAAGTTAGGTAAACCTTAAAAATAACTCACATTGTTCTTTGATTCTGTTAGAGCATAGATAAATCTTGAATTATAAAGATGATCTATGTCTCGAAACATTATTCATTTACACGTGTTGAGTGGTTTGGTACAGGTTAGTTTTTGATTTTGATATTTTGAATATATTTCAGGACTGAAGACGGAATTGTTTTGAACTATATTTGTTTTTTGAAGATATAGTGCATGCTTTGAGAGATTTCTGAATTTACTTATTCGAATATTTAAATATATTAAATATTTCAAATAAATTATATTCTTTGAGAGGTCCTTTAAGTGTGTTCATGTTTTCAAGGTACAAATGGCGTTTTAAGAGCAAGACCAGAAACAAAATTTGTCTCCTTTAAATATTTATTTATTAATTTTAGGGACTTTCGTGTATCTTTTGGTTTATTTATTCCATTTGACATTGTATATTGAGTTTAGATTATATACGTCTATTAAATATAAGCGGTGCTTGTTTTAGACATTAATTTAATTCTAAAAGTTTTTTTGAATAAAAAATTTTTTAAATTAAAACTGTAGGAGATAAACATATATTAATTTGTTTCAATATTCAAACTTTATTATATTTCTTCTATCAAGTAAAAGGCCTTTCTATTTTATAAAACACATTTAAATTAAGATTGAAGCCAAATTTTTCTTCATTTGAAAGAAAATTTTATGACTCTTATTATTTAAATATTTTAATATTAGCCTTCTACATATTTGATTTCAAAAAATTATATTTAATGATTATAACTTCTGAAACTAAATTAAAATAATGTCATATAAGTACCGCTCATAGTATATCAAATGACATATAAAATAAACATTCATTATAAGACATTCAAATTGTATAACAAAATCCAATAAATAAAAATTTTTAACCAAAATCCTATAAATTAAATATTTTGAATAGACAAAATTTTGTTTCTGCTGATCAATCTTATGAAAACAAATATTTTTCAAAAATGTCTAACATAATTTTAAGAATTTCATCATAAAACCATACCACTTAGAATATTCAATATTATTGGGTATCTAACTAAGTTACTTTACATAAAACTCCAGATATGTGTAAACATTACTGAAAAACAAGTTTTAAGAGAGACTTTGCTTCGTCAGTATTCAAATAATTCATATTCAATAAATATAACATCAATCAACAACAAATATTCACTCACCTTTTAACCGTTTAGAAAACTTCCAGTAAACTGAAAAATCTTTAAATGTAGTGTAACAGTTCACTATTTATAAATATTTCTGTAGTTTACCCTTGATCTAAAAGATTGAAAGCAATTTCACGGCCTCTGTCATAGCACAAGGACTATCTGTATAAAGAATGTTAAGTAAACCAAATAATTATATATTATGAATAAAATAACATAAATACAGGTTAATTCTTGATAGAAGGTATATAAAATTATTTAAATATTTTAATATTAGCCTTCTACATATTTGATTTCAAAAAATTATATTCAATGATTATAACTTCTGAAACTAAATTAAAATAATGTCATATAAGTACTACTTATATCAAATGACATATAAAATATACATTCATTATAAGACATCCAAATGGTATAACAAAATCCAATAAATAAAAATTGTTAACCAAAATCCTGTAAATTAAATATTTTGAATAGACAAAATTTTGTTTCTGCTAATCAATCTAATGAAAACAAATGTTTTCCAAAAATGTCTAACATAATCTTAAGAATTTCATCATAAAACCGTCCGAATAATCAATATTATTGGATATCTAAGTTACTTTATATAAAAACTCAAGATATGTAAAAACATTACTGAAAAACAAGTTTCAAGAGAGACTTTGCTTCGTCAGTATTCAAATAATTCATATTCAATAAATATAACATCAATCAACAAATGACATATAAAATAAACATTCATTATAAGACATCCAAATGGTATAAGTGGTACTTATATGACATTATTTCAATTTAGTTTCAGAAGTTATAATCATTAAATATAATTTTTTGAAATTAAATATGAAGAAGGCTAATATTAAAATATTTAAATAATTTTATATACCTTCTATCAAGAATTAACCTCTATTTATGTTATTTTATTCATAATATATAATTATTTGGTTTCCTTAACATTCTTTATACAGATAGTCCTTGTGCTATAACAGAGGCCGTTAAATTGTCTTTCAATCTTTTAGATCAAGGGTAAACTACAGAAATATTTATATATAGTGAACTGTTACACTACATTTGAAGATTTTTCAGTTTACTAGAAGTTTTCTGAACGGTTAAAATGTGAGTAAATATTTGTTGTTGATTGATGTTATATTTATTGAATATGAATTATTTGAATACTGACGGAGCAAAGTGTCTCTTAAAACTTGTTTTTTAGTAATGTTTTTACATATCTTGAGTTTTTATATAAAGTACCTTAGTTAGATATCCAATAATATTGAATATTCTAAGTAAGATGGTTTTATGATGAAATTCCTAAAATTATGTTAGACATTTTTGAAAAATATTTGTTTTCATAAGATTGATCAGCAGAAACAAAATTTTGTCTATTCAAAATATTTGATTTATAAGATTTTGGTTAACAATTTTTATTTATTGGATTTGGTTATACCATTTGTATGTCTTATAATGAATGTTTATTTTATACGTCATTTGATATAAGTGGTACTTATATGACATTATTTCAATTTAGTTTCAGAAGTTATAATCATTAAATATAATTTTTTGAAATTAAATATGTAGAAGGCTAATATTAAAATATTTAAATAAATTTATATACCTTTTATCAAGAATTAACCTCTATTTATGTTATTATGACTCTTATGTTTTAAAAATAATTTCTGACTAGCTCTGAGGAACCGCATTCGACCAGACCAATTTTGGACCACTTTTTCGAGTAATTCAGGACTTATTTCATCAATAACACGAGTTATCTTGGCTTCAAAAGCGTCTATTGTTTCTGGTTTGTTAGCATAAACCAATGACTTGACATAACCCCAAAGAAGATAATCTAGTGGAGTTATGTCGCATGATCACAAACCTTTCTTTCAATAAATCAATTGTTACGGTAGCAGCATGAGGTGTAGCACCATCTTGTTGGAACCAAAAGACTTCTGGGTCGATACCATTCAAATTTTGAAACAAATAATCATTTATCATCGATCTGTAATGGCACCATTCACTGTAACATTAGCTTTTTTTGAAAAAATGGACCGATGGTGCCTCCAGCGTGTAAAGCACACCATATAGTGCATTTTTCAGGATGCAATGGAACCTGCAGAACTTCCTGATGATTGTTTTCACTCCATATACAGCAATTTCGCTTGTTTACATAGCCGTTCAACTAGAAATGAGCTTCATCATTAAACACAATTTTACGATAAAAAAGTGGATCAACTTCAAGCTGTTCTAGGGCCCAATCAGCAAACAAACAACGCTTATTATAGTCAAGTGGCTTTAGTTCTTGAACCAGTTTGATCTTGTATGGCTGTAGACCAAGATCTTTACGCAAAATTTTCCATGTGGTGGATGCACAGAGTCCAACTTGTGAAAGTCAACGGATTGACAAATCTAGATCATAATTAACACTATGACTTATAGCAGTGATATTTTTTTCTGTACGTACAGTTTTTTATCTTGTTGTTGTTGTTGCATCCAGTAGAGAAAATGTTGTCCGAAATCTATCGATAGTTCGGCAAATAAGCTGCTCTGATGGACGATTATGTAAACCATAAATTTCACGAAGTGCTCTATAAGTTTGGCGAATAGAACATTGTTTTTGAAAATAAATTTCAACAATTTGTAATCGTTGTTGCGGCGAGAGTCTTTCCATGATAATTTGTCAATGCTTACTGAACAGAAATGTCAGACCAACATGGCTTCTTCCTTCTGTCAAATCAGAGTTATTCCTATCGAAAGTTCTATCACTCGATATTTCCAGGCAATTAAGATGTATATTTATTTCATTGTGAAGATAAAGGTATGCGATTAACAATGGAAAACGATATCAGCCAACAGGCCGCCACGGCTGCGGTTATATATCGTTTTTATCAAATTTTCCATTAACCAATTCGCAAATTTGCTGTATGTCCGCGATAACTTCACGATTTCCATCTTTAATGCCTTGAATCGATTGCCAACTGTGAGAAATTTTTACTATTTCTGTAACGAATTTCAATAATTTTCATGCGTTGTTGAAGCGTGTATCGTTCCATTTTTAGTAATGGCGTAGTTTTTACTTGTCAAAAAATGACAGCTTCAAAAGTGGCAGGTGCCACCGGGCTATTCAAAATGAAACCTCTTTTTGGAAAACCCTCTCTAAAAGTTCTGTTGGTCACACTAGAGAAAAGCTCTCCCGAAGACAAAAATCCACTTATCTAAAGTCCGTGCGTAGTAGGATTTCCCCTCGTGATGATTTGTAGGTTCGCTTATATTTATTCAACAATATTTCATTTGAATTTACGGTTAGAATATCCATTATTTCCTGCAGTGGAACATTTCATCCAACAAATAAATCTGATTTATTTGTCATATTTCTTCCAGATAAGGTGGTCTGAATATATATGTTTTATTTTCAGCGCCCGAAACTCAAACACAGTCTGTTTGCAGTATCCTTAGCGACATGTTCTCCCTAGGGATGGTTATGTGTTCTATATTCAACAACGGAAGGCCCCTGATCCAGTCTGGAAACTCCACATCCGCCTACCTTAAGCAATTGGAGCTGGTAAGTTTTTCCATGATTCATTTATGAGCTGTACAGAAAGTTTAAACTTCGCTAGTTGAATTCGATCGCAGGCAAGAAGAACAATAAGGAACTCTTTTATTATTGCTGACGGAATTTTCGACGAAGAAAAATGTTTCAGATACTTTTTTACTCTCTGAAGCACGTCAGTCGATTTAAAAATGATTTCAAATGTTTAAAAATTTTGTTGTCTGTTTTTCGAAGGATTACTTGAGAAAACTTGACAAAAGATAGATAGTATGCAGGTTCGAATACATAAGAATAATGCAAAGGATACAAAAGTATCCGGAAAAAACAAAGCTCAATTGTCATTATTTAGTATATATTTTTAAGTGCGCGGAGAGCTCAGTGGTAGAGCATTGGGCTCTTGACAGGAAGGTCCAGGTTCGAATCCTCTTCAGGTGGAAACGAAATTTTCCAGTTGGACGTGCTTTAACGTAAAGTGGCGCAAGATCTCAGTAACGAAGCCTACCCAGAACACAACTGAACTCCTAACTCGCACAAGCTGAAAAAACGGAAAATTATTACAAAATATTCATCTTATTTACGTATACAACCTCCATTTAACTGTAAACACTTGACTAAACGTCGAGGTACGCCCGAAACTAGATCACCCCATTAATTTTCGGTGATGATAGTCCAGGACTGTAAAACTCACTGAATTAAATCATCTTTATTTCGTGGCGTTGCTCGTTCAACTTCAATCTTCATTAGTCCTCATATGTTTTCAATGGGACTAAGATATGGTGAAGCTGCTGGCCATGAAATGGTTGTCACTTGCTGTTCTTGCATTCAAGCTTGAGTATAAGCCTAAGTATGGTATCTTCCATTATCCTGCTGAAAACGCAACCCTTCTGGATATCAAGCATGCGCCGTATCTAGGAGAAAATCATTTAGAATGCAACAATACTTTTCACTATCAATGGTACCATCAAATATACAGAGAGGCGTAGCACCACGTTGAGATATTGTTCCCCAAACCATTATTTTGGTCGGAAGTTTGGAAATTTAAACGGTATCAGGATGTTTTGATTGGATTTTCAAGTGATATACACCAAGTTGGAAAAAACTTTCATCAGATATAAAGACATTATTAAAATTCTTGAAAATGTCGGCAAAATTTTGTCTCTAGTTCCTTTTGTAAAGGTGTCATCATAAGGTTTTTTTTTTGGTTCCTTGATATGTAGCCTTGTCTTTTCTGTGACATACGGACGGTTTCTGGATATACTTTCATATTTCGTTGATTTCCAAGTCTGTTAGCCAATTTGCGAAATCCCAGGCGTTGATTCTGTCATCCTAAGGCCAATAAAGCTTTTAAATTATTTCCTTTAATCTTACGCGATCTTTCTGAAACTGGTCTATGCTTCAAATACTGTTGACAATTGCTGGAGATCGTTGGAGATGGCTCCGCGACCAGACTATTTCCTTGACTGATTCCCAACGCCCTATTATGTGACCTTACCGACGCTCACTGGGAGGGGAGTATGTAGCGTACCCGCTCAGTACGTGGTATGCCAGTTCCTCTCGAAGAATTCTACTCTGCTCTGCTACAGCTTCCGATGTAGCAAATGAGGGGCGCGACAGGTAGCAAACAATACCTCAAAGATCCGCTTTCACCGGAGTTAAATAAGGCAGCGTACCAACGATCGATGACTTACGTTTCCATGAGGAACGGGGTCACTCTGGCGTCATAGGCAGACATGCGCATCACGCATGTCTAAAGAGTTTCAGGTGCGCATACTCAGAACGAATCCTAAATTAAGAGGTGGAAGCTCCATCTCAACACCGCATTTCGTAAAGAGCTTCTCAAATAAACAATATTTGACAAATAGTATTGCCATGCAACTTTGGCCATAGCCGACTATCTGCACAACCTATTTTATACATTACTTTTGTCTCAGAATGTTACAAAAAAAATATATTGAAATCATGAAAAATAATAAATTCCGGATATTTTCTAGACGGACTATATATTACAGTTCGAAAGTTAAATAATCCTGAATAGATTTTGTTTATCGTCGAATATAAGCAGCAGCATGCATGTTTCATAGCTTTTCACATCAGTGCATTGCTCTATTTAATATTTAATATTTAATTTAGAGAATTTTGGTTAACAATTTTTATTTATTGGATTTTGTTATATCATTTGGATGTTTTATAATGAATGTTTATTTTATTTGTCGTTTGATATAAGTGGTACTCATACGACATTATTTCAATTTAATTCCTGAAGTTATAATTATTAGATATAATTTTTTGAAATTAAATATGTAGAAGGCTTATATTAAAATATTCGAATAAATTCAGATTTATTCTCAATTTTCCTATTCATTCTCATACTGTATAAAGCAAAGAGTAACAAACAAAGATTTTCTATCAAATATAGTGCAGTTAAAATAGAGGAAAATATTCATCTTTATTTCTTGAGAAACCTAAAGGAGCAAAGAGTTTGGACGATTTGGCATAAAATTTGAGGCTGTGGCCGAAGAGCAGAGAAAACTGGGACTTTGTTAGGAGAAAATAATAAACCCTCGTCTAAAATTCACATCATCTTGGGATAAGAAGAGCCAAGAAAGAGAAAACCTTAATTTCAAGGAATGTCAGAGTTTCCATCTTACCAGTTTCGGAACAAGAATGTTTCAGATCACAATATCCACAACACGAGATAACTCCACGCCTCTTTAAACTCTAGAAAAATGATCGAACCCTTCCTCGTTTTCTCCAATCTAGAAAGGATTCATGAGCCTCGTTCTCGTGATTATAAACGCGAAATTCCCCACTGCCACAATTCCAGGGAGTGTCCCAGAGTTTACCAAGATGGCAAGTAATTTAAATTTGATTGGACCGCGGTTCAGGTCGTTCGAATGCTGCCTATATTTTCAGTTCCATTACCTCGGAGTTAGTAAATAAACTGGCTCTAAGGAAACAATTTTCTCCGGGAAAATTTATAGGGGATTTGGGTCCCACCTATAGCGATATTCGAAATTAGTTTAACATCATGAATTAATTTTTTTACAATCGGCCGTAATTCAGGACATTAAAGTGTGGGTTTTATTAAAAGCGAGGTTTTTCAATAATCTCGGGTTATTTGCAGTAATTAACCTGAACGACAAACATAAAAAAGTGGAATCATCAAATTTTTAATTTCATATATCGGGTGTTTTTAGAGTGATAGAACTGAATTGAAATAAAAGACATTTGAATTAAGATTGAAGCCAAATTTTTCTTTATTTGAAAGATAATTTTATGTTTTAGAAATAATTTCCGGTATATGTCCACCACGACCTGCTCTGAGGACCGCATTCGACCAGACCAATTTTGGACCACATTTTATTTCATCAATAACACGAGTTATGTTGGCTTCGGAAGCGTCTATTTTTAACTAACTTTCTGGATTAAAACAAATTGTAGAAATTACTATGTTTTACTACCAAAAAATATATATTACATATTTTCTTGTGACTCGAGTTTCGGGAAACTCGAGTTGTCAATGCTTACTGAACAGAAATGTCAAAACAATATTGCTTCTACCTTCTGTCAAATCAAAGTTATCCCTACCGAAAGTTCTATCACTCTAAAAAAAATATTAATTATTGCTTATTATCTATTTGCCTTAGTTATTGAGAAATTGTTTCAATAAATGTTATAAAAATTCTGGAAATTGCACTACCTTTTGGATCCTTTTTCAAGCTAGAAAAAGCCCTGCCTTAAGCTCTATACACGTTACAAGAATTGCTTCCTTTTCACCATAGGTAATATATTCTCTGCGAGTGACATATGCCAAAACCTGGAACACAATTCGGCAATATCGCACAGAGGCATAGAAATTAAAACATTGAAGTGCGCAATGAGCCCATAAAATTTGACGAAACTAAAAAACTGAATAAAATTGATCTAATAACTACCTTATTTCACGGAGTTCAGAGAAAGTTAGTAATTATCCTTTTTCTTCCAGTTGGATTTACACTTCAACTCGCTTATCTGGAAATAAATCACATAGTCTATGAATTTCAGAAAGAAATAACAAAATAGAATTATAGCCTTTTTCTCTCTATCTTAAAGAAATTTGGCCCATTTCACAAAAAAATGTCGAAAAGAAGATACGACCATAAATTTAATATCTGAAAACTACCACGCGCATAGGAAAAAATATGAATTATAAATATCTCATACAAATATACATTGGAAATTGAAAATTTACTTCGACTGAAAACAATCATTTCATTTAATACAACAATTGTTTCACCACGATCTGGCTTCTTCAGGTATCTACATTCTACTGGCTGATGGTGTTAAGTGTACCTGAGTTCAAATACATTGTGACAAAATAATGGAAGAAAAAGTCATAAAAACTTGTTTATTGGAGTTTGCCGCTAAAGAATGCCATAAGAATAACGAACGAACAAACATTTGTTTGTTCGTTCAAAAGGATTTTACGGGCATTGTACCTGTTGATTTCCAGAAATTCTAAAGGTGTTAATCTAGAACTTGTGCTTTCAACGTGGATGATTTTATAGTTATTGTTGAAATTATTTCTTAATTCAAATTAGCAAATGTCGAATGTTCGGAATCAGATATATAACTCTTTTGGTGTTCTTGGATTCCTTTCTTGCATGATCTACCAATGTATACTAAAGGGCAATCGTTGAAAGTCATCTTGTAGACTCCAGATTTTTTTCTTTATTTGTTCGATCCTTGTGGTTTTTTATGTAGGTACTAACGTTATTAATGGTTTTAAAAGCTGTGTTGTAATTGAAAATATTTTTGGTATGTTTAGCAATATTTTTAGATAATCCATTAACATAAGATAACGAATAATATTTTTGTGTATTGTCCTCTTTTATGATTGAGTACATAAGATTCAATACCAGGTTCATTATATTACTGGATACCATTTTGTCTATAAGAAAGGGGTTGTAACCGTTTACAACCCCTTTCTTCTGGGTTACATTCGGTTACAACTCATTTCTTATAGACAAAATGGTATCCAATAAACAAAAAACAAATGGCATTAAAGCTCGTGTACCCAATTAAAAGAGGAAAATACACAGAAATATTATTCGTTATCTTATGTTTATGGATTATCTGAAAATATTGCTAAATATTTCAAAAATATTTTCAATTAAAACGCAGCTTTCAGAACCATTAATAACCTTAGTACCTACATAAAAAACAATTAGGATCGAACAAATAAAGAAAATAAATCTGGAGTCTAAAAGTTGACTTGCAAGAATTGCCTTTAGTATTCATTGACCAGACAGGTAGATCATTCAAGAAATGAATCCAAGAACACCAGTGGACTTATATATCTGATTCCGTACATTAGACATATACTAATCATCTTAAGGAATGCAGGCTTAATTTTGACAATAACTATGAAATTATCCACGTTGAATTCAAACGGTCTAAATTATTATTATGTAGTATTAAGAGTGCGGACAGCTCAGTGGTACAGCATAGGGCTTGTGACCGAAAGGTGCGGGTTCGAATCCTGTTCAGGTGAAAAAGAAATTTACAGTGCTGTAACCTAAAGTGGCGCAAGATCGCAGTAACAAAGTCTACTCAGAACACAAGTGAACTCCTAACTCGCACAAGCTAAAAAAGCTTCTGAGGGATCTTCACAGAAGATCTAAGAGTATCAGGATAATAAATAATAATAATTATTACTTCTATACTTATAACCTGACATTTTCGTATAAATAGAACCTTCTAATTTTCCCTGTAACATAAAAAAATTGTTGCATCAGAGCTATAAATATAGAATGGTAATAATACCAATTTCGTCGTGTGTTCGTTTCAGTAAGGATTTCATGTCATAATTAATAACAAAGGGAGCCAATTTGTAATCAGTTTTATGGCTTAAGTTACGATCAATTGATTGTCGAAATCTCCTCAATAATAGATTAAAGATCTGTGGTAGAATCCAGGAGTTAACAGTACTTTATGAGTCAGGCAACCCAAAAATCAGACCAATTTATACAAGCGTGAACAAAAACTCATCATACCGAATTAATAACCCAAAGCTGTGCTATTTCTCATTAGAATAACGAATTTCATAACAAATCGTGACTCAACGCAGTGCTCAATAATCTATATAATTCATAATGTGAATTTCATAATGATTAAATTCAACATAACAAATTTTGCTTTCAACGCAGGGTTAAAATAATACATGAAGTTAATGTCATAATAATTTGGCTCACAACTTGGACCTTAAAAGTTCATTAAAGTATTGTCATAACAGTATGTTCACATGAATAGATGGCCCTTGTTTGTTCAAAACTTTGGCGTTCCTATGTATCATACAAAGGTAAGTTGCACTGTCCTGATTCGAAGAGTTTTCTGTTATCATAGATCTTTAGATAACATATCCGATTATACTGTTCCACCGACCTCGTCCTGAACCAAGGATGCGAGACGTTTTTGGGGTTTGTGAATCTCGACGATACGGTTAGACCGTTGGTGCTTGAAGCCAGAATCAATTGAAAACTTCACAAGGGTTCGTACAAGCCAGATTGACGGTCCTCGTACCAGAATCAATTAAGGCATCACTCTTGAGACTATCTTGGTTCATGGGACTGCGTTCAAATGGTTGGATAAGAAACCCCTTCGGCGTGTGAGTTGCGTCCCAAACAACTCGGGTACTGACCATGCAGAGCCAGTAGAGGTTGGATAGTGCTTCTCTACTACCAGACACGGTGTAGGTTTTCGGACTTAAGCCGAAACTGGAAACTTGGTGGGTTCAACCCTTCGGAGTGATTCTCGCTAATGGACGATTATGAGGTGTACCCTCATCACACTTTCTGATTCCTGGGCGAATAGTCACCTGGTGAAAGAACCAAGCTCACCTCCCAGTAGCCTAAACGTTAGAAGTCACGATATCGGATGATATTCCAATTTATCGGTACATTTTTGACTTGCATCACGTGGTACCGGAAAATCTTGCCTTTCAGTTATGTCCAACAAATAATTCCGCACCGGGAGTATGTAGTATGAATAAACATTCAGTATCGACCGAAGTTAATTGAATATTCCCAGGGAAAACAAGGAAACATCAATTTTATGGAGAGCCATTCGTTTAATGAAGAGCTGGAAGACTTTCCATTGTAAACGGAACGAATCTGTTTGCTGAAGTCCTGGACAATTTCAGTCAATTTTATTACCGAATTCATTATTTCACTCAGTGGAAATTTGCAAGTCGAAAGTTTAAAGATGGGATCCGTTGTCGCTGGCGAGCATAACTCAAGGGTGTGAAAATTGGCCGACGGATGGCGTCTTTGATGGAAGAATTTTCATTAAAATGCCAAATTGGATATTTTTGAGCATTAGGAGGGCGGAAAATATGTTGATTCAACACAATCCAATTTTTAACGAAGAAATTCGTTTTAAATTATTTTCGCTGGATAATCACAGTATCATCTTTTCCGGGAAATGAAAATATGGAGCATTTTTGTCCATTTGTTCCGCTCCTTTTCATCTGAAAGAAAATTGTTCTAGTGGGGGTATAAATAAGTTCCTGCTGTTTTTTTTTTCGAAAATTGAAGCTTTATTGTGAAATATTGGTTATAAATTCAAAGTACACAGTATCATCTTATTCGTTACAAAAGTTGACATTTTCAGGGAACAGAGAAACTTTGTTGTTTATACTTCAGCGAAATGACAAATACTATAATGAAAGCCTAATGCTGACACTTCCGAATGGAGTTATTGCCAGATGAAACAATGTAATAATAAACAAGTAGCTACATCTGTTATCAGAACCTCACGAACTTATTTTACTATTCCTAATGGTAAAATAAAATAGAAAAAGGCTTTTTACTTGATAGAAGAAATATAACAAAATTTGAATATTGAAACAGATTCAATCTGTTAGTCTTCTACAATTTTAATTTCAAAAAAATTTTCATTCGAAAAGCTTTTAGAATTAAATTAATGTCTACAATAAGCACCGCTTATATTTAATAGACGTATATAATCAAAACTCAATATACAATGTCGAATGGAATAAATAAACCAACCAATATAAAGAAAGCAATTAAAATTAATAAATAAATATTTGAAGGAGACAAAATTTTGTTTCTGATCTTACCATAATGAAACCAATTCCTTTTCAAAAACATAAAACACAACTTAAGGATTTCTCGAAAAATATAATTTATTTGAAATATTTAATATATTTAAATATTTGAATAAGTTAATTCAAAAATCTCTCAAAACGTGCAATATATCTTCAAAAAACAATTAGAATACGGATAATTTCTTCATCGGCCCTAGATAACATTTAAAATATCAAAATCAACTATCAAACAGTATATCATACCTTGAGAGTGTAACACAGAACTTGTTTTATCCGTATTCTAATTGTTTTTTGAAGATATTTTACATGTTTTGAGAGAATTTTGAATTAACTTATTCGAATATTTAAATATATTAAGTATTTCAAATAAATTATATTTTTTGAGAAATCCTTAAGTTGTGTTTTATGTTTTTGAAAAGGAATTGGTTTCATTATGGTAAGATCAAAAACAAAATTTTGTCTCCTTCAAATATTTATTTATTTATTTTAATTGCTTTCTTTATATTGGTTGGTTTATTTATTCCATTCGACCATGTATATTGAGTTTTGATTATATACGTCTATTAAATATAAGCGGTGCTTATTGTAGACATTAATTTAATTCTAAAAGTTTTTTGAATAAAAATTTTTTGGAATTAAAATTGTAGAAGACTAACAGATTAAATCTGTTTTAATATTCAAACTCCTAATGGTGTTCATATATACCGGGTATTGAGAAACAACGTTTCAATATTTTGGGACCTAATTATAGACCTCAAAATAAGTAAAAAGTTTCATATAATTATGGGTCCCCAAATGAGCCGTTTTGAAGATATAAGCCATTTTCGGTTTCCAAAATATTAACTTCTAGCGCAACCAAATACGATAAATTTCGGAAGATATTCGATTTATTTTTGACTTCTAGTGTTTTACAGAAGATGTATCAAATGATCACCGTCAATTTCAATGCAGGAAATACATCGTCGCATGAAGGAATTACGTGCTCTTTCGAAAAGACCTGGCTGTGTTCGGATCGTTTGACAGGATTGTTCAATCCGATGTTGCAACTCTTCGATGTTATTCGCTGACGTTGTTTGCACTAAACTTTTCAAATAATCCCGAATACAAAAGTCCAAAGGATTCAAATCGGGAGATCTAGCGGGCCATGGCAATGGGCTGAGCACTTCGTGAAATTTATGGTATAAATAATATTTAAATAAGGTTATTCTGGTTTTCACAAATTGTTATTGTTATATTTACAAAAATCGTTTCGCTATCACAGTAGCATCATCAGGTAAGATTACATTTTGAATAAACTTATTTAAATATTATTTGATATGGATTGTCACCAAGTAAGGACTGATTCAATTCAATTTATGGTTTACATAATCGTCCATCAGAGCAGCTTATTCGTCGAACTATCGATACATTTCGGACAACATTTTCTCTACTCGATGCAACAACAACAGGACAAAGAACTGTACGTACAGAAGAAAATATCGCTGCTGTAAGTCATAGAAAATTTTGCGTGAAGATCTTGGTCTACACCCATACAAGATCCAACTGGTTCAAGAACTGAAGCCACTTGACCATAATATGCGTCGTTTGTTTGCTGATTGGTCCCTAGAACAGCTTGAAGTAGATTTGGCGATAACTTTATTTCGAGAAATGGTCAAATTAATTGGCCTCCAAGATCATGGGACATAACTCCAGTGGATTATTTTCTTTTGGGTTATGTGAAGTCATTGGTTTATGCTGATAAACCCGAAACAATAGACGCTTTGGAAGCCAACATAACCCGTCTTATTGATGAAATAAGGCCTGAATTACCCGAAAAAGAGGTCCAAAATTGGTCTGGTTGAATGTGGTTCCTCAGAGCTAGTTGTGGTGGACATATGTCGGAAATTATTTTTAAAACATAAATATCATAAAATTGTCTTTCAAATAAAGAAAAATTGGCTTTAATCTTAATTTGAATGTGTTTTATTTCAATTTAAAGTGCTAATATTCAAGAAAAAACACCCGATATCTGCTGACTTACCATATTTCCAGACTCTGCTAGAGTTTAATCCAAATTAATCACACCGAATCCAACGCCGTCACTTCTTGATAGAGAAGTTTGAGGGTCTTTCCTATTAGAATCCCTGACGACAAAGGAGACAATTCACACGAAATTACGAATCATAACTATAATTTTAAGCAGTGGAGAAAGGAACCGTCAGATTAAGCAAGTATGTTAAGACAAAGTTATATGGACAAACTTCGTCGACATCGTTATTCACGCTCCATGTCATTCACACCACTATTTGATATGTCTAGCGGTTTATGTTAACAATTTGGGGGATTTCAGGATACGGGACAAAGTTGTACTGGTTGAGTGGTGTTGAAGAATTTGTTGAAAATTTTAATTACCAAATTCCAGTGAAAACATTATATAGTCCGTCTAGAAAGTATCCGGAATTCATTATTTTTCATAATTTGAATATATCGGGTGATTTTTTAGAGTTTCGATGGGGATAACTGTGATTTGATAGAAGGAAAAAGCCATGTTGATTCGACATTTCTGTTCAGTAGGCATTGAGAAATTATCATGGAAAGACTCACGCCGCAACAACGTTTACTAATTGTTGGAATTTATTTTCAGAATCAGTGTTCTATTCGCCAAACTCTTAGAGCACTTCGTGAAATTTATGGTTTACATAATCGTCCATCATAGCAGCTTATTCGTCGAACTATCGATACATTTCGGACAACATTTTCTCTACTCGATGCAACAACAACAATAACAAGACAAAGAACTGTATGTACAGAAGAAAATATCGCTGCTCTAATTCATACTCTGTATCCACCACATGGAAAATTTTGCGTAAAGATCTTGGTCTGCATCCATACAAGATCAAAGTGGTTCAAGAACTGATGCCACTTGACCATCATAAGCGTCGCTTGTTTGCTGATTGGGCCCTAGAACAGTTTGAAGTTGATCCACTTTTTTATCGTTAAATTGTGTTTAGTGATTAAGCTAAATTCTGGTTGAACGTAAACATGCAAAATTGCCGTATATGGAGTGAAAAAAATCCTCAAGAGTTTCTGCAGGTTCCATTGCATCCTGAAAAATTCACTGTATGGTGTGCTTTATTACACTCTGGAAGCATCATCATCATATTTCTTTAAAAACGATGCTGGAGCTAATGTTACAGTGAATGGTGCTCGTTACAGATCGATGATCAATGATTATTTGTTTCAAAATTTGAATGGTAACATGCAAAATTGCCGTATATGGAGTGAAAAAAATCCTCAAGAATATTGAATTGAGTCAGTCCTAACTTGGTGAAAATCCATATTAAATAATATCTAATTAGGTAATTATGATTTTCACAAACTTTTATTGTTATGTTTACAACAATCGTTTCGCTATCACAGTAGCATCATCAGGCAAGATTACATTTTGAATAACTAAGCTTGTTTTTTTATATTGGTATAGATATATAGACGATATTTTCTGTTGCTTCAATGGTACAGACAAACTTTTGAAAAAATTCTTCTTATTCATCAATGAAATACATCCTTCAATTACATTCACTATGGAAACCCAACATAATAATTCTATTAATTTTCTTAATTTAACTGTCACTCGAATGAATAATTCACATGATTTTTCTCTATTTCACCAACCTATACGGATTCTATTATACACAATAAATCAAATCATCCTTTAAATCAAAAATTATCAGCATTTAATTGTATGATCCATAGATTAGTTAATATTCCCATGAATCGAGAAAATTATATTTCAGAACTTAACATAATTAAAAAAATAGCTATTAATAATGACTATGATCCTAAGTTGATAGACAAATTATTGATGAATAAAAATGATAAAATTGCTGTAAATATGGTGTTTCCGAATATAAAAGAAAATTTTAAATACATTTCCTTGAAATACACTGAAGGTATTTCTGAGAAAATTGCTACATACCTCAAAAATAAATATAATTTGAGAACTTCATTTAAAACCAATTCAAACTTGAGTAAATTTATCAAAAATAATGAAAACTGTACACATAAAGATGATAAATCGAGAGTTTATAAGTTAACCTGCGGTGATTGCCCTAAAGTTTACATAGGACAGACTGGAAGAACTTTCCGACATAGAATTTGTGAACATTTGAAGAGTTTACTTAATAATAAAAGTAATTCTACATACTCTAACCATTTGTTAGAAACAGGACATACTTTCAACCATAACTTTCAAATTCTGCATATAGAAAGTAAAAGTTATGCTTTAAATCTGTTAGAATCCCTAGAGATAAATAAACATAATACAATTGGAATATTACTTAACGAACGAATAGATTCAAATAACTCACCTCTGTTAAATATATTCAGATAAGCTGGAATTTGCAGAGACCGTTTTTAAGTTTTTAGTGCTCGATAAAAATTTATTGTACTTACTGTAATATAAATAGCAACGGATTTCGGAAACAAGCTTAGTTATTCAAAATGTAATCTTGCCTGATGATGCTACTGTGATAGCGAAACGATTGTTGTAAACATAACAATAAAAGTTTGTGAAAATCATAATAACCTTATTTAAATATTATTTAATCCTCAAGAAGTACTACAGGTCCCATTGCATCCTGAAAAATGCACTGTACGGTGTGCTTTACACGCTGGAGGCATCATCGGTCCATATTTCTTTAAAAACGATGCTGGAGCTAATGTTACAGTGAATGGTGCTCGTTACAGATCGATGATCAATGATTATTTGTTTCAAAATTTGAATGGTATCGACCCAGAAGTGTTTTGGTTTCAACAAGATGGTGCTCTACCTCATGCTGCTACCATAGTAATTGATTTATAGGAAGAAAGATTTGGCGATAAAATTATTTCGAGAAATGGTCCAATTAATTGGCCTCCAAGATCATGCGACATAACTCCACTGGATTATTTTCTTTGGGCTTATGTGGAAGCGAACATAACTCGTGTTATTGATGAAATAAGGCCTGAATTACTCGAAAAAGTGGTCCAAAATTTCTGGTCGAATGTGGTTCCTCAGAGCTAGTCGTGGTGTACATATGCCGGAAATTATTTTCAAAACATAAATGTCATAAAATTATCTTTCAAATAAAAAAAAAATTTGGCTTCAATATTAATTTAAATGTGTTTTATTCCAATTTATAGTTCTATCACTCTAAAAAGAACACTCGATATTATTGTTCAATTCTATGTTTGCTTCTACCTTTATGAACATCGTTTCGCCTCCCTGGTTTTCAGAGAGTCAAATATATAAAAATATGGCCGCCTTGAAGTGTCATAATCTAGACATTTCTTTGGGAAGGGAAAGTTATTACTGAAAACCTCCAAACCTTGCCTTTTCACGAGACAAATATGATGAAAGACGGGACGTTATCACGTCACAATTGGAGTGTTTCTCATAACCGGAATCAAAGAATTCCCAAACTGGCCATTTTTCCAATTACTAAAAAGGATACGAAGTTGAGCTTTTATGTCCTTTCATTAAATTCTATGAGGTCCTTGCACGTAGCTAACTTGTATTTATACGCAATGAAGCCGCCGCCATTTCGGCAGCACAGCTGTTGTAATTGGTTCTCGGCTGAAGATACATGCTGAGGAAAATTGAAAATAACGCTTTGAGAGGGGTTATTTTTATCACCGCATAAAAAGCGCTATGTTGCTCTGTCAAAATTGATTATGAATGTTTCGAGTTACTTCAAGATTTACTACAACTTTGTTCTACTTTTTGCCTCCGAAGATTATTTGATATTTTTTCATGTGGAAAACTCATTCAGACTGAGAAAAATTGGTTACACATTCAAAGTTTGAAGTGTTTTTTGTCGCTAGCCACTACTTTTTGCCATCTTTCTGGCAATTGACGGAACCTATCGCGAAAAACAGAGATTCAATAACTACTTTTCATAAAAACCACATATGGGCCAAAGATAACCCTTATGCTATTAATGTAGCTCACCATCAAGAACAATTTTCTCTGGCTTGGATATGTTGGGAACGGTTAATTGGTCCAAATTTTCTACCACCTAGATTGAATGGAAATACATACTTTCAATTTCTAGAAGAAGAACTTCTTGTACTTCTTCAAAATATTCGTTTGCGTGTCCAAAGGATGTGGTTTATGCATGATGGGGCATTTAAAACATAAATATTCAAATCGATGGATAGGACGAGATGGACCTCAGTTCTGGCCTGTCCGATTACCAGATTTAAATCCACTGGATTTTACTTTTTGGGGCCATTTAAAAACATTGGTTTTCCAAGATATGGAAGACTCAAGGATCCCCATTGTTCTTTCATGTAGGACTATTCAAAATACTCCCGGATATTTTGACCACGTAACTCAATCTATGCGCCCGACGTCTTGACTCTTGTGTAACGGCTGAAGGTGGTCACTTTGAACATTTAATATGATCACAAATAGCAAGAAAGAAATATTCATCGATAGAAATCAACACATTTGTTTGTTACAATCGATGAATATTTCTTTCTTGCTATTTGTGATGTATTGCATTTCGTCTTTCGGCGTATACCTTCCACCTATATGTATACAGTATGTGGTATGTATATTAACATACAAATATCGGGTGTTTTTTTAGAGTGATAAAACTTCAAATTGAAATAAAACACATTTAAATTAAGATTGAAGCCAAATTAATTTGAAAGATAATTTTATGACATTTATGTTTCAAAAATATTTTGAGGCATATGTCCACCACGGCTAGCTCTGAAGAACCGCATTCGACCAGACCAATTATGGACCTCTTTTTCGAGTAATTCAGTCCTTATGTCTTCATCAATAACACGAGTTATGTTGGCTTCCGAAGCGTCTATTGTTTCTGGTTTATCAGCATAAACCAATGACTTGACATAACCCCAACCAAAATAATCCAGTGGAGTTATGTCGCATGATCTTGGAGGCCAATTAATTGGACAATTATTCGAAATAATGTTCCAAATCTTCCTTTCAATAAATCAATTGTTACGGTGGCAGCATGAGGTGTAGCACCATCTTATTGGAACCATAACATTTCTGGGTCGATACCATGCACATTTTGAAACAAATAATCATTGATAGTCTAGTCAACAAGTGCCTTTAGGGTCAATTTTTGCAGCAGTCTCCGAAAATTATGATAAAGGTGTCATTCGATTCGGAATGGCATCTAGATCATTTTTGAAAAAAATGGAGTTCCGCTTGCAAAAATTGCAGAAGTTATTAACAATCAACTAAAAAAAAGAGGGTTTAGTTTTTTGTGAATATCTCAAATACTAATAAAGATTTTTGAAATCAAAAAAAAGATTCAAAAAGAGGAGGAAATTTCCTGAAGAAAAGTGTCGACTCCCGGAATTGTAGTCCCAATATTAATAGAGGGATCAAAATACGGCCGAAAACGGGTACTCTGGCTTTCGTAAGTCACGCCTGCTTTGGACACTATTGATAAAAATTATTTTAACAGATTGAATATGAAATTTAATAAATGAAAAAATTCAGGGGTATACTGGATAGATGAATGAACAATAATCCGCCAAAAAAAAATTTTTATCTCAATTTTTCAATTAGTTATGCAATAGTGAATAATTTTTTTCTGCTTGGACATGAACATTGCAAGTGTGATAATTGTTAAACTATTAACTTGAGATTTTTTCCTCGCTTGGAGCAATTTTTGGAAGACTTCAGAATAGATCCCTGCTGGAAAAATTTTAAAATGTTTATTTTTTCGTTTTTTATTAACAATGTTCGTTGTTGCAAATTTGAAAACTTAGATTAATTATCGAAAAAGTTTTTTTTTTCGAAATATTATTAATGGTCCGTTTTTATGTTGTAGAAAGCTACATAGAACACATTCAAATTGATATTTAATATTTTTATCAGTCACAATAAAAATGTCAACTTGACATCCGCCTTATGGATAAATTTAAGGTATAAAATGAAATAGAAAAAAGCTTTGTACTTGATAGAAGGAATATAACAAAATTTGAATATCAAAACAGATTTAATCTGTTAGTCTTCTACAATTTTAATTTCAAAAAAAGTTTTATTCAAAAAACTTTTAGAATTAAATTAATGTCTACAATAAGCACCGCTTATATTTAATAGACGTATATAATCAAAACTCAAAATAATTAATCAAATGGGGGCCGATGAAGAGATTATCCGTATTCTAATTGTTTTTTGAAAATATATTGCATCTTTTGAGAGATTTTTTGAATTGACTCATTTGAATATTTAAATATATTAAATAAATTATATTTTTTGAGAAATCTTTAAGTTGTGTTTCATGTTTTTGAAAAGGAATTGGTTTCATTATGGTAAGATTTTTTATATTGGTTGGTTTATTTATTCCATTTGATATTGTATTTTGAGTTTTGATTATATACGTCTATTAAATATAAGCGGTGCTTATTGTAGACATTAATTTAATTCTAAAAGTTTTTTGAATAAAAATTTTTTTGAAATTGAAATTGTAGAAGACTAACAGATTAAATCTGTTCTGATATTCAAATTTTAAATTTAAGGTCGAAAATAATTCCAGCCTCTACGACTCAGGCGTATTATCTGTGGATGAATTTTGTTTTTCTGAAAAACTTTGAATTTTAGCATTAAATGATTAGATATTTGTTAAAAATGGATCATGCCACCCAAAACAAATCTTCTATTGTAAAATACGAATAGGAAAAAAGTTTCTTGTGAAACAAGATTTATGGGTGGCTTTTTCTGCCCCTTGCAATCATAAGAAACACCACCAGTAAAAGATAATTTCGGTCAATATTCTACATTTTCTGCATGATACATTCTTTTGTTTTCTTGAAAATTTTATATTTATACTTAAATAAAACCAGTATTTCTAAGATATTTTGATTTAATTTTTAAAATCGGGTATTAAAGGGGTTTACCTGAATTATTCAGTATAATATTAGAAATATAAATAGTCATATTTTTACCTTTATACTTAACTCAGGATTACGATGTATACTAAGCTGACGCTTTTCTTTCGAATCATTGAATCTAATAGGCGCTTGAATTTGTCCGGTTGATTTACCACGAAAATATTGGATTTGAGATTCAATTTACGAAATCGCCCTTCTGGGATAAGAAACGGTTAAGTGAATTCTTATGATGACAAATAAATATCCAACCCTCCTCTCCAACTATCGTAAATAGGGGAGTATTCGATATTACGCACCCATACCGAAGAAAAACTTTCTCGCCCACTCTGTGCCATGAGATAGCTTTTTTCGATGGAAACCATCTAACAGTTTCGAAGGATTTCCCGGGAGATCGAGATCTGAACATCAACTTGCAGAAAATCTGTGGGCTGGAATGTCTCGAATGCGATTCGTGTAGGACGAGACGCGAATTTTCGCCGCCTCAACGAAATTTCTTGCTGACGTCCATTCAATCGTGATATTTTGTTCATCAATATTTACTGAACTTCACTGTGAGGTAAAGATACTTGTATACAGGGTCAGAGGTTGACACACTGAAAACATGAATGGGGTATGCAGTTGGCTCTAGGTTTAAACATTATAACAATTTTATTTAAAATAATTCACACAGTTTTTATGTTTCGCAATTCATTCAGAATCCTGATACTTGTTTCGGTGTTTCGAACATCTTCAAAGGAGTACAAAAAGGAACTGAACTTAAAATTGAAAAATGTTCTTTTATTACACTTAGGACATCTGTGTATTTTTATGGCGCATGGAAATAACAGCATACGTGGGTGTTGCCAAAGAGTATTTGGGAATTGGTTAAATTCTCCTTTTTCTCAACAGCTTTCTTGATTGAAAGAATCTCCAAATAGTCCATCCATTTTTCCTTACTAACATTATATAGTGAAGTGACATGTTTCTCATTAAAAAAATGATTATTTTCTATACAATGTTCTGCAAAACCGGTAGATGCCTGGTTTTCCAAAATAGACATCCTATGTTCTTTGATTCTATGTTGTAAACGTCGACCTGCCTGTACTTTATATGGGGTAGCATTACAATCATCACATTTAATTTGATAAATCCCTGATTCGGAAAAGTTGGGGTTCCTTTATTTATTATTCACCAACATCTTAACTAAATTATTTCTATGTACTGCTGAAGATTTATTTCCCATTTAATGAAGGCCATTAGAGATCCTACTGCTGATACCTATATAAGTCATTGAAAACCATATTTTCGTTTCTTCATAAATGAATATACGAATTATCCTTATAAAGAAAAGAAGATATGGTTTTCAATGGCTTATATAGAAGGTTTCAGCAGTAAGATCTCTAATGGTCTTCATTAAATGGGAATTAATTCTTTAGCAATAAATAGAAATAATTTGGATAAGATGTTGGTGAATAATAAATAAAGGAACCCCAATTTTTCCGAATCAGGGATTCACCGAATTAAATGTGATGATTGTAATGCTGCTACATCTATAGGACAGACAGGTAGATGTTTACACCATAAAATCAAAGAACATAGGATGTCTATTTCGAAAAACCAGAAATCGACTGGTTTTACAAAACATTGTGTAGAAAATAACCTTTTTTTAATGAGAAACATGTCACTACACTATATAATGTTAATAATTTTAAATTCATGGAATATTTGGAGATTCTCTGAATCAATAAAGCTGTTGAGAAAAAGGAGCATTTAACAAATTCCCAAATACTCTTTGGGAACACTATATTGGATGCTGTTATTTCCATGTGCCATAAAAAACACAGATGTCGTCCTAAGTGTGATTAAAGAACCTTTTTTCAATTTCAAGTTTATTTCCTTTTTGTACACCTTTGAAGATGGCCGAAAGACCGAAACACATGTCAGGATTCTGATAATTTGTGAAACATAAAAACTGTGTGAATTATTTTAGATGAAACTGTTTGACACACTATTGAAAGATTATCCAATTAGTGCTATGAGATTTTGACGTTCATGAAACACAATATCTAACAAAATTTGAATATCAAAACAGATTTAACCTGTTAGTCTTCTACAATTTTAATTTCAAAAAAATTTTCATTCAAAAAACTTTTAGAATTAAATTAATGTCTACAATAAGCACCGCTTATATTTAATAGACTTATATATTCAAAACTCAATATACAATGTCAAATGGAATAAATAAACCAACCAATATAAAGAAGGCAATTAAAATTAATAAATAAATATTTGAAGGAGACAAAATTTTATTTCTGATCTTACCTTTAAGAACATCAATTGCCTTTCAAAAACATGAACACAACTTTAGGATTTCTCAAAGAATATAATTTATTTAAAATATTCAATATATTCAAATATTCGAATGAGTTAATTTAGAAATCTCTTTAAACATGCACTATATCTTCAAAAAACAAATATAATTCTAGGTAATCTCTTTTTCGGTCCCAAATAATATTTCAAATATCAAAATCAAATCACTATATCACAACTTACACGTGTTAAGGACGGATGCTTCAAACAGACTAACTTTAAAATTCAAGATCGTCTATGTTCTAACAAAATCACAGAACAGTGTAAGTTATTTTCAAGGTTATATTTGAAATCATACATAGACGATCTTGAATTATTTTTAAGTGTGAAGTTGAGTTCGAAAAATACAGTTTTTTGCAATAAAGCCTCCATTTTCTACACAAAATTCTCCTAATATCTTTATGTCGTATTTTTTCACTGTATTTGTGGATAACATTTATGGATGAATTTGAATGTGAGTCACATTTATGGCTTTCATCCTGTTATATCCCAATTCTTCCAATAAAAAGGAATGAAATGAAATAAATGGAGGTTTATACAAAATTTATCAAATATTTTGATATTGACAGATATATGAATGAATAAATAAATGAATGAATATATAAATGAATGAATGAATTAATCAAATAATTAAATAATTTATTAATTAATTAATGAATGAAGGAAAGGATCAATTTTCATTTAAAAAAATTATTAATCTTGACTTAATTGAATCTTTTCCATATATTTCATCAAATTCCGATATAAGTTATTCAACCGGAGCTTTTTGCGCTGCCAAGCTCGTACAAATTGAATTTCTTGCGTACGAGGGATACCGATTGACGATTGAATATATATTTGAAGTACATTGCTCCTGATGTGGGATCAAGCGATGATCGATCTCGCGCCTTCACCTGTTCGCGTCTCGACGGCGATGTAGCGGATGAAGATTGCACTATGAAAATTTGATACGGACAAGTCCTCAGAGCGATTGAATATGAGAGGGTCAGAGTAATATTTCAAAGGTGACTTTCATCCAAATGGGATAGTTGCTTGCTTCACGAGTAGGTTCGAATTCGAGCGGATTCAGGGTATGGGAATACCGGAGGGATTAAGTTATCGTCTCGGTCTGAAGCTCAGACTTCAACTAAAAAAAACCATATACGTTCTTGCAGAGTTCCAGTTTTTTTTAAATCCCATGATAGATATAAAGAATACATACGGTGCATTGCAGATAAAAAATATTAGATAAATTGAAAGAAGTACAATGTGTTCCTAAAGAAATGTCCAAAAACCAATGGGTTTTTTTTAGAGTGATAGAACTTTCGATAAGGATAACTGTGATTTGACAGAAGGTAGAAACCATGTTGTTCTGACATTTCTGTTCAGTAAGCATTGACAAATTATCATGGAAAGACTCACGCCGCAACAACGTTTACAAATTGTTGAAATTTATTTTCAAAATCAGTGTTCTATTCGCCAAACTTATAGAGCACTTCATGAAATTTATGGTTCACATAATTGTTCATCAGAGCAGCTTATTCATCGAACTATCGATAGATTTCGGACAACGTTTTCTCTACTCGATGCAACAACAACAACAGGACAAAGTACTGTACGTACAGAAGAAATTATCGCTGCTGTAATTCATAGTGTGCATCCACCACATGGAAAATTTTGCGTAAAGATCTTGGTCTACATCCATACGAGATCTAACTGGTTCAAGAACTAATGCCATGTTGCTGATTGTGCCCTAGAACAGCTTGAAGTTGATCCACATTTTAATCGTAAAATTGTGTTAAGTAATGAAGCTCATTTCTGGTGGAACGGCTATGTAAACAAGCAAAATTGCCATATATGGAGTGAAAACAATCCTCAAGAAGTTCTGCAAGTTCCATTGCATTCTGTAAAATGCACTGTATGGTGTGCTTTACACGCTGGAAGCATCAGCGGTCCATATTTCTTCAAAAACGATGCTGGAGCAAATGTTACAGTGAATGGTGCTCGTTACAGATCGATGATGAATAATTATTTGTTTCAAAATTTGAATGGTATCGACCCAGAAGTGTTTTGGTTCTTACAAGATGGTGCTACACCTCATGCTGCTGCTGTAACAATTGATTTATTGAAAGAAAGATCTCCACTGGATTATTTTCTTTGGTGTTATGTCAAGTCATTGGTTTATGCTGTTAAACCAGAAACAATAGACGCTTTGGAAGCCAACATAACTGGTGTTTCTGATGAAATAAGGACTGAATTACTCGAAAAAATGGTCCAAAATTTGTCTGCTCGAAAGCGGTTCCTCAGAGCTACTCGTGGTGGACATATGCCGGAAATTATTTTCAAAACATAAAATAGGTCATACAATTATCTTTCGAATAAAATAAAAATTGGTTACACTCTTAATTTAAATGTGTTTTATTTGTTTTTTTAAAGTTCTATCACTCTAAAAAGAACACCCGATAAATACTTGATTTGAGTAAAAACTCTAATAACTTAAGAGCTTTTAAATTACACTGGTCGACAAGATTTTTGTAACTCAAATCAAATCTTTATTCTTTCATGTAAATTCCCTTCTAATAATAGCAAAAATATTCTTAAAGCCCTAACACGTACCATTTTTCAATAGCTCGTTAAGACTATTTCACACTAACAAGTAGTCAATTTTCTGTGGGAAGGATTAAAACGGATGCATTTTATAACAGAAAAAGTAAAGGGTGTTTCAATAAGAGTGCAATAAAACATGGTTTTCTGTAGCAAAGTATTATTCTTCTTCTTCTTCCAGTGTCCATATAGGCACAATGCCTGTTCATCATCGCAACTCGCTTCATATAGGTATACCATCCATCCATCGTTTTCGAGGTCTCCCTGGACTTCGTTTTCCCAATGGTGACTTATCCCTAGCGATCTTCACGATTCCGTCCCCTGTCATTCGTGTTATATGATCATTCCACTGAATTTTTCTGTCCAATACCCAAGCATTGAGGGCTTCACTTCTCTGCCCATCCCATAGAGATTTTCCAGTTATTCTCCGGACTATTTTCATTTCCGCTGCCTCCATCATCTGGCGAGTTTTAGATGTCTCGGGTCTTGTTTCCGCCGTATATGTTAGTATGGGTCTTATAGTGGCCTTGTAAATACGGCTTTTTGTGTCTATCCTGAGATGTTTGTTGCGAAATATGGTGTCATTAAGTTGTGCAGCAGCTCTTGTTGCCTTAACCACTTGTGATCTTACTTCCATTTCTATTTCGCCAAAACTGGAAATTTCTATGCCTAAGTAATTAAACGTCATCACTTGTTGTATAATGCTCCCATCAACAACCAATTTACATCTAAGGGGTATCTTGGATGTGGTCATGCACATAGTTTTGCATGTGGATATTATCATCCCAAGAGATTGAGCCATTGTGTTGAACACATGTAGAAGCCTCTGCAAATCATCTTCATTTTCCGCTATTAAAACTGCATCATCTGCATAGCATATAATTTTCAGCAAAGTAGCAAAGTATTGATATATTTATTGATTTAGAAAATATACATTTGAGAATTATGTATGAAACAAAATATCTTGTAAATGGCCACGGCTTTGCTGGCATATGCGTAACCTTTTGACGAAATTTTCAATGACGTTATTGAATAAATGTGGTGGTATTTCATTGACACAGCGTCTAATTTCGGCTTTCAATGCTTCGATGGTTACAGTCTTATTGGCATAAACCTGTAACTTTAGATAACCCATAGCCATAAGTCTTCTTCTTCTTCCTCTTCTTCTACTTATATTAGGCCCTAGGCCTGTTCTTCACGATTTTTTTTCATCCTCTCGTTTAGTTCTGCAGCCGTATTTGTGATGTGGACTGCCAACTGTCTCGCCAATTTTTGAAGGGACGTCCTGGTGGTCTTTTTCCAGTTGGTTTCAAATCTCTAGCTATTCGGGCTAATCTTAGAGGGCTCATTCTGCTTACATGCTGGTTCCACTCTCTTCTCCTCTGTCTTCCTCATCGCACAACATCCTGAACATTACATCGCTCTCTCTCTTATTTGACTGTTTGGTATTCTGTCCAGTAATGTTTTCCCAGCTATTGCTCTTAACGTTTTCATTTCCGTGGTCCTTAGAATCCTCTTCGTCTCCGCTGTATCGGCTCTCGTCTCGATAGAATATGTCATAAAAGGCCTAACACATGACGTATATATGCGGATTTTTCCGTCCAATCTTAGATCTTTATTCTTCCAAATGACATCCCGTAAGCATCCCGATATATAAGCTGCTTTGTTGGCTTGTTTGCGTACAGTTGTTTTCAGGTCTCCGCAACTAGAAACTTCCACCCCAAGGTATTCGAACTTCGAAACTTGTTCGATTATTTCATTGTTTATTACAATTTTACAACTTATGGGTTCCCTTGCGACAACTAATTTGGTTTTACCTGTTGATATGCTCATATTATACTCTCTTGCTGCTAGTTTGAATGCATGTGCCATTCTCTGTAGGTCGTCTTCGTTGTCCGAAATCAATATTGCGTCGTCTACATAACACACAATTCTTATCAGTTTCGTAGAAAGCCTGTATCCCTGTCCTGCATTTCTTACTTTCTCCACAATTTTGTCCATTATTATGCTAAAAAGTAGAGGGCTTAGACTGTCTCCTTGGCGAATACCAGATGTTATATTCACCTCTGCTGTGAGTTCATTGTTTATCTTGATTTTAGTTTTGTTGTAAGTATTGAGATCTCTAATAAGCTCTACTATACTGTTGGGTTGATTTTGTTTTTCCAGCAGTTTCAACACATCTTTCAGTCGGACGCGATCAAAGGCTTTAGCAAGGTCTAAAAAGCACATGTAAACAGGTTTGTTGAACTCAGTAGCCTTTTCTGCGATTTGCCTTACTATGAAAATTGCATCTGTTGTTGACCTATTCTTTCGAAACCCCTGTTGCTCTTCACTAATCGAATATCCTTCACCAATCTTATTGGCCAAAATCTTAGTTAGCAGCTTGAGCGATGTATTCAGCAATGTGATGGTACGGTAGTTATCAGGATCCTTCTTATTTCCCTTCTTATGTATTGGTACCGTTATACTTGATTTTCATTGGTCTGGTACGCTCTTTGTAGTCAATATCTTTTGGAAAAGAACATGCATATTTTCTACTATCATGTCACCTCCATACTTCAGCAGTTCGTTCGGTATGCCGTCGGGTCCTGGAGCTTTTCTATTTTTTAATTTTGCAATGTTAGTCCTTAATTCTTCCATCGATATTTCTATACTTTGGTCATTATTAGTCTCATTTATGTGTTCTCCCTGCTCTATAGTATCACCATCACATCTGTAAAGTTGCCTGACGTAAGTTGTCCATTTCTCTCCTTCTATTTCATTCAAGTTTACATATTCGTTAATAGGCTTTTTTCTTCCTTTGAGCATTTTCCAGATTTTGCGTTGTGCTCCATAAAGGTCGTGTTCCATCCCATTTGTGAACTGCGTCCAGTATTTTCTCTTCAAAGTTGTTATCTTGGAGTTGATACGGTTTCTTGTATTTTTCTATTCTTGGTAATTATGAGGTGTTCTATTACTGCAGTATTGTAAGTAAGCTTTACGTTTTTCATACGCTAAATCTCTGATTTCGTTGTTAAACCATGGCTTCGATATCTTTGTTGCGTTCAAGTTGATTTTTCTGACTCCTATACTTTCTCGTGCAGCTTGAAAAATGTTTATTTCTATTCTTGCCCATAGTTCGTTCACATTTTCTTCTTGACTGAGTGGGTTTTCCGAGAATACTTCTTTCAATCGTTTTTCATACAGCCATTTTGTTGTGTCGTTTTCAAAGGATTCAATATTCAACTTTTCAAACAACTTGGTGGTTTCTTCTTGTTCAATTGAACCTTGATCAGAAATTTAGCATGTACCAGTTTGTGATCCGATCCTACATTCGGCGATGTCAATGATCTAACTAATCTAATTATTTAAAAATATACAGAGTGATTCATTTAAAAATATTGCCCATTTATTGAATAATTTTTTTTGCGAACAGCCCGTATATTAGAGAATAATTTCCTGAGATTCAGAAAGGAAAGTACAAGGATCCTGCTTTCGAACGAAATTTCTCAATTGTCTGGTTCAGCAGCCATGTAACCGCAACGCCCTATTACAGGATCCTGTATATTGTAATATTTTCTGACTGCATATCTTATTGCCTCATTGAAAGACCCTCCCTCAACTTGACCTATATAGCTTGAGCTTGTTATACAAATGTATGTACATAAAATTTCCACGAATACTCAATAAATAAATGTTCATTTTCGAATAAGATTCCACAATTGGCCAATTTCGAATCATTTGAATAATAAATAACAACATATTTCACAGGTTGTGTTATTTCATCTCTGAATCCAAAATGAATCATCCGAGTATGTTGTAATCTGAGGAAATTATCGACCATTTGAACTAAATAACTAGCACTGGCTGTGTCGTTCATATCTTCTAGTAATATGGAATATAATTATTGTTATTTATGAAGGGGGCTAATTATTTTATGATTTAGAATTGAAATTACTTGGAATATTTGATATTATATATACAGGTATGGAGAAGGCAGTCGAAAACACCGAAAATTCGACAATGACGAATAAACGACTGTTCTCTCTCAATGGCAGTGGGGGATGCTTCGATCGAAACGAAGCTCTGCACTCTGCTTTAAACAATAAGAATCGTTCGAACTTCAAACGTGAGATGCGTTACTCCATATCGATTGAAAATAAAGTAAATCGAAATGTTCAGTGTGAAAGAAAAATTTTAGATGACACAATGGTGCTGGTGGTCAATCAATTAAAGAGACAATAAATTCATTTATTGAATATTTTGAAAAGGAATGGTTAACGATGTTATAAGGTTCAAATAAACCAAGAAATTTTTCGGGAAGACCATATCAAATGGAAGTTTGTAAAACTATGATGGAAAAATTGATAGAAAATAATTCATTTCTTAACCATATCTTATTCACTAATGATTCATAGTTTTCCTTGAATAGAAAACATAACCCATCAGTAATAAGATATTGGTCTAGGAAGCATCCGAGTATTCCTGTGCTTACCCAGTAACCCCAAAAACTTAATTTATATACAGGAATACTGGGGAACAACATCATAGGGCCTATTTTATCGCTAACCAAATATCTGGAGCTTTTAGAGAATCAAATTATTCCAATAAATAATTTCGATGATGTCTGGTTTGATCAGGATGGTTGTCAAAGTCAAAAAGCAACAGATGACATTTTCGGACCGTGTCATTCCTAAAGATGGCGCAATCAAATGGCCCTCCAGATCACCAGATTTATCTCCCAATGAATTTTTTCTTTGGGGACATCTGAAAAATTTGGTTTGTGGGCATTAAATTGGTAGAGCGACGACTATTTATGAATTAGGGTTCAAAATAATCTAATAAAAATAACTATGTCGGATCTGATCAGAGATCTTTATAAAAGATTTGGCTACTGTTTGGCTCAACAAGCTGGATTACTCGAACATTCAATTTAAATTTTGGGACCTTAGATTTCGCATTTTTTAGAACTTGTTTTAGAATTTCATTTTTTCGTAGAATTTATTTTATTTTCACGCCATTTATGGCGAAAGAACCTAAGACTTCTTTCTTGTCAGAGAAAATTATTTATTGGATTAAAATAGAATAAATAGAGGTTTATGCTTGATAGAAGGTATATAAAATTATTTAAATATTTTAATATTAGCCCCTACATATTTAATTTCAAAATATTCATTTAATTATTATAACTTCAAGAATTAAATTAATGTCATATACTTGTACCACTTATATCAAACGACATATAAAATAAAAATTGATTATAAAACATCCAAATTTTATAAAAAAATCCAATACATAAAAATTGTTAAACAAAATCCTATAAATTAAATATTTTGAGTGGACAAAATTTTGTTTCTGCTTATCAATCTTATGGAAACAGATATCTTTCAAAAATGTTTAAGATAATCTTAAAAATTTCATCATAAAACTATCTTACTTAGAATATTCAATATTATTGGATATCTAACTGAGTTACTTTCTATAAAATCTCAAGATATGTAAAAACATTACTAAAAAGCAAGTTTTAAGAGAGACTTTGCTTCGTGAGTACGCAATTATATTTATATTCAATAATATATAACATCAATCAACAAAAATAATTTCTCACCTTTTAACCAAAAGCTTTCTGAATGGTTAATTTTTTGAAATTAAATATTGTTAATATTAAAATATTTAAATAATTGTATTTATTTTCAATCAACATGGTCTATGGCATTCCACATTTGAAGTGCAAATGATTCTAATTGTTGAAAGCAGGGTGCAGAGCCTCGTTTCGATTGATGAATCCCCCTCCACTGCCATTGAGAGAGAACTGTCGTTTATTCGTCAGCGCATCGCGTTGAGGTTTTGATTCTTTCACTGCTCCACTGGACCGTCGTCGTCCTCTAGATTAACATTGAATTTCCCACTGTCTTTTCCATACCTGTATGATTTCTTAACTGATTACAACATCGCTTTTAATAATTTGATTCGTATTTGTTACAGCTGGAAGATCAAGTACATAATATTCTACCAAAAATACCACTGCCACTACAAGAAGCAACCGTAAGACTCCTAAGTAAGGATACACGTCAGCGACCAACTGCACAACTGCTCACTCTCATTAAGTATTTCAGGTAAGGACTGTATATTATTTGTTGTGATAATAGTTTTTCATTCTCATTCGTAGTACAGCATAGTGCTATTGTGAATATAACAATTGTTTCGCTTTCGACGTAGCTTCGTCAGATTTTTATATTTTGAATAACTGAAAAATTTTAAATCATGTAAATTATTTAGTCTTGTTATTGTGAGGTTTTTCACAATCCAACACATACAGACTTCAAACAACCCCACCAACCAAAAGATCTCAGCATATAATAGTTTTATTCATAGATTATTGAATGTCTCTTTGAATTCAGATAACTTTTTGAAAGAATTAAATATTATTAAACAAATAGCGTCAAACAACGGTAACAATCCCTTTCTCATAGACAAAATGGTATCCAATAAACAAAAGAAAATGGCATTAAATCTCGTGTACCCAATCATAGAAGAGAACAATAGACAGAAATATTTTTCGTCATCTTATGTAAATGAATTATCTGAAAATATTGCTAAATATTTCAAAAATTGTTTCAATTATAACGCGGCTTTTAAGACAATTAATAACCTTAGTAGCTACATAAAAAACAATAAAGATCGAACAAATAAAGAGAATAAATCCGGAGTCTACAAGTTGACTTGCAAAGATTGCCCTTTAGTATACATTGGCCAGACTGGTAGATCATTCAAGAAACGTGTCCAAGAACACCAAAGGGGTTATATATCCAATTCTGTACATTCGACATATGTTAATAATCTTAAGGAATTCAGGCATAATTTAAACAATGATTATGAAGTTATCCACTTTGAAAGCAAAAGTTCTAGATTAACACTCTGAGAATTTCTTGAAATCAACAGGTATAATGCCCGTACAATCCTTTTGAACGAACAAACAGATGTTGATAAGTCTCCATTACTGAATATTTTTCCTTAATGGCATTTTTAGCGGCAAACTCCAATAAACACCTAGAGTTTTTATGACTAGTTCTTCCATTATTTGGATCTCGTACCTAAAAATGTATTTGAACTCGGTTACACTGAATACCATCAGACAGTACAATGTAATACCTGAAGAAGCAATATCGTGGTGAAACAGTTATTGTAGTAGTACAAACATTTTTGTGGAAATAAATTACTGTCTCAGATACATTTTTTTACTTGAAATGAGTTTCCACCAAGTAAAGACCGAATCAATCAAATATTTCAAAGCAGATTCAATCTGCTAGTCTCCTACAATTTTAATTTCAAAAAATTTCATTCACTAGCTTTTAGAATTGAATTAATGTCTTATAAGCACGCTCATATCTAATAGGCGTATAAAATCAAAACTCATTATACAATATCGAATGAGATAAAAAAACCCAACAAGTACAAATTGTCAATTAAAATTAATAAATGAATATTTAGATGAGCGGCGTTCGGTTCCGAACATACACCTGAACTCTTCAGACAGTCTGAAGAGTTAGTTAGTCTTTAGGAAAAAAACGGAAGAATCGACAAACTTGTGTTTTCGTACTACGGGCTACAGCAGCAATATTCTCAGTTGATCTTGAGCGATGCACACAATTTCCATTCTTCACATCTCTTACTTGTCCCCACAGCTCAAATGTTTCCACCAGATTTACTATGACCGACCGAGAAGGTGCTTCATGCACTGCGAAACTTTCACCATTTTTGTAGTGAATTTTAACAATTTCAGTGCGTTGTTGAAGCACATATCGTTCCACTTTTAGTAATGGCGTAGTTTTTACTTGTCAAATGTCGTTAAATGTTGCTTGTTCAACCAGAAATGAGCTTTATCACTAAACATCACTTACGATAAAAAGTGGATCAACTTCAAGCTATTCTAGGGCCCAATCATCAAACAAAGGACGATTATTATGGTCAAGTGTATTTAGTTCTTGAACCAGTTGGATCTTGTATGGGTGCAGACCAAGATCTTGACACAAAATTTTCTATGTTGTGGATGATGCACAAAGTCCAACTTGTTGTGAACGTTAACAAATAGGCAGATCTGGATCATCATTAACACTATGACTTACACAAGCGATATTTTCTTCTGTACGTACAATTCTTTGTCTTGCTGTTGTTGTTGCAACGAGGAGAGAAAATGTTGTCCGAAATCTATCGATAGTTCGACGAATAAGCTGCTCTAATGGATGATTATGTGAACCATAAATTTCACGAAGTGCTCTATAAGTTTGGCGAAAAGAACAGTGATTTTGAAAATAAATTTCAACAATTTGTAAACGTTGTTGCGGCGTGAGTCCATGATAATTTGTCAAAACTTACTCAACAAAAATGTCAAGACAACATGGCTTCTACCTTTCGTCAAATCTCAGTTATCCCTATCGAAAGTTCTATCACTCTAAAAAAAACACCTGATAGATAAGTGCTGTAATTCCGTCAAAAATTAATATTGGCGAAAAAATTTCCAGATATTCTCCAGTAACTTCAGATTTTTCTACTGTAATACATTTCATTCGTCGTAATTATAAAGGGTGATTCATTTAGAGGTAATTTTTGTGGTGGGGATTCAATTGCAGATTGCGCATGCCTGTGTTAACTGAAGTGCCATTTCTGTTCAGTCAATTCATAATGCCTGGCACAGCGTCTACAAATTGTTCAACTTCATTACGAAAATGGGCGTTCTACGAGGAATGTGTATCGGGCGCTTAGAGCAATTCATGGTCCACTTAGTCGGCCTACCGAACGCGCAATTAGCTCTACCATCCGTAAGTTTGAGACCCAATTTTCATTATTGGATAATACTCGACCAAATAGACCACGCCCAGCACGTAGTGAAGAAAATATAGTGGCGGTAGCGTAGAGTGTACGAGAAGACCGTGAAGTGTCGATTCGTCGTCGTTCTCAATAGCCTGGACTGTCATATTCAACAACTTGGCTTATTTTACGTAAGGATCTTTCTTTAAAGGCTCATAAAATTCAACTAGTGCAAGAACTGAAGCCGAATCGTTTCTGTTTTAGTAGTTGGGCTCTTGACAAGCTTGCAGAAGATCCACTGTTTTCGACAAAAATTTTGTACACCAATGAGGCCCATTTTTGGCTTAATGCGCGTATTTGGGGTAATGAACAACCCGAAGAGGTTCAAGAGCTTATTGAAAAAAAATACCTCTAAATGATTCACCTGATAGTTCATATCAGAGAACTAACTTCACAACAGACTAATTAAATTCTGTTATAGAAATCTCACCGTGCGAACTCGTGGAACTTTCATATTTTACGATCTCATATATGACATTTTATCCATACCTGAACTGTTAATATTAGAGATGAACGAGTCGAAATTCCTGAGTATAACTGATTAGAAAAAAAAACACGTCTTTTTAGGTATCCAATATTCAGAGTAGTAATATATACCACTATTTCATTTCAAGAGCACTCTCGGAATTAACACCCCCGACGGCCTTAAAAGGCTTTGAAGTTATTTTTGCTTTGAGACAGTTTTCCCTCCGTCATTCAGGCAGTTTATCGCATCCCGGTTTTCTCATAAAGGATTCTGCAGTTCAAACTTTATTGGGATAAAGTTTGAGTTACGAGTTTATTTATTCTTGTCACAGAAATACTGGGATATAAGGGTATTTAAACATTTTATACTTGAATATTGCGTCGAAAGTGTTCATTTCGATATTAGATATGTAGGCTTTTGTATATCAATATCTAGAGATTTTGATTTATAAATCGGCCTACCTCTTTTTTTGTGTAAAACAAATGCAGACTGTATCTATCTTGGAGCTCTGTATGATATTAGATACTGCACCAATCAGGGCTAGAAATAAAACAATAAGAATGAGAATGAATCTCAAGGCACCCCATCGAAGATATGTTTTTCCAGAAAACGGTTGACCTTTTTTTGGTTCAGCAATAGATCTCTACTATTTATGACCACCAAACTTTCTATGGTAACAGTCCCATTTGGGAACATCTTGAAGCCGCATGTCGAATAATGGCTAAAGGACAGAAAATGTCGATCTAGTCGCCACAGGAGAGCCTGCATTCCAACAATTTGACCTCAGCTATTCAAGATGTTCCTAATTATACTGCCAAAAAGAAACCGAAAATTCCTATCTGAAAATGATTGATATTTTTTCTTTACGAATGTCTCCAAGATGAATGTCTCCAAGCCTGATTTGCAATGATACGGGGCGTTTGAGTTGAGAATTTAAAACCTGGTCAAGATTATAATCGTTTCAGATATACAGGTGTTCCTAAATAAAATTATTCAAGAAATGGGTCATTTTTAAATGGATCACCCCATATATTTTGAGTGACCTTCAATATCTCTATCGTGACGCAAAATATAAGAGATATTATGAAAATTGAAAAAAGTTGAAGGACCACTAATTTGGAGAAATTCTCTAACGATTCCCATAAGCCGATTAGAATTTTTTTAACAGAACGATTTGGTTTTTCTTCATTATTGAATGATCAACCCCTCATATACAGGTTTTCCGCTATTGTTCTCCACTTCGTTCCTGACAATAACAATAACTCGTTCCTAGCTTTGTTTGAAGTTTCTATTGTTTCTTTGAGTTCTGCAATGCTCGTCGGCTGTGTTATATAAACTTTGCTTTTGAGATAACCCCACAGAAAAATTCTAACCTCGTAAGGTCAGGCGATCTAATTTTTAACCATTGAAGCATAATAGGGTAGGGCTCCATACTGCTGGAACCAGACATTTTCATTCGGTAGGCTTGGATCTATTGAATCAGGAAATAAGTTGACTAACGCAGGAACAACTTCGTCTCTAATCAAACTTAAATATTTTTCGGCTATGATACCTGCCAAACGTTCATCTCTTGAGTATACTGTGTATATGTCTCAAGCATTCATTGAGGATTTTCCGCTGGCCACTATCTACAATTTTGTCGGTTGATCTTGCCATTCGATGTAGTTTATTCGTCTGAAAAAAGGATTGTAACAACATTCCTTTTTTTTCAGTTTATTGATCATTATTTCGCAGAAATGCATTCTACAATCTGGATTGTCTTCTGTTAGCTCCTGCACAAAAGTTATTTTATATGAAGTTTTTCTTTGCAGAGATACCTTATGACAGTTGTATGACTTACATTATTTTCAAGGGCAATTTGACGTGTACTTGTCGTTGGATTCTCTGCAACATCTAAAAAAATATCCTATATCACAGTATATTCAGTGAGTTGCGGTTTTATTTTTAATGGTTCGAGATATCCAACCTCTATGAATTGTGCAGAAGACCTCTGATTAAATAAGTTTGCCACTTCAACTTGACTTCTGCATTTATCCCCGCATCATTAAAATCTCAGTTCGGTTCGTCTCAGTTGAATATTTCATTATTACTTCTACAGGAAATACGTTTTCAATTAGGAATTCACTATTTCAATGTAACACCGCAACATCTGACTGATAAAAACTCACATTATTTGCAGATTTTCTTTATTTATCGGCATATGTAGATAGTTTCTTAGGAATTCTTGACAAAAAATTTTAATAAAACCAAGATTCATGAAGGTACCAGAATTGATTTTAGAAATTTTCCCAACTTAACTGATAGTAAGTTCAGAAATTTCAAAAGTCTGTATTTAGATTATTCAAAAAATACCATCATTTAACGCGTCATGAATAATTTATTCAATTATTTCACTGTATATTATACATAATAGACCATACATTAGTGGAAATCAGGTTGTTAAGGAGCTTTAAAAAATATGAAAATACACAGGATGTTCCATTTAAAATAAAGAGGAAGGATTTGATTTTATATCTGAAATGAGTTCTAGGTATTTAAAAGTTGACGTGTCTCAGAGTTTTTTATAATTTTCTAACAGAAGGACACAAATAATTTTATTTCAGTGGTTCCACCTAATATGTTCCCAATAAAACTGAATCAGTGAATACAACTGGGTTCAGAAATCATGATGATTATCAATTTCTTGTCGCCGTTACTCTATGTTATGTGCCAAACTATAATTACACATTGGGGTAGCGGTTTATGAATCCATTTGCAGTTGTTTTGTACAAGCCACAATGACACCTAAGCTGAGTGATGTCGACATCAGAAGTCCAATTGTCCATAATTTGCGGTTTAACCTGAGGTTAACATGACAACAAGGAAGGAACGAGCATTAACAATTAGATTGAAATTGTTGATAAGAAGAATTATGGCGATAATCACCGAATATATAGAGTAATTCATCATATGTAACCCTCTCTGATTTAACCTTTCTATTTGTCAATTAATTTTACAGAGTATGAGAAAAACAAATGCTAACTTCCGCTATTTTATTGATTTACACGACAATTGTTTCGTCATACCATGACTTCATCAGGTGAGTATTGAAACTGAGGTATATAATGCAAAACATGACCTTAAATACACAGCTCTGGTACAAAAAATAGAGGGGTGAAATGAGATGAATTAATGAAAAATATTAAGTAGGGGGGACAATTTACTCAATAAAATGAATTACAAGAAAGTAATATCACTTGTATATCCAAAATTTCAAAATTCAAACGAAACCAAATTCATTTCATTAACTTACATAGGCCAAAAATCTGAAAAGATTGCTAGATATTCAAAGAAAAAAGAAAAACTTAACATCTCTTTCAAAACTATCAATTCTTTAGGCAGCTTAATAAAGAATAATAAAGACGTCATTCCTAAAAACAAAAAATCAGGAGTATACAAGTTAACATGTAGTGATTGCCCATGTGTATATGTGGGACAGACAGGCCGTTCTTTCCAAACAAGGATACGAGAACATGAAAAATGTTACATTAATAATAAACCGAATTCAACTTATGCCAACCATTTGTTAGAGACTGGCCATAATTTTAATATGAACTATGAAATATTACATATCGAAAACAAAAGTCAGGAACTAAATGTGTTAGAAACTTTAGAGATCAATAGATATAATAAAAGACAAATTTTATTGAATGATCAAATAGATTTAAACAGATCCCCCCTACTCAATATTTTTCATTAATTGTATACCAATATTGAATTGTATCAGTCCTTACTTGGTGAAAATCCATATTAAATAATTTGAAATAAGGTTATTCTGATTTTCACCAATTTTTATTGTTAAACTCACAACAATTGTTTCGCTATCACAGTAGCATCATCAGGTAAGATCACATTTTGAATAACTTAAGTTATTCAAAATATGATCTTACCTGATGATGCTACTGTGATAGCGAAACAATTGTTGTGAGTTTAACAATAAAAATTTGTGAAAATCAGAATAACCTTATTTCAAATTATAAAAAAAAAAAAAAATTGTATACCATCTCTTTCCACCCCTCTACTTTTTGTACCAGAGCTGTGTATTTAAGGTCATGTTTTGCATTGTATACCTCAGTTTAAATACTCACCTGATGAAGTCATGGTATGACTAAACAATTGTCGTGTAAATCAATAAAATAGCGGAAGTTAACATTTGTTTTTCTTATATTGAAGATGAATTTCCGTCAAGTAAAGACCGAGACAATCAAAAATTTTACAGAGGATTTTAATCCGTTAATTATAGATAGGTTATTTAATAAAATAAATAATATGAAAGCAATATCACTTGTAAATCCAAAATTTCAAAATCCAAGCGAAAAAAAAATGTATTACATTAACACACATAGGCCAAAAATCTGGAACGATTGCTAGATATTTAAAGAATAAAAAAAATTATAACATGTCTTTTAGAACCATTAATTCTTTAGGCAGCTTAATGAAAAATAATAAAGACGTCATTCCTAAAAACAAAAAATCAGGAGTTTACAATTTAAAGTGATTGCCCATGTGTATATGCGGGACAGACAGGCTGTTCATTCCAAACATGAGAACATGAAAATGTTATATTAAATAATAAATCACATTCAACCTATGCCAACCATTTGTTAGAGACTGGTCATAATTTTAATAGAAACTAAGAAATATTACATATCGAAAACAAAAGTCATAAACTAAATCTGTTAGAAACTTTAGAGATCAATAGATATAATAAAAGACAAATTTTATTGAATGATCAAATAGATTTAAACAGATCCCCCCTACTTTACATTTTTCATTGACTCTAAGCCACCTCTTTCCACCCCTCAATTTTTTGTACCAGAGCTGTGTATTTAAGGTTATGTTTCACATTGTATACCCCAGTTTTAATACTCACCTGATGAAGTCATAGTATGACGAATCAATTGTCGTGTAAATCTATAAAATAGCGGAACTTTATATTTGTTTTTCTTATATTGAAGATGAATTTCCGCCAAGTAAAGACCAAGATAATCAAAAAGGGTCCTGCAATAGTGCATTGCGTTTCCATAGCTACTGAACCAGACAAATTAGAAATTTCGTTCGAAAGCAGGTTCCTTGTTCTTTCATTTGTGCATCTCAGGAAACTATTTTCTAATATACAGGTTGTTCTTAAATAAAATAATTCATCAAACTGGTGATTTCTCAAGTGAAGGGTGTTTACTTTTACCTTAATTGTTTATGTCTTACTTTGAAAATCATGATTCGCCAAAACTACAAGTGATAAGTTGATAAAACTGGTTCACTTTTGGGCTAGATATGTATCGGGTGTTTTTTTAGAGTGATAAAACTTTCGATAGGGATAACTGTGATTTAACAGAAGGTAGAAGCCATGTTATTTTGACATTTATGTTCAGTAAGCATTGACAAATTATCATGGACTCACGCCACAACAACGTTCACAAATTGTTGAAATTCATTATCTAAATCAGTGTTCTATTCGCCAAACTTATAGAACACTTCATGAAATTTATGGTTTACATAATCGTTCATCAGAGCAGCATATTCGTCGAACTATCGATAGATTTTGGACAACATTTTCTCTACTCGATGCAACAACAACAACAAGACAAAGAACAAAGTGCACTATGTGTATCCACCACGCTTAAAGATCTTGGTCTACACCCATACAAGATCCAACTAGTTCAAGAACTAAAGCCACTTGACCATAATAAGCATCGTTTCTTTGCTGATTGGGCCCTAGCACAACTTGAAGTTGATTCCCTTTTCATCGTAAAATTGTGTTAAGTGATGAAGCTCATTTCTGGTTAAACGGCTATGTAAACAAGCAAAATTGCCGTATATGGAGTGAAAACAATCCTCAAGAAGTTCTGCAGGTTTCATTGCATCCTGAAAATGCTGCTTTGCACGCTGGAGGTATCATCGGTCCATATTTCTTTAATAACGATGCTGGAGCTAATATTACAGTGAATGGTGCTCGTTACAGATCGATGATCAATGATTATTTGTTTCAAAATTTGAATGGTATCGACCCAGAAGTGTTTTGGTTTCAACAATATGGTGCCACACCTCATGCTGCTACTGTAACAATTAATTTATTGAAAGAATGATTTGGCGATAACATAATTTTGAGAAATTATCCAATTAATTGGCCTCCAAGATCATGCGACATAACTCCACTGGATTATTTTCTTTGGGGTTATGTCAAGTCAGTGGTTTATGCTGATAAACTAGAAACAATAGACGCTTTGGAAGCCAACATAACTCGTATTATTGATGAAATAAAGCCTGAATTACTCGAAAAAGGGATCCAAAATTGGTCTGATCGAATGCAGTTCCTCAGAACTAGTCGAGGAGGACATATGCCGTAAATTATTTTCAAAACATAAATGTCATAAAATTACCTTTCAAATAAAAAAAAATTTGACTTCAATCTTAATTTAAATGTGTTCTATATCAATTCAAACTTCTATCACTCTAAGGAAAACACCCGATAGATGACGTATTCTGCATTTTGACTGAAATTGACAGGCTGCTATCGCTATTTTTGATTTATCTGAATGGCATAAATGAAAATATTAAATTCACAATAGGAATAGGAAAAAATTCTTCGTTCAACGTCTGAGATCTTTATACAAGTCATAGTAATAATGAGTTCGAATTCGACATTTTTAGAAAACCTACCACTACTGATACCATAATCCATTCAAAATCCAATCAGTCATGGTAAATCAAAATGTCAACATTCCATAGTTTCGTTCAAAGACTTTTGAGCATCCCGTTGAATGAAATCAATTTCCGAAAAGAGGTCAATATAATTAAAACTTAAGCGCTGAACAATGGCTATAGAACTGAAATGATTGACAACATTATTATTAAGAAAACTTAACATAATATTTAAAAAAAAAATTATATCAATATGATCCTTATGAAGAAAAGATGATATGGTTTTCAATGGCTTATATAAAAGGTTTCAGCAGAAGGATTTCTAATGGTCTTCATAAAATAGGAATTAATTTTTTAACAGTAAATAGAAATAATTTTGCTAGGACGTTGGTGAATAATAAAGAAAAGAACCTCAACTTTTCCGAAACGGGGATTTATCGAATTAAATGTGTTGATTGTAATGCTATGTATATGGAACAAGCCGATCTTTACAACATAGAACCAAAGAACATAGGAAGTCTGTTTTGAAAACCCAGAAATCAACCGGTTTTGCAGAACACTGTGTTTTAATGGGAAAGATGTCACTTTACTATATAATGTTAATAAGGGTAAATTGATAGACTATTTGGAGATTCTTTCAATCAAAAAAGCCATTGAGAAAAAGGAGAATTTAACAAATTCCCAAATACTCTGGCAACACCCGCGTATTGGATGCTGTTATGTGCATGCGCCATACAAATACAGAGATGTCTTAAGTGTAATGAAAGAACCTCTTTTAGTTTAGCTCCTTTTTGTACTCCTTTGAAGATGGTCGAATACAAACACGTGTCAGGATTCTGAATAAATTGTAAACATTAAAACTGAATTTTTTTTTAATAAAATTGTTTACATGTTTTATTCAAGACACAAGTAATTCTTCATAAGTGTTATAGTCTCATACAAAAGGTGAATTTTGAACAGAGGCCACATCAGAAATCTCATAGTGACAGGAGATTATATGTTAATATTCTATGACAAATTGACATCCCTAGTGAGACGTCCAGTTCTCACTCTCTCTCGCTTCAAACTCTGGTCCTGTTCGGTCGATACTCGACCATGTCGTCAATCGGCATTCATTTTGTACAGTTATAACCTCAAATTTTCATAACCTGCATTTGTATCATATAACCAAATAAATAAAACTCAAGTGTTTACAATCAAAAATTAGGAGACAACTCCACAATAAGTAAAACCCCTCTAACATATTTCAAAGTTGTACGTTAACATCCCATAAGTCCAGGGAGAAAGGATCCACTCCCTCATGAAAAAATCTCATTTCGCGCTATCCGATAACTCAATTCATCATCGCTGGAAAAATATTCCGGAAAAATCGTTCGGATATTTTCATCACGTCTGGGGGAAATAGAAAAGCAAGAAAATGGAAATCACGTAGTTATGCAATAGTTCAGTCGGTTAACTGTTCGGACGTTGGCTGCATTGGGAAATGCGTGATTTGGTTCCCTAAAAAGCCATCAGACCTGTCAGAGCAAGCTTTCACGTGATAGGGGAGGTTACCTTACTCTGGGGATTGGGGTGAAAATATTGGTTGTCATTCATTTGTAGGAAAATATTTCCATAGATGGAGATGCTGTTTTAAGGGATATTTCGAAGTATCCGGTGTTTTTTTTAGAGTAATAGAAGTTTAAATTGAAATGAAACATATTTAAATTGAGATCAAAGCCAATTTTTTTTTTGTTTGAAAGATAATTTTATGACATTTATACACGAATTATGTTGGCTTCCAAAGCGTCTATTGTTTCTGGTTTTCAGCATAAACTAATGACTTGATATAACCCCAAAGAAAATAATCCGGTGGAGTTATGTCGCATGATGTTGGAGACCAATTAATCTGACCATTCTCGAAATAATGTTATCGCCAAATCTTTCTTTCAATAAATCAATTGTTACGGTAGCATCATGAGGTGTAGCATCGTCTTGTTGGAACCAAAGTACTTTTGGGTCCATACCAATCAAATTTTGAAACAAACAATCATTGATCATCGATCTGTAACGAGCACCATTCACTGTAACATTAGCTCCAGCATCGTTTTCGAAGAAATAAGGACCGATGATGCCTCCAGCGTGTAAAGCACACCATACAGTGCATTTATCAGGATGCAATTGAACCTGCAGAACTTCTTGAGGATTGTTTTCACTCCATATACGGCAATGTTGCTTATTTATATAGCCGTTCAACCAGAAATGAGCATCATCACTAAACAGAATTTTACTATAAAAAAGTGGATTAACTTCAAGCTGTTCTCGGGCCCAATCAGCGAACAAACGACGCTTATTATGGTCAAGTGGCTTCAGTTCATGAACTAGTTGGATCTTGTTTGAGTGTAGACCAAGATCTTTACGCTAAATTTTCCATGTGGTCGATGCACAGAGTCGAACTTGTTGTGAACGTCGACGAATAGACAAATCTCGATCATCATTAACACTATGACTTACAGCAGCGATATTTTCTTCTGTACGTACAGTTCTTTGTCTTTTTGTTGTTGTTGCATCGAGTAGAGAAAATGTTGTCTGAAATCTATCGATAGTTCCACGAATAAGCTACTCTGATGGACGACTATGTTGACCATAAATTTCACGAAATGTTCTATAAGTTTGACGAAGAGAAGACTGATTTTAAAATCAATTTCAATAATTTGTAAACGTTGTTACGGCGTGAGTCTTTCCATGATACTTTGCCAATACTTGCTGAACAGAAATGTCAAAACAACATGGCTTCTTCCCTCTGTCAAATCACAATTATCCCTATCGAAAGTTGTATCACTCTACAAAAAATACTTGACCAAAGATATAGTTCAAGAAATGTGTCAATTTCTGAAGTTTTTGATCATAAAACATAAAGGATGGGAACACTTCTGTCATTCGTGTGTAGAGAGAAATTCAGTTTAATATTTATATTAACGAAACGGGTCGATTTACGCTTGAACAAAACTGGGAAATATTGAAAACAAATTCTGAAATTGGTGAATCTTTTATCCAAACTGTTAGAAATTTACGTGAAAAAGCTCACTAGAAATTAAATGCCCTAATGGCAATTTGAGAATCAGTTTGTTTGTGAAAACTGGATCGTTCACGTCTTCGCCCAGTGAGCACACCTGAAAACATTGCTTCTGTAGTCCAAAATAAGGCTGAACATCCATCAACATCAATTCGTCATCGTCTTCAAGAATTGAACATTTCTTTCACTTCTGTGAGGATAATTTTGAATGAGGACCTCGGTGTGGAAGCTTACTAAGTTCAACTAGTGCAAGCAGTGAAGCCTCGATACCATCCAATGTCCTTCCACTTCGCTCGATGGGATAATGATCGCACTACCGAAAATGAGCATTTTCCCAGAAGAATCATCTGTAGCGCTCATAAATTTCAAGATTCCTTGGTTCATGGGAATGCGTTCGGGTGGATAAGAAGCCCCTTCGGCAAGTGAGTTGAATCCCAAGACAATTAGGGTACTGACACTGCAGAGCTAGTAGAGGTTGGATGCTATTATTTACACTCCAGCGAAATGACAGATACTGAAAATAAAGCCTTATGATGTGAAGTGAAGATTCTGCCAGATGGAATAATAAACCAGTACCGATACTTTAATCAAAACCGCACGAAATCATTTCTACTTCTACAGGTATGGAAAAGACACGTGAATTCTACCAGTTAGTATATTGGCATGTGAGTGTAGCTCTTTCACCAATTGACTAGTTAGCAGTCTGCCCCAAGAGGCGGAAAGTGTATTAAGGGTTACGCCTCATCGTCGAGAACCCCTCCGAAGAGCTGAAACCACCAGCGTCCAGGTTGGGCTTCAGTTCGATAACCTACAACCCTATAACTTGTAGCAGCGAAGCACTATCCAACCTTTACTGGCTCTGCATGGTCAGTACCCGAGTTGCTTGGGACGAAACTCATACGCCGGAGGGGCTTCTTATCCATCCATCCGAACGCAGTCTCATGAACTAAGGATATCTCAAGATTGATGCCTCAATTGATCCTGGTACGAGTACCGTCAAGTCAGGCTAAACCCTGAGACATTTCATGAGAATATCCCGAACATGAGTGTCTGCGAACAGATAAAAAAAATACCCTCCTAGTCTAGCATGCAGACTGTCAACCGCTGTTTCCCCGAGTCCAACACCAATTGGATGACCAGGTACTACCCATGGGCATCCACCCTCCCGAGGTAACGCAGTATGTTACTTAAGGCACTCGGCCATTTGACAGAAAAATCCGGGGACTTACTGCAATAGGGTAGAGTACGATAGTTTTAAGGGAAAGGACCTGTGCTGCAACGGACTCCCTTGCCACTGAGTTGATCAACGCGGCTCAACCCTCCATTCCACCATACGGTGAAACTAACACAGCATTCGGTCGATCATCCACCACACGGGTCCAGTGTCTGGCGCGAATGGCATTACGTTAGGCGCCAAGACTTAACCCTCCATTTCACCGGGATAAAGCTAGGGTCCTAGTCAAGACAAGCGCCCTCAGCGTGACAAGCTCTAATGCCATGTAATGCCATGGTGGGTATGGAAAAGACAGTCGGAAACATAGGAAATTCAATGTTAATCTGAAAACAACGTCGGTCCAGTGGAGCAGTGGAAGAATCAAAACCTTAGCGCGATGTGATAAAAAAATAAACGACCGTTCTCTCTCAAGGCAATGGGGGGATTCTTCGATCGAAACGAGGCACTCCGCTTTTACTGTACCCATATCTCAAAACAGAAACCACTTAAATACGGTGTTACCAAATTTCGGGTCACAAGACAAGCTGAAAAAGATTCTGAGGTCTTCACAGAAGATTTAGTAGTATCAGGATAATAAAAAAATGGTAGTTTCTAGAGGAAGAAGATGCTTCGATCGAAACGAGGTGCTTCACTCCTCGTTTTGAGCGAAAAAGCCTCTCCCATTTCGTTGGGGGAGAACAATGGTTTATTCGTCATCGGATCGCTTTGAGGTTTTGATTCTTCAACTGCTCCACTGGACTGACAATTTCCTAATGTTTCCAACTATCTTTTCCATACCTGTATATAAATATGTTCGTTTACTACTTACACGACATTCACATAACTGTAATCGATTTCTACCAAAAGACTTCCTTCTCCATCACCTGAGAAACCGTTCAAATATTCATATAATGACAAAGATTTTTCCGCTTGTTTCAGCGACCCATCAGTACACGCGCTCCAGTTCCTAGATGTGATAAACATGAAGGACCCAACGCAAAAGGCTCACTTTTATCGAATTACGTTGAAAGAGGCCCTGCCCTTCATCCCAAAGGTAAGTCTGGCCAGGTTGTTTTCCCATCGGTGATTTTATAGGTTAAATTTTGTTCCATTAGTTGGCAAACACTGAATTACGTCCGCGGGGAACGCTATGAACTTTCACGATTTCTGTTTATCTTTCCTGAAGTTGCATCAATTTCTCTTATTTTCAGAGTAGATTTTGTTGCGTTACGCTAGTATGCTGAATCTGAATTTTAGATTAACTCTTGTAACTTCTGCCACGAATTGGTATCGGAGCATTCGGAGACGATTTTATATCGCGTTTTTATTTAGAGTGAACTTTCGATAGGAATAACTGTGATTTGACAGAAGGTAGAAGCCATGTTCAGTAAGCATTGACAAATTATCATGGAGAGACTCACGCCGCAACAACGTTTACAAATTGTTGAAATTTATTTTCAAAATCAGTGTTCTATTCGCCAAACTTATAGAGCACTTCGTGAAATTTATGGTTTACATAAACGTCCATCAGAGCAGCTTATTCCTAAAACTATCGATAAATTTCAGACAATATTTTTCTCTACTCGATGCAACAACAACAACAAGACAAAGAACTGTACGTACAGAAGAAAATATCGCTGCTGTAAGTCATAGTGTTAATTATGATCCAGATTTGTCTTTTCGTCGACGTCCCCAACAAGTTGCACTCTGTACATCCACCAGATGGAGAATTTTGCGTACACATCTTGGTCTACACCAATAAAAGATGGAACTGGTTCAAGGATTAAAGCCAATTGACCATAATAAGCGTCGTTTGTTTTGCTGATTGGGCCCTAGAACAGCTTGAAGTTGAACGGCTGTGTAAACACGCAAAATTTCCGTATATGGAGTAAAAACAATCCTCAAGAAGTTCTGCAGGTTCCATTGCATCCTGAAACATGCACTGTATGGTATGCTTTACACGCTGGAGGCATCATCGGTCCATATTTCTCTAAAAACCATACTGGAGCTAATGTTACAGTGAATGCTGCTCGTTACAGATCGATGATCGATGATTATTTATTTCAAAATTTGAATAGTATCGACCAAGAAGTATTTTGGTTCCAACAGGATAGTGCTACACCTCATGCTGCTACCGTAACAATTGATTTATTGAAAGAAATATTTGGCGATGTCATTATTTCAAGAAATAGTCCAATTAATTGGCCTCAAAGATCATGGGACATAACTCCACTGGATTATTTTCTCTGGAATTATGCCAAGTCATTGGTTTATGCTGATAAACCAGAAACAATAGACGCTTTGGAAGCATTGGCGTCTCGTGGTACTTAAAACAGGTGAGGCCCGAAGAAGAAATAAATTTCTACGCCACCTTGGTGCTTAAACACTTGAGGTATTATTCCTTGACGCTTTGACCTTTTATATGGAGGTCATCTCCAATAGCCCTACTAAAACCATAAAAAAACTTTCAAACTATAATTTATTAACAAGAAATAATAATTAAAAAACATTACATTGTATATATATAAAATTAATTAATATAACGTTTTCTGCTTCTTTGGAGTAGAATGAAAAGTTAAAAAACACAAAACAATTTCCTTATAATAAATACATATTATGTACATATATACAAAAAATAATGTGTAACAAATCAGGAGGCCAAAACGATAAACAGATTGCTGCTTATTTGTTATTTACTTGAATAAAATACAAACCATAACATAAATAGAGGTTAATTCTTGATAGAAGGTATATAAAATTATTTAAATATTTTAATATTAGCCTTCTACATATTTAATTCCAAAAAATTATATTTAATGATTATAACTTCTGAACATTTTTTGGAATTAAAAATGTAGAAGGCTAATATTAAAATATTTAAATAATTTTATATACCTTCTATCAAGAATTAACCTCTATTTAAGTTATTTTATTCATAATATATAATTATTTGGTTTCCTTAACATTCTTTATACAGATAGTCCTTGTGCTCTAAGAGAGGCCGTTAAATTGTCTTTCAATCTTTTAGATCAAGGGTAAACCACAGATATATTTTTATATATAGTGAACCGTTCTCACTACATTTGAGGATTTTCCGGTCGGTAGAAGTCTTTCTAAAAAATTGAGGGGTAAGTAAATTTTTGTTGTTGATTGATGTTATATTTATTGAATATGAATTATTTGAATACTGACGAAGCAAAGTCCTTCTCAAAACTTGTTTTTCAGTAATGTTTTACATATCTTGAGTACCTTAGTTAGATGTCCAATAATATTGAATAGTCTAAGTAAGATAGTTTTATGATGAAATTCTTAAGATTATGTTAGATATTTTTGAAAGATATTGGTTTTCATAAGATTGATCAGCAGAAACAAAATTTTGTCTATTCATAATATTTAATTTATAGGATTTTGGTTAATAATTTTTATTTATTGGATTTTGTTATACCATTCGGATGTCTTATAATGAATGTTTATTTTATATGTCAATTAATATAAGTGGTACTTATATGACATTATTTCAATTTATTTTCAGAAGTTATAATCATTAAATATAATTTTTTGGAATTAAATATGTAGGAGGCTAATATTAAAATATTTAAATAAAATACAAGCCGATATAAAAACATGTTTCATCAGTTTTTACCATTTGTACATCAAGTCTATTCGACGGTTTTTTGAAATTGCAAATTTATGTATAATATCTTCATAAAATTGGGGATCCTCACTAGCACTTTGTACTATTCCTTTTTCTATAGTCGAGATTGACAAACCTATTAGGCGCTCTTGTGCCGTCGTATTTTTTAAATACGTTGTTATACGCTTAAGACACGAAAAATTTCTTTCGAGCGAAACACTTGTTGCAGGAATAGTTAATACTAGGCAGTTTGTATGTTTAATTTTAAATTCATCTCTAATATTTGCTGAACGTCTAGATTATAAAACTGTTCGTCCCTGTATAAAACACTTTCGTTTTTCGAATCTATTCGAAGGATTAGGATACACTTTCAACAAAGATTTAAATGATTTATCGGAAAATTCTTTGTATATTCAGTAAATTTGGAAGAATCTACTAACGAAAGAAAATTTAAATCGTGTCAAACAGTGTTGCAATCTCGGCGATGTGCACGCAGTAAGTCCAATTTCATGGGCCTCAATTTGTTAGAAAATTCCCGTATTATGCCCGCCAAGTGCTACTAAAGCGGTGGGGGTGCGTGGTAGCTACCAGGACGTTCGACTAGCGATTTGTGACGTATAGGAAGCTCAAATTTCTGGGGTTACTATAATGTTATTATGCAGTCAGGCAACGATTTCAGCGTTTAGAAAGCTGCTTCATACGACGAGCGGCCACTGTTTGGAAGCCAACATAACTCGTGTTATTGATTAAATAAGGCCTGAATTACTGAAAAAAGTGGTTCAAAATTGGTCTGGTCGAATGCGGTTCCTCAGAACTAGTCGTGGTGGACATATGCCGGAAATTATTTTTAAAACATAAATGTCATAAATATATCTTTCAAACAAAAAGAAATTTGGCTCCAATCTTAATTTAAATGTGTTTTATTTCCAATTAACGTTCTATCACTCTAAAAAAAAACACCCGATATGATATACAATTCTAGGAATTTTTCTCATTGTGCCAAATCCGCTTTCGTCCTTCCATAGATCGTGGGCGTCTAGCGAAAAATTGAATCATACAAGAAGAAATGACAGGAAAAGAATGATATTTGAGAAGCAGCCGTTCGTTTTATACATTCCCGTTGCTTTTGTTTGACGCTTTTGTTGGAGGGAGCTCCATTGTTGGAGCGGATGAGGCATTCTATTATATCGATCCAGTAGAACCAACCAAGTTCTTGCGAGCTGACATAATTAGAGTAAAATCATTTCTGGAACGCGACTGTCTTCATAACGATATTCAATAATATAAGATGTGAATAGGGATGGAACGAAAATGAATGAGTTCGATTTCACGGCGTTATTGAATTCTGAACTGATGCTCATATTACATATTAAACTTTCAGTTCAGAACTCGATGGACTGCACGGAGTTGGAGTTTAGTTGAACAGAGTCGATAACGTCACAAAAAAAAAAACAGCTCGAAAAAGTTTCATTATGATCTTTGGAGAACTGGTTTATGAATTTTCTCGTTCGCCGACTCTGAATTATTTTTCTGATCATGAAATTTCAACGAAGCTCTCTACTTTGAACATTATAAACGTCATTCATTATACAAGGTAAATCTGAATTGTATCGGGTGTTTTTTTTTAGAGTGATAGAATCTTAAATTGAAATAAAACACATTTAAATTAAGATTGAAGCCAGATTTATTTTTATTCGAAAGATAATTTTATGACATTTATGTTTTAAAAATAATTTCCGTCATATATCCACCACGACTAGCTCTGAGGAACAATTTTGGACCACTTTTTCGAGTAATTCAGGCCTTATTTCATCCATAAGACGAAATATGTATGCTTACAAAGCGTTTATTGTTTCTGGTTTATCAGCATAAATCAATGACTAGACATAGCCCCAAAGAAAATAATCCATGACGCATGATGTGGAGGTCAATTAATTGGACTATTTCTCGAAATAATGTTATCGCCAAATCTTTCTTTCAATAAATCAATTGTTACGGTAGCAGCATGAGGTGTAGCACCATTGATCATCGATCTGTAACGACCTTAATTCACTGTAACATCAGCTCCAGCATCGTTTTTAAAGAAATATGGGCCGATGATACGCCTCCAACGTATAAAGCACACCATACAGTGCATTTTTCAGGATGCAATGGAACCTGAAGAACTTCTTGAGGATTGTTTTCACTCCATATACGGCAATTTTGCTTGTTTATATGGCCGTTCAACCAGAAATAAGCTTCATCACTAAACACAATTTTACGATAAATAAGTAGATCAACTTCAAGCTATTCTAGGGCCCAATCAGCAAACAAGCGACACCTATTATGGTCAATGGGCTTTAGTTCTTGAACCAGTTGGATCTTGTATGGGTGTAGACCAAGATCTTTAGGCAAAATTTTCCAACTTGTCCAACTTGTTGTGAACGTCGACGAATAGGCAAACCTGGATCATCATCAACACTACGACATTCAAACTATTTGGGTAACGAGGAGGCGGATCGGCTGGCATTTGCTGCAGCTGCGCTGCCTCTGATAGGACCGGAAACATTCCTGGGAATACCGCATGACGTGGCTAACGAAGCAATAACAGACAGAATGAACTCAAGGCTAGATTCTTTCTGCTGGAGCCATTCTGGCCTGAAACACTCGAAGTTGTTCCTCGGAACAGCTTCGAACAAAAAGATGGCGAACCTAGCGCTAGGTCTGGATAGGGCCAAACTAAGAACACTTGTCGGAATTACGACAGGTCACTGCAGACTGAAAGCGCATTTGCACAAAATCGGTCTGGCTGAAGACAATGAATGCAGGCTGTGTCTTGAGGACACTGAAACAGCCAAGCATATCGTCTCAGAGTGCCCAGCGGTAAGTCGCATCAGATTCGAGGTCTTTGGCCAGACTTTTATAGCGCACAGCGAACTGAAAAAATTACCCCTAAAACAAGATTATCGGTTTTATCCAAAAACTGGATCTCGTCGGGGAGATATAAATTAGGGGTGAACCACAATAGTCCGTGCGAACGCAGTGGTAGGGTGGACAGACGCCCGCTCATCATAAATAATAATAATAACACTATGACTTACAGCAGCCATATTTTCTTCTGTACGTACAGTTCTTTGTCTTGTTGTTTTTGTTGCATTGAGTAGAGAAAATGTTGTCTGAAATCAATCGATAGTTTGACGAATAAGCTGCTCTGATGGATGATTACGTAAACCATAAATTTCACGAAGTGCTCTATAAGTTTGCCGAATAGAACACTGATTTTGAAAATAAATTTCAACAATTTGTAAACGTTGTTGTGGCATGATAATTTGTCAATGCTTACTGAACAGAAATGTCAAAACAACAACAACTGTCAAATCACAGTTATCTCTATCGAAAGTTCTATCACTCTAAAAAAAACACCCGATACGACTTAGACTGCATTAGATAACTACCACGTTGTTGCAGAAATGTCTAGTGACAAAAGGTATTTTTATATATTTTTGAATGATTGTTTTGTTCATTTAAATAAATCCTTAATGAAGAAATTTTGGGTCCAAATTTATCAGGTTCTTTCTCTGGAGAATGTGCTATATATTCTTCAAAAAAGGAAAATTTAGAAAGGCCTTTTTGAATTATATGTTGAACATTTTTTGTTGATGGAACTTGTAAGTTTTCAACATCCAATCGAAACATATACGTATAAAATAAAATAGAAAAAGGCTTTTTACTTGATTGAAGAATTTGTTTTGATATTCAAATTTTTCTTCAAATATATGTATAAGGTAATGTATCAATAATTTGTTCATTATTTTAAATTTCTTTCAATTCTTCATTAATTCCCACCAAGTGATGATAATATATATGTCTATAAAATGATACTATGTATTTAGGACATTTAAAATTTAATTCTAAATGTTTTCATGATATTCATTTAAATTAAAATCCGTAAAGGTTCTGGAGAATAAATTCCAGCTATTATTCTGTAAATTGCATATACTTCTCATAGTAATTTTCAATATACAGATTTATTTCTTGTGGTAAAATTCAAGAGACTCCTTTTTTCTAATTATTTTAACCCCCTGGAATTTTTTGTTTGTCATTCATTTTTAAGCACCACTTACTGACTTTGCTAATAAATTTCTTTTTTCCAGAAACTGTGGTATCAACATATTTGGCCTTCGTTACAGCAAGAAATGCGTAGTCAAGAAGTATTAGCAGCTGTACTACAACCAGTGTTATATTTAATTCAAGACTCTACAGTCGAAGAGTACGAGTCAATATTACTTCCGTCCTTTAGGTAAGTTATTGAATTAATGGAAATCATATTTTGGGTGCATTTGTGACATAGATCGTTTTTCAGTATCTTAGTTCTAGAATCAGTGAAAATTTTCAATTAAGAACTGACCCATCGGACCAAACATTTAATTTATGGGGACGCTGAGTATGCATCTCACGAAATAATCCTGGATTTTCATTTGACCAATACCTACAGTTGTGCATGGTCCGTCTACTTTTTTGGATAAGAAATTAATACTTTTTTGGAAAAAAAATTAACAACATAATTACTGAATACCATTCGTTGGACCACTCTGTATGTATTATATTGAATTACTCCGCTGACATTTTTATTTTGATTCCTATATTTCAGTTGATAAAATTTAAAATTTATAATTTTAAGAGCAGTGCTCCTTTGACAAAATGTGTATCGTTAGATATTTAATAAAGGTATTACGTAGTAATTTATTTTATTTAATATTATAGTTAATAATTAACTTTTATCGTTATTTCAAAGTAAGTTCAAATATATTTCTGTATCAAGTACTCCATATATGTGCAAAATTTGATTTATAAATTTTTCAATTATTTACATGCAGGTCTAAACAATAATATACTTCAGTATCAACATTATGCAATGTTGTTTCATAATTCAAGGACCTGATTTAACAGAGTTCTTCGAAACATTCATTCAAAATGGTAGCATGTTTTATGTTGGGAAGTTTTTTTTTATGAAGAAAAGCACCAAACTTTTCCTTCAAACAACAATTATTTTCATATCAAAACGCCCCCGTCAAATTGACGACCCTAAACATGGTAGTGGTGTAGAAATGCCCCTAAAAATCTCGAAGAAAAGTCGAGAGTCTTGTCACTTTTCCCGAATGAAATCCAATTACAGGAATTGCTCTTGTTTTTCCTCGTAGCGCCATTGTTCCTGATTTTCTCATTATGTTTCAGGAGTGTTTTCTCCGCACCAAAGACAGTTCAGGCGACCGTAACTCTTCTGGAGAATTTACATATTATTTTAGAAAAAACCCCACGTGACGACATAAGGACTGAGGTTCTTCCCATGTTGTACAATGCCTTCGAAAGCACCACGATACAAGTTCAGGTTAGTATATTCTTAAATTCTTCTTTGGTCCAAACAAACCTTCAAGATTTCAACAAGTTTTATAACCGGATTAGTTCTATTTTTTACTACTAGCAATTCTATCAGATTTTTTGATTCCTTAAATGGTATGCGAGGGAACAAATTTTGCATGTCGAAAGAAATGAGTGTAGTATTATTCGGAATATATATTTTTCATTTTCTCTATTAGGTTATATGAATTTTTAATGGCAAATTTTGGATGAAAGTTTGTTTCTTTCTGAATAATTTTGATAATTTCTTTCGATAATTCATATGAAGGTGCTGTGATGAATGAAACTACTGGTCTAATAGGTTTATTGTCTTTATGTAATTTTATAAGGGAATACATAATTGGTGATTGTGGGTTCATTAACTTCAGCTTATAAATTGGGGTATTATTGAAAAGCGCTGTGGAGTTTTTGATGACTGATTTGATCTGTTTTTGGTATTTAGTAGTAGGATCGTTTTTAATTATTTTATATCTGTTGGGATTCAAGAATGTGTTAGTTTTATTGATATATTCATTTCTTTCGATTGCAATTACTGTGTTTCCTTTATCCGCGCTTGTGAACACTAAATTATTATCTGAAATTTTATTACTTATTGTTCCAACTGTGTTTTTGATATTAATAAAATTATTGTAGGCAGGTAATGGTTCCTTAATCTGATTAATCAACATATATTTTTATCTTCATTAGAATTTTGATGGTCTTTCAAAGCAATTTCTGAATCTATAGCAAGATATTCTAGATATTTGAGATTATTACTAGGTAAATTAAATTTATAACCTTTTTCTAATAGTTTGATTTCGTTTTGCGTGAATTCGACATTATCGATTAACAAATTAAGGATAGAAAACGTGATCTGAAAATTTTTGTTGTTTTGATGAATTTTGTGTCTTTTGATTCGTTTTTCTATATAATAAGTTTTTTAGTTTTTTATTCTGTACTTAATATTTTTTGTATGTGGATTCGTTTACATCTTGTCTAATATTCCTATCTAGATCATCAAACAAAATATAATGGAGTCTATGGTATAATTCTGAATTTATTACCTTAAGGTATATGCAGTGTTATTTTTCTCTTCTGCCTCTCTTTGCCTCTATGATCAACAAAACCTTGTCGAGTTTGTTTAAGTATAGAATTGTTATACAGATGTATGTTACACTCTCTTGATTTCTAGAACTTTCTATTACCATAGCTGATACTCCCTTTTAATGATTTTTTAATTGATTGTTTGTGGCTATTTGTTCGATTGTATTCAGTTCCCATTTAAACGTTAAATTATTTAAAATAATTGAAAATCCTGTAGGTATCATTGATCATAAACAGGGAATTTATGAGTGTTAGGATGAGTATAGTTGTATCTGTCGTTGTGGATTTTCTAAAATTTCATCATTATTCTTATTTAAAGTCGGATCCCGAAAATTCATTTTAGTATGACATTGTGGTTCCATACTAAATTTGACCTTGTGGTGCAAACCTTTAAGTGTCGTGTTGTTATGACGACGAATGTAACACAGCCACGCACCCATATTCACCCTGCATAAGGACACCAACGTTTTGCCAAACAAAGCGCCTTATGGATACTGAATACATGTTTCTGGCTTGAATTCAATTCAAATTTCTCCGAACCTAAAAGAAACACTCTTCAAATCAAGTGAAATGTTCAAATGTTCCGAAGAATATAAACGTTGAAAGAGACTGGTACATCACCTCATATTCATACCAGACCATAAAACGTACCTTTTCATCAGTCTTGAGATGCATGAAATTAACTTTCGTAGATTTACAGCAGCAAACCTGCAGAACGGAATGGCTCCATACATAAATAACACCGCCATTTACAACCATCAAAAAGCAAACATGTTTGTTACCTTAGCCCGTAAATTCTCGATTCTAAATCAAATGGGAAAATTGTACGACTCATGAAACTGCTTACCCAAGAAAACTCGCGAGATCGAAAAATAAAGTGAATTCCTCACAGAAATGAATCAACTGGGGCACTTAGACGTGAACCCTTAACAAGCGCACTTGCCTTGGGTTGAACTGGGAACGATTCTCATTTATGTGGCTACAATCTTTGAAACAATTTTGTTGGTTCGAATAACTGAAGAATAGACTGTCTTCTGACAAAAAGATACATTTCATCAAAAATTGCTGGTAATATATATTGAAAATTTACTATGAAGAAGTTTTTTGAATATTACAGCTATATTAAATGATATTAAATAAGGTTATAACATAAATAGAAGTTAATTCTTGATAGAAGGTATACAAAATTATTTAAATATTTTAATATTAGCCTTCTACATATTTAATTCCAAAAAATTATATTTAATGATTATAACTTTTGAAAGTAAATTAAAATAATGTCATATAAGTACCAATTATATCAATTGCAAATAAAATAAACATTCAATATAAGACATCCGAATGGTATAACAGAATCCAATAAATAAAAATTATTAACCAAAATCCTATAAATTAAATATTTTGAATAGACAAAATTTTGTTTCTGCTGATCAATCTTATGAAAACCAATATCTTTCAAAAATATCTAACATAATCTTAAGAATTTCATCATAAAACTATCTTACTTAGACTATTCAATATTATTGGATATCTAACTAAGTTACTTTATATAAAAAACTCAAAATATGTAAAACATTACTGAAAAACAAGTTTCAAGAAGGACTGTGCTTCGTCAGTATTCAAATAATTCATATTCAATAAATATAACATCAATCAACAACAAATATTTACTTACCCCTCAGTCTTTTAGAAAGACTTCTGCCGAACTGAAAAATCTTCAAATGTAGTGAGAACGGTTCACTATATATAAAAATATATCTGTGGTTTACCCTTGATCTAAAAGATTGAGGGGTAAATGAAAATTTGTTGTTGATTGATGTTATATTTATTGAATATGAATCATTTGAATACTGACGAATGATAGTCCTTCTTAAAACTTGTTTTTCAGTAATGTTTTACATATCTTGAGTTTTTTATATAAAGTATCTCAGTTAGATATCTAATAATATTGAATAGTCTAAGTAAGATAGTTTTATGATGAAATTCTTAAGATTATGTTGGATATTCTTTAAAGATATTGGTTTTCATAAGATTGATCAGCAGAAGCAAAATTTTGTCTATTCAAAATATTTAATTTATAGAATTTTGGTTAATAATTTTTATTTATTGGATTTTGTTATACCATTCGGATGTCTTATAATGAATGTTTATTTTATATGTCAATTGATTGACATTATTTCAATTTATTTTCAGAGGTTATAATCATTAAATATAATTTTTTGAAATTAAATATGTAGAAGGCTAATATTAAAATATTTAAATAATTAAATAAGGTCATTCTAATTTTCACAAATTTTTATCTTTATTTAATACAATTGTTCCGCTATCTGGTAGCATCTTCAGGTAGGTTTATATTTTGAATAACTCAGAAGTTAATCAAAGTATGTATATTAACATACAAATACAATTGAACTTCAACATTTTTTAGCTATTTCGGTCTCTAGACCTCTTCAGAAATGTATTGAAATCATATTCAAATATATCACAAGATCAAAATTCAACTCACCAAATAAGATAAAATTTGAAACGAATAAACTCGAAGTAAGCTTTAAAGTATCCAAAATAAAACAGGAATGAACGTGTTGTTGCCATTAACCTATAACCATTTGTACTCGAATCACATATATTCCTCAATAATTTATTATTTTTGAAATTCTGGTTATTTTCCTTATCATAGGACATTATTGGGGGTGAATAATTTTTGTAATGTTTTTCTGTGTTCCGAGTACAAATGATTATAGGTTAATGGTAACAACACGTTGATAATTCCTCTTTTATTTTGAATACTTTAAAGCTTACTTCGAGTTTATTCGTTCCAGAGTTAAATTTTGATCTTGCGATATACTTGAATCTGAATTTTATACATTTCTGAAGGGGTCTAAAAACCGAAATACCTATAAAATGTTGGAATTGTCGTTTTATTAATTTTATTTGATCCTTTATTTTGACAATTTTGGGATAGTGGATTTTCTTGTATTTGTATGTTGATATACATATTTAAATAGTTTTTGTTAATACATTTGTATTAATACGTTTCATGTCAGGATGTAAAAAGGTTTTTTTCCGAGATATTGAAAAATATTTTATATTGATAAGGATATCATTTTTATAGTTTTTGTATATAATTTCGGGTGTTTTTTTTAGAGTGATAGAAGTTTCGATAGGGATAACTGTGTTTTGACAGAAAGTAGAAGCCATGTTGCGTTGACATTTCTGTTCAGTAGGCATTTACAAATTATCATGGAAAGACTCACGCCGCAACAACGTTTACAAATTGTTGAAATTTATTTTCAGAATCAGTGTTCTATTCGCCAAACTTATAGAGCACTTCGTCAAATTTGTGGTTTACATAATCGTCCATCAGAGCAGCTTTTTCTTCGAACTATCGATAGATTTCGGACAACATTTTCTCTACTCGATGCAACAACAACAACAAAATAAAGAACTGTACGTACAGAAGAAAATATCGCTGCTGAAAGTCATAGTGTTATTGATGATCCAGATTTGTCAATTCGTCGACGTTCACATTAAGTTGGACTCTGTGCATCCAACACATGGAAAATTTTGCGTAAAGATCTTGGTCTACACCCATAAAAGACCCAACTGGTTCAAGAACTAAAACCACTTGACCAAAATAAGTGTGGTTTGTTTTCTGATTGGGCCCTAGAACAGCTTGAAGTTAATCCATTTTTTTATCGTAAAATGGTGTGTAGTGATGAAGCTCATTTCTGGTTGAACGGCTATGTAAACAAGCAAAATTGCCGTATATGAATGGATTATTTTTTTTGGGGTTATGTCAAGTCATTGGTTTATGCTGGTAAACCAGAAAGTTAGTTGAAAATAGACGCTTTGGAAGCCAACATAACTCGTGTTATTGATGAAATAAGGCCTGAACTACTCGAAAAAGTGGTCCAAAATTGGTCTGGTCGAATGCGGTTCCTCATAGCTAGTCGTGGTGGACATATGACGGAAATTATTTTTAAAACATAAATGTCATAAAACACCTGATATATTTTAGAAGTTAGAATATATCATTCTGAATTTTAAGTCATCTAAAATTACTTCTATCAAGTATTGACTCACATTCAAATTGTTTTTTAAGATACAAAAAATCCAAGACATGTCGTGAAAGTTGAAGTTATGACCAATTGAATAATACCAACCACAAGGCTCTTAATATGCTCATAGAGGCGTTATTCAAATAGTTCTGAACATCTTGTGTTAATGTAGAAACTCAAAAAGAATGAATATGATTCGACCATGGCTTGATCTTTATAACCAATTGAATGTATCCCAACTAAAACTTATCTTTCTCTTTCAGAATGCCGCATTAGTAGCAGTCACAAACGTTTCGGACTATTTAGATGATACGTCAATAAGAAGAATTATACTCTCGAAAACTAAAGCAATCTACGAAAAGAATCAAACGGATTTGAAGATAGTCTCCAACGTCCTCTCGTGCGTAGAAAGGACCTTAGGAAGGCTCGATAAGGGCCAAATTATAGACGAGGTGTTACCTTTACTGAATGACATACGGCTGTCGGATCCGCAAATTACCTTAAGGGTCGTAAGTGAGTGAATTTATGTTTATCTTTTCGTTTTTTTATGATGCGATGAAACTGTGTTATAACTTTAATGGTTCTAAACCTTTTTGATAGATGTTTGGACCCGCGGTTAGTTTATCGCGTGAATATTTCTTTAGAATTAATAACTGGATTACAAACCGACGATAGAACTGGATTACCAACCGAGATAATCCATAATATCTCTTTCGATTAAAGCATTTTTCTGGGTGCCAAGTTTACCTAAAATAGGAAAATTTCCTGCAATTGGTAACACTGCTCAATCGATTGATGATAACCAATATAATCCATTTATCAATATTATCGATTGATACAAATTTTACGGGTAGTTCAATGAGGCGGTAGGCCAAATGGACCAGTAAGACATTAGCGGCGAAAGGTCGTTTCTAATTATTGTCTGTGATCTCTGGAAAACTTACAAAATAGAAAAACGCCACATTTTCTTTCGTTCGTAGCAAACAAACAGAAAATCTTACGAGAATGAAAATATTTTTATTAGTTTGATCTGTCTTTCGACATTCGACCAGAACTCAGCACAATATTTACAATAAAACGGTAGTCTCGAACGGACGTGCTTTAACCTGACTTCTGGTGTAAGAACCACTCTCCCTGGAATGTTTAATGGCATCTAGGCTAGTGATTCAAGGCACATCAAGTATCTGACTAATCTGACGTTGGCTAGCTGCTCAAATTGCATCTCAGGTAATTCCTCCCAAATGAGCACCACAGACTCGAATTTAATATTATTGGATGTCCAGCCACAGAGAAAAGTGTAATTAAATCAGAGTAATGAAATAGCCAATAGCAGCGAATCTCGAAATGAACCACAAAAATACATTATATACATGCGTAACTGAACGGACATGTACATAGGGTATATATGTTCAAAATGCCCACTTGACCAAAAAGACTGATCTTGACTAGCTTTATAGTTTAAAATATGGACCGGTGAGTGTGTGAATGTACAAACAAAAAATGTAAACCAACAAAATAAGAAATGTGTTGGAATTCTACTTATCAATTTGAACATCTGAATCTCAAACTTCGAGAATGAAGCTGAGAAAGTTTCAAGTGAGAATGTGACAGCCTGATAAAGAGAGCCTAGACTGAGAATTTATCTGAGAGTTTGATATATGGATTTGTTCCAGATACCTACAGTGAATCTTGTGTCAGGACTACTTTTGGAAGGAGAGAAACCAAGTTTTTCTGATAGGTTCAAAATACAAATGGTTCAGACATTTTAAAAGTACCTGAACCATTGGATGGTTTAAATGCTGTTTGAAGTTAATAAAACAAAACCTTTAAAAATAGAAACAAGTGTACCTTGGGTACAGCTATTCTTTCCTGAAATCATGAAATTGCGAAGGGTTTCACCTGCACTGTTACAAATATTAAAAGATTATTGAGCACGGGTAAAACAAGTCTTAGTCTACTGACAAAAAAAGTGAAACATCCATATATGCTGCTTTAACTTCAGTAATTGTACGGACACGTATTCAATGGCTTCACATCGTGAATTATTATAATATGAGCTTCATTAGTCAACAGACCAGAAAAATTGGTTCAATCTTGTGTTGACCACTCACCATTTCTTATCCACCAATTGATACACCTTGGTTCGATTAAGATAAGGTGGTATGTGTCTTTTTGTAGTATCTCATACCAGACTACCCGTTATTCATGAGGAAAGGTTACTAGAGTTCTGTGCAAAGTCACCAATCATGTCCCAGGCATACACAATAGGAGACAGTTTGAGAAATCTGAGGACCAAGATGTGATGTGATGTCGATCCATTGAAGTTGAAACGTAGCGTTTTGAATGAAATAAAAGTATGGAATCGCATTTGTTTCGATTACTTGATGACTAACGCCGGGCTGTTATGTTACCTCGGTTCCTACACTTGAGCAGACGGGTAGGTGGATTTTCAGTTATGAGAAATTATACCTAACGTAAACGGTAAGAAAAAAGAACGAAACGTTAAATTTGGCGATATACCTACCATGCTTCCATACTTTTCAGACCACTGATCTCGCGGGTTGACGACCGTCAGCCTTCGTGGTTATGTATGGTAGCATGGCTACCACAAGAGGATAGGGATATTGGTATTCTTGTCCGCTCAAGTGAGGTGGAACTCGTAAAAACAGTATTTGAAAGCCTGGATGCTAGGCTAGATGGGTATTTCATTCACTCAGGTGCTCTAGAGAATAGATTGACCGAGATTTCTCAGGAGCTTGCGTTTCTTGACCATACGGCCAGTCTTTTGGGCTCGAATTAGCATCGTTTGGGATCTCTGGCAATTTTGGATCTTGGATGGATGGCGAATGAGTTTCTTCGGCGTATAAGTAGCGTCCAACATAACTTGGTCACTGACACTGCAGAGCCAATAGAGATCAGATAATACTTCGATGCCACTAGTTAGGCCTAGGTTCGAAAGGACCGAAGCTTACTAGAAGCAAGAAAGCAATTCTTCTTTTGCACTCTGATTCGGCCTATCAGAATCTCACGCCCATGAGGACACGTGATTTCTACCAGTTAGTGTATTGGCATGTGAGCGTAGCTTTTCACCAAGTTACTAGTTAGCAGTCTCCACAGTATGCCCCAAGAGGCAGAAAGTGTGATAAGGGTTACGCTTTATCGTCACGCTGGTGAAAACCACTCCGAAGAGATGATCCCACCAGCTTTCAGTTTGGGCTTCAGTCCGAGAACCTACAACCGTATGACTGGTAGCAGCGAAGCACCATCCAACCTCTACTGGCTCTTCTGTACCAGTCTCCGAGTTGTTTTGTGAGGCAACTCACTTCACCGAAGGGGCTTCTTTTCCACCCACCCGAATGCAATCCTAAGAACAAAGATTATCTCGATTGATGCGTAAATTGATCCTGGTACTAGCCCGTCAATCCGGCCTGTACGTCAAGACACACGAACCCTTGTGAAGTTTTTCAATTGATTCTGGCGTCAAGCACCAACGGACTAGCCGTATCGTCGAGATCTGCAAACCCCAGAAACGTCTCACAATCGATCCAAGTTCAGGACAAGGCCGGTCGAACCGTCCGGTCTCGCTAAATCCTGAAGCATTTCTCGAGAATATCCCGTACATAAGTGTCTGCGAACAGATAAAAGGAATACCCTCCAGCTGTCAATTACTGCCCCCTCGAGTCTAACACCAATTGGGTAGCCAGGTCGTATGAATACTTTCCGAGGGCCTCCACCCTCCCGAGGTAACACAGTATGCTACATAACGCACTCGACCATTGGACAGAAAAATCCGGAGATTTACTGCAATAGTAGCCACTGAGTTGATCAACGCGGCTCAGCCTTCGATTCCACTAATGAAACTAGGGTCCCATTCGGTCGACCGGTTCCAGTGGCTGGCATTACGTTAGGCACCAAGACTTAACCTTCCATTTCACCGGGTCCTAGTCAAGACAAGCGCCCCCAGCTCGTCAAGTTCTAATGCCATAGGGAGCGCGCCCATGACCGTAGGACCTAGGGTAGGTACATTAAGCGCAGTCTTAATGTAGTACAGTGCATAAAGATATTTGGATTATTCTGCAAACTGTTCTTTTTAGCTGAACCTACCATTTGTCAGCTTGACTACAAGCTATATACGGTTCACAATTCAAATATATTCTATATCTGAAAATATGGAATACATTAGCAATTATAGTTACTCCATGTCTTAAGATGTTATGAACGAATTTCTTAATCGAGTAGAGACTTGGATGCAAGAACAACTAAAAACTGCCCCAAAAGGAATGCAGAGTGGTTTGTTTGTTAGTGAACTGAGATTTTATGATTTACAAAAAGAATTAACTAACAATCACCTGAGGTATTTTTGTGACTATAGCTATTCTAGTCCTGCTAGGTTGGAAATTGAATATATTAGAGTCTGTCGCTATTTCTACAGCTATTATATATACATTAGAATGTATACCTATATACATTCTAGACAACTGAAAGCTCTCAATCATCATCCGCCTTTCAGTCACCACAAAATCTAAATATATCAACGTCAAACTGTTATCATTTATTGCTGATGATACCTCCACATCTAAAGACTTATAAGAATCAGCTGAATATAGTGAGTATATCATGCATGCTATGTAACCACCGATATCATTCTTACTTCCAACCCGTATTATAATCACATGCGAACTAAAACCTTCCAGACCTTACCTGAAGAAAAGCCCATTAATATCCCTTATATCCACGAAATAGATCGTAAACCATTCATTCCGAATGATCAATACTACCCCACTCCCAATATCTTCCCGTGAGGATGTTCCCGATCTGAAAAACTCTAATATTAGTCCCGTTATTATGCCATCACACCGAGGGACTGTTGGGTTTCCTTGCAAAAGTGTCTGGAAACCGTCAGGAATTGATTGGAAATTTATTCATGGCGTCATTGACTTTGAGTTCGGGCGTGAGACGTGGAATACCTGCCATGAATATAGAAGGCCAATTTTCGTCAACAATGATTTATCTTGTTCTGCTGGTGTATTAATTAAACGTTTTCGTGTTGTGAACTTAAGAGGCGCTAAATTTAAGGTTACATGGTACAAGTTGGGTGACCTGCCAGTGAACTTTTACTGTACCCGTGCACTCGCAGGATAGTAGTTCAACTCTTCATTTCCGGTTCAGAAGTGCGACCTACCTAAAAGCAAACACAGCATACGAGCTACTGTCATTGTCATTTCGCAATCTTCGATAGCAAACCTAAGTGCTACCGCTTCTTAGTAACTAGAGGAATAATCAACGTTGGCAAACCTAAATGCTAACCGCTTCTTAGTAACTAGAGGAATAGGGATAAATGGTAACTTATTTTTACATAACATAAAACGAAGTCGCTTCTGCTGTCTGTTCGCTTTAGATCTTTCGAACTATTCAACGGATTTTAATGCAGTTTTCAGCAATAGTAGAGTGATTCAATAGGAAGGTTTATATTATAGTACAGAAAAGCCGAAAAATTCAAAGATTTGTACAGAAGACCAAAAGCGGAAACGCTTGGAATACTATCAACATATGCTGCAAAGACTGGAGGAAGATCTTAATTTATTAAATTTTGTAATGTGGACAGATGAATCATCGTTTTCCACATCAGGCGTCTTCAACAGAAAAATAGACTTTCTTGGGAAAACAAAAATCGAACATAACGCAAAGTATTTCAAATTAGAAAATCTGGAAGAAGTCTGTTAACATTTGATGTGGTGTGTTTATAATGAAGTTGTGCGGCCTATATTTTTGACCACACATTAACAGGTGAAGCATATTTAGAAAAAATACTGCCAGAGGCTTTTGGGGTAACTGTTTTCTGCTGAAGAATTGGAGAAAGTAATTTGGCAACTGGACGGAGCACCCCCGCACAGAGTTTTGGTGAGAATATTTGAGTGGCCAATTTGATCTCTGGATCGGTTACGGTGCACCTATTCCATAACCATCGAAAAGTCCGGATTTAATACCTCTGGGCGTCAAATTATAGTGAGAAACCAGATACTGCATTGACTGTCTAGACCACCTCAGATACTAGCTTACTCTGTAAATAGACCAACTCGCACAAGATTGTTAAATATTATGTATATATCAATTGAGTAAATAAAATTTAGAAATATATACACACATCGTCGAAAGTTTTGACATTCTTCAATAGAACAATGTCCAGAAAATGAACTGGCCAGCAAACTCACCAAACATGAATCCAATTGAGCACGTATGGGATTACTTAGGGAGAGCAATATACAATCGCCAAAACCCACCTTAAGCTTTTCAGGAATTGAGTTTATAGCCCTTCAGGAAGAATGGAACTAGATGCCTGAAAATTTCATTAATGACTTGATTCGTGGAATGCCTAGGCAAATTGGGCAGTTGATTGAAAGAAGAAGTGGTGATACGGACTATTCAATTTGGATTCAGTTGTGGTAATTAATCAAAAATAAATAATCGATAAATTCAGATTTTTTCTCATTTTTCCTATATTGTCCTGCATAAAGCAAAGAATAACAAACATAGATTTTCTATCAAATATATTGAAGTTGAAAAAGAGAAAAATACTCATCTCATTTCCAGAACATAGATTGTTTATTTCTTGAAAAACCTAGGGTGGCCAAGACTTTTGACTAAAATAAAATTATCGAAACATTTTTTATATGCCGTTCATGCAAGATAATTAGCCTACAAAAATACAATTGAAGGCAACTGGTTACATTTTTTTGCCTTTCCCGCCTTATACTCTCGGCGTTCAAATAGGTACGAAGGAAAAGTTTTTTATGCCCCGCAAAACGGAAATAATAACGACCCAATTATCTTCTGTACGGTATCATTTTAATGAGTGAGACGTCCGAGGCAATACGGAATTCAGAATTGGAAACAATGCATATACCTTCCGGTGGAAATTCATTCGGAAAAACGATTAATCAAAGGAGGCATCTCTTGGGCTCACCTGAACTCACGCATCTAACTCTGGCGCCATTTGTTCGTTCGAAAAAAGTCCCCATGCAGCCGACTGGAAACGAGTAAACCTTCACTAATAACGGAAGTTTCCTTATTAAAGTTTATTAAATGATGTTTCCGCAAACTGGGTCATGATTGATTATTTTCCGTTATTTGGAAGATCACATTTGAATGAATATTCTTGCGGTGCCTATAATTCATGGAGTATTGGAAAAATTGAGTCGGATGAATAAAATTTATGGTAAGTTCTGACTTTCTGAAGAAAAAAAGTTTTTTAATTGGGGCGGTTTCTCCATAACCATAGCTCAGACTCCTTATTATTGATATTTGGTATAGATTATTAGCCGAATTCATTTATTTGACTATAAATTATAAGCATCACGGCGTAACAGGATCTAACTTAAGCATGAGGAAAGTTTTCTGCGTTTGTAACGTTGGAAAAAATTGGGAAAAGAGTTCTTTGCTTGAATTGTCTCGCTAGGGTATATCATGCATGTATGTATGCGAGCACTAGATGACGCTAGTGTATGATGAATACATTGATGTTCCCGTGCAGAGCGAATAAAGGTGCGTGTCAGATTAGTAGTCGATGGAAATTACAGGGCAATGAACGTGAAACGTGCGCATTTCTGCAATTTGCCTCTGTGATCAACAAAACCTTGTCGAGTTTGTTTCAGTACAGAATTGTTATACAGATGTATGTTACACTGTCTCGATTTCTAGAACTTTCTATCACCACAGCTCATACTCCTTATTAATAAAGCAATAAGAGTTATACAACAACCATATGAACACTCCGCTTCAAGATTTAACATAGGATCTTGTCTCTCAAATAGCTTTGGAGTCACAAAGGATGATGCCCTGTCCCAAACTTTTTAAAATATATTTAAATAAAGTACTGAAGAACTGGTTTAAATCATGCAATGGAAGTACCACTGAATGAAGACAAAACCCCATATTCACTTCATTTTGCAGACTATCAAGTGGTTATGGCTCAAGATAAGGAGGATTTGGAATTCATGGCGTTTATACTCTTCAAACCTTATGAAGAATGGGACTTATCAGTTAATGAATCGAAAACTCAGTATCTTTGGGTAGAAAGAGATAAAATTGAGGTTCTTGAATTTGATCAACAAGAGCGCATAGATGCCTGCAATGAATATATCTTGGGATTAAAAACTGATGAAGAAGGACGAACAGAGAAAGGAATTAAACATCGAATTTTGATAGGAAAACAAGTAATCGACTGTCTGAACTCCATTCTTTGGTTCAAATGCATATCCAATACAGAAAAACATCTTCTTTACAATACAGTATTCTTGGGCATAACCCTATATGGATGCGAAACATGGCAGATTAACAAAACCCTGAAACGTCGACTATAAGCTCTAGAAATGAATTACTGGCGAAGATCTGTCGGAAAGTCAAGACTCGAACACATTAGGAATGAACATATAAGAGAAGTAATGGATTATTATTATTATTTATGGCGAGCGGGCGTCTGTCCACCCTACCACTGCGTCCGCACGGACTATTGTGGTTCACCCCTAATTTATATCTCCCCGACGAGATCTAGTTTTTGGATAAAACCGATAATCTTGTTCAGGGGTAATTTTTTCAGTTCGCTGTGGGCTATAAAAGCCTGGCCAAAGACCTCGAATCTGATGCGACTCACCGCTGGGCACTCTGAGACGATATGCATGTCTGTTTCAGTGTCTCCAAGACACAGCCTGCATTCATTGTCTTCAGCCAGACTGATTTTGTGCAAATGCGCTTTCAGTCTGCAGTGACTGTCATAATTCCGACAAGTGTTCTTAGTTTGGCCCTATCCAGACCTAGCGCTAGGTTCGCCATCTTTTTGTTCAAAGCTGTTCCAAGGAACAACTTCGAGTGTTTCAGGCCAGAATGGCTCCGCCAGAAAGACTCTAGCCTTGAGTTCATTCTGCCTGTTATCGCCTCGTTAGCCACGTCATGTGGTATTCCCAGGAATGGTTCCGGTCCTACCAGAGGCAGCGCAGCTCCAGCAAATGCCGGCCGATTCACCTTCTCGTTACCCAAATAGTTTGAGTGGCTCGATATCCAAACCAGAGTGACTTAATTATACATACCGAGCCTGTTTAAAGCCGCGCGGCAACTCCAGACTGTTTTGGATGTAAAACAGCTGGATTCCAGAGCTTTTAGTACTGACTGACTACCAGTAAATATTTTGATTTTACCGTGGTGGATTTGCCGTTTTATCAGCAGTTCCGCCGCGGTCTCAATGGCAAATATTTCTGCCTGGAATATGGTTGCGTTTTGACCGAGACTCAATGAGATGTTAATTCTCGGTTTACTCCCATAGACTCCCGTTCCTGTCCCGTTCGTCGTTCGCGAGCGGTCTGTGAACAAGCCAAAGTCGGTTCTCAATAGAACCTCAGCATGCTGGGTCCATTCGTCCCGGCTGAGGACGATTACATTGAAATTCCGTTCCTGGCTCGTGAATTTTACATTAGATCCGAGGGCATCGATAGGATACTGTTCGTTAAAAGCTCGTCCAGCAGTCCTGAGCCTCCCATCACTATTGCCTCTGGCCTGTCAACCGCCAGTTGATATAGTTTGTATGTGGTGCGTCCGCCTTCCTCTGCACGAATAGGTGCAGGGGTGGTAGATTTAGTAGGACCTCCATGGCTGCCGTGGGTGTGGTGCAAAACGCAAGAGAAGTAATGGAAGTGCCAGCAACTATTTTAGAGGAAGTAAACAGACGTCAGCTGAATGGACGAAGAACGTATTCCCAAACGAGTGATGAAGTGGGTGGTGCACCAGGAAGGAGGAAAAGAAATAAGCCTTGGATGGAAGAAGTAGAACGAGGAATTTCTGAACGTAATCTACGTCCAGGGGATTGGAAAGAACGAAAAGGCTGGAGACTTCGAAACGGAAGACATGGGGCGCTATCAAAGCCGGGAATAATATATATTTCAAACATTCAAAATCAGAATACTTTAAAATCCGCTTCGATCGATGCTTCACTCTTCGTATCGGTCTATCTTTTATTAAATATTCAGTGATCGAAGTAGTGAATCATTCTTTAAGCTCGAAAGGTAATAAGCATCAAGTTTCGCTTCCCGAGACCTCATAAAAACTGATAAAATACCCATTCATTCGAATGTTTTTTCCGTAATGCAGGATGCGATAAAAATTAACAGCAGATTCAAATGCGCGCTCCAGCGATCACAAATTACTGAGGCTTATGTAAAATTTAAATGAAACTCCCAATTCCTCCGGCATGGAGCAATTATTCACGAATCTCCCAGGCTCTCCAGCAAACTTTGCAGCATGATCTGATTCGTCCGAAAGGAAAAAGTACACTCAGATACGACTTTCACGGAATTCCTAATGACAAATCTGTCTCTTTTCAGGGGTAACCACGATTAATCGGTATATCCGGAAAATTGCAAGGTCGGTATAATTTCCTGTACGCTAAACTTTTTCTCCTGTGTACTATATGTGTACAAAGTTGTTCTTGATTTCCAGTTTATTTTGGGAATACTTGATTGACTGTGTCTCACCATTCCTGTTCATGCTATCAGGGTTAAAAATAAGATTATTCCATTATTTCATCTGGCAACACTTTCATCATTAACATGAAATCATGAAAATCATCTCCTTTCTCTCCGACTAATTTTAGTCAAAAATTAAATTTAATTTAACGCAGAAATTAATTGAGCATACATTGATTGCCTCTCGTATATACACACATCGTCAAAAGTCTCGGCCCCCCTAGGTTTCTTAAGAAATAAACAATCTATGTTCTGGAACGGAGATGAATATTTTCCTCTATTTCAACTGCAATATATTTGATAGAAAATCTTTGTTTGTTACTCTTTGCTTTAAGCATGATGAGACAAAATAGGAAAAATGAGAAAACATTTATCGTTTATTTATTTTTGATTAATTACAGTTATTCCACAACTGAATCCAGATTCAATAGTCCGTATAACCACCCCTTCTTTCAATCAACTGCCCAATACGTCTAGGCATCCTACGAATCAAGTCATTAATGAAATTTTCAGACATATCGTTTCATTCTTCCTGAAGGCTAAACTCAATTCCTGAAAAGTTGAAGGTGGGTTTTGGCGATTGGAAATTGCTCCCCCTAAGTTATCCCATGCGTACTCCTAAAGGTCCTCTTGTCCTTAAATTTGAGGAATGCAGTCGTTTTCTTATGGTACTGGTTGAGACTACCCGTCTAAAGGTCTTCTAAAAATGACTTCGAAGGGCTGTTACAGATATCGTTCGATTCCTTCGAGTGAAATTTGCGATATAATAGTCTTTCCTTGCAGATGTTACTCTGGGTTGACCAGGTACCGGTCTCCGGGCAACGCTGCCGGTTTCCAGGAAAAGGGTCACTATGCGCTTTACTGAAGTCCGTGGAATATTCAAACGTTGCGCCATCTGGTGGTTCAACAAAGCTTCTTTATGTAGGGCTACTATTCTTGCCCGGTCAAACTGAGAAATTGGTATCCCGGCATTTTCCACGGAATATTCTCAATATTACAACTCTCATTACTCGCTGAAAACTGATTAACTACGAATACACCCGTATTCTCCCGACCAAGAAACATTTTTTGCAGGTTTATTGTTTTCATTCAACTGATAAGGTAGTGAAGATTCCACAAACAAAAAATTGTCATGTTACATTCAACAAGTTGAAAGTTGATAGGGAGAGCCAACACTTTGACGATGTGTGTATGACTTATGCAAAGTCCACGTCAGTATATTCAAAATTTTCTGCTGGATCTCCGATATCAAACGATATCGATATATCGCTCCAACTACCCAAGTTTGGTCATCCCTGTCCCTTCCGGAATTCAAAAACGTACTCCGCTAAATTCATCCCACTAAATCGATTTATCGCATTTTAAAATGCCGAGGCGAGGTTTATTTAGCAGGCCTTAAATTATGCGCCTTTAAAGGGGATTCTCTACGGAACTTTTCATCGACAGCAAACAGGTTTCACGTAATTTAAATGGAGTGTTTTCCCAATTGATTTACCGGGGGATGGTGCAAATTGATACAAATATACTTCTAGTTTTTACCCGAGTTGATACAAATTTACTGCTGTTCGCGGGGTAACTTCATGAATTGCGAGATGTTTCGCTCTCTGTTAAATGCTATAAGATAAAATATATTTGGAGTGGAAATAAGTTCGCGCGGTTTTGATAACAGGCGTCGCTACTAGTTTATTATTTCATTGTTTCATCTGGCAACACCCTCGTTTTGAAGTGTCATCATTAGGCTTTCTTTTCAGCATCAATAAGAGCGCAAGATTTCAGTGTTCTGTATCATAGTATTGAAATATACATTGATTTAGAAAATATACATTTGGGAATTATGTATGAAACAAAATATCTTGTAAATGGCCAGCACGGCTTTGGTGGCATATGCGTACACTTTTGACGAAAGTTTCAATAACTTAGCTTATTGGCATATACCTGTGACTTCAGATAACCCCACAGCCAGAAGTCTAAAGGCGTTAAATCGCAAGAGCGTGGAGGCCAATTCTGGTCACTAAATCGGGAAATGACACGACCAGGAGCAAACTCGTGCAAGATCGTCAATGTTTCACGAGCAGTATGTGGCACCGTCCTCAAAAAACCACATGTTTATCATGATCAATAGCTTCCAAATGAGTCACAAGAAACTGTGTTATCATACCACGATAACGTTCGTCATTCACCGTTACTGCATTACCTTGTTCGTTTTCGAATAAAAACGGTCTAATTATTCTTCCAGACCATTTGTGGATGCATTGCTTTCTGATGAATCATTCGTGGATTTTGTTTGCAAAATCAGCAGTTTGCGCAAGGATCTAATTGGTGAATTATTTTCGCTGTTCATGGTCAACTGGCAGAAGTTGTTGAGTGAGGTGGATTTTGTAGGCATGCAGCTGTGAATCTTTAGTGAGAATTCGCTGAAGAGTGCCTGTGAAAATCTCCAATTCTTGTGCCCGATGGCGAGTTGACGTCTCTGGCCTTTCTGTCACACTCTCGCGAACTGCCGTGATGTTTTGTTCTAAATGACCTTCACGAGCTCGTATCGTATGTTTCACATCACTAATCGAACCAGTACTTTCGAATTTTCGGATTATTTTTTTCACAGTAGATGAATTAGGTACATTATTTCGACCAAACATTGGACGCTTTTTACGAATAGTGGCTATTAAACTTTCACCATTTTGATAATAATTTTTGACAATCAGGACGCGCTGTTCTAGTGTGTCATGCTCCATGTTTACCTACTCCCTTCTGTCAACTTTCGATCAGTCACGTCATAATCATGTGACATTATGACTGTCAAACATGGCGCGCAATTCGAATATTGCGCTCTTATTGAAAAACCCTTCATCATTTTACTGAATTATAAACAACATAGTTTCTGTCTGCTCTGAATATATCAACTTTAAAACGGACTAATGTGTTTTTGCGTGTCTTTACTTCAATACGAAGTAGAAGGCTGCCGAAAGTCATCACATTTTAGTAGATGTTTATGGTGACCATGCTTTAGTTGAACCAACGTGTCAGATGTGCACGGTTCAAAAGTAGCAATTTCGTGAAAGACGAAGAACGACCTTGAGCGCCATCAGAGGTCAAGGATAAAGAATGCAAGAGGAACTCGCAAAAACACTTGGGGTCACTCAATTCATTTGCTATTTTTTAAAAGCAATGGGTATGATCCGAAAAGTAAGAATGCCATATGAACTGAAGCCAAGAGACGTCGTACGCCGTTTTTGGAGTGTGAACAACTGCTCCAACGGCAAAAAAGGGGTTTTTGCATTGTAACTGGGGACGAAAGGTGAATATATTACGATAATCCAAAACGTCGGGCAACGTACAGATACATCATCATCAAGTGTAAAGCCGAATATTCATGCTGAGAAGATCATGCTGCGTATTTGGTGGGATCAGCTGGCTGTGCTGTATAATAAGCCGCTAATATCTAATGGAAGGATTACCGGGGAGGTCTACCGACAAAAATTGATTTATTGGAGCCAAGCATTGCGACAGAAACGACAAAGTTATAGTGCAGCATGATACATTTTGCGTTACTTGGAAACGCTCAATCGAGAGGTCCCACCCCACCGGACGTACAGCCCAGACATTGCTCCTTTCGATTACCATCTCTTTCGATCAATGCAACATGGCCTGGCTGACCACTTCTTCTCCAATTACGATGAAATAACAAAATGGATCTATGCTAGGATAGCGGCCAGAGGGCCTGCCTTTTTTCGCAATGGAATCCGTCAATTGCCAGAAAGAGGGCAAAAAGTAGTGGCTAGCGATGGAATCTCTTCTATCTAGAGTTTTCACAAGATCTTTCGAAACATCATCGCTACCTACATCCTGGCGGAATGCTCTTGTAACTCCAATATTTAAAAAAGGTGACAAGCTTGATGAGTCAAACTGTCGTCCCATCAGCCTAGTTCCTATTGCAGCCAAAATTTGTGAGAGGATGATCCAAGATTGCGTCTTCAAAATTGTTTCAGACAACAAAATCATTCCCGATTGCCAACATGGTTTTCTTCCTGGTCGTTCAATGATAACAAATCTTCTGGAATTCGTCAATTATTGGTCAAAAGCACTCGATAAGAAAGATCCTGTGGACGTGATATACTTGGACTTTTCCCGTGCTTTTGATCGTATACCCCACAGACGGCTTTTGCACGTGCTTGATCATCTAGGCTTTCGAGGTGACTTTCTTGCGTGGATTGCAGCATTTCTTCATAATCGTTCATTTCAGGTTGGAGTTGGCAGCTCTCTCTCGTCTCCCAAACCGGTAACCAGTGGCGTACCACAGGGCTCCGTTTTGGGACCCTTACTTTTTCTCCTGTACATCTCCGACTTACCTACCTGTATTGATTCATGCTGCTCTCAGTTTGCTGATGACACGAAGTTGTACGGTGTTCCTAGGGATCAAACATTGCAGCGTGACTTGGACTCTATAGCACTCTGGTGCGAGTACTGACAGCTTCCTCTCAATATCGAGAAGTGTGTAGTTTTGCACATGGCCAATAACCGTCGTCTCCAGTACAATCTCTGTGGCCAAGGAATTTCCTCTACAAGTAGCCATTGTGATCTCGGTGTTGTTATAACAGACGATTTGTCCTGGTCGGAGCACATACTGTCTATTGTCAGCAGGGCCAGAAGGTCTCTCTTTTTAATACAGAAGGCATTTGGTGGGTGCGATCCAACTACGTGCAGTGCTCTTTATAAGACTTATATTCGTCCTATCTTGGAGTTCGCCGAACTAGTTTGGAGTCCAGTGTTGTGTCGCGACGCTGCGGTACTTGAGAGATTGCAGAGGCAGGTTACGCGGTTGCCCTACCGTATACGTCGACCCGATTACGACGCGAGGCTCGCGATAATGGTCCTAACGTCGTTTGTTGACCGTAGAGTGCGCGGGGATCTTATTGTTACGTGCTGGGCCTTTCGTGGAATGTTCGGTGTTAACATGCGTCATCTGTTCGTGATCAACCGGGACGAACGTTTGCGTGGTCACTCTTTCAAACTCAAGAAAGAGAAGTTTTCGACGGTTTGTAGGCAACATTTTCTCTCTAACCGTGTGTTTGGTTCCTGGAATGGTTTGCCTGAGAGTGTTGTTTGTTCCGGTTCGGTGAACGCGTTCAAAAACTTCTACGGTAGATCGCTGAGGCAGTAGTGTTGTGATCGCGGCCGTCTGTGACTTTTTTACCACTTGTAAATAATTCTTTTTTTGTCTTCGAAGCACTTTTTGTTTTTCAATATCTTCTTATTTTTTTTGTGAGTTTATAGGCTTTTCGTCAATTCTCATCGTAGTATAATAATAATAATAATACTTTGAACTTTGACTGTGAAACCAAATTTCACAATAAAATTTCGATTTCCGAAAAAACCGCACGAAATTATTCACACTCCCTATAACAACCCCGAAATTCTCCATAGATGTCGGAAAATATTTGAAAATTCTTCACCAGAGTGCTTGGAAATAAAAAAATGTCCGCAAAGATCCTTCAAACACTGAACAACGAGTTAGAAATGAGTAATTCCTCACTCCTTCGCATACATTTTGTAATCCTTCACACTTGTTCCATATTCTAGGTGAATAAATTGTGAAAATTTCATATAATAAGGCGTATTATTTCAAAAAATGCATTAAACATGTTTCTCAGCTAGCACTCAAGTTGATTTCTTGAAATTCCGTGAAAAAGGTTTAAGTAGTATTCGTTGGCGTTAGTCTATTATTTACGAAGGAACCTTTTTTGAAGGCCATAAAATAAGATTGGATGAATAAATAACACATATTCTGTGTTTTATTGGCGAATTCCTTTTATCACCGTAGTACAGGGTGGTCAAACGAAAAATTAACACCTAGATTTTCCGACTTTAAATTGAAAATATGGAAAATCCTTTTCCGCTTCTTTAATCCCCTTAATTTCATCCCCTTAACGGAGGTGAGTACAACCCCTTGATTTTGAAAAGGGATTAGGGGTGTTGCGATTACTAATTTTGAATAAAGTTATAAACGCATTGTCATTATAAAATAAAACACTTGTTTACATTTTGTACTTTATTTTTGGTATTGACGTACGTTTCGTCTTTGCTAGAAAGACTTCATCAGAATACGTATTCTGATGAAGTCTTTCTAGCAAAGACGAAACGTACGTCAATACCAAAAATAAAGTAGAAAATGTAAACAAGTGTTTTATTTTATAATGACAATTACAACTGATTTCTACCAAGCAACGGCCCAATCTATCATAAATTATAAACGCATGTTGGAGATAAGGTGTATTTACATCGCTCTCTACGAATTGTTGTTTTATTATAGTATTTTGTTACTTTTTAAAAGTGAGTTTTATATCAAACCATTCCAAAAGTGTCGGGAAATATTTTTCGCGACTCTGTTTTTGTATTTGAGAAGTTTATCGGCTGATTTCTGTCAACATTTTGATCCCGATTCCCGTGAGAAATTTCCGCCTTGAGGTGGAGAGACGGCACGCAGTTCACATCTGGAGCGCCCTGGTGTTTAGTGAGGTGGACTGTACGGGAGCATCATGGTGATATGTAACGTTTGCACCGCAGGTTTGACAAGCAAGACTCCAGGGTTGAAATGTGCAGGTTCTTGCTCATTATTTTACCATGGAAAATGTGTTGGCATGAGTAAGCAGTCTGTGGTGGATCTCCAGCTTCCTGGTGCGTCATGGCTGTGTCCTGAATGCAGATTGGTCGAAAACAAAGGTCGATCGTCCGTTGTGGTTTCTCCTGGTGTGAAGGAGGATATGGATCCATCTACATCGGCGCTCACCTTGAAAATTGTTCAGAAAACCCAAGATGATATATCAAATTTAAATAAGAAACAGCGGGAAATTATTCATTCCGACTCCTTTTGCAGTGATCAAATACCATCTTTTCAGATGATTATCAATAAGGTCAATGATAAATTGGATATAATCGAAAGATTAACACAGGAAAATATTAGTCTGAAGAAGGAGGTAATTAATTTAACTAATAGAGTTGAATCATTGGAACAACAGTTGAAGTCAAATAACTTGGAAATTCTGGGTGTGCCAGAGAAGTCGAATGAGAAATTACCGGTTATTTTGCAGAAGATTTCCGAAAATATTGAGTTTCCCATATCTTCAGGTGATGTTGATGCCTTGTTCAGATCAAGCACTAGCATCATTGGTAAGTCTAGGCCAATCATCGTCAAGTTCAATCGAAAAGTCGCTAGAGATGAATTCTTGTCCGCTGCCAGAATGAAGCGCAAATCAAATAGAACGTCGTCTCCCGGACTCAAGATTGATAACATTTCTGATCAGCTGTTCATAAACGAACATCTCACAAGATACAATAAAATTTTATTGAATAAAGCGAAGGAGTATGCACGAAAAAATAACTACAAATATATATGGGTCAGAGAGGGCACTATTTATGCAAGGAAAGATGAAAAAGCCAAAGTCTTTAGAATATTCACTGAATCTGACTTGGAAAGACTAAATTAATTTACTTCTTGCTCCACTTAAAAGTTTAATTGCAGTGTTTTATGATGATACTGTCTTTTCTGTATCAGAATGTACGGGGATTGAGATCAAAATTATCCAACATTTACAATAGTTCTTTGGCTTGCAGTTGTGATATTGTGTGCCTTGCAGAGACGTGGCTTACTGATTCAATAGTCGACAAAAAACAATCAATAGTCAACAGAAAATGTTATAAACATATTACTGATGATCGGGATCGAGTTATGAGGGAGTTAGGGTTAACTACTTTGGCTGACCAGAGAATGTTGAGGGACGCAAAGTTTATTTACAAGATTATTAATTCTCTCGATTCCACTGAAATTGTGAATATGCTCTCGCTGCCGTTGACGTTTTTTCTGATTCTTTATTGGCCTTCCCTTGCACTTTGAAACGATTTCTGGGAAATTACTGAATTTTGTTTCATATTTGTATTTTTTTTAATTTATGGTTCAAATGAATTTACTGTTTTCGTTGTTATTGGTTTTTAAGTAACATTGTGATTGGATTATTAGTGAATACATAATTTTGGGTTCGTCCCGTCTTGTATTCCTTTAAATAAATAAAAAAAAAAAAATTAAAAAAAAAAAAATATCATATCGAGTACTATCGGACCCTGAAATTTCGCTCCAAAATATCCATCGATAATGAAATAACAGCGAAAATAGTGAAAGAGGCAACGTGGAATTTATCTCGAGAATATTATTCGTATCCGACACATTTCAAAGGTATTTAGTAGTTATGTTGTTAATTTTTTGTCCAAAAAAGTAGACGGACCATGTTTTTGATGTACCTTAATCTATATTGAATTTTTAAGAACGTTACAAGGGAGTTAAAGCGATTGTGAATTTGAAGTAGAATTAAAATGGTGTATTCCGTAGAAGAAAGGGTGGAAATGATGAAATTATTTTTTAGAAATAACTAACTGTCTTAGGTCATATAGCAATGGATCCGACCTTGAGTACTAGGAAATTGTCCGATATATCTGGTGTTTCAAGCACAACAATCATGAGATTCCTGAAACAACCTAAATTCTCCATCCTTATAAGATACGATTGGTTCAGGAACTGAATGAGGATGATTCCGATCGTCGACTCCAGTTCTGTGAAGTGGTCAGTGAAATAATTAACGGTAATCAAAACTACATGTTCGATATCTGTTTTTCGGACGAGTGTTCATTTTACTTAACGGCATTGTAAACCGGCATAACTGTCGGTATTGGTCAAATGAAAATCCAAGATTATTTCGTGAGGTGCATACTCAGCGTCCCCAAAAATTAAATGTTTGGGTGGGTATTAATGGAAATCACATAATCTTCCCTTTTTTATACCCGGTAATTTCACTGGCCAAATTAATTTAGATTTATTGGAGAACGCTATTTCTCCAGCCCAGTGCGAGTATAGGATGCAGTAGACCATCAAACGATCATTTTCCAACAAGATGGCGCACCACCTCATTTCGTTCAACCGGTGCATCAGATCTTAAACGAAAATCTTCCTCACACCTGGATTGGAAGAAGGGGACATATTGAGTGCCCACCCATATCACCTGATCTGGCTACACTGGACTTTTTTCTATGGGGCCACCTGAAATCCTGGAGTCACTGGATGAATTGTGAACTCGAATCAATAAAAAATGCCGTCAAATTACACCAGAAATCTTGAATAACGTACGTGAACCTTTTCAGCAGAACTTACTTTACTGCATTCAATAAACTAATCACAAAAGTAAGTACTCTTCCACTATTTTACCTGTCATTTCGTTATCGATGGAAATTTTGAAGCGAAATTTCAGGATTAGATAGTACTCGATAAAATCTTCAAAATGAGGTATTGCAACACCCCTCATCCCTATTCAAAATCAAGGGATTGTACTCATCCCCATTAGGGTGTTGCAGTAACGGGGATACGAAGAGCGGTAAACAGTCGAATCAAAAATTGACGGGTCCGAGGGATTTTCCACATTTTCATTTTAAAGCCGAAAAATTGAGGTGTTAATTTTTCGTTGGACCACACTGTATGTAAAATCCTTATTCATTTGATAATTGGCGAATGGAACAGATAAAAACACAAAATCACCTACGTGATGTCGAAAAGTTCAGCGCTACCGCAGAGTGATTACGTGAAGCAACAAAGTTGTTTTTGTTATTCGAAGATCTAATGTTTAAGACGAATCAAGACGGTATTTAAATCTTCGCTACTTTAGTGTTTGACGTGCAGCCATCAAGTCCTTTTTGCACTTAAGATCTCCAGTTTCGAAAGAATGGCAACTTTTCTCCTTTGGCTTTTATACACCTTTGTTACATTTGTCACCCTTTATTTCTTGATTTTAGCAATAGAGTTGTGTTTATGGTTCACAGTTCCAGTTATTCATGTATAGAAATACAGCAACATAAATCATCCTTATAATCTTATATGTCTTAAGTAACCGAATAAGTTAGAACAGTGAAGATTATGGTCGACTCTAGATGAGGCAGGATAACTATGTTACTTAAAAAAACTCGACTTATATGTTTCATATTTTATTCAGAATCTTGACAGGTGTTCATCCACATTTCTGTCATATAGGAATTCTTGTCGCGTATGGTTTTAACAGCATCCAAGATGGGGTTGTTTCTGGAAAGAATTGGAGAATTTATAAAATTTTCATTGTCCCCAATGGATTTTTTGGACTATAAATTCCATAATAATCTATTGATTCACCCCCTTGAATAGTAGACAGAGTGTCACAGAAAAACTTGCTGGGGTATTGCATGCATAGATGGCGCTTATGTATGATAAATACATTGATGTTCGTATGCAACGTGAATATAGCTGCGTATTCGTTGAATATTACAAGCTTCGAAACATGCTCATGTTTGCTGCTTATGTCCCAGTGATCGACAAAACCTATTCAGCCTTGTTTGAGTTTTCAACTTCAATTGAGATGTAAACTCACTATCGCACTACGCACTATCCCGATTCGAGGCGCCCCATGATATTGTAGCTTGACGCGCTGGGGCCGCTTGTCTTGACCAAGATCCTAGTTTCATTCCGGTGAAATGGAGGTGAAGTGTTGATGCCTAAAGCAATGTCACACCGCGCCAGTCACTGGACCCCTATGGTGGAAGTTCAACCGAATGAGGCCCTAGTTTCACCGTAAAGGTGAAATGGATAGCTGAACACAGGACTTCACCCTTAAAACTAACGTACTCTACCTTATTGCAGTAAATCTCCGGATTTTTCTGTCCAATGGCCACATACTGCGTTACCTGGGGAGTGTGGAGGCTCTCTGGAGGTATTCGTACTACCTAGCCACTAAATTGATGTTGAACTCGAGCGAGCAGTGGTTGCAGTGGTTGAAAGTCCGCATGCTAGACTAGAAGGTTATTCCATCTATCTTCTCGCAGAAACTCATGTTCAGGATATCTTGAGAAATGCTTCAGGGTTTAACGGGACTTGACGGTTCGACCGGCCTCGTCCTAAACCAGGAACGATTGCGAGACATATCTGTGGTTTGTTGATCTCGACGATACGTCTAGACCTTTGGTGCTTGAAGCCAGAATAAATTGAAAGACTTCACAAGGGTTCGTTGGTACAGGCCGGAATGACAGCTACTAGTATCAATTGAGGCATTAAATCTTGAGACTATCTTGGTTCATGGGACTGCGTTTGAGTGGGTGGATAAGAAGCCTCTTCTGCTAGTGAGTTACGTCACAAAACAACTTGGGTACTGACACTGCGGAGCCAGTAGAGGTTGGAAACTGGAAGCTTGGTGGGTTGAACTATTCGTAGTGGTTCTCGTTAATGCGCGATGATAAGGCGTATCCTTATCACACTATTTGCTTCCTGGGAACTGGAGACTGTTGAGTATACACCTGGTGAAAGAGCCACTCTTACATGCCAATAACCTACAGGTAGAATTCATGATATCCCGATTCGAGGAACTTTCTGTTACCATAGCTCACTATTCATATAAACTTTAATACTTAACGCAAGCCCATTTATATTGTAGCTCATTCCGAACCAATTTAATCTAACATTTTCGCAGATATTTATCGACTGATGCTCAGTGACAAGAAGTATGGCTTAACAGTTAACCTCATGGCGACCAAAGTGATGCCCTCTCTTCTTCCTCAAACTGTTAACCCATCACTGAACTTGGAACATTTCACGATCCTAATGGAAGTTTTGCAAGAAATGTTGGACCAGATAGATCGTAATCAGAGGAATAAACTAAAATTAGACAATCTCTCTCTTCCAAGTCCAGAAAGACACAGGCCGTTACGACACCAATATAGCTCTGATAACATGCATGTGCCACCCTTCAACATACCCAATTTGAGGATCGAACAACGGAAAACGTCGAGTGCTGAGGACATGGCTAGGAAAAATTCTACAGGTGAGGTTGTGGTATCAGCACTCTCAGTATCAGAAATCTTGTGGAGATGTTCATCATACAAAGCAATATTTTTCTTGAATTTTATTGACTGAGGTATCAATTAGCAAGTTCTTAAACATCGGTATGTAATGTTTTGCATGTTTTCATTTTTCGATTAATATTTTGGCATATTTGAAGGAAAATAACTTCAATTTTTGCCAATCTATCATTGAATAAATATTTCTAGTTCGCATAATCACTTATGCTAATGAAAATTACATATAACATTAACAGAAAATGAAATATGTTCCTTATAGTGGGGGAGAAGAGAAGGTAAGGGATATAATCTTTTTATTTTTGAATTCTTTAAAATCGTCCAAAGAGGTTTTTTCATGGATTCTTAAAGTAACTTTATTCTTACACAAAATGATCTTTCTGTTTTTCCCACATATTGATCCAGGACTTTGCGAACGTCAGCTAATAAATACTCCTCTGAATCTAAAAGGCAAGCAATAGCATAAATGCAAATAAGAATAAGGAAATCTGAAAACATCTAATAATTATTCATTAGTTATTTAGCCCATCTAGAAAGTATCCGGAAAAAAACAAAGCTTAATTTAAATCATTTAGGATATATTTTTAATTCTTGAATTAGAAAATTATAACAAAATATTCATCTTATTTACTTATACAACCTCCATTTAACTGTAAACACTTAACTAAACATCGAGGTACACCCGAAACTATCGGTGTTTTTTTAGAGTGATAGAACATTTGATAGGGATAACTGTGATTTGACAGAAGGTAGAAGCCATGTTGTTTTGACATTTCTGTTCAGGAAGCATTGACAAATTATCATGAAAAGGCTCACGCCGCAACAACGTTTACAAATTGTTGAGATTTATTCTCAAAAGCAGTGTTCTATTCGCCAAACTTATAGAGCACTACGTTAAATTTATGGTTTACATAATCGTCCATCAGAGCAGCTTATTCGTCGAGCTATCGATAGATTTCGGACAACATTTTCTCTACTCGATGCAACAACAACAAGGCAAGTCATAGTGTTAATGATGATCCAGATTTGTCTATTCGTCGACGTTCACAACAAGTTGTACTCTGTGCATCCACAGCATGGAAAATTTTGCGTGAAGATCTTGGTACCCATACAAGATCCAACTGGTCCAAGAACTAAAGCCACTTGACCGTAATGAGCGACTTTTGTTTGATGATTGGGCCCTAGAACAGCTTGAAGTCGATCCATTTTCTTATGGTAAAATTTTGTTTAGTGATGAAGCTCATTTCTGATTGAACGAACGGCTAACAAGCAAAATTACTATATGAAGTGAAAACAATCCTCAAGAAGTTCTGCAGGTTCCATTGCATCCTGAAAAATGCACTGTATGGTGTGCTTTACACGCTGGAGGCATCATCGGTCCATATTTCTTTAAAAACGATGCTGGAGCTAATGTTAGAGTGAATGGTGCTCGTTACAGATCGATGATCAATAATTATTTGTTTCAAAATTTGAATGGTATCGACCCAGAAGTATTTTGGTTCCAACAAGATGGTGTTACACCATCTTGCTGTTACCGTAACAATTGATTTATTGAAATAAAGATTTGGCGATAACATTATTTAGAGAAATGGTCCAATTAATTGCCCTCCAAAATCATGCGACATAACTCCACTGGATTATTTTCTTTGGGGTTATGTCAAGTTCTTGGTTTAGGCTGATAAACCAGAAACAAAAGGCGCTTCAAAAGCCAATATAACTCGTGTTATTGATTAAATAACGCCTGAATTACTCGAAAAAGTGGTCCAAAATTGGTCTGGTCGAATGCGGTTCCTCAGAGCTAGTCTTGGTGGATATATGCCGGAAATTATTTTTAAAATATAAATGTCATAAAATTATCTTTTGAATAAGAAAAAAATTTTGGTTCAATCTTAATTCAAATGTGTTTTATTTTCAATTTAAATTTTTATCACTCTAAAAAAAGCACCCGATAGATCACCTCCACAATTTTCGGTGAAGGTAAGTCCAGGACTGTAAAACTGAATGAATTAAATCATCTTTAATTCGTGGCGCTGCTTGTTCAACTTCAATATTTATTATTCCGCATATGTTTTCAATGGGACTAAGATCTGGTGAAGCCGCTGGCCATGAAATGGTTGTCACTTGGTGTTCTTGCATCCAAGCTTGAGTATAGACCGACGCGTGGCATCTTGCATTACCCTGCTGCCATCCCTCTTCTTGAAAACGTTGACAAATTCTATCCTTCGTTCCTTTTGTGAAGGTGTCACTAAAGGGATTTTTTGGTTTCCTTGATATGTAGCCTTGTCTTTTCAGTGATACACGGACGGTTTCTGGACATACTTTTATATTTCGTTGATTTCCAAATGTGTTAGCCAATTTGCGAAGTTTCAGGCGCGTATTGTGTCGTTCTAAGGCCAATAAGGCGTTCAAATTGTTTCCTTTAATCTTCGCGATCTTCCTGAAAGTCGTCTATGCCTCATATCCATGCCATCTTTTATCCTCTTTATTGTCTCATATACAACATTTTTCCCAGTTCAGTCACTCGCACTAATTTTTTAACGTTTCGAGAACCTTTTCTATACAAATATTTTACCTGTTTTTTTTTCTAGTTGCGACATTGTTTCATAAATTTTATACGTGTTGACCATCAACAATATTTGACAAATACTGTTGCCATGGAACTCTGACTATATCCGACTATCTGCACACCTATTTTATACATTACTGTCTTAGAACGTTACAGAAAAGAAGTATATTAAAATTATGAAAAATAATACATCCCGGATACTTTCTAGACAGACTATATTCTGGTCATTACAATTCATTCTTTGAACTCCCGAACCTCATTTATTATTTTGTTTTTATTATGCATTCAATTCTGTGTTTTTATTTCGAGGTTATTCTCAGGTGAGCAACCTAGTATGAATGAATCAATTCCCTTTCCTTGACATAGAAAATCCTTCCTCATCATAAAAGAATATCTTATACTAGTTTGGAAATTATGTTTTACGGTTAGGATATTCAATGCATAAGGAAGAGAACTCCGATCTTCCAGTCGTGTAGTCCATAACGCTTGAAAATCTAATACAATACGATCGACATTCCCATTCCATTGCATATTGCTTGAGAGGAATGACGCAGATAATTTCATCTCTGAAAATCAGTACCTGGGTCCTTTTTTGACATAACTGGTTTGAAAATGAAATAAATTCCACAAATATAAAAAAATTGAGGGGAAATAGAAACGAATTCTAGAAAAACTCAACGGAAGTCTTACAAATTCATATTGAGTGTACGAATAGTCCACCCTGTTGTGCCAAACAAAAGCCAAATCTATATGCTGTTTTTTTAGACTGATTAAACTTTAAATTGAAATAAAACACATTTAAATTAAGATTGAAGCCAAATTTTCTTCTTATTTGAAAGATAATTTTGACATTTATATTTTAAAAATAATTTCCGGCATATGTCCACCAAGGCTAGCTCTGAGGAACCGCATTCGACCAGACCAATTTTGGACCACTTTTTCGAGTAATTCAAGCATTACTTAATCAATAACACGAGATATGTTGGCTTCCAAAGCGTCTATTGTTTCTGGATTATCAGAATAAACCAATAACTTGACTTAACCGCCAAGAAAATAATCCGGTGGAGTTATGTCGCATGATCTTGGAGGCCAATTAATTGGAACATTTGTCATAATAATGTTATCGCCAAATCTTTTTTTCAATAAATCAATTGTTACGGTAGCAGCATGAGGTGTAGCACCATCTCGTTGGAACCAAAATACTTCTGGGTCGATACCATTCAAATTTGGAAACAAATAATCAATGATCATCGATCTGTAACGAGCACCATTAACTGTAACATTAGCTCCAGTATCGTTTTCAAAGAATAATGGACCGATGATGCCCCCAGCACACCATACAGTGCATTTTTCAGGATGCAATGGAACCTCCAGAACTTCTTGAGGATTGTTTTCACTCCATATACGGCAATTTTGCTTAATTGCCGTTCAACCAGAAATAAACTTCATCACTAAATACAATTTTACGATAAAAAAGTGGCTAAACTTCAAGCTGTTCTAGGGCCCAATCAGCAAACAAACGTCACTTATTACGGTCAAGTGGCTTTAGTTCTTGAACCAGTTGGATCTTGTATGGGTTTAGACCAAGATCTTCACGCAAAATTTTTCATGTGATGGATGCACAGAGGCCAACTTGTTGTGAATGTCAACGAATAGACCAATCTGGATCATCATTAACACTATGGCTTGCTTTGTTGTTGTTGTTGCATCGAGTAGAAAAAATGTTGACCGAATTCTATCGATAGTTCGACGAATAAGCTGCTCTGATGGACGATTATGTGAACCATAAATTTCACGAAATGCTCTATAAATTTGGTGAATAGAACACTGATTTTGAAAATAAATTTCAACAATTTGTAAACGTTGTTGCGGCGTGAGTCTTTCCATGATAATTTGTCAATGCTTACTGAATAGAAATGTCAAAACAACATGGCTTCTACCTTCTGTCAAATCACAGTTATGCCTATCGAAAGTTCTATCAGTCTAAAAAAAACACCCGATAATATGAAGAGATAATCTCATATCACTTTTTTATATAATAACAAATAGTGGAACTTGGAGGAATTGGCCGATCTTTAAATGCAACAATAAATAAATGTGATGTATAATTTGAATTTTTTCTTCTTCAGTTAACATTTCTAGTTACGAAGTGTCTATTTGATTTTCAACTGTTATGGACTTACACACCAGCACTTCTGAGTTCTATGCGCTAACTGAATTCCGAAATGATTGAGATGCCCAACTGCCCACTGCCCACAAGAGCTATATTTGTGTATTTGAGCATTCTTTTCGAGTTATACACTGGATTTTTCATAATCATAACGAGCATATCTTTCGATTATTCCAATTTTCGACTCGACGGTCAGAGTTCTCTTTCTTGTAGATTGAATATCCAAATCGTAAAATTATTTAAATATTTTTAAATTTTTTATAAAATTTTAAAAATTAGCCTTCTACATATTTAATTCCAAAAGATTATATTTAATGATTATAACTTCTGAAAATAAATTAAAATAATGTCGTATAAGTACCACTTATATCATGACATATAAAATAAACATTCATTATAAGACATCCGAATGGTATAACAAAATCCAATAAATAAAAATTATTAACCAAAATCCTATAAATTAAACATTTTGAATAGACAAAATTTTGTTTCTGCTGATCAATCTTATGAAAACCAATATCTTTCAAGAATATCCAACATAATCTTAAGAATTTCATCACAAAACTATCTTACTTAGACTATTCAATATTATTGGATATCTAACCAAGGTACTTTATATAAAAACTCAAGATATGTAAAACATTACTGAAAAACAAGTTTTAAGATAACCTTAGCTTCATCAGTATTCAAATATTCATATTCAATAAATATAACATCAATCAATAACAAATATTCGCTTAGCCTTCATTCCTCTAGAAAAACTTCTACCAAAATGAAACCTTAAATGTGGTGTTCACTAAACACAAAAATATATCTGTGGTTTACCCTTGATCTAGAAGATTGAAAGACAATTTAACGGCCTCTGCTATAGCACAAGGACTATCTGTATAAAGAATGTTAAGGAAACCAAATAATTATATATTATGAATAAAATAACATAAAAAGAGGTTAATTCTTGATAGAAGGTATATAAAATTATTTAAATATTTTAAAATTTTAAAAAAAAATTTAAAAATTAGCCTTCTACATATTTAATTCCAAAAGATTATATTTAATGATTATAACTTCTGAAAATAAATTAAAATAATGTCGTATAAGTACCACTTATATCATGACATATAAAATAAACATTCATTATAAGACATCCGAATGGTATAACAAAATCCAATAAATAAAAATTATTAACCAAAATCCTATAAATTAAACATTTTGAATAGACAAAATTTTGTTTCTGCTGATCAATCTTATGAAAACCAATATCTTTCAAGAATATCCAACATAATCTTAAGAATTTCATCACAAAACTATCTTACTTAGACTATTCAATATTATTGGATATCTAACCAAGGTACTTTATATAAAAACTCAAGATATGTAAAACATTACTGAAAAACAAGTTTTAAGATAACCTTAACTTCATCAGTATTCAGATATTCATATTCAATAAATATAACATCAATCAATAACAAATATTCGCTTACCCTTCATTCCTCTAGAAAAACTTCTACCAAAATGAAACCTTAAATGTGGTGTTCACTAAACACAAAAATATATCTGTGGTTTACCCTTGATCTAGAAGATTGAAAGACAATTTAACGGCCTCTGCTATAGCACAAGGACTATCTGTATAAAGAATGTTAAGGAAACCAAATAATTATATATTATGAATAAAATAAAATAAAAAGAGGTTAATTCTTGATAGAAGGTATATAAAATTATTTAAATATTTTAAAAATTTTTTTAAAAAAATTTTTAAAAATTAGCCTTTTACATATTTAATTCCAAAAGATTATATTTAATGATTATAACTTCTGAAAATAAATTAAAATAATGTCGTATAAGTACCACTTATATGATGACATATAATATAAATATAATATATAATATAAACCGTAAAACATGATTTACCAAATCTGCATATTTCGGTGCATTCTGTATTCCTCTACAACGATCTAACAATCTAAATAAGCAGATTTTCATTCAATAAATTGTGGAAATTTGATAAACTATAGTGTTTTACTCTTCAATAAAATCCATAGTCTCATTGGGTCATTCAAAATTAACAGATATAATAAAACAAAATTTTTTATCATACAATCAGACCTACACAGTCTGACATAACATCCCTAATCGATGGAAACATCGATTTTTATAATGTACCAGTACATAAGCAGAATAATATTCGTTGTGTTGAATATCTCCACATCGTTCTTCAGTGGTCTGAGGTTCTGCATATAGAAAATCTACCAAATCACATCATTCTCATATGAAATATTGGACGTAGAATATTCGAATATCTTCACATTAAATTCGTTATTTTCTCATCATTTTCGGTTAGTCTTGAAAATGAGATTTGAAAAAAGAATTTCAGTAAAGAAATTATATCTGATCTCTTTTATCTTTTGCAAATTTTATATTGAAGTATTCATTTCAGTTTGAAATCATAATCAATTCAATTTGAAGTTATCAGATTGAAGATTGCAGAATAATGGCCGGAATTAATTCTCCAGAACCTCTACAGATTTTAATATGAATAAATCTCATGAAAATATTTAGAATCAAATTTTAAAACTAGTCCTAAATACACTGTATTACTTTATAAAATAATGACCAATTCATTAAGACATCACCTTATACATATATGTTTCGATTGGATGTTAAAGAATCACGAGTTCTATCACCAAAAAATGTTCAACATATAACTCAAAAAGGCCATTTTTTATTTTCCTTTTTTGAAGAATATATAGCACATTCTCTTTTGAAAGAACCTGATAAATTCGGAACCAAAATCTCTTCAATAAAGAGTTATTTGAATAACCAAAATAATCATTTAAAAATATAATAGTTTTTATCACTAGACCTTTCTACAACAACTAACCAATTTTGGGATAAGCATGTCCTATACGAAAATTAGGTTATATCACAGAAATATACAACGAAAGAAGATACGACTTTATTCTGCATTAGATAACTGCCACGTGCATGTGATATAATACAAAGAAATTTCTCAATTATTAATATATATAAATTGAAAACTACTACGAAGAAGTATTTGCTTATTACAGAATAGCTGGAGTCTAAGTCGCATCTTCTTTCATTGTATATTTCTGTGATATAATCTAATTTTCGTATAGGCCATGCTTATTCCAAAATTTCTTAGTTGTTGCAGAAATGTTTAGTGATAAAAAAGATAAAAAACCAATTTTAATGTGAGTCAATACTTGATAGAAGTAAAATTTAAATGACTTTAAATTCAGAATTATATATTCTAACTTCTACATTATATATTGAAACTATATACAAAAACTATCAAATTGATATCCTTACATATAATCAATATAAATATTATTCAATGTCTCGGAAAAAACCTTTTTACATCCCGACTTGAAATCTATTAAAACAAATGTATTAACAAAAACTAATAAGTATGTATATTAACATACAAATACAAGAAAATCCACTTCTCCAAAATTATCTAAAATTATCAAAATGAAGGATCAAATAAAAATAATTGAACGAGAACTCGAACATTTGATAGCTATTTTGGCCTATATGGCCTCATTAGAAATGTATTGAATTCAGATTCAAATATATAACAAGATCGAAATTCAACTTACCAAAATAAGATAAAACATGGAACGAATAAACTTGAAGTAAGCTTTAAAGTATCCAAAATAAAACAGAAATGATCAACGTATTGTTACATATAACCTATAACTATTTGTACTCGGAACACAGAAAAACAATAAAAAACCTTATTCACCCCAAATAATGTCCCATGATAAGAAAAATAACCAGAATTTCAAAAATAATAAATAATTGAGGAATATATTGTGAATATTTGGGGTGAATAAGTTTTGTCATGGTTTTTCTGCGTTCCGAGTACAAATAGTTATAGGTTATACGTAACAATACGTTGATCATTTCAGTTTTATTTTGGATACTTTAAAGCTTACTTCAAGTTTATTCGTTCCATGTTTTATCTTATTTTGGTAAGTTGAATTTTGATCTTGTTATATATTTGAATCTGAATTCAATACATTTCTGATGAGGCCATATAGGCCGAAATAGCTATCAAATGTTCGAGTTCTCGTTCAATTATTTTTATTTGATCCTTTATTTTGATAATTTTGGAATAGTGGATTTTCTTGTATTTGTATGTTAATATACATACTTATATAGTTTTTGTTAATACATTTGTATTAATACATTTCAAGTCGGGATGTAAAAAGGTTTTTTCCGAGACATTGAAAAATATTTTATATTGATTATATATAAGGATATCAATTTGATAGTTTTTGTATATAGTTTCAATATATAATGTAGAAGTTAGAATATATAATTCTGAATTTAAAGTCATATAAAAAAGATATTTTTAAATATTATTTTGTTTATTCAAATAACTCCTTACCGAATTTATCAGATTCTTTCTCTGGAGAATGTGCTATATATTCTTTGAAAAAGGAAAATAAAAAAAGGCCTTTTTGAATTACATATTGAACATTTTTTGGTGATGGAACTTGTGATTCTTTAACATCCAATCGAAATATATATGTATAAATGAGGTGATGTCGAAATAATTTGGACTTTATTTTATATTTCTTTTGATTCTTCATTAGTTGATTTCCACCACATTTGACGATAATATATATGTCTATAAAGTGTTACAGTGTATTTAGGACATGTTTTAAAATTGAATTCTAAGTATTTTCATGAGATTCATTAAGATTAAAATCTGTAGAGGTTCTGGAGAATTTATTCCAGCTATTATTTGTAATATCCAAATACTTCTTCATAGTAATTTTCAATTCATATATTTTATCAATGAAGATATGTATAATCTTGAATACGAAGTGTACTGCAGCGAAAAAAGGAAATATTAATCTTCGATGAGTTCATTCCATGAAAAAGATATATTGAGTGTTCCTAATTCAAAAATTACGCTGATTCATTGTTATTTTTTCTAAATGAAAGTCTATAACTACTTCTTTCCTAACTCGTTTTTAGTGAACATTTGTTCATTGTAATAACTTATGAATACATTTGATCTAATCTGTATGCGGAATCTCAGATTTCTCCTTGATAGAATAGCTAACTTCTTCATAGTAGGAGACTCCAAGTTATTTTATCAATAATTACAACAGTAAAATAATCACTCACAAAGAGCCATTCATGAACCAAATTTTCAAAATTGATTATTAAACATTCCCAAAAAGAGTTTTATCCCCCAACTTTCTAACGATTTATTTGGGTCTTCTGCCACAAATTGCAGGATATCTTCATAGGATAGGACAAAGGAAAACTTCAAGCGCTGAGAATATGACCAGGAAGAACTCAGGTAAGCTTCGATCACCAGAGGAATGGAGTGTTCTTGTTTCGCCGTCAGATGTTGTAAACTTCTCCATCAATGTTCTTTGTGTGAAAATTCATCCTGAATGTACAGGGTTTCCAGTGATAAAAATTTTCCGTTAGGTGTTGGGAGCAAGTAAATCTGTGAACATTAGTTTTATTTCAGCAGGAACATAAACTGTGGAGGAAATGATCTGGAGGATTAAGCGTATTGGGAATATAGAAACATAACCTTGTGTAAATACACCCTGGTCATTGTCATGATTGTTTTCTTGCCTTCTCATCAGAACTTACCTCAGAATCAAACTTTGGCTTATACTTTCACATTCATGTGGATGTTTCTTACGTTATGCTAGTTTTGCAGAAATCGTTCACGAGTATCCTAAATTTTCAGAACATTTTCGTTCATGAATGAAATCAGAGCGGATCGCGGATCATTCAGTGTAAGAGACAGAGATAGCATTCGCTTCACAGCGTAATGACGCCTTCTTCGAGAGGCTTCAAACCAGTACGAGTAAACTCCGGTTTTTAAGAGGTGCAATGGAAGAGATTACTGGTGACTGTAACTATATTTAATAAGGAGTATGAGCTATAGCAATAAAAAAAGCTAGAAATCGAGACAGTGTAACATACATCTGTATAACAATTCTATGCTCAAACAAACTCGACAAGGTTTTGTTGATCACAGAAGCAAATTGCCTCTGCGCACGTTTCAAACTGATTGGTTTTCGTCAGTGCAATGTATGCTAGTGATTCCGAGTCTTTCAAGTATCTATATTCCTATACACAGAGACTCTAAGGTATTAATAATACACTAGCGCCATCTAGAGTATGCAAAATACATTAAAGACAAACCTTTGCGAGTTAATTCAAGTTAAAAAATGTATTCTCGATTTTTTCACGTTGCTAACACAGAAAACTTCACTCATGCTCAGATCAGACCATAATTTGCAGTTATGCTCATTATTAGCATATTCATATTCAAATAAATCAATTCTGCTAATCTGTAACAAAAATTATTAATAAACAAACCTTGTCGAGTTTGTTTGAGTATAGAATTTTATACAGATGTATGTTACACTGTCTCGATTTCTAGAACTTTCTATTACTATAGCTCATACTCCTCAATAATAACTTTTGGTACATTTCAGCCGAATCAATTTAAAAAACAAATTGTAGAAATTACTATGTTTTACTACCAATAAAAATATATATTACAAATTTTCTTGTGACTCGAGTTTCGGGAAATGAACTATCCCATCATCCGACAACTGAAGACCTAACAGTGGTACAGAGGTATTTAAACAAAAGTGATAAATATTTTGAATATTTCAATAGATTCTAGATAACACCTAATAGTGGTACAGAGGTTTACAAGCGGAACGTGATAAAAAACCGGGTTAAAAAAGAGGGGCCTTCTGACAGATATCGGAATGTCGGCAATCGACAAAGAAGGTTGTTAAACAGATGGTACCCATTTAAATATCCTAATTAATTTTTGGGGTTACATAGCTCCGTACAGTCATTCATTATTTTTACGTTATTTTGTTGTACATCTCAAATATTTGGATTTACATAGCTCCATACAGTCATTCATTATTTTTTAAATTATTTTTATTGTGATCGAATTTGAAAAAATGAAGAGAAACTTGATTATTGAAATTTTAAAATTCGTTCACAATAAAAATAATTTAAAAAATAATGAATGACTGTATGGAGCTATGTAAATCCAAATATTTGAGATGTACAACAAAATAACGTAAAAATAATGAATGACTGTACGGAGCTATGTAACCCCAAAAATTATTTGGGATATTTAAATGGGTACCATCTGTTTAACAACCTTCTTTGTCGATTGCCGACATTCCGATATCTGTCAGAAGGCCCCTCTTTTTTAACCCGGTTTTTTATCACGTTCCGCTTGTAAATCTCTGTACCACTATTAGGTGTTATCTAGAATCTATTGAAATATTCAAAATATTTATCACTTTTGCTTAAATACATCTGTACCACTGTTAGGTCTTCAGTTGTCTGATGATGGTATAGTTCATTTCCCGAAACTTGAGTCACAAGAAAGTGTGTAATAAATATTTTTATTGGTAGTAAAACATCATAATTTCTACAATTTGTTTTAATTATGATCAACTACCAAATAGTAACGGCTGAAATAATTCAGTATCCGAATTAATTTATTTGTAACTATATTTTATTGAAAAGACTGTCTCGTATTATTAAATCCAGTTTGAATATGGAATGATTACCCTGGTCAATAAAAAAAAATTATTTCCTGTGATTTTTTGTTTCTATCTCAAATTGACGCGTTCTTTTTTAAATATGGCAAAATTTTTTCTCTAACAGCTTTTGTCTATGAGTTAAAACTAACTAGCCGCATTTATCATTTTTACTTGGATTTTCGTTTTGTATTAGACGCTTAAATATATCTTGTTGTTTTCGATATGGCTTCGTCAAGAAGATGTTTTGTGGTGTTCCATAGAAATTTGGTTGACATAATTTATTATTTTTTAACAAAATAATAAAATTGTATATTTCAAAAAGTAAAGTTAGCAATCTCCCAGTATTTTTTATAGTCAGGGCTATAGAATTACCCAAAGACAAAAAAAATGAACGAAACAAGACTTATGTTGACCAGTATAATAGATCTAACGCTTATAAGAACCTATTTTCATTTATTCGTAAAGACCGTCCAATTCATTCTTTAAAAAACAATATGAAAAAAAATTCTGGAACGTACCACTTAAGATATGCTAGCAGAGATTCCTCTACATTTTGGACACTTCTCTCGAATTTTCAAACCTCCAGAAGGCTTCAGATGCTTAAGGACAGAGAAGAATTGCGAAGTGAATATTGTCCCTGTCTGCTATACTGAACGAATCCTGTCCTATTTCAATTTTATTCAAAATGTATATTTTCACATGCATGAAACATCGCATCCCAGTTCATTGAAATTTGAAAGATTAAAAAACGTGTCAATAAAAATATTTTATAATTTGTATTAATACAAAGATGGAAATGGAATGCTTCATTTGTCGTCAAACCGGTCATATATCAACAAACTGTCCAATTTCTCAACCTGCAGGACCAGATAGCATACAATTAATGCCGCAAACCTCTACAAACGAAACACGAGATAATATTCCTCGATCACTGACACCCCTTGTAAGTGAAACACATGAAACACCCGCCCTTAAAAGAGGAATATCAGAGATTTTATCATCCAGCGATACAACTAACCAATCTGAAAATCAATATGAAACTGCGCCTACCGAAGATACCTCCATGCCTCCCCCACACACACCATCCAAAGACTCTTCTACCAGCAGACGAGCAAAGAAAAAACCAAAGATGGACACACCTGAAGATCACGCCTTAAGTGAATCCACCAAGAACGCAATTTTGAGAGCATACTCAGAAGACACCTTCCATCTTCCTCATGATAATCTTGTTGCATTTTTGGAAAACTCCTATGGTAGCCCTTCTCCTTATACAGAAGCAGAAAAATTCACATCAGATGTTAAATTACTTCTCCACGATCTGCACAATATTTACTCGTATGTAGAGAGATCAACTAAAAACAGAATAACTCGAATTTCTAAGAAAATCAAAGCCAAACTCATGGAAAATTCAGTAGAGATTGGAAGCTTAAATAGCCTAAAGACCATTACAGACGATGATGACCCCTCTGATAGCTCCTCACTACACTCCCAATATTAACGAAAACCACATTCACTCTAATTCAGTGGAATTGTAGCGGATTCTATCCACGCCTAGAGCGAATCCAACAGTTGATATCTGACACTTCACCAGACATTATTTGCTTACAAGAAACTAATTTTAAACAAAGTCACAACCCAAAACTGAGAAACTACACCGGACACCATTTCATTAGAAACACCAACACAATAGCCAGTGGCGGAGCATCCATATTTATTTCATCTGACTTATATTTCAGAGAACTTCCTCTCAATACCTCACTGGAAGCCGTTGCTGTCATTTCCTGGTGTCCTCAAAAACTCACAATATGCAACATCTATATACCACCGAAACACAACCTCACCTATCTAGAACTCTCCAATCTTGTTGACCAGTTACCAACACCTTTCCTTTTGGTTGGTGATTTCAATTCACATAATACCACGTGGGGTTCGGAAAAAACATTCGGCAGAGGAAAGCTGGTTGAGGAAATTATTTCAGACAATGATATCAACGTACTAAACACTGGTGAAAGCACACACTTTGACATATCCACTGGAAAATTTTCTACAATAGATTTAAGCTTATGTGATTCCGTCATAGCAACTCACTTGTTCTGGCATACCCTAGACAGTCTCTACGACAGTGACCACTTTCCCATTTCCATAAGCGACAAAAATACCAACCACACAGAAAACATCACAAAATGGAAAATATCAAACGCCAACTGGGAACTATTTTCAGGTGAGGTAAATACCCAAATGGAAACGACAGCTTTCTCTTCAAACATTGACCAGGCCATTAACCAACTCACAAACATTCTGACTTTAGCTGCCGAGAAACATATAGGGAAGTGCACGCTAACTCCAGGTAAGAAGATGGTTCCATGGTGGAATGAAGACTGCAAAAAAGCGGTTGCAGAAAGCAAAAAAGCTCTGAACAGATACCGACGAACCCGTAACCAAGAAGATTTGATACACTTTAAAAAATGCAGAGCCATCTCAAGGAGAGTGTTAAAAGAGAGTAAACGCCTTTCCTGGATTCAATATGTCTCCACAATCTCCCCAAACACTCCGACCAATCAAATTTGGAAGAAAATAAAACAAATAAAAGGGCACAACACAAACTACAAAATACCCTCTGTGATAGATGAAAACAATGAGCTAATCACTGACAGTCAAGAAATGGCAAATACCTTTGCTAAATTCTACTTCAACAAAACGGTGACTTCATCAACATCCCAATTCCTTGGAGACGAAGAACAAATTATAAATGATCCAGAAAATCCCATAAATCGATCCTTCACTTTACAAGAACTCAACTTAGCTCTACTTTCCATGAAGAACACAGCAGCAGGCCCAGACAATATCCCTATAATATTTATAAAACATCTCCGGAGAGAAACATTAGCTAGAATACTAGAAATATACAATGACATTTGGAACAACTATCGGTTTCCTTCTCAGTGGAGACAATCCCACATTATACCCATAAAAAAGCCTGGTAAATCAGAACCTTCACCCAATAATTTCAGACCAATTGCTTTAACATGCACCTTGTGTAAGATACTGGAAAAAATGGTTAACCGGCGACTTATGTGGCATCTCGAGAGGAATTCTCTGATCTACTCAAAACAATCAGGCTTTCGACCGAATCGCAATACTACTGACAACCTAGTAATTCTACAAGCTGAAATTGAGAACACCTTTAAAATTAAACAAGACCTAATTGCTGCACTCATTGACATAGATAGTGCTTTCGACACCACAAGTCGTGAAGCTATCCTGACTAAATTGAGAAACATAAACCTCAATGGTAATACATACCTTTTTCTGAAAAATTTCCTAACTAACAGAAGTTTCAAGGTAAAAGTCAATGGAAAGATGTCTGCCTCGTACATCACAAAAAATGGCGTCCCTCAAGGCTCCGTCTTAAGTACCACTCTATTCTTGCTAACCATCAACGACATCTGCAACGTCATCAAAGCCCCAATCAAGTTAGTCCTATATGCTGACGACCTCTTACTATCCTGTTCAGGAAAAAGCACAAACAGCACATGTAAACTGTTACAAAAAACCCTTGACGATATCACTGCTTGGGCTAATAACATTGGATTCAACTTCTCCCCCTCAAAATCAAAAATTATCCGATTTACAAGAGGACATTCAACCGTACAACCTTATGTCACAATCAACGACCATCCTTTGGAAATAGTCGACCAAATAAAATTCTTAGGAATGACTTTAGATCGCAGACTTACCTGGACACAACACATCAAAAACATCAAAGGCGAATGCATGAGAGCTATGAACATCCTTCGAACCCTATCTCACCAACACTGGGGATGCGATGAGGAAGTCTTACTGAGAATCTATAGATCAGTAATACGGTCGAAACTAGACTATGGCAGTATTCTCTATTCCACTTCAAGTAGAACAAACCTAAAATCACTGAATACCATACCGAATACAGCGTTACGGATCATCCTTGGAGCATTTCGATCTAGCCCATCTGAGAGCCTTCATATAGAAGCACAGGAGATGCCTCTCAAACTGCGTCGACAACAGAATATTCTCTGGTATGCTTGTAAGGTGCTTGCTATGCCAAACCATCCGGCACATGATCTGATGAAAACTTCAATCACCACTGCACACCCTATGACATTGCCCCCAATTCTACAACTTGTACGACAAGACTCAGAGTCTATTGATTTTCAAAATATAGCTCCCATAGCTTACTCAAAACATGCCCCCTGGTCCAGATATTTACCGAATCTCAATACTACCTTACATAGATACAATAAACAGGAAACCCATGCCTCAATCCTGAAACAAGCCTTCCTGGAATTAAAAAACTGTGAAAAATTTGATGTGGAGTTTTTCACCGACGCATCCAAAGACGAACAGGGAGTTGCATGCTCAATAATCCAAGGGACCAATAATCCAGAATCATTCAAACTTCCACCTACCTGTAGCATTCATACCGGTGAATTGTTTGCAATCTACAAGTCACTATTTAACACCATGATACCAGGACATCATACTGCAATATTCACAGATTCATTATCCTCAATTCAATCGATATCCAATATATACTCTAAAAACGCACTTGTACAAAAAATCCAAGAACGATGCCATATACTACACACCAACAAAGCAATTACAACGTCAATAATTTGGATACCATCTCATGTGGGTATAGAGGGAAATGAAGCTGCAGACAAGTCCGCGAAACTAGCACAGTCCTCTGATCTTCCTATTACAAACATCCAGCTACACTCGGACCTAAAGGCGACCATCAAGCTAAAATTTCTTCAAGACTGGCAAACTCAATGGAACAGTAGTAACAACAAACTATATGCAATCCAACCTAAAATCAATCCCCGAATAAACATCAATCTGAATAGGAAAGACAAAATTGTGATGAGGAGACTAAGGATATCCCATACCAGGATGACACACAGCTACCTGATGTCATCAGAAGAACCACCTATATGCAACCACTGTCATGGAACTCGCTTAACTGTAGAACACCTCCTGTCCTGTTGCCCCAAATATGATGAAGTCCACCAGCGAATGGGACTTAAGGACAACTTAAAGGACATCCTCAGCTCAACATCTCAAATAGAAGCAGCCCTAAAATTTCTTAAAGAATGCCAATTATACAATACTATATAATCACTAGTCCCATACACTTTACCATTGTAACAGTTATTTCCATCATATACATTTAACACAGTACCATGTGCCAATGACCTAGTAGTCGAGGCACTTTAATTTAAATAAATAAATAATAAAGATTATTTGTTACGACGTAAAGAATCACAGTGCGATGTGAATAATCTTACATGTTAATAACTAGATAAGTCAGAAATGGAGCTTTGATTTTCAACTCAAAACTCTGAAAATTTTATTTACTTCTTGTGTAAATGACCATTTGAAAATCTAATTATGGTACCACAATTCAACTTGATGAAAATAGCAATATTTCAAATAAAATTAAAAATTTCAAACAAGAGTAAATTTTTTTACAGAAATATATTTTATAAAAAGTGAAGACCAATTCAATTAAATTATACCTCCCTAAAGAATTTTCTGAGAACATGCAACGTTTGGAGCTTTTATATCATAAAAATTTTCGATGCTTCCACACTTTGGTTCTCATTTTATGAAATTCATCAAAAAGGGGTTAAAAAACATCTCCTGTAGTACAGAGTTGCTAAGAAACAGAGTAAAATGTTGCAATAATGATATATTCTTTATGTATGGGTAATTAATGGAGGAACTTGTATTTTTCAACATTTTACTCTGTTCATATAACAATTCACATAATTTAATGTAACTAGGTCTGATTTTACACATTTTTTGTAATATATACTTTGAACTCAGAAGGGCTAGTCATAACCAAACTTTCGGAACCAGAAACGAGAAAGAATTTAACATTAGGCAAAAACTAAAACTGAAAGAATTGTTGAAAGAAATAGAGGTAAAAAAACTGAAATACATGCCATAGCTAAACGAACTGAAAGTCAATTTGAATGACTTTTAATTCAGAATTATATATTCTAACTTCTACAATATATATTGAAACTACATACAAAAACTGTCAAAATGATATCCTTATGTATAATAAACATAAAATATTTTTCAGTGTCTCGGAAAAAACTTTTTACATCCCGACATGAAACGTATTAATTCAAGTGTATTAATAAAATTATCTAAAATTCTCAAAATAAAAGATCAAATAAAAATAATTGAACGAGAGTTCCAACATTTGATAGCTATTTCGGTCTCTAGACCTCTTCAGAAATGTATTGAATTCTGGGTCAAATATATCACAAGATCAAAATTTAATTCACCAAATAAGATGAAACCTGGAACGATTAAATTCGAAGTAAGCTTCGAAGTATCCGAAATAAAACAGAAATGATCCACGTGTTGTTATGTTAAACTATTTATTTATATATATTATACCATTTGTACTCGGAACACAGAAAAACATATAATAACAAAAATTAGTCACCCCAAATAATGTCTCATGATAAGAAAAATAACCAGAATTTAAGGAATATATTGTGGATATTTAGACTATATGAATTTATTCCATAATTTGAAAATCAATTTGAAGGTGAGTCATCACGTGATAAAAGTAAAATTTAAATTACTTTGAAATCAGAATTATATCTTGTAACTTCGACACTATATATCGAAACGATATACAAAAACTTTCAAAATGATATCCTTATATATAATCAATATGAAATATTTTTCAATGTTTCGGAAAAAACCTTTTAACATCCCGACATGAAACGTACTGATACAAATGTATTAACAAAAACTATATTAGTATTTATATTAACATACAAATACAATAAAATAAATGCAGGTTATACTTGATAGAAGGTATATAAAATTTTTTAATACTAACAGATATATTTAATTTAAAAAAATTATATTTAATATTATAACTTCAAGAATTAAATTAATATCATATAAGCACCGCTTATATCAAACGACATATAAAATAAACATTCATCATAAGACATCCAAATGAAATAACAAAATCCAATAAATATAAATTGTTAACAAAAATCCTATAAATTAAATATTTTGAGTAGACAAAATTTTGTTTCTGCTCATTCTTCTTATAAAAACAGATATCTTTCAAAAATATTCAACATAATCTTAAGATAAAATAGAAAAAGGCATTTTACTTGATAGAAGTAATATAATAAAATTTGAATATCAAAACAGATTCAATCTGTTAGTCTTCTACAATTTCAATTTCAAAAAATTTTTATTCAAAACACTTTTAGAATTAAATAATTGTCAATCAAAACTCCATATACAATGTCAAATATACATAATATATAATTATAATTAGGCTTGAATAAATCCCATTATGGAATGTCAATGGTTTAAAGAAAACCTCATAATACCTTACAGTTTTCTGTGATTTTGTGACGAAAATTGACTACCTGGTTTCTTAAAGTTAGTCTGTTTGAGCAAGTTCCGGTTAAACTTCAAGGTATGATATATTGATTGTTAGTTGATTTTGATTATTATCTAGGGCCGACGAAGAGATTATCGGAATTCTAATTGTTTTTTGAGGATATAGTGCATGTTTTAAGAGATTTTTTAATTAACTTATTTGAATATTCAAATATATTTAATATATCAAATAAATTATATTTTTTGAGAAGTCCTTAAGTTGTTTTATGTTTTTGAAAGGAATTGATGTTCATTATGATAAGATCAGAAACAAAATTTTGTCTCCTTCAAATATTTATTTATTAATTTTAATTGCCTTTTTTATATTTGTTAGTTTAATTATCCCATTTGACATTGTTTATTGAGTTTTGATTATATACGTCTATTAAATATAAGCGGTACTTATTATAAACATTAATTTAATTCTAAAAGTTTTTTGAATAAAATTTTTTTGAAATTAAAATTGTACTAACAGACTAACAAATTAAATCTGTTTTGATATTCAAATAATCTTAAGAATTTCATCATAAAATTTTCTCACTTGGAATATTCAATATTATTTAATATCTAACTAAGTTACTCCTTAGAAAATCTCAAGATATGCAAAAACATTACTAAGAAACACGTTTTAAGAGAGACTTTTGTTGATTTGTGATTGGGTACTGATGAGCAAAGTCTCTCTTAAAACGTGTTTTTCAGTAATGTTTTCACATATCTTGAGATTTTCTAAAGAGTAACTTAGTTAGATATTCAATAAAATTGAATATTCCAAGTAAGATAGTTTTATGATGAAATTCTTAGGATTGCGTTAACATTTTTGAAAGATATCTGTTTTTATAAGAGAGGTGAGCAGAAACAAAATTTTTTATACTCAAAATATTTAATTTATAGAATTTTTGTTAACAATTTATATTTATTGGATTTTGTTATCTCATTTGGATGTCTTAAAATGAATATTTTATTTTATATCAAATATAATTTTTTGAAATTTAATATGTAGAAGGCTAACAAAATTTATCTGTTAATATTGAAATATTTAAAAAAAAATACACATACAAGAAAATCCACTATTTCAAAATTATCTAAAAGTTTATTCGTTCCATGTTTCATCTTATTTGATGAGTTAAATTTTGATCTTGTGATTTATTTGAATCTGAATTCAAAACATTTCTGTAGATATCTAGAGACCGAAATAGCTATCAAATGTTGGACATCTCGTTCAATTATTTTTATTTGTTCCTTTATTTTGAGAATTCTAGATAATTTTGGAATAGTAGATTTTCTTGTATTTGTATGTTAACATTGGAACCTACTTATATAGTATTTGTCGATACAATTGTATTAATACGTTTCGTGTTGGAATGTAAAAAGGTTTTGTCCGAGACCTTGAAAAATATTTTATATTGATTATATCATTTTGATAGTTTTTGTATATAGTTTCAATATATATTGTAGAATTTAGATTATATAATTCTGAATTTAAAGTCACGAACTAAAAAGTTGAAAATAATTTTCGAGTTTATTTAAGTAATTACATATTATTGAATCGTTTTTAACAGTTTGAAATTACATTTAAGCTTCTAACATAAGTTTTTTTAAATTATCATAACTGAGTTATTCCGGTGATTTTGAATAAATATTAAGCCTCAAGAATAAATTTTCAGATATCTCTTCGTATTGTTGCCAGCAAATTTAAAAATTTTCTTCCCTATAATTGCAGGTTCCAGATAAAAAAAATATATGAATTTTCAATTTGTTAAGTTTCTTCCAACAGCTCAATTGTTATTTAGAAATATTGATAATAATACAGTATCAATTAATTGGTGGAATTTTTATCACTTTAGAACAAAATTTGAATATCAAAACAAATTAAAATATGTTTGTCTTCTACAATTTTAATTTCAAAAAAATTTTATTCAAAAAACTTGAAAACTTTTAAAAACATGAACACACCTTAAGGACTTCTCAAAGAAGTGTGTTCATGTTTTTAAAAGGCAATTGGTGTTCTTAAAGGTAAGATCAGAAATAAAATTTTGTCTCCTTTAAATATTTATTTATTAATTTTAATATCTTTCGTATATCTGTTGGTTTATTTATTCCATTTGGCATTATATATTGAGTTTTGAATATATACGTCTATTGAACGTAAACGGTGCTTATTTTAGACATTAATTTAATTCAAAAAGTTTTTTGAATAAAATTTTTTTGAAATTGAAATTGTAGAAGACAAACATATTTTAATTTGTTTTGATATTCATATTTTGTTATATTTCTTCTATCAAGTAAAAAACCTTTTTCTATTTCACTTTAAAACAACATTTAGTTTGGTTTGCTACTAAGCACGTTTTTCAGTTTTTTAAACTATAGTTTTCTATTTCGAATTGTGTTGGCTTTTAATTGATAGAGAGTATTGTATACTGCATATACAGGGTAAATTATAACTATTGGGACATGGTTTAATGACAGGTTATTTGAATCAAATTATGGCGATTGGACCAAATATGCCTCAATGAAATATAGCTGTGGAAGAAGATACAGGGCGTTAAATTTGAATTTTTTTTTGTTTTTGCTACTAATTTCACTGTTTTTTTCTCAATCGGCGCAGAGGCACTTTTGACGATATGATTATTAGCAGATGGATTCAAATTTAAAACCCTGTATCTTTTTCCACAGCGATATTTTATTGAAGCATATTGTGTTGAATCGCCATATTTTGACGAAAATTAAATGTTGAAGTTTACTTGGCGTTCACATCCACTTGTTTACTTGCGTACGTTCAAAATACATATAGATAATGAAAAACCTGGAGTCTAGTGTATTTCACCTTCATATTAACATGTAACAGCAAGAATACATTGAGTTTCAAGCAAACTGTATCATTCCCAAATCATCCACTCATCATTGATCGATCGAAAAACTTTCCTGCAAGTTTGTGGTTCACCATATCTTTCCTTTATGGAGTGTGCATCAGCAACTGACCACAGTTTTCCGAGTGTGCATCACCTCCAATCGTCTAGCCAAATCCAAAATTTCACTCTTGAACATTTCAGGCGGCATGTTAGGTGGATGGTGGTTCGGAGGATCTCCCTCTTCGCCAGATAGCAACTTCCTGCGTGTCGTGAACGCCTTCCCCAACAGAAGACTGTCGGATAACACCCTAATGACTCCGAAGATTCGGATAGCCCCTTCGTGTGCCTCCTCGCCTGGTGGAACGCCTGGGGGCGGTTTACCAATCAGGAGGCACTCTAGTATAGGACCGCAGGAGAGGAGAGGATCGACTGTCAACCTGTCACCACCAACGGTGAGTTCATCAGTCAGATTAATTCTATACTCATGTGTCAATAGACTCGTAATATGAGAAAACAAATTGCATTGAAGCATTTTGTTTTTTCTGAGACGATGTAAATGATAGCAATTCATGGAATTCAATCGATCTGAAACTCAATTGAAGTAGGTACACAGAAAAGTATAGTTTTGGTGTAATCTATATTTCTATGTAACTCTACTGAAAGGGTAGTGTCTGTGGCAACCGCAAAGTAGAACAAATACCTTTTTGTATATGTAGAGGCTTCTTCTAACAACGGAAAAGTGATTAATTAATAATAATAATGGGTAGAGGAAAGTCGATATTCTACTCCATTTAATAATTTGAAAGATTCTGTAAATTTGCAATAAGTTTATTGCAAATGGAATTTCTGTGTGATCGAAATTGCCTAAGATTTGTGGCTGGTTAGAAATAGTGCCAGTATATCAAAATAGCCTGCGTATTTCAGAATCAACGTAGGATTTGATTCCCTAAGATATACTCAATATAAGTAGTCTGTGTGTAGAATTGGTGTTGGAATCATTATTAGATATAACTAATAATATACTACTCTGTCAAGAAAGTACCGGGAATTTTCAATTGAAACAACATTTTTACATTTAATCGTCAAAATTTATTAGGTCGCCTTCAAAATAGGCTCCATTTGCTCCAATACATCTATGCCAAGGTCACTTCCAATTATCGAAACTTTTTTTATAGGCGCTTTCCGGGATGGACTTTAGCTCTCGCGCCGAATTTTGTTTTATGGCTTCAATCAACTCAAAACGGGTGCCACGAAGGGGCAATTTTAGTTTTGGGAAGAGGAAAAAGTCGCAGGGAGCCAAATCCGGCGAATACGGTGGTTTCTGAAGCACGTTTGTTGAGTTTTTGGCGAGAAAGTCAGTCACAATCGTAGCTCGGTGAGAAGGCGCGTTATCGTCATGCAAAATCCATGAGTTGTTCGCCCACAAATTTGGCCGCTTCTTACGGATACGCTCACGCAAACGTTTCATAACGCCTAGGTAATACTCCTTGTTTACCGTCTGACCCTCTGGAACGAATTCGTAGTGCACCACGCCACGGATATCGAAGAAAACAATGAGCATCATCTTCATTTTCGAGCGGCTTTGGCGTGGTTTTTTCGGTTTCGGCTCATTTTTTGCCACCCATTCCGATTATTGCTGGTTTGTTTGCATATCGTACTCGTAGACCCAGATCTCATGCGTTCCATGAATGTAGAATCGGAATTACAGCGATCCAGCATGTCTGAAGCAACCTGTTCGCGATGACGTTTTTGAAGAAAATTCAGGTCTTTCGGTACGAGTCGTGCGGCCACCTTTCTCATGCCCAAAATATCAATCAAAATCGTACGTGCGGACTCGTGGGATATCTTAAGATCATGTGCTATCTCTCTCAAGCTGGTACGACGGTTTTCCAGCACCCTTTCCTTAATTTTATCGACGTTATCTTCGATCGAAGCCGTCGATGGGCGACCACTTCACGACCGTCCTTGAAGGCTCTGTACCACTGATATGCACGAGTTTTCGATCTATTCTTACGGAAACCTTGCTGTTCTTCTGACATGCTACAATATCTGGATATTATACCCTCCGTGATTTTAGTGAATAGTTTCATTATAGAATTCAAAAGTGTTATTCCTCTATAGTTGTTCTTGTTTTTCTTATTCCCTTTTTTGAATATAGGTATAGTTATGCTTCTTTTCCAATCTCCAGGCATCTTCTTCTCCATAAGTATTCTGTTGAACAGTTTTGTGAGTTCTTCGTGTAGTGCATCTCCTCCATATTTAATCAGTTCGTTGGAAATGTTGTCCGGACCTGGGGCTTTTCTCGGTTTCAAATTGACTATCGTCTTTAATGATTTTGTGTAGATTTTGATACTTAAACTTAAAAATCTCGCGAAAATAGTGAATTTTCGATGAAATCTTTCACTTGTAGAACTCTGAGAACTGTCAGTCATTTAGTACGAGTTTTTGTCGCATTTGACGTAGCAGCGTCACATTTGATGGTTTCAATTCCATTTCAATTTAGTATTTGAAATTAAAGAATATTCGACAGAAATGTGTTTGTTCTATATGGTTTATCTATGTTATCTGATGAATAAAAAGATGAAAGTATGTATTTGCAGTGTTTCGTACCTTTGGAATAGAAGAGATATCCTAAAGAATTAATATTCTTGAAAACGTAATTGCTGCCTTTCTAATGAAGTAAAAGTGATTAATGTAGGACAAACGGGTCGATTTTATGTCATGTATTATGGTTTTCAAAGAATTCGAATCGGTTATATCTCAGAAAAGCTCGAAAAAACGATTATTTTTCCACGAAACTCCCAACCAATAGGAGCATTCCGAGAAACGTTAGATGAAGTTGATATGAACATACAGGGTTTCCCAACGAAAATTTTACTCCCGCAGAACTCAGAAACGAAGGGGGACGAATTTCCATCATGAGTTTGTTCCGAAAAAAACATCCCAATGAAGGTGGCATCAACCCCCAACATTTTTTTAATAGGGAAGAGATATCGAGTGTTGGTTAGTTTCAAATTTATTTATGTTCTGTGCACAACCCAATTAAAATTTTCAGAATCGGTGGTTCACTAGTCACGAAATAATCTAACTTGAACTTACCGTCAAAAGGTGATGTTGAACAGACTGTTGAACCGCCCAAACTCAAGAACCTAAGAGTTTTGAAGAATTCAAAAATAATTCTCAAATTCTGTAGAAAGAATTCCTGCGACGAAAAAAACACCTTAGGGTGGGAACAAGCCTCAAATTTTTTTAATAGGAAATAGATGACTGCCGCACCTATGTATTAAATTTTTTTTATTATATTCGTAGCTTCAATAAAAAGCTTTCAGATGAATTCTACACAATTGTCACGAAAATTATGTACTGTCATTAAAATTTCACAATCGTTCAGTATGTCATAAGCTAAACTGTTCCACACCCTACAGCTTCTTACCCATTTTTCATTTGGACCATCCACATAAGAATGCGAAGAAATAAAAAAAAGGAACAAGAAAGATGCGACTTGAAGAAGGAATATCCAGAAAATGACTTGTCAGAATGCCTGCCAAAAGAGCCCTGCAACGAGGTTCGAAGGAGAAAATTCAGAATACGCCACTCTTGTGGGCCTTACCTTACGGGGATGGTCTTCAGAAAATCGCCAGATGATGCTTTGTTTGATGCACTTGGCGCTTTCGAAGATCTGTTAGACTTCTGGGAAGAGAGTGCTGATGATAAGAAATCATTTCAAGATTCTTCTTCTTTTGAATAAGAGATAAGCGAAATTATGGTCAAAGAATGCAGACAGAGAGGGTGCAATGTGAGCCAATTTCTTCATCTCCTTGCCGGGAATCTTTGTAAGAGTCGAAAATTTATTCGTGTATATGATTCAAATTTTTATCGAAGACCTCCACAAAATTGACACGACGGTATGCTATTTTAAATAGAGATGTATACTTCAATGAAAATTTTGTTTTATTGTTTTTATATTTCAATTAAAATTTTCCATGCAGATATTGAACTTTATCTGAGATACGTCTCAGATAAAGTTCAATATCTGAGATCCGAAATATAGTAACAGCAGATTCATTGAATCGGGTCAGTGCAGAATACATCGATGTACACTTTTTCCCCTACCTTGCTATCTGTCCTGGAAATCTTTCTCTGCAAGGTCTCCTTAACTGTTCTTCTTTCACGTTGGTGATTTCACGATGTAATTCTTACTTCCAAAACCAAGGGCAACAGCTCTTAGCTTTAATTACTCTTCTTCTATAACGCGTCTTCAATACTTTTTTCATTAATATTATCATAAAACTTTCACATAGACATATATATGTGTACAACACACGGCAAGCGAATGGATTTTTGAATTATTTATTATATACATACTTCAGAACGCATACTGTGAAAATTTCAGTCGCAAAGGTTTATTATTTCATAAAATTAACTCAGAGAAGATATCAATAATCTGTGACTGAAAATTAAATGACAACTCGCTGTCATTTTTAATACTTCAATCATGATCATCGCATAACAATAAAATTTCTGTTTAACATTTCATCACAAAAATGTGTAGAAGATGCGGTAGACCCGCTCCATCTCTAAGACCATCGTGTCAACCATACACTTACCCACCATCTCCATGTCCTCCAGAATGTTACTCTACTTCCAGAAGAGACCCTTGCCCTCCAGAACCCTGTTGTCAACCTCAACCTTGCCTCACCAGAAGACCTTGCCCATCTAGACAATGCCATCCTAGGCCTTGTTCACCAAAACCTAGCCGCGGGAAGAAATGCTCCCCGAAGAAGTGTCCACCATCTCAGCATAACCAAACTTGCCCTCCAGAAACTTGCTCAACGTACTGCGAAAGGAAAGCTAGCTCTAAAAACCCTTCGGATCAATGCCCCTCTCTCTACCCGAATCTAAATGATTCATCTCTGTGTCCACCAAGAGAAATCTGCTGCCCGGAAAAAAGATCCTTCTTCGCCAAAAACTGCTGCTGCGGTGCTTATATGAGCCAATATATATGCGGTGCCACACCAGACACAGTAATACTGGATGTTATGGATGGCGTTCAAGACGTCATGAAGTATATAGAAGAGTGCGCTGATGATCCAAACTATTATAAATCTGGAGTTTTTATGGATACTGAATGCGCCGATGAAAAAGAAAGAGAGAGAATGTTGAAAGACTGTAGAAAGAGGATAGAATGTGAACCCATCTGCTTGGCTCCTCCAGATGGATGCAAGCCCCCTTGTTAAATCGCACAAAGTTGGAAATCTTCAAAACCCAGAAATGGGTCTTGTGATAGTAATTGGGATCTAAAAGAAGATCACCGAACAAATAATTAACTCAAGAAATTTTGAGCGATTAACATGATACCAAGAACATTTTGAAACTACAGTTTAGCAAAAACACATTTTATTTTCTTATATCATGAATAGAAAATCAGAGGAGCTTTCATAATTGAATTTTATATTTTTTATTTCCTGAATCCAAAATTTCAAACTGAATAATACGTAAAATGAGACCTTTTAAGTGAAATAAAAATGGCTTTCAACTTTTCTAGACAAGTGTTTATTACAATATTGCTCGAATCCATCTAACTACATCCTCGCACACCTGGGTATGAGTATTCGCTATTATTGCATTAAACACCATCATCTCATTTACATGATACCTACCAGTTTTGGACTCGGTTGTAGTCTCCACTGTTATGAAGCAGCATTCAAGATTTACAAATTGCCGACTTGCATCTACTGGATTTATAGAGGTTCCGCCATATGGTTTTTCTCAATTAAGGTTACCGCAAATTTTGCTGCCTCTTAGACTTTCCGCTAGCTTAAAGGAGAAGGCAGAAGATAATGACGTGATGGACTCCTCGAGTTCACAGTTTTTAGCATCGAGTCTTCTTAGCGACCATTAGCCTTCAGAGGATATGGTAACAAGACTTCCTCGAGAGGGTGGGAGGCCCACAAAAGTATTCGTACTTCTGGCCAATCAACTGAACTCGAGAAGGCAGTGGTTAAAAGCCTACTTTGTAGATTAGCAGAGTATTTAATTCATCTGGTCATGCGTAATTCTCGTATCAGGATTGTTCGAGATTTGCCTCAGTGGTTTAGTGCGTCCTGACGGCACGACTGGATGAAGGTACTCGAGTTACGAGAATTGTGAGACATCTCAGGGGTTTGTGGGTCCTGACGATTTGGTTGAAGACCGTTGGTGCTCGAACCAGGATCGACTGAGTGTCTTCATTTGGTTCGTGAGACTTGATGATAGGACTAGGTTTCAATGCTGATGAAAAAATATTTGACTAATTCATCTTTCAAACAATTAGTGTAGCGAATCACATAGTTTAAAATTTCAGAAGAAACAAAACAACAATTTTGGTTCGTCTAAAATATCAAATCGGTAGATGGCAACTCAGAAACGACAGTTTTTTGACATCTCCATCAAAAATTCACATCTTTCAATTTCAATACAATAATTCAGTTTAATTTAAAATATATTTACATACAGCCAAAAGTACTTTCCAAGATTACAAAAATAGTCAAGTTAGATTATTTATGGTTGTCGAAATACTGACCAAACATATTATCTGGACCAAGCCACATTACTCTGAGAATTAAGGAATGGGACGACATCTAAGAGATAATGATGCAAGATGCTGTCAAAAGCACAAGTTTATGGAATGTGGCTGTGGTGCGGATGTCTATAAAAAAATCTTCGGACCAACTTTGGACGAATCATTATTCGTTCTAGTACTGGCCGTGTTGGAGCTGATGGAACTTTGGAAGAGAAATGCAGTTAACCAGGAGATATCTGAGGAATTCAATGACGGATGGGATGAATTCACTGAAACGTCTGCCACACCCTTGGTTTACGACGAAGAATGCTGCAAAGATGAAGGTACCCGTAAAGGAACGAGTACTAGAAAAAGAAAACCTCGCCATCGCTCCTAATGAAATAATTATTTTCTTGATTCTCTCTATAGCGTAGGTTTATTTGGTGTACAGTATGATTAAAACAATAGCCTCTCCTTTGTATTATCGATTTGTTTGTATACCAATTGAAAAAAACGCCCATGAGTGTATTTGTGTACGTCAGATGGTAAGTTATGGCTCATAACCACAGCAATCGATGCCAAAGACAAAAAAATATATATGGAAAGTTGGATCCAGTCAACACACGGAACATTTCTGTCAATCATTGTTTGACATAACATCATCGAACTCAAATCAATCCAAAACAATCAAAAAAGCAACAACTTGAGTGAAGATGAGCAAAAAGCAATCTCACAGCTCACGACCAGATGGAGAGTATATCGAAGAACCCAGACCAAGCTATTTTAGGTCAAAACCGAAAACTCCACAGGGACCCTTGTCGAGAAAGGTTTGGGGTGCAACTGCCGACGAGATCCTTCTGGACAGCGTTGATCTTATCTCGGAATTGATGAATACTTGGGAAGCTCGAGGTACCCGTGTTTCTTCATGCGAACACGAGCATTACTCTAGCGATTCAAGCAGTGAAGAAGAATATGAGAATGTGAGGCAATTGAGTGGGAGAAAAAAATGAATATGTGATCCGGATTAAAGTCAAGTTGTTGCAAATGATGTTTTATTTTCTGCTCGTTCAATTCTTTGGCACCTCTTCATATTGAACAGTTGGACAAGTTTATTGTGGTGAATATTGTTCTAACCCAAAGAATCAACGTATTGACTACTTAGTTCTTAAATGCCATATTAATACAATGAGTACCTACTACTCTATAAGCAATTGATCGCCATAATCAATAGCTCTCCATGTGCTCCATCTGCCATGTGCCTGTCTCCTATCCGAAAGAAAGCTTGTTAACCATTTCAATGCCAGGTCGACAATGCCGACACAAACGCCTTTGTTTTATCCAAAAAAGCCATAATGAAACTTTTGCTCTTCTCTATGATCCTGTGGATATCACATGTTAAACTGGTACAGAGCTAATCGAACACATCTATGAGCTTGTATCACTGAAACTTGTCGTGAACGTACGAGTAGATTAACCTCTAAAAAAGTCTACGAAGCACTGTTTCAGTTGAAACTGCAACACCATACAATAAAAAAGCCGCTCTTGCGCGATGCGACAGGTTCTCAATGGTTCTCTTAGGCTAGTCAGCATCAGAAACCGATAGTATGGAGGTATATCTTGAATGTTCACTTCAAGGCCTTTCACTTCAAGTTTTTTTTTGGCAGCAATGACTGAGCCTGGAAATCCTATTTTTACTGAATTGAGACAAGTCTGCAACTTCTCTCTGAACACTTCCCTCTTCTATTATATCAATAGGTATATTGGCTCCATTTGCACCTAGTTTACGTCTTGGAATGGTTATAAAACTAAACGTAAATTTATTAGCGAATAATCCAAAACAATATAGAAAAATCAAAACAATTCAAGATGAACCTTTAAGGGCCACAAAAGTGCCAAAGTAATTATTATCGGATTAGTAGTTTCAAAACTATCGAAAGTGAGAAAAAGATTCGAATGTAAGTAACTGCGGAATCACTTAACCGATTTGGGCCATTAATGAATTCAACCGTGATATTCGTCCCAAATCTACTCTGAAAGTTTTAAGTGTCTATCTCGTTTCTTTCGAAAGTTTACTAACGGATCGACCAAACAGAATTACTTGTGACATCAATTATCGTTTGAAATTATTTCGGCCATAATTCGAAAATACAGATAAGAAAAGAAAAATTCAGTTATATATAAAAACTGAACACATCATTGGGTTAAAGTCAATTGCCTGTCACTGTAAATGTCAAATTGTACCCAACAAAATACTAGAACAAATAACCTCTTGACTCCATCAACTAAATTGAAAGTGAAAATATTTCTATCAAATGGAACGAACTGCCGAAGAAGCTTCTGAACTACCTCAAACCAATAAGATTCGTCATCACAGAACGCATAAAACGACCAAAGTAAAAGACAAGAAGGGAAGAACAGCAGGACTTCAAGTTACACCCCAAGCTCTGAAATTTGGAGAACCCAGAAAGGAGAAGGAATATTTCACCAGGGTACTTGGGGGAACAGCAGATGAGACTCTTCTTCTGAGTGCTGACGTAATTTATAATCTATTTTCTAATCTTGTCGAATACGCATCAGACTAATATAAATTCTAAAAGATGTGTAGCGAGGAATATTTATGAATATTAAACTGTACTGTAATGATTAAAAAAAAAAGTTTACACAGTTTTCATGTTTCACAATTTATTCAGAATTCTGACTCGTGTTTCGGTCTTTCGACCATCTTCAGAGGAGCACAATATGGAACTGAACTTAAAATTGAAAAGGTTCTTCTATTACACTCAGAACATCTGTGTATCCAAAGTTCAAAAATGAATATATGAGCAGAAAAAAAATTATGTTAAACTTCTTCTAAAAAGTAAATGGGCAATAGTATACTGCATTGTTTCCTTAAATATGTCCTCAATATTTTACTTCTTCTACTGCAAAATTACACTTGATAAATTTAAGTCTGAATCCTTCATTACATATTGCTTTCAAGAGACTCTCCAAATGTTCTATATGTTGGTCAAATGTAGAAGAAAATATTAGAATATCATCTATATAATTTAGGCAGAATAAATTCAGGTTATATTTTCTGATAATATTATTCAATATACGTTGAAATATGGCCGGAGATGTTTTAAGTCCAAAAGGTAAACATTTCCATTGCCAGTGACCATTCTGTGTCACAAAAGCAGTCTCATATCTATCTTTGATACGAATAGAAATCGACCAAAAGGCAGAATTTATATCTAATGTAGTGATGAATTTTGCATTTCGGGTCTTGGCTAAGATTTCATCAATTTATGGGAAAGGCTGTGGTTTGGGAACAATTAATTTATTGAGTTCACGAAAATCGACACATAATCTGTTTTTAGACCCTTCATCTCTCTTATATGCTAAAGTGACTGGTGATGCAAAAGGTGAGGAGGACTCCTCAATCAGATTCGCCTTCAAAAATCTTCCTATTTCGAATTCTATCTCTTTTTGATCCTCCATTGAGCATCTGTATGGTTTTTTTGCTATAAATCTGTGTTCTAAAAGTTGTATATGTGCCTCATTGTTTTGCACCTGACCAAAATCAAACTTGTATTTTGCAAAAATATGTTCATATTTATTCATTAAAATTTCAATTTTATTTTTCTGATTCGTTTCCAAATGATCCAATTTTGCTTCGAAAAGTTATTTTGGTTTCCCTTCATTGAAATTGATGGTGTAATCATTGTTATCATTATTATTATTATTATGGACACAATCGATCTTTCTCTCTTCATTCATATCTAATCTTTGATTAATATTCAAATCAAAATCTTGTTTTAATTGAAAATTGGAAATAGAATCTAGTCCGAGTAAAATATCATACTCGAAATTTTTCTCATTAACTACAAAAAGTACAACTTCTTTTTTGATATTATTGATTCTCATTTTTCAAATTATTTTTCTTGAAAATTTTTGCCCTGCCACTGACTACATTCTGTCAAGAAAGTACCGGGAATTTTCGATTTAAATCTGGCGGGGCAATGAGGCAGGTAAAATTTTGTTTTCCTAGGTTGGTACGACTGTCCTTAATTACTATGCCAAGCTTGAGCAGGATCTGTCAACTAGTGTGTTTGCAACAGCTGATTAAGTCAGTCGATGTCAGAGTGCGTGCCGATTTTTACTATGGGTGATTACGTTGAGCAAAGAATTTGTTTAAAGTTTTGTGTTGCAAATGAATTTTCGTGTGCCGATGCATTGAAAATGTTGCAAAAGGCCTTTGGTGATAATGCTCTATCGAAAACTCGTGCATATCAGTGGTACAGAGCCTTTAAGGACGGTCGTGAAGTGGACGCCCATCGACGGCTTCGATCGAAGATAACGTCGATAAAATTGAGGAAAGGGTGCTGGAAAACCGTCGTACCAGCTTGAGAGAGATAGCACATGATCTTAAGATATCCCACGAGTCCGCACGTACGATTTTGATTGATATTTTGGGCATGAGAAAGGTGGCCGCACGACTCGTACCGAAAGACCTGAATTTTCTTCAAAAACGTCATCGCGAACAGGTTGCTTCAGACATGCTGGATCGCTGTAATTCCGATTATACATTCATTGAACGCATTATAACTGGTGATAAGACCTGGGCCTACGAGTACGCAAACAAGCCAGCAATCATCGGAATGGGTGGCAAAAAATGAGCCGAAACCGAAAAAACCACGCCAGAGCCGCTCGAAAGTGAAGTTGATGCTTATTGTTTTCTTCGATATCCGTGGCGTGGTGCACTACGAATTCGTTCCAGAGGGTCAGACGGTAAACAAGGAGTATTACCTAGGCGTTATGAAACGTTTGCGTGAGCGTATCCGTAAGAAGCGGCCAAATTTGTGGGCGAACAACTCATGGATTTTGCATGACGACAACGCGCCTTCTCACCGAACTACGATTGTGACTGACTTTCTCGCCAAAAACTCAACAAACGTGCTTCAGCAACCACCGTATTCGCCGGATTTGGCTCCCTGCGACTTTTTCCTCTTCCCAAAACTAAAATTGCCCCTTCGTGGCACCCGTTTTGAGTCGATTGAAGCCATAAAACAAAATTCGGCGCGAGAGCTAAAGTCCATCCCGGAAAGCGCCTATAAAAAATGTTTCGATAATTGGAAGTGCCGTTGGTATAGATGTATTGGAGCAAATGGAGCCTATTTTGAAGGCGACCCAATAAATTTTGACGATTGAATGTAAAAATGTTGTTTTAATTGAAAATTCCCGGTACTTTCTTGACAGAGTAGTATTTTGAATGTGTTTCTATTATCTTGAATGCGTAGACATAACTTTTCTGCTACTTCTGAATTCAGAATACTAACATTTGAGCCCGAATCATAAATTGCACATAATTCATTATTATTCATAAACGCCTTCAATTTTATTAATGGCAACAGTATTAGTTTTTTTTTGTTTGAAATGGCCTGATTTAATTCATCCTGTACCCCAACATTGTTTACAGTTTTTATGTTACCGGGTACGTTCTTTTGTTCATAATTATTGGATTTATTCCTTAGCCGACATAAAGTCTCCGGATGAAATCCACCTGAAAAATCATTCTTCTCACAAATTGAGCATGGTTCCTTCTTAACTGGTTTTCTATTTGTTTGTGAATAGGAAGGAATTTGTTCGACAGATTTATTCATTCTATGGTTTTCTTTATTTCGATCGTTGTCATATTTTTTTGAACTTTCCAGCTTTCGCAACTCACCCAATAATTTCTCTAAAGTTGTCACATTTGTTCGATCAATTCTATCTTGTAAAATATTTGGCAAACCTGTCACAATTAAATCAACTAATAGTCAGTTGGAAAATTATTTCGGAGATTTAACAACAAATTTTCTTTTCTTAAAAGCGTAGTCAACTAAACTTCCTCCTATGTACCTAAACGAATAGGCCTCTCTATATTTATGCCAACTCGTTTCACAAAAACTCTCTAAGCAGTTATCCTTCCATATTTGAAAACTTTTGTCTAAACCTAATGTAACCAATTTAGAATCAAACCATTCTTTCGCTATTCCACCCAGAAACAACCGTAGAATCATCTCATCTTCTTCGGCATCAAAATATATTTCTTTCAATTCCGGAGTTAATGAAATAACACACGTACGAAATGAACCTCTTACTTTAATCGATTTCAAGATATTGTTCACCTTCGGTAGAGCCAAAAGTTCATGATGGTCAGATATATCCTGTTTGTCCTCTGGTATTTCATAATATGTATTTTTCGTTCACGTAGTTTGGATCCATTTGGATTTGTATGTATTTTTCTTCTTATCAGTCTTGGATGCTTCCAAAGCGATGCAAATCTTCATGGATGTCGTCGTTATAGCTTACGTTCTTGATTTATAAGAATGTAATCAATTCTTATTTTTATAATTGAAGAAATAGACGATTTGATGTCATGATTCTGAAAGATTTTATTTTCTTCAGTTTAAAATATAACAGAATAACATACACAAAATAAAATAATAACATACAAAGAAAGACAAAGAAAGAAATAAAAAAAGTTTTTTATTTAATTAAGAAATCAAAAACAATGCTATTTCTTCGGGTTTCTAAATTCACATTTCTAACAACTAACTGAATAAACATGTAACACTTTTTAGGTTGAAATCTTAGACATAGAACATAGATCATAGAACATAGAAGTTACAAAGTTGTTTTCCCCAAAAATAACAGTTTTATTTTTACATATATATATATATATATATATATATATATATATATAAATGACTTTGGATTGGGAACACGATGGAAAGAATAGATGAAGGTCACTAAGATACATTATATCGATGACTGAAATCTGCTGGCAAAAGGACCCTTATGGCCAGATCTCAAAATCCTGGTTGATGACATGATGATGCAATACACTGAAGAACGGTTTCAAAATAACAATTCGATTCTGAATAAAACAAAAACCAAAATGATTTCATTCCAACCAGTATAATCCAGTATAGGAAAACCAGAACAAATTAACATCATAAATGAAGAATACAACCTAACAGAGATTACAAAGTTTCTTGGTATCTATGTTGACGCAGATATGAAGTGGAACACGCACATAACACAATTAGAAGGCAAAATAGCATCGTCAATATACTTTTTCAGAATAACAGCATCATACCTAAATTCTCAAGGACTAAAAACGGTTTATCATGCCATGATTGAATCGGAGTTGCGATATGGACTGGTTTTTTATGGTTCCGGTAATTTATCCTCACTGTTTATTTCAAAAGAAATCAGTTAGAATATTATGTTATTTGAAATACAACCAGACATGCAGAGGAGCTCTTCGACAGAAGAAGATTATAACACTATATGCGATCTACATACAAGAATGCTTACTGTTTTTTCACAAGAACAACCACATATTAGAAAATCACAAAAATATGAAAAGTGGATACTAAACAAGAACACAAAAGTATAACTACTCTAGATACAGACTAACAACAACACAAGTGCAATTAGAATACAGGTGCCACCGGCTCTATAATAAACTACCAACAAAAAAAAAACATTCAGAACTATAAAATCTTTGAAAGAGAAATATTTGGGCTGCTCGTGGAAAATGAACCATACCGCTTGGAGGAGTATAAGATGGACCGCTGAGTATTATTATTGTAAAAATCTTTGACACTGTTTCATTTCATATCTTGTTACGTACTGTACATTGGGATGATTTGAAATAAAGACTTTTATTATTATAACTTTTTCAGACAATCATAGAAAAAATTCAGTTAATATTAATTCATAATTTTACTGTCAGTAATCATCAAAATCATGTAATACAAATCCCCATTCCCTCTTCACCATGAAATAGCAACAGTTCAAACAATAGCATCATAAAAATGACACTCCTAATGATCTCCTTGTCTCTTACTTTGTAACAACAGCGCCTAACTATGGAAGATGATGATACTTCTAGAAGACCACGTTGTCAATGTAACTCAGATTTCTACAGAAATCTATTCGGACCAACACCCGATGAATCTTTCTTGATATTGTTTTTACTGGTAGTGGAAGTTTTTCACAAGTGGAAATGTAAATTTTATGATACGGAAGAACACGAGGTAGATGAAGAATATGCACAAGAAGAAGAGGTACAAGTGAACCTTCAGAGGAATTTGAGACCCAGAAGGAGGCGGGGCCCTTACGGTTTACGCTGATGTCGATTTAAGAATTCAATTATAAGAAATTTGATATCTCATATCTAACATGAATAAAAGAAGTTAATAGCGGTTGTAAAGATACCGAATATCCAACCTCAGTTAAAGAAATAACAATTCTTGAAATCAATAAAATCAACCACTTGAAACGAATTTCTTCCAGTTAGTAGTTCAGGTATTCAAATAAATTAATTCGGCTGAACTCTACCAAAAATTATTAATAAGAAATATAAGCTATGGTAATAGAAAGTTCTAGAAATCGAGACAGTGTTGCATACATCTGTATAACAATTATATACTCAAAAAAACTCGACAACGCACCATCGTTTCCTTATGCTCAACAATGGTCTTCAACAACTAGTTCATCAACCCACCAGATACAGGGAGGGGCAGATTCCTTCCCTACTCGACCTATTCATCTGTTCCGATTCCAATGTCATCTCAGAAATCAAATATTCAACTCCTATTGGAAAATCTGACCACATTCTCTTATCTACCCAAATTCAGCTCAACACCTCAATCACAAACAGTAGGCAGAGTAAGCTTAAAAGTAGAGTCAACTTCAATCAAGTTCTTCTGATATAATCAATGAGGCTGTGACTGCTCGTACTACTTACTCAGTTCAAAAATTCAATCCTTCGAAACCATGGATAAAGCAGTTCATATTGCATATGATCCGTTGTAAAAAATCATTGTGGCTACGTTATTTACGCAGCACATCGGATGATGACTATCGCAACCATCGTCCATATTCCAACATCGTATCGTCGACTATTCAACAAGCCAAGAAGAAATTTGAACATGATTTGGTCAGCAAGGTTGAAATAACCTTTTTTTATGACTCTGCCGGTGAGCCTTGCGAGAACCTTACTCGGGTTGCTGATGTGATGGCGCAATATTTTGCCTCCGCTTTTATGTGTGATCCCAATTTTCCACGTATTGTCGATGAAGTGGAGAGCATCAATGTCGATCGGGAGCTGGTCCTGGAATACCTCTCCAAGATGAAGAAGCACTCTCAAGTTTGCAAGCTACTGGAGCGAATCATTAGCGATAAATTAATAGAGTTTGCCCTACAAAAGGATATAGTTCCCAAGGAGCAGCATGGGTTTCTTTCGGGTCGGTTTACCATTACGAACCTCCTCTCCTGTGTCAACGATTGGACTGAGTGCATTGATTATGGCTGTTCGGTGGACGTTGTTTATCTGGACGCGAGCATTTGATCGTGTTCCTCATCGTCGTCTCCTGAGGAAGCTTGAGTTCTTGGGAGTAAGGGGTCCTCTGCTTTCGTGGATTCAGTACTTTCCGGGTGAGGGTCGGTGACTGTTTCTCTTCCTCTGATATGGAAGTCCTTAGTGGAGTTCCGCAGAGTCCGGTTTTGGGTCCTATCTTGTGCCTGTTGTACAATTCTGATCTCTCCCGACTTTTTTCATCCAATTGTGCAATGTTCGCAGATGAAACAAAGCTTTAGATCTGTCCCTTGGTTAAGGCGGGACACCTCCAGGAAGACCTCAATAAGCTTTCTGAGTGGTGTGGGAGGTGGTTGCTACCTCCTAATATCAAGAATTGTTGCGTGCTCCATATCGGCAAAAAAATTCCAGGACTCCCTACTTCGTTGACCAGCAGAGGCTAGCTGCTGTCTCTCAGCATTATGACCTGGGTGTTACCGTCACGGATGACTTGAGTTGGTCTGTTCACATTTCGACTGTTGTGTCTAGAGCGAGACAATTTACCTACCAGCTGTCTAAAACATTTGCAAGATGCGATGTAGCGACAAGCAGAACTCTCTATACAACCTACGTGCGTCCTATTCTGGAATATGCGAGCCCTGTTTGGTGGGCCAATCTGAAGGGTGATCGGGATCTTTTTGAATCCGTCCAGCGTCCTCCATTTGGCACAATTCGCCTTGATTACCAATCGAGGCTGCGGTTATTTGAGTTGCCCTCCTTTTCGGATCGTAGAAGAAGGTGAGATCTGATTACCACCTATCGAGCACTTCACTCCCTCTTCGGTACGGATATGTCTTACCTCTTTCCACTAAACCATTATCGAGCCTTAAAAGGACAACGTTTAAAGCTTGCCAACTTCAGGACGACACCGAGGAGCCAGTATCTTGCCAACAGTGTTCGAGACGTAGAACCGGCTCCTGGCCGAAGTTGTGTCATCGCCATCGGTGAATTCTTTCAAGAACGCTCTGGATGGATGGTCTACACGGGTTCAATAATTAATTCCATTACATTGCATTCACCACTTAATTTTTTCACTTCTAGAGTACTTTCTCAGTTTCATTTTATTTTGGTTTTTTGAGTTTATAGGTTTACCTTTCCTCTTATCACCTATGTAATAATAATAATAATAATAAGGTTTCACGTTTCAAACTGATTCGTTTTCGTCAGTGCAATGTATGCTAGTGACTTCAAATCTGTCAAGTATCTATATTCGCTATACACAGAGACTCTAAGGTATTCATAATAAACTAGCGCCATCTAGAGTCTGCAAAATACATACAAGACATACCTTTGCGAGTTAATTTAAGTAAAGAAAGGTAGTCTTGTATGTATCTTGCATACTCTAGATGGTGCTAGTTTATTATTAATACCTTAGAGCCTCTGTGTATAGCGAATATAGATACTTGACAGATTTGGAGTCACTAGCATACATTGCACTGACGAAAACCTGTCAGTTTGAAACGTGCGCATGTCTGCAAATTGCCTCTGTGACCAACAAAACCTTGTCAAGTTTGTTTTAGTATATAATTGTTATACAGATGTATGTTACACTGTCCCGATTTCTAGAACTTTCTATTACCATAGCTCATAATCCTTATTAATAAGTTCAGGTATATTTTGACGTTTTCGCACGCTTTCTCTAATCTAATAATAGATTTGGGAAAAAAACATTATTTTTTCGATAGGTGGATGTAGTGATCGACATCTCCTAAAGTATCAAACAATTTCAGATTTGTGATAGTTGTCAAGGTGACATTTCACACTGAAAAATTATTTCGCTGTTTTAAGTTTGATCCACTGAGTTCTGAGTTACCAGGTGTTAAAAATGGAAGTCAACAAAGAGAAAATGCGGTACATTTTGCAGTTTTTCTCTGATGAAGGCGAAAATGAAAGCGAGGCAGCTGAAACTGTGAATGTTATTTATGGTCCCGATACTAAAACATCTACTTACGTGCAATTTTGCTTTCGTCGAATCCGTTCAGGTATTTTTCATGTTAAAGATGCACAGGCAGGCCTGTGATCAAAAATGTTAATAAAATCATAGAATTAATCGAAGTTGAACGACATGTTGATAGTCCTAGCATATCCCACGAGCTAAAGATCGAGCATAAACGGTAACCAGTGGCGTACCACAGGGCTCCGTTTTAGGACCCTTACTTTTTCTCTTGTATATCTCCTACGTACCTGTATTGATTCATACTGCTCTCAGTTTGCTGATGACACGAAGTTGTTTGGTATTCCCAGGGATCAAACATCACCATGTGACTTGGACCCTATAGCACTCTGGTGCGAGTACAGGCAGCTTCCTCTCAATATCGAAAAATGTGTAGTTATTACACATGGGTATTCTACGATAGATGGCTCAGGCAGTAGTGGTGTGATCGCGGCTGTTTGTGACTTTCTTTAGCATGATCGATCGAATGTCTATCTGCTAAACCTTCGCCAAACGGAATGAAATCGACCCATTCCTCAAACGTATGGTGACTGGGAATGAGAAATGTGTCACACACGACAATATTGTCCGAAAAAGATCGTTGTCAAAGAGCGGTGAAGCAGCTCAAACGGTGGCCAAACCAGGACTAACGATTAGAAAGGTTCAACTTTGCGTTTGGTGGGACTGAAAAGGAATCATTTATTATAAGTTACTTCCATATGGCCATTTTGTATCATTACTGTCACCAACTGGACCGTTTTGCAGCTAGAGCATTCACCTTGTCATTCACCAGAGACGTCCAAAATTGAACAGAAGGGGTGTTGTGTTCCATCCGGACAACGCTAGGCCACACACCTTTGTAGTACCTCGCCAGAAACTGCGGGAGTTCGGTTGAGAAATTTCAATGCATCCACCACATAATCTGCATCTGCACCAAGCGATTACCATCTTTTTTCGGCATTGCAAAACTTTCTGACTGATAAGAAAGACTACGAGAGAGGCATTATAAAGCTACCTTTACAATGGCAACAAACAATGGAACAAAAAGGTGTATATTTGACTCTAATCGGTCAATCCGAAACATGTTAAATAAAGACTTGAAGTTGAACTATCGTTGAACGTTATTGGGAAAGTAACGCTCTTCCTAAACATTTTACAATTCAATGCCAATGAAAATCAACTGCCCTGAAGTCATTCTGACATTATACTGAATCAGTTTCCAAGATCAGTCAAAATTCGAAGTGAAAAATCTCATCACAATCCTAACAAAAAATACCATCATGCAAGTTGCGAGCAAAGAACAACCAACAAATTTGACATCTAAAATTTCGAGTGATTCGAAATCTTTATCTCATTACCAACCGAAGAAAGACCTCTACAGGACTTATCTGGGAAGTACTGCCGATGAAGCTATCCTGAACGGTGTAGATATTTTATGTGATTTCTTCACCAATATTGCCACCCACGCGTGTGAATATAAGAACGGATTTGCACCTCCAGATACCGATTTGGAGGAATGAGTTTTTCAAAAAAATGTTGTGATATTTGTTAGTCAACAAGGTTTTTGTTCCAGTGAGATTCTTTGAGGTGTATAAAACTTGTAGAGTGATGATAATTAAAAACGCTTAATATTATATACAAATGTAATTATCTGCGTTACAAAATACTCGAATTTGTTACGTTCTTCATATGTATCTAGTAATTTTTCCCATTTTAACAACCAAATGCTTGCTCATCTTGCGAAGTATGTTATTTTGGTCAAATATAATATGAACTTTTACACATATCAACACAACATCTCAGTGCGTGGAGAGGCTGCAACAACTTGCAGACTTGATAGTTGCATGAATGCGACGTTGTAAATTATAGCCCAACCCAGTAAAATTAAAGCTTGTCTTCTTCAATCACAAAATCAATACCAATTCTCCGTGTATTAAAATGAACAACAACACAATAAGCCCTCAGAACATCTGCAAATACTTGGGAATGCATATGGACAACAATCTCAGCTTCAAAGCACACACAAAACTGCAAAAAACATCAGCCATCAGCGGATCATTTCAGATCACCCACTTATAAAAACTTGGGCATGAATGTGAAGCCTCTTCTCGAGAAGGGGCATACAATTTTTCTGAACTCTCTAATTTAGAAGTAGACGAAAGAACAAGTTTATGAAAAATTACCAAAATTAGGCACCCTAACAACTGGTTGCATAAACCTCCAAACCAGCTCTTATGAGCATCAACAAAAATAGAACCAATATGGCCAAGACTACAAGAACTGAGCAAAAAATATGTCAGGAAGTACTCCAACTGGACTAATATGGAACCATTAATACATCATTATGACATACAAAGCCCATCAAAGCCCAAACTAACAGCGCTACTAATTTTTAAATACCTGTTATCTTTAGATTTTTTTTCTTTACGTACCTTATTTAACCTTATTTAACATTAATTGTGAATGTAACTGGTGGGAAGACATTGGTCAATAAAGTTGATTACTACAACTATAATATGAACATATGACTTAGACTTTAACAAGTACGATGTGCTGGAGTGTTAAGCTTTTTCTCCTTGATGTATAATATACGAATTTCTGTGTACCTATATAGTAGCGATAGCAGATGCGAAATATTTATTTGCATCTAAAAAACATACAAATGATATATTTTAATGTTTTCTTGTTACTGAAAACTTTCAACGTTCTGATTCCGTAGTTTTGCTGAAGTTGCTATCATTTATATCCCACAATTCCGCTGTATATACAGAACTGAAACATACAGAAGCGATATTCAGCAATATATCACAATATTTCGAGGAGTCTGAAACTTGATTCCATGGTATGTATAAAGGCATTAGTTAGCTTTAGGGTTGTAACTTTGTTAGTTGAATCGTATGTTGATTGAGTCGCATTCACATCAATTGAAAACACTTTCATATCTGATGTTAAACATTACTCAAATAATAAAACCACAATTTTTACTTCAGACAAAACTATAAAAAACGAAGTTCTCTTTTGATAGCTGAATCTGAAGAAATCTATATTTCTTGCTGACTAGCGACGAAAAACATGTTCAAAAATCATGACAACCTTTGATAATATGGAATGTGAAAGGTCAATTCGTGTACCACTAAAAATGCTGTAGGAAATCAATCCCAAAAAATTTTTAATATTCTTTTTTCATGGGAATTGATATGAGAAGCTATAAAAATGTTGTTAAATAAGTCACTTCTTTGCCTTTTAAAGAGCTAGAATTGTTGCTCTATGGCACGAAGAGCTATCACATCATCAAATACCTAATCATTTGATCTTGTTGGAAGTATCGGGTGTTTTTTTTTAGAGTGATCGAACTTTCGATAGGGATAACTGTAATTTGACAGAAGGTAGAAGCCATGTTGTTTTGACATTTCTGTTCAATAAGCATTGACAAATTATCATGGAAAGACTCACGCCGCAACAACGTTTACAAATTGTTGAGATTTATTCTCAAAATCAGTGTTCTATTCGCCAAACTTATAGAGCACTTCGTGAAATTTATGGTTTACATCATCGTCCATAAGAGCAGCTTATTCGTCGAATCATCGATAGATTTCAGACAATATTTTCCCTACACGATTAATCAACAACAAGACAAAGAACTGTACGTACAGAAGAAAATATCGCTGCTGTAAGTCATAGTGTTATAGATTTGTCTATTCGTCGACGTTCACAACAAGTTGGACGCTGTGCATCCACCACATGGAAAATTTTTCGTAAAGGTCTTGGTCTACACCAGATCCAACTGTTTCAAGAACTAAAGCCACTTGACCTTAATCAGCGTCGTTTGTTCGCTGATTGAGCCCTAGAACAGCTTGAAGTTGATCCACTTTTTCATCGTAAAACTGTGTTTAGTGATGAAGCTCATTTCTGGTTAAACGGCTATGTAAACAAGCAAAATTGCCTTATATGGAGTGAAAACAATCCTCAAGAAGTTCTGCAGGTACCATTGCATCCTGAAAATCACTGTATGGTGTGCTTTACACGCTAGAGGCATCATCGCTCCACTGGCTTATTTTCCTTGGGGTTCTGTCAAGTCATTGGATTATGCTGATAAACCCGAAACAATAGACGCTTTGGAAGCCAACCTAACTCGTGTTATTGATGAAATAAGGCCTGAATTATTCAAAAAAGTGGTCCAAAATTGGTCTGGTCGAATGCGATTCCTCAGAGCTAGTCCTGTTGGATATATGCCGGAAATTATTTTTAAAACATGAATGTCATTAAATTATCTTTCAAATAAAAAAAAACAGTTGGCTTCAATCTCGATTTAAATGTCTTTTCAATTTAAAGTTCTATCACTCTAAAAAAACACCCGATATGACCATAAAGACTATTCAACGATATGAAGAGACTGGAAGTTCACGATACCACTTCACCATTCAATCAGCACGTAGAACTCGATGTGTTTGATTCTGTTCTTAAATCTCTGCCTGAGAGGTCATATATTCAAATTATAATGAGTGCTACAATATGCGATCTAGAAGACCTTTCAGAGTTTCTCTACTAACATCTCATCACCAAGCCACTCATTTTCAATGGATACGAGGCCTAACTGGTTTGAGGCTAAATGGAGAAATTTATTTTTCACAGTTGAGGCGCAGTTCGGTCTTGTGAGTGCTGATTACTTCTTGGGAGGCTATGCAAGTTGCTTCCTTCCGCGGTGGAAGAGATTTTTAGGGAGCGTGTAAAGATCAGCTGAAGAAATATGTCAATCCCTATATAAAAAGAATGACAAATTAATACTACCTTCAAAACCAGGGTAGGCGCTGCTACACAGGGCGTTCACCCATAAAACTGGTTCTACTCGATTACAGGTAGTCTGTCCATAAGAGCGAATACGTCAGAAACAGATCTGGGCTAGCTTTAATAGGAGAGATATGTTGACATGTTAGATTCTTCAAGTTCATGGTTTCTAGCATCAAATAGCTCTCCAAGGCTCCTTTTGGAAACAAGGTTACCAGGATGAAAGCTCATTGGATTAACTGTACTCCTGTACACCCAATTGAGGTTGGCCACGTGGAGGTTGAAAGCATGCATGTTAGGCCAGGAGGGGATTCCATTCATCTTGGGCCTGGAAGGTCTGGAACAGCTGATAAAGGTTTCGAGGTCTTTCCATGCGCTAAACGCTAGGCCTGAAACTTGGTCGACTAGGGGTGGCTGCGGTGGTTTCGGAGCCTCAAGCAGCGACTAGGTGGTAGATTTAAAAAAATCCCTTTGTCATATGAATTGCGTTCCATTCAACTCTGGCGTTGACACTGCAGAGCCAGTGGGGGTAGGATAGTGCTTCGAAGCTACCTGTCTTTATTGTAAGAAAACCCACTTCGTTTACGCGCTTATTTGGCGTATCTAAGTTCAGCGCCCATGTGAGCAGTGACCATATACCCAGTGGGTACTCAAATCTTCAACTGCATTCGCCCTACATCCAAAACGATTGCAGTAAATCTCCGGATTTTTCTGTTCAATGGCCGAGTGCGTTATGCAGCATACTGCGTTACCTCGGAAGAATGGAGACCCCCGGGAAGTATTCTTACTACCTGGAACACCCAATTGGTGTTGGACTTGGGGGGCAGTGGTTGACAGTCCGCATGATGGATTAGAACGGAATTCCATCTATCTGTTCGCAGAAACTCATGTTCAGGATATCTTAAGAAATGCTTCAGGGTTTAGCGGGACTTGGCGGTTCGATCGGCCTCGTCCTGAACCAGTATCGATTGCGAGAATTTTCTGTGGTTTGTGAATCTCGACGATACGGCTAGTCCGTCGGTGTTTTACGCCAAGATCAATTGAAAGACTTCACAAGGGTTTGTGGGTCTTGACGTACAGGCCGGATTGAGACTATCTTTGTTCACGGGACCGCGTTCGGATGGTTGGATAAGAAGCCCCTTCGACGTTCTAGTTGCCTCCCAAACAACTCGGATTCTGACCTTGCAGAGCCAGTAGAGGTTGGATAGTACTTCGCTGATACCAGTCAGACGGTTGTAGGTTTTCAAACTGAAGCCCAAACTGGAAGCTGGTGCTTCTGGCCATGCGCGATGATAAGGTGCAACACTTATCACACTTTCTGCTTCTTGAGACTAATGGTCACTTGGTGAAAGAGTTATGCTCACATGCCAATACACTAACTGGTAGAATTCACCTCCAAAACGTCATCAGTCCCAAATGGTCTTCCTACGCAATGAATTAGGAGAACGATTCATCTCTATAGATGATAGTGACAGGTCGCATCATAGTTCAGTTGTGTAGCAAACCTTGGATCATGGATTTAAATGACATGAATCCTATAGAACATAGCTGGGATTATGTACATAGAGTCATTTTCAGGAGGAATGAACCACCAGCAAATAACCAAGAGTTTATTGTTGCTGCAAGAGAGGAATGAAGGAATTCACTCTAAGAAACTACAAATGATTGAATTATAGATATTCATGGACGAGTTTTTGGCACTTACAAGAAGCAGAAGGTCTACTGAGAAATATTAATCGGTATTATACAAGTTCATCCTCTGTTGTCTTCAGACAAATTATTTTTGCTTTACTTTTTATGCTTAATTTTTTCATTAGTAATGTGAATAAATTTGATGTGATCCACATTTACATTTCGGTTTTCATTGAACGCACAGTATTGAGGGAAGCAAGATTTTAAACAAAATTGAAACACCACATTTTCAGATATTTTAAATATTGTATTATTCAAATTGAGGTGAGTGCGATTCGAAAAATATTTAGATACAAAAATCAAAGTGAATTTTCGATAAACGAAATTTCCAAAAAAACTGCAGGTACTATATGTTAGTTCCCTTTAGTAGACAATCATAGAAATTTCTAGCTGACAGAAAAACCAATTTAAGTTGCTCATGGTTCGAACTGTTCGGTAATTAAAAGTCTGTCATTAGAGTAGCCTGAAATAATCAGAAATCATTCTGCAAATATTCTAGGCTACAGCAGCAATGTTTGCACACTGGACGAGAAAATTAACGGGTTGTTTCGTCAAATAATGATCCAGTTTTCACGAACAAATTGATCCAGGAATCGGCATTCTTAAGGTACAACGCTCATATTGTGGCAGACCTGACAACTTGTCCGAGACTTTTATTGATTCATTTAGCTAAACCAGAGCGGGAAGGCTCTTGATGATGACTGAAAGCAGTACGAACCATTTTAAAGAAAATTTTCACTATTTCAATGCAATATGCGAGCAAGCATATGTCGATTCTTTTTCATAACCTCGAAATTTGTACTTGTCATGTGTCATATCTTTGAAAGTTTCATTTTGACACTTCAATCTTGCCAATTCAAAATGAAACATTTTATTGGAAGACACGATAGAAAATGAACTAAGGGTATTATTGAAGCTTTTCCCCTCAACTGTCAGGGCGAAAGACACACTTAATTTTCTTAGTGTGCCTATTAAAAACATTTGCTCCGCGCCTAATTTTGTCGCAAACGATTCCTAGCCCACCTATAATGGAACAGTTCGAACCATGTGCCAACAGCACCTTCTCCTCCGACGAAATCAAGTATCGCTTCTGGTTGTAGACGATTCTGTTCGTATTCGCTTCAATAAATCTGAGGGTCAATTATTCGCACAGGGTGCGATAGGTTACAGCTCGGTGTCCCGCGAGGGCTCGAGCCTGTCGGTGCCGTCCAGTTATGTAAGTCCCGAAATTTAATGTCGTGTGTGTTATTTCCGAATCGACCGGTCGTTCAGACGCTGCCTGGCCCCCCCATCAATCATAGGGGGTTGAGTAGCGCCCCCCTAGCACGACAGAACTTTCTCACAACCATCATTTGAACAGATGTGGAACATTAAGACGTTCAGTGAAATGCCTTGTTCATGCCGCCAAGAAATATTTCCTCATGTTAGGACATCATTTTTTCATATTATGCCCTAATTTAATTTTATTTACTGTGTTGACGGCGACGTTCTCAGTGAAAATGAAGGAATATTGAGAAGGTTTTTGTTTTATTCCGTGAACTGCATTTAATTATTCGTTTCCTTCAACTGAAATTATTAAGGTAGAGATTTTTTTTTTTTTTTAGAGTGATAGAACTTTCGATAGGGATAACTGTAATTTGGCAGAAGGTAGAAGCCATGTTATTTTGACATTTATGTTCAGTAAGCATTGAACTATTATCATGGAAAGACTCACACCACAACAACGTTTACAAATTGTTGAAATTTATTTTCAAAATCAGTGTTCTATTCGTTAAACTTATAGAACACTTCGTGAAATTTATGGTTTACATAATCGTCCATCAAAGCAGCTTATTTGTCCAACTATCGATAGATTTCGGACAACATTTTCTCTACTGGATGCAGCAACAACAAGACAAAGAACTGTACGTACAGAAGAAAATATTGCTGCTGTCAAAGTGTTAATGATGATCCAGATTTGTCTATTCGTCGACGTTCACAGCAAGTTTGACTCTGCGCATCCTCCACATGAAAAATTTTGCGTAAAGATCTTGGTACATACCCATACAAGATCCAATTGCTTCAAGAACTAAAGCCACTTGACCATAATAAGCGTCGTTTGTTTGCTGATTGGGCCCTAGAACAGCTTTAAAGTTGATCCAATTATTTATCGTAAAATTGTGTTAAGTAATGAAGCTCATTTCTGGTTGAACGGTTGAACAAGCAGTTCAACAAGAAGTTCTGCAGGTTTCATTGCATCCTGAAAAACGGTCCATATTTCTTCAAAAACGATGGTGGAGCTAATTTTACAGTGAATGGTGCTCGTTAGAGATCAATGATCAATGATTCTTTGTTTCAAAATTTGAATGGTATCAACCTAGAAGTGTTTTGGTTGAAACAAGATGGTGCTACATCTCATGCTACTACCGTAAGAATTGATTTATTGAAAGAAAGATATGGCGATAAAATTATTTCGAGAAATGGTCCAATTAATTGGCCTCCAAGATCATGCGACATAACTCCACTGGATTATTTCCTTTGAGGTTATGTCAAGTCATTGGTTCATGCTGATAAACCAGAAACAATTGACCCTTTGAAAGCCAACATAACTCGTGTTATTGATGAATAAGACCTGAATTACACGAAAAAGTGGTCCAAAATTGGTCTGGTCGAATGCGGTTCCTCAGAGCTAGTCGTGGTGGACATGTTCGGAAATTATTTTCAGAACATAAATGTCATAAAATTATCTTTCAAGTAGAGAAAAATTTGCTTCCAATCTTAATTTAAATGTGTTTTATTTCAATTTAAAGTTCTCTCACTCTAAAAAATACACACGATACATGATTGAGAGTAAAACAAAATTTTAAATATCATACAGATTCATTCTGTTAAAATATGATAGTAACATATAAAAATATATTCAATTATTCAAAAATTATTTTGTGAATAATCGATGACAGTATTCATAAACAGAGAAACCTGTAATAAAACATGAAAGTAACATAAATAGAGGGTGTATATGAATAGTTGTAAAAAAATTCAGGAGGTGATTCCTTGTCAAAAAAATAGGGTGGGTCCCTGCTTAGTTACAGCCCCCTAAAAATGGCGCCAGAAAAACAGTTTTTAATTTTTTTCTTGAAAACCAACAAACTGACAAGAATAAAATTAAGCAGACATTTTATGCGGGCGAACAGGCACTTAAAGAAATTTTGGTGGTGTTCCTTTATGATTTGCAAGGGGTAGAAAAAGACATCCCTAAATCTTTTTTTGCAATAAACTTTTTCCATATTCCGATTTTACACTAAAAAAAATTAATTTTGGATAGCTTGATCCAATCTAAACAACTTTCTACACGGACTATATTTGAACCTTAGAAACTCGAAGAAATGCGATGACAGCACTCAGAAAGAGAGAAAGCTGTAATAAACAACTAAGAAGCTGATCGTAAACAAATCGTAAACACAGTAGATTTCGAAAAACAAATACTCTCCTTGTACTCTCAAATTTTTCACTGCCGAAATGACAACTGTACCCGAGCATCTGTAGCAAATTGTTACATTTCGTTGTAGAAACAACTCCGGGCTAAACGAGTATGAAAACGGAACGTTCCTCTGTTTTCCTCAATTTCGCCAGTTTTCCCCTGTTAATGAAATTCTTTCGAGCTGAAAAAGCTGCTGGAGTTTGCCAGTTTCGGCCGCCGCGATCGGCAAGATTTTCACTATGGCTTTTCATCTGTGTCGGAAAAATATGTATGAGTTGCTCGAATATACAAGTAGGCATGTGAATTCTTTTTATTAAATTCTTAAATTATGTGGAAACCTGAGGAGGCCATTAGAGGTCCCCCTCATAATTCCGGGAATATTTCCAACGGGAATCTATTACTGGGGAGTTATTGATTCGGAGCACACCTGAAAAATTTCGTTAAGAATTCATTATTCAGTTATATCGGGTGTTTTTTTCGGAGTGATAGAACTTTAAATTGAAATAAAACACATTTAAATTAAGATTGAAGCCAAATTTTTTTTATTTGAAAGATAATTTTATGACGTTTATGTTTTGAAAATAATTTTCGGCATATGTCCACCACGACTAGCTCTGAGGAACCGCATTCGACCAGACTTATTTTGGACCACTTTTTCGAGGAATTCAGGTCTTATTTCATCAATAACACGAGTTATGTTGGCTTCCAAAGCGTCTATTGTCACTGGATTATCAGCATAAACCAATGATCTGACATAACCTCAAAGAAAATAATCCAGTGGAGTAATGTCGCATGATCTTGGGGGACAATTAATTTGAACATTTCTCGATATAATGTTATCGCCAAATCCTTTTTTCAATAAATCAATTGTTACGGTAGCAGCATGATATGTAGCACCATCTTGTTGAAACCAAAACACTTTTGTGTCGATGCCATTCAAATTTTGAAACGAATAATCATTGATCATCGATCTGTAACGAGCACCATTCACTGTAACATTAGCTCCAGCATCGTTTTCAAAGAAATATAGACCGATGATGCCTCCAGCGTGTAAAGCAAACCATACAGTGCATTTTTCAGGATGCAATGGAACCTGCAGAACATCTTGAGGATAGTTTTCACTCCATATACGGCAATGTTGCTTGTTCACATAACCGTTCAATCAGAAATGAGCTTCATCACTAAACACAATATTACGATAAAAAAGTAGATCAACTTCAAGCTTTTCTAGGGCCCAATCAGCAAACAATAGACGCTTATTATGGTCAAGTAGCTTTAGTTCTTGAAGCAGTTGGATCTTGTATGGGTGTAGACCAATATTTTTACGCAAAATTTTCCATGTGGTGGGTGCAAAGATCATTAACACTATGACTTACAGCGGCGATATTTTCTTCTGTACGTTCAGTTCTTTGTCTTGTTGTTTTTGTTGCTGCATCGAGTAGAGAAAATGTTGTCCGAAATCTATCGATAGTTCGACGAATAAGCTGCTCTGAGGGACGATTATGTACACTATAAATTTCACGAAGTGCTCTATAAGTTTGGCGAATAGAACACTGATTTTGAAAATAAATTTCAACAATTTGTAAACGTTCTTGCGTTCCTGAGTCTTTCCATGATAATTTGTCAATGCTTGCTGAAAAGAAATGTCGAAACAACATGGCTTCTACTTTCTGTCAAATCACAGTCATCCCTGTCGAAAATTCTGTCACTCTAAAAAAAACACTCAATATTAGGAGTATAAATAAGTTCATGCGGTTTTTCGGTGAAAAATTGGTTATAAATTCAAAGTACAAATTATTGTCCGTCTTTATCCACTTATTTTTCTCATCTTTCTGGCAGTTGACGGATCTCATAGCAAAAAAAGGCTACCCTTTGGCCGCTTCCCATGCATCGATCCATTTTTTAAATTCATCGTAATTGGCATTGAAGAGTATCCTCGCTTGGGCGGGCCCGTTAGTGGTACCATTGAAAAAAATGTGAAAAAAGTGAAAAAGCTGGTACTTGAGGATGCCATAATAAAAATCAAGAAGTTAGCAGAGATGACAAACCTATCCGTGGGTACCATACATGCTATCATTCATGACCATGTTAACCTCTCAAAGTTCGGTGCAAGATGAGTGCCGAGAATGCTCACCGCATCTCAGAAGCAAGTGTGAGTCGAGTGCTGTAAGAAGTTTTTAGAGCTTCGTGGAGAAGTGCCATCTACTGTTTTCAACCGGCTGGTTACTGGGGATGAGACCTGGTTTCATCACGATGGCCCTGAGAGTAAACAAAAGTCCATGCAGTTGATTGAAAAGGGTACACAGCTCTCAAAGTTAAGAGTTACCCCATCCGCTGGAAAAATAATGGATACTACCTTTTGGGTATTTTACTGATTCGAGGGTTGCCTTTTATATTTCGCGATTAGAGAACAAAAAGAAATATTAATCACCGAAAATCACTATACACCTCTACATGCGTTTGAATTAATTGCCGATGCATGTTGGCCACCTCCTTGAGGTATCTCCAGAACATGCACTCTGAACGCATCAACCGCTTCTTCAGGTGCTGAAAAACGTTGACCTCTCAGTCAAAAAGAAGTCATCCGGTTCCAAGTCAGGACTATACGGCGGATGACTCATGAAATCGACGTTTTGAGTGCTCAAAATTGCAGTTGTTTCAGCCGATGTGTGTCGTGGTGAAAAGCGATCTGACTTCGGCGGTTGATTTTCCTCATTTCTTGCATGACAACTGGCAAACAAATGGTTTTGTATCACTCAGAATTGACGGTTCTTCATTGTTCCAGTGGTTCGGTTGCGACATGTCCAGGTTTTCCTAAAAAACAGGCGTCCATTTGCTTGGAAGTGCTTCGTGTGCGAACAACTTTTGTTGGATTTGGCTCACCTTGAAATACCCATACAGCCGACTGCTTTTTTTGACAGACAAATGTTCAATATTGAATGTATGCTGGTTCCACTAATGCCTAAGGTTACATGACGATCTTTCGATATCAGTTCGCGCACAGCATGAACAACAACTGATTTTGGACGACCTTCACGAAATTTGACTTGGAGCAAACCACGACCTCGATTGAATTCACCATACCATCGATAAACACTAGTCAGTGATGAAGCTTCAACGCCAAAATTTGAATTGAATTCATCGATGCACTGTTGCTGAGTTAATCCACGTCGAAAGTTATAAAAAATAAAAGCACGAAAATGTTCACGATTTAATTCAATTTTTTTCCGAGATGAATCTTTGAAGTTACTGTAAACAACACGAATAGTTTGAGTACGCATAACCTCAAAAATGGCAAACTTCACGATAGAGCTGTCAATTGCTAGATTGCAACACTAGGGTTGTCCAATCCCGAAATATAAAATGCAACCCTCGTAGAATACACCAAAAAGGGTGAAAGTATCACAGAAGCACCATTCGATTTAATTGCAGATTGCGCATGTCTGGTGTTAACTAAAGTGCCATTTCAATAGTGTTTGACAATTCATGATGGAAAACTTAGCCCGGCACAGCGTCTGCAAGTTGTTCAACTTTATTACGGAAATGAGCGTCCTACAAGGAATGTGTGGAAGAAAAATGGACCGATTATTCCACTATTCCACCGGCCCATAAACCACGCCAAACAGTTATTCTTTCTGGATACAATTTCAGCTCTTGAAGCTCTTCGTGTTGATCCTCACCCCAAATTCGCGCATTTTGTTTATTCACGAACCAATAGAGCCAAAAATGGGCCTCATCGGTGAACAAAATTTCTGTCGAAAACAGTGGATCTTCTGCAAGCTTGTCAAGAGCCCATCGACTAAAACGAAAACGATTCGGAAGGTCGGTCGGCTTCAATTCTTGCACTAGTTGAATTTTGTAGGATTTTAAAGAAAGATCCTTAAGTAAAATACACCAAGTTGTTGAATATAACAGGCCCAGCTGTTGACAACGGCGACGAATCGACACTTCACGGTCTTCGCGTCCACTCTCCGCTACCGCCTCTATATTTTCTTCGCTGGGTGTGGTCTATTTGGTCGAGTATTATCCAATAATGAAAATTGGTTCTCAAACTTATGGATGGTAGAGCTAATTGTGCGTTTGTTAGGCCGATTATGTGGACCATAAGTTACTATAAGCGCTCGATACACATTCCTCGTAGAACGCCCATTTTCGTAATAAAGTTGAACAAATTGTAGACGCTGTGCCGGGCTAAGTCTTTCCATTATGAATTGTCAAACACTACTGAACAGAAATGGTACTTCAGTTAACACCAGGCATGCGCAATCTGCAATTAAATCTCCACCACAAAAAGTACCTCTAAATGAATCACCCTTTACATATTGTAAGGAGAAGCCGAAAGAATATTTTTTACAAGGTTTAGAGGAGCTTATTTCTCAATCTAACAAATGTATTGAAATTCTAGGAGATTATATTAAAAAATAGAATTTTCCCAAAATTTTCTGAGTTTTCTTTCATACTCCTACCGAGAATATATTGAACACCCCTCGTAAAATGACAGCAAAATCCAAGTTGATTTCTTTTTTGGTAACACAGTTTCGCAAGGATGATACATACAGTTATAGATTATTGGGTAGTAACATCAATACAACAACCCTTTCAATATTCCACCATTTTACTTCCATCACGAGTCAGTCTGAACAAAAATTCGTTGGAATATTCCAATATGCTCGAAATCTATTTCACGTTTAATCCACCTGTTAAAACGTTAAAAGGTTAGAAACTTGTTGATTAATTCACGTTGTATATTTGTAGAGCTTTCATACATGGAAGAGCATGTAATGGCTCGACTAACGGACATTTCACTGAATGTGGTATATTTGAAAAATCAATAACAATTCCTGAACCTATTGTCTCATTTGTGCCGTCCGCAAAGATTTTAGATGATATACGAATTAATGGGTTATTTTCTTTAATAGTATTCTAACCCCTTTCAATATTCCTCCATGTTGAACATTATAAATTTTCCCACAGCCTCATTACAGATAGATCCTAATCGTAAAACAGTAAGTACAAAACAGGAGCTTTCATTTAAAGTACCTGGAAATTTTAGCCGTCTGGGAATTCATTGTTTCACATATGTATGTTTGTTTATATTCGAGTACATGATTCAAATAGTATTAATATTCTCAGCATTTGCAACGTTAGAAAAAATCGGGAATAACGTTTTTTGCTTGAATTGGCTCGCTGGGGTATGTCGTATATGTATATTTGTATGCACTTTATAGCGCTAGTATGATAAATACATTGGTGTTCCTGTGCAGAGCGAATATAGATACGTGAAAGACTTGTAGTCGTTGTACATTACAAGGCACCAACAAGTTTCGAAAAATGTGCATGTCCCAGCGATGAACAAAACCTAATCGGGCTTGTTTGAGTTTAGAATTGTTATACAGATGTATGTTGCACTATCCCGATTGTCAAAACTTCCCATTGCCATAACTCATATTCCTCGTTAATGACATTTGGTACAGATTGTCAGCTGAATGAATTCATTTGGATATATCGGGTGTTTTTTTAGAGTGATAGAACTTTCGATAAGGATAACTGTGATTTGACAGAAGGAAGAAGCCATGTTGTTTTGACATTTCTGTTCAGTGACATTGACAAATTATTCTGGAAAGACTCACGCAGCAACAACGTTTACAAATTGTTGAAATTTGTTTTCAAAATCAGTGTTTTATTCGCGAAACTTATAGAGCACTTCGTGAAAATTATGGTTTACATAATCGTCTATCAGAGCAGTTTATTCGTCGAACTATCGATAGATCTCGGACAACATTTTCTCTGCTTGATCCAACAACAAGACAAAGAACTGTACGTACAGAAGAAAATATCGCTGCTGTAAGTCATAGTGTTAATGATGATCCAGATTTGTCTATTCGTCGATGTCTACACCCATAACGGATCCAACTGGTTCAAGAACTAAAGCCACTTGACCATAATAAGAGTCGTTTGTTTGCTGATTGGGCCCTAGAACAGCTTGAATGAAGTTGATCCACTTTTTTATCGTAAAAGTTTGTTTAGTGATGAAGCTCATTTCTGGTTGAAAAGTTATGTGAACAAGCAAAATTGCTGTATATAGAGTGAAAACAATCCTCAAGAAGTTCTGCAGGTTCCATTGCATCCTGAAAATGCACTGTATGGTGTGCTTTACACGCTGGAAGCATCATCGGTCCATATTTCTTTAAAAACGACGCTGGAGTTAATGTTACAACAAATGGTGCTCGTTACAGATCGATGATCAATGATTATTTATTTCAAAATTTGGTATCGACCAAGAAGTGTTTTGGTTCCAACAATATGGTGCTACACCTCATGCTGCTACCGTAACAATTGATTTATTGAAAGAAATATTTGGCGATAACATTATTTCGAGAAATCGTCCAATTAATTGGCCTCCAAGATCATGTGACATAACTCCACTGGATTATTTTCTTTAGGGTTATATCATGTAATTGGTTTATGCTGATAAACCAGAAACAATAGACGCTTTGGAAGCCAACATAACTCGTGTTATTGATGTAATAAGGCTTGAATTACTCGAAAAATTGGTCCAAAATTGGTATGGTCGAATGCGGTTCCTCAGAGCTAGTCGTGGTGGACATTATTTTCACAACATAAATGTCATAAAATACTCTTTCAAATAAAAGGAATAATTGGCTCCAATCTTAATTTGAATGTGTTTTATTTCAACTTAAAGTTATATCACTCTAAAAAAATGGAATGGAATAGTTTCTGATAAACAGTTTATGTTAATCACACATGTAAAGCAGGACGATTTTATTTTTAAATGTGTGAAACAAAAACTAGACCATAGTTAATTAATTATACGATTAAACTATACTGAAGTTTCACATATTTTCCACAAGAGAGGATTTTAAAAGGGGTTATTCGTATAGCATCTGAAATCTACGAAATCTGACTTAGCTTGAAATCATTTGCAATGCATTGACTGCTCTGTTTTCTATTCAGCTTGCACGGAGCATGATAGTGAGTATTTGTTATCATAACCTCACCTTAATCAACCCTAGATATCAGCTACTTCAGTAGCAGTGACAAAATTTGATTTTTATGTATAACTTCATACCAGAACAATAATATGAATTGATATTTATTTAACTGTAATTATATTTTATGAATATTTGAGAATATATACTTTGTCAATGAATTATTCAATACTTTCCAACAAAATTTCAGATTGAACTCAGCAACAGACGATAAAGGTAAGATAAAAAAAGATTTTGAATTTAACCTACTGTGAGAAAATATGGTATATTTTTTTTAGAATTCAGTGTAACATGCATAGAATAACCTATTATTCATTTACTGTCAATTCACTAATTTGACCCAAGAAGGGCTACAGAAAAGGCAAGTGACAGATGTTTTACTCTGTAAACGACAGTGATGCTGAATATGACATTTCACGTTGAAGCAATTATTAGTTCCTGTGAAATAATTTCAAAATATACAGGTATGAGTCTTATGTGTTAGTGTTAAATTAACAAGTTAAAAATTGGAACAATCTGAAAATCTTTACAAAATGATTAATATGAAAATTCGTGGTGGAAAATCTTTTCCCATCCAACGACATGGAAGATATATCGATTATGGTGAAGCTCTCCAGGAAGTAGGATGTTATGAGGGAGCTTCTACCTCTTAATTTGGGAGGCGGCATTTCGTTCCGAGCATGCGCACTTGAACTCTTCGGACAGGCGTGGTACGCATCTCTGCCTGTGACGCCAGTGACCCCTGTTCTACGTCGGAACGTCAGTGATTGAATGCTTGTACTCTGCCCTACTTAACCACGGCGAGGACGGATGAGTAAGGTATTGTCTGGTACTAGTCGCACCCCTTTATATGCTACATCGGGAAGCTGCAGCAGATAAAAGTAGAATTCTGCGAGAGAAGCGGGCATGCCACAATGATGGCAATGTATGAATCAGAAAATTGAAGAAGTTAGAAGATTAGTCGAATTGAATAAAGGTTATTACTCAGATATCTAATTATTCCAAATATGAAACTTACTAAACAGACTTTGACAGAAAAATATACAAACTTGAGACTTAAGTGCCACTAATTTTTCCCATTTTTTTGGGAATGGACGCCTAAAGAGGCCGGCCCTTTGAGCGCCATCCATGCATCGATCCATCTTTTGACTTCATCATAATTAAAGAAGTGCTGGTCAACCAGGCCATGTTGCATCGATCGGAATATATGGTAATCAGAAGGAGCTATACGGCGGGTAGGGTGAGACTTCTCATTTGAGCAACAGGCGACGCAACATGTGTCATGCTACAAAATAACTTTATTGTGTCTGTCGGCGTATTGCGACCGTTTTTCTTGCAATGCTCATCTCAAACGCATCAATTGTTGTCGGTAGACCTCCCCTGTGATCTTTTCGTTCGATTGTAGCAGCTCATAATATACCACACCCCGCTGTTCCCACCAAATACACGCCATGAATATTATTCTTGACAGTTGATGAGGTATTCATACGTTGCCTGACGTTTTGGATTATCGTAATGGACCCTGTTATCCAAACCGCACGAACCTAAGATTCTTTGATTAAAGCTGATCACCAACTCTCGAATGAGGAATCATTATCATGAAATTTCTCCAATTGCCACCGGTAGAAATAAGCGTTTTTTATTATAAAATAATAAGAAGAGCTTTTTTTCACATAATAGAAGGAATATTAAAAAATTTGAATATCAAAACAGATTTAATCTGTTAGTCTCCTACAATTCATTTATCAAGTATCAAGTGGTTTAAAGAAAACCATATAATACCTTACAGCTTTTTTTGTGACAAAAGTTGAATATCTTAGATTTTAAAGTTAGTGTTCAAACGAAGATAACGGTCTGTAGGTGAGTTAGTTATATTTGTTGTTTATTGATTTTATTTTTTAAATGTGAAGAAGGTTCGATGAAGGCCTTATCGAAATTGTAATTGTTTTTTGAAGATATAATACATGTTTTGAGAGATTTTTTAAGTAACTTATTTAAATATTTAAATATGTTGAATATTTCAAATAAATTATATTTTCTGAGAAGTCCTTAAAATCATGTTTTGCATTTTGGAAAAGGAATTAGTTTTCATAATTGTAAGATCAGAAACAAAAAACCAATTTTAATGTGAGTCAATACTTGATAGAAGTAAAATTTAAATGACTTTAAATTCAGAATTATATATTCTAACTTCTACATCATATATTGAAACTATATAGAAAAACTATCAAATTGATATCCTTATATATAATCAATATAAAATATTTTTCAATGTCTCGGAAAAAACCTTTTTACATCCCGACGTGAAATGTATTAACAAAAACTATATAAGTATGTATATTAACATACAAATACAAGAAAATCCACTTTTCCAAAATTATCTAAAATTATCAAAATAAAGGATCAAATAAAAATATTTGAACGAGAACTCGAAACATTTGATAGCTATTTCGACCTATATGGCCTCATCAGAAATGTATTGAATTCAGATTCAAATATATAACAAGATCAAAATTCAACTTACTAAAATAAGATAAAACATGGAACGAATAAATTTGAAGTAAGCTTTAAAGTATCCAAAATAAAACAGAAATGATCAACGTATTGTTACGTATAACCTATAACTATTTGTACTTGGAACACAGAAAGACGATAACAAAACTTATTCACCCCAAATAATGTCCCCATGATAAGAAAAATAACCAGAATTTCAAAAATAATAAATAATTGAGGAATATATTGTGGATATAAAGACTCTATATGAAATTATTTCATAATTTAAAAAACCAATTTTAATGTGAGTCAATACTTGATAGAAGTAAAATTTAAATGACTTTAAATTCAGAATTATATATTCTAACTTCTACATTATATATTGAAACTATATACAAAAACTATCAAATTGATATTTGTACAAATAGTTATAGGTTATACGTAACAATACGTTGATCATTCCTGTTTTATTTTGGATACTTCAAAGCTTACTTCAAGTTTATTCGTTCCATGTTTTATCTTATTTTGGTAAGTTGAATTTTGATCTTGTTATATATTTGAATCTGAATTCAATACATTTCTGATGAGGCCATATAGGCCGAAATAGCTATCAAATGTTTCGAGTTCTCGTTCAAATATTTTTATTCGATCCTTTATTTTAATAATTTTAGATAATTTTGAAATAGTGGATTTTCTTGTATTTGTATGTTAATATACATACTTATATGGTTTTCGTTAATACATTTGTATTAATACATTTCAAGTCGGGATGTAAAAAGGTTTTTTCCGAGACATTGAAAAATATTTTATATTGATTATATATAAGGATATCAATTTGATAAATTTTGTATATAGTTTCAATATATTAGGAGTTCAAATAAGTTTCCGCCGTTTTATCGTAGATGGCGCGGCACGGAGTTTCGGTTAGCTTTCGCAGATGATAACCGGCTTGAAAAACAGTTTGGATATTCAAGAACAACATAACCTATTAATATCATTGATTTTATATTGGTAAAATATAATTTTTATAAGTTGAAAATGTCAAAATTTGAGCCAAGTAAGCGTCATTTGCGGGAAATATTAGTTTACTTCTTTAATTTAAAGAAATCTGCTGCTGAGGCGCATCAATTGCTCGTAGAAGCATATGGTGAGGGTGCTTTGAGTGAGAGAACGTGTCGAGAGTGGCTTCAAAAGTTTCAAACCGGTGATTTCGGCGTAGAAGACAGAGATCGCAGTGGAAGGTCAAAAATTTACGATGATGCAGAATTGGAGGAATTATCGGAGGAAGATTCATCTCAAACACAAAAAGAACTTGCTCTAACATTAGAAGTCACTCAGCAAACAGTCTCACATCGTTTAAAATCATTCTTCTATAATAAATATTTGATTTGTGTTAAAAAACGGCGGAAACTTATTTGTACTCCTAATATAATGTAGAAGAAAATATATAATTCTGAATTTAAAGTCATCAGAAACAAAATTTTGTCTCATTCAAATATTTATTTTTCAATTTTAATTAACAATTTATATTTGTTGGATTATTTATTCCATCTGATATTTCATATTGAGTTTTGATTTCATACGACTCTTAAATATAAGCTGTGCTTATAAGACATTAATTTAATTGAAAAAATATTATGAATAATTTTTTTTTCTTATTAAAATTGTAAGGGACAAACAGATTTAATCTGTTCTGATATTCAAAGTTTCTTCATTATCACCAAATAATTTACGCATACTGAATTTTATATGTATGTAGGGTTGTTTATCAATCGATTAGGGGTTTGATTGATTGTTTAACGCCTATTAGTCCTTCCTTATTTTCGTCTCTATCAAGTAAAATACCTGACAAACTTCATACAGGTATTTGCAGAATTAGCCAAACGTTTCAACTCCAAAATACATCGATATTACGAGTACTGAACTTTCAGAACTTTATTGTCGGAAGTTCCGTCTTTAACTTCTAAGAGTAAACCCGCTTATTATGGACTACCGTCGCTTTTGACTCTCAGCTGACTGACTCCATTGACCCTCTGGATTGAAGTGACTGCCGTTTCTCACCCTATTCTCCGGAATCCACAATTTCCCCCCTTTCTGTTTTAAGGTGGTCAGGAATCTACTCTCAAATATTCTAAATCGTCAAAAACACTGTTTGAATCATGCTTGGATCAATTAGTATTCTTTGAGTAAAGTGCTCAGGTATCATATCATTCAATTTTCATAATATAAAATTAGAAATTAGATTTATTCATGCGAGGAATACAATTCCTACATGTATTTGCCAAATTTCGAAGAAATAATCAGAAATTTAGATTTCTCTTATATTATGACCTCTAGAAACATGCCCTGAAATATATCATGGTATAATCCCTACAGGGAAGCCTGTTACATTGAATGATGGATGCGTGATTCATACGCCCACCCATTCCTTCCCTAATATCTAATTTCTTAAATCCTCAAATCCGCCTGTTCGATACGGATCTTACCATCGGTAATTCTGAAACTTCCATATTAAATATTACACTCAATTCCGGTTCAGATAATTACAATTACTGCCCTAATAATTGAATCATCCTGCTATTCATTCATCCGAAATAATGCCCAGGAATAATTGCATTCTCCTAACACGGGCCAATACAGATCACTGATCAGTTTCCAGATTTGGAATTAGTTAATCAATAAACCTCATTAAATCCCAAACAATTGTTCCTGGAGGATATTACATCGGAATATGTGTTATAATGGCGAAAACTAGGTGATGTAAACTGCAGGAGCATATTTTTATACCGTGAGTTAGGGGTGATGTCTGTGTTCGTTTGAACATGGAATCGAAGAGGGACCTTCAATAGTTAAGAATTTGAACTAATTAGATCACTTTTCCACACAGGACCTCATCTAACTGAGAACGCAACATCTCAAATAATTTTTGGGGTTACATAGCTCCGTACAGTCATTCATTATTTTTACATTATTTTGTTGTATATCTCAAATATTTGGATATTCAAAGCTCCATACAGTCATTCATTATTTTTTACATTATTTTTGTTGTGAACGAATTTGAAAATTTCAATAATCAAGTTTCTTTTCTTTTGAATCTACATGTAAAATTTTCTTAAGATTTTCTTTTGTCGAAAGGAATTACTGTTTTCTAAAGAATGAGTGGCAAAAGTTGAATTTTTGTTTACTTTTCATTGAATTCATTTATGTTCGTTGAAAAAGGTTTTAAATAGATGCTACTTTTTAAATATCTCAAATATTTTCGATTTATATAGCTCCGTACAGTCATTCATTATTTAAATCGAAAATATTTGAGATATTTAAAAAGTAGCATCTGTTTAAAACCTTTTTCAACGAACATAAAATGAATTCAATGAAAAGTAAACAAAAATTCAACTTTTGCCACTCATTCTTTAGAAAACAGTAATTCCTTTCGACAAAAGAAAATCTTAAGAAAATTTTACATGTTGATTCAAAAGAAAGGAAACTTGATTATTGAAATTCTCAAATTAGTTCACAATAAAAATAATGTACAAAATAATGAATGAATGTAGGGAGCTATGTAAATCCAAATATTTGAGATATACAACAAAATAATGTAAAAATGATGAATGACTGTACGGAGCTATGTAACCCCAAAAATTATTTGAGATATTTAAATGAGTACCATCGGTTTAACAACCTTCTTTGTCGATTGCCGACATTCCGATATCTGTTAGAAGGCCCGGTTTTCATCACGTTTCGCTTGTAAACCTCCGTACCACTATTAGGTGTTACCTAGAATCTATTGAAATATTCTCCTTATATGTATCACTTTTGTTTAAATACCTCTGTACCACTGTTAGGTCTTCAGTTGTCTGATGATGGGATGGTTCATTTCCCGAAACTCGAGTCACAAGAAAATGTGTAATATATATTTTTATTGGTAGTAAAACATAGTAATTTTTACAATTTGTTTTAATTATGATCAACTATCAAATAGTAACGGCTGAAACATTTCAGTATCCAAAATTAGCTGGTTAAAACTAACCTAATTGAAACAATCAACCATAAAATGGAAAAAGGCTTTTTACTTGATAGAAGAAATATAACAAAATTTCAATATCAAAACAAATTAAATATGTTAGTCTTCTACAATTTTAATTTCAAACAAATTTTATTCAAAAAACTTTTAGAATTAAATTAATGTCTAAAATTAGCACCGGTTAGTTTTGATTATATACGTCTATTAAACGAAAGCGGTGCATATTTTAGACATTAATTTAATTCTAAAAGTTTTCTGAATAAAATTTTTTTGAAATTAAAATTGAGGAAGACTAACATATTTATTTATTTATTTATTTATTTATATTTACGTGTCTCGACAACTATGGCCATTGACACGAGGTTACAATGAGAGTAAACAATATAACGTCAATAGATATTTAGATGCTAGAGAACAGTTCATAATCTCTTAGAAATCGTAAGATTGCTTTGATCTGGGTGACTGAGCTTAGTACATCATCCGGCCGTTCTTTGATACCATATCGTCTACGTACATCTGCATAGTATGGGCATATAGATGTCAGGTGCTTAACAGTAAGGCGTACATCAGGGCAGTGTTCACATATAGGAGGGTCTCCTGAGGACATAAGAAAACCATGTGTCAGCTTTGTGTGTCCTAGTCTAAGTCTTCTCGCCACTATTTTGTCTAGTCTCCCCATATTTAATTTTATGGGGTTTTGCACCAATGGTTGGAAAGCGTGCAGTTTTTGACCAGTTGCGTCCCATTGAGTCTGCCAGGCTTGAAGAGATTCCAACTTGATTTTGTTCTTCAGGTCGGTGTGGAGCTGGATATCCATGGCAGGGGTGTCTGAGGTTCGTGCTGAATTAGCCGTTGCGTCTGCTTGTTCGTTTCCAAGTATGCCCACATGGGACGGAATCCAGACAATAGTGATTGAGACGTTTTTGTCCTCCATGATTTTATGACACTCTTCTTGAATTTTTTGTACCAAAGGGTTATTGGAGAATATATTAGAAATTGACTGTATTGACGATAGCGAGTCTGTGAAAATTCCTACTTTGCTGCCAGGTATCATGGGCGTGGAAAGTGATTTATAGATTGCGTAGAGCTCGCCTGTGTGTATACTGCATATGGATGATGTCTTAAATGTTTTTGGGGCTCCAAGGTTGTCCACAACTGCACTGGTTACACTATTATCGTCTCTAGAGGCATCGGTATATATTTCTTGGTCGAATTCTTCATCATTGATCAGTTCATGGAATGAGTTTTTCAGCATGATTTTTGGTGTTGAATGCTTATCATATTTCTGCAAGGTGGTGTTAATAATCATTTGACGTCTGGTCCATGGGGCTTGTTTTGAAAAGGTCATAGGAACAGTCTTTGAAAGGTCAATAGATCCGATATTCTGAAGGGCAAGTTGTGGAATCGATAATGGAGGTTTCGGGTACATTCTATCAGGGTTCTTCATGAGGGGTGAGACTGGATGATTAGGGGAAACATAGACTTTTGCTGAGTATGATAGAAGGATCTGTCGTCGTCGAATCTTGAGGGGAATTTCTTGGGCCTCTACGTGGAGACTATCGGATGGACTGGAACGAAACGCGCCAAGGGCAATGCGTATTGCTGTGTTGGGTACTGTATTGAGCATTTTGAGGTTGCTTTTGCTAGATGTTGAGTAGAGAATACATCCGTAGTCGAGTTTTGGGCGGATAAGGGATCTGTAAATTTTCAGCAAAACTTCTTCGTCACATCCCCACTGGTAGTGTGATAATGTTCGAAGGATGTTCATTGTGTGGAGGCAACTTCCTTTGACACTCTTAATATGTTGCGTCCATGTGAGGCGTTGGTCAAAAATCATTCCTAGAAACTTGAAACTATCGACTTGTGGTAAAGGTGATCCATTTATTGTTAACAGGGGCTGAATCTTGGGGTATCTTCTCGTAAGTCGAATGAGCTTTAATTTTGATGCAGAAAATTGGAATCCTATTCCTTTTGCCCACCCCAAGATATTGTTGAGTCCGTTCTGCATGATTTCGCACGTAGTATCGGTATTTTTGCCAGCACAATAGAGCAAGATGTCGTCCGCATACAAGGCCATCTTAAGTGGAGCTTCGATGCATGAAGAAATGTCGTTGATAGCTAGGAGAAATAAAGTTGTGCTCAACACGGAACCCTGGCATATACCATTTCGGGGAAAAAAAGAATCTGACTCTTCGCTGTTTGCAGCCACCCTAAAGCTTCTACCTGTAAGAAAATTCCTCAGGAAATGGTAGATATTTCCATTTAAATTCATGTTCTTCAGCTTGGTCATAATAGTTTCTCGGCTTGTTGTATCAAAAGCGCTTTCGATATCTAGCATGACAGCTATCAAGTCCTGCCCATGGGCAAAGGCATAAGCAATTTCGGTATGGAATAAGATGAGATTATCGGTTGTACAACGGTTTTGTCTGAAGGCGGATTGTGCAGGACTTAACAACTTGTTCACTTCGAGGTACCACATCAATCTTCTATTGACCATCTTCTCAAGGAGCCTACAGAGAGTGCAGGTCAAGGAAATAGGCCTGAAGGAGCTTGGCGAAGAGGAGGCACAGCCGGTTTTCTTGATAGGAATTATGTGAGATTGTCGCCATAATGTGGGAAATTGGTTGGTGGTCCATATTCGATTATATATTTCCAATACCTTTGCCAATGAATCCGGATGAAGTTGCTTCAGGAATATCATCGGTATATTATCGGGCCCAGCTGCTGAATTTCTCATTGATGAAAGCGCCAAGTTCATTTCCTGTATTGAGAAGGGCTGGTTTATGGGTGAATGAGAAGCGGAATCATTCGTTTGGTCAGAGGTGGGGTGAGATGTGTGATTTAGAGACTTCCTGTAGTAGTGTTCACCCAATATATTTGCAATTCCTTGGCTATTAGTTATCACTCGATTGTTTTCGTCTAGGATGGCAGGGATTTTCTGAGAGGTATTTCGTCCTTTTATTTGCCGTATCTTGGTCCATACTTGTGCGGGTGGAGTGTTTGGTGTAATAGTGGAAACAAATTCCCTCCATGAATTTCGTTTGCTCTCTTTCAGTACTCTTCTAGCGAAGGCCTTGCGTTTTTTGAATTCCACTAGATCTGCTAAGTTGCGGGTTCGTCGGTATCTGTTCAGGGCGGTTTTGCATTCTTTTACTGCATTTTTACAAGATTCGTTCCACCACGGAACTACCTTCTTTGCTGGATTGATTATAATCTTTCCGATGTTTTTGTCTGCGGATGAGAGAATAGAATCGTTGAGTTGCTTTATGGCAATGTTAATGTCATTTGAGAATATCGTTGTTATTAATCGCATGTTAACATCTTCTCTAAAATCTTCCCAATTAGCGTTGGATATTCGCCATTCTAAGAGATTGTCCGCAGGTTGAGATTTGCTGTCTGAAATTATTATTGGGAAGTGGTCACTGTCGTAGAGACTATCAAGTGTAGACCAATTAAAAAGATAAGCAGTGCCTGGATCACATAGGCTTAGATCTATTGAGGAGAAGGTGCCGGTCGAAATGTTGAAATGGGTGTGTTCTCCAGTATTGAGGATGTTAAGGTCGAGATCATTAATCACTTTCTCCACGATCTTTCCTTTTCCAAATGTGGTGTTTGAGCCCCATAGTGTATTGTGCGAATTGAAATCTCCTACTAGAATGTAAGGGGTGGGTAATTGGTGTACAAGATTGGTTAGCTCAGCATAGTTGAGATTATGGTCTGGGGGTATGTAGATACTGCAGATTGTGAGTTTTTGCGGGCACCAAACACAAACAGCCACTGCCTCAAGAGAGGTGTTCAGGTTAAGTTCTGTATGGTACAGGTCTGAGTAGATGAAAATGGAGGCCCCTCCACTAGCTCTGGCAGCAGTATTCCTCATAAAGTGGTAACCAGCGTAGTTCTTCAACTTCGGGTCGTGACTTGGCTTGACTAACATATTTAATTAAAACAAATTGTAGAAATTACTATGTTTTACTACCAATAAAAATATATTTTACACATTTTCTTGTGACTCGAGTTTCGGGAAATGAACTATCCCATCATCAGACAACTTATGATCAACTTCCAAATAGTAACGGCTGAAACAATTCAGTATTTAACATATTTAATTTGTTTTGATATTCAAACAATCAACCATGTTGGTTCTTTATCTTCTATCAGCTTTCTATATTTCTATATTTCCTATAGTTTCGTTTGTAATTTATTTTACGAATTCTATATATTTACTAAAATATAAACTTAGTTTTTCTAAGACTTTTTTTCGCCGGTTAGTTTTTAAATATGTCCAACTTCTTGAACATTCACATCTCCTGCCTTTTTTCCCCCGAAATATTTAATTGTTTTGAAAACTGGATGGTTCTATGTCATAATCACAAACTAGGTAATTAGCAAATTATGATATAAAAACGACTCATTGAAAATGTAAAATATTTGATGGAATTCATCTGAAATATTGTTGTGACACCATTATATCATTTGTGGGTCATATATGTCTATTTTTTTGTTGTTTCTATTTTATTTTATATATGTCTATATTTTCTTGTGATGTTATTTCTTTATTCTCAGTAAAAACATGTACTTATATATTTGTTCTGATATGAAGTTGTAGAATTTAAAAAAATGTTCACCATTAAATAGAACTGAATTAAGATTAACAAATAGATTAAATAATTAGGTGCATATCGCCTAACTCCAATATTATTATAAATGACTTGATTCTCATCAAGCATGATTTCCCGAAAATTTTTCTTATTGTTCATCATGAAATTTACTATTTTCTTATTTCATGAAAAATGGCATAAATTCATCATCCGCTTTCTCATATCATTTTAAAACGAAAAGGTATATCAGTTTTTCTCTAAATATTTTATGATAATTAAGTAATTACCAGTCATGTCTTCAGGAAAAACTGATATTTTCTATCATAAGCTCCTTGAGTTATAAAGTAAACAGAACTAACCAAAACTTAAAACAAAGATTTGGTTTTTTGGCGAAACTCACTCATTTTGATCAAAATGGTCTACTAGAGTCTATTATGTAATTCGCATGCTCAGTATGCATTTCTAACGAACAAGATGTAATCAAACCTACTAGATAGCCTCCACGCTATCCTTTCATTTCCAAGTGCAATTTGTCCGTCACCTAATGAAAAAAAATCAACATTTTTAACTCTTTAAAATGTGATTCAACCCCATAAAGCTTATCACGATTCAGAGTCGCTTTTATTGTGGCTGCGAAAAAGCAATTTGGAAGCACCACAAAACTTAGTACAGTCTCTTTGAAAGGGCAATCTTTGTTGTGCCACTTTTTCATTATACTTCTGAGTATCAAGCCAATGCAATTAATCAACATACACTGCAACATTGACATATCCTATTAATGCAAATTCCATTTGGTGGTGCCTGTAAGTCTTCGACTTCTCAGGTTCCTCGTTGTTTTACTAAAATGGACTAAGTCAGTAACAGGCAGTGAACAGAATCTTTGGAGGCCAAATTATTAGATCAAAATGTAAAAGAACTTGAGCTTAAGGGATTTAATTACAATGAAGATGTTTATGTGCATTCTGCAATCATTCTTTCAGTTTTATATTTCCATTATTCTCAATAAAGATTGTAGTTGATCTTTCATGAATTCATAGGCAGATGATGGCATCTTCTGTTATTACATTTTTGCCATCCAAGCATATTTCAAGGCGAAATAAAACCTACCCAGGGACTATGGTTGCATGCTGAATTCAATGATCAAGGCAGAAAAATAGAATATCTATTCTCTAACATCATTTGAAATGAGCCATAATAAAAAATCTAATCCCTTTTCGTAGGAGCAGTCTTTCTGCTGTTAGGGAAAGCCCAACTATAAAGAAAAGTTCAGGAAAAAGGAGTAAATTGACAGAGGAATACTCTGGTGGAACTTTTAGATTTGAAGAACTCAAAAAACTAACTTCTCATCTTCAGAACCGAGAAATCTTACCTTGGGCACATGCTAAATCTATTCCTGGACTCCTCTTGAACTAGCCATAAACATCTCCTCATTTTTGCACCATCAGGAAATTGCATCATAAAATAACGGATAATGGCAGACGCTTCATAAAGCCATCTCAGCTATTGGATTACATTCGAACTCTGGAACTAGGTAGCCAGCTATAGCTTGAAATATGCTCCATCAGCTCAAGAAAGAACATTAAGGCGCGTGTAGCACTCCTGGACTTAACCGATGAAGCATTTAGAACAGAACTTAATGTTCTTTATTTGATAATAAGTTCTGCGCAAATGCAACAATCATACTATCAGTCATAATGCAATTACTTGGCTTTTAAATATCCGAATGCCGTGAAAGGACTGTTCCTTTCTAACTCAGCCAGCCATTAGTAGCTGGCACCACCTTGAAAAGTTCTGTTTATTTTAGACCTCACCTTGTAGTCACAATCCCAACCAAAATGTTCAATACTTTAACATTTCTCTCTGTTTCTTCACAGGGCGGCTCGATGCCAAACACGAGCAGCAGCGTCCCGTTCCTGCTGAGCAGCAGCATGCAGAGCATCCGCTCGCGGCGACCGTCTGCGGTGCTCGGCGGCTCGCAAGGCTCTCAGGGTCTACTGCAGCAATTAGGCTCGGGCATGGTAAGACTCACCTCTTCGTACCAACCGGCCAACGGCAGAACGTTCTCTAGTAGCTCGGTTAGGAAATGCCCCTCTCTGAATATTACATTTAGCTGAACGTACGTACGTATCGCATTGCACACCTCGTTTTACATTGATCACATCATCAACCTCAGGCTGAGCTCACGAGTAACGTTAGAATGGGTGGGTGACCCCGGATTTGCTACTTTTTTATCGATGTTCTGATCGTTGGTGTACGTTTATGTGAATTCGTCAGCGATTGTGCACTTATATCGACTGGTATTCCCCAACCTGACTCGCTTGGTAATATTTTATAATTTACAACATTATTGCTCATTTTTAACCTATTGAAGGTATTTGCAAGACTGAGGGACATTCGACAATATTCATTCTTCTACATGAAAACTATGGTCAAACGTACATAAATGGTAGACGGATGACTGATTCCATGAAGACACTAAGCTGGTTCATGTGAACATGTGAACATTTCGTTTATTTACTTCAGTGACCAAATTGGCTACTTTCCATACTCTCACAAAAGAAACACTCATTATCAGATTACCTGAAATTGGTTTCTTTCACTTATACTGAAGTAAATAGAAACTATTCCTTAAGCTTACTGATGTTTTCATGGGTTCTGAAAATTCTGTTATGCCTTCATTGAATTGTCTATTCATCCATAATCTTTTTCTTTACATCTTGCCAAGTGCAAACATTGAAGCCATAAAGGAAGGGCTTGATTTTAAATCCATTGATAGTCCAACGCAACGAAAATATACTACCTTCTCTACAATACTGTATCCCAAACCCAAAACGTTTATATCAAGCATTGAAGTTGCAACCCAAAAATACTGCTAGAACATGGAGTCCAACATGCTTTCAAAGCAAATACTATAAGATGACACACTGATACTTCAGCGAGAGCTGGAGTGTTTGTACCAAGAAAAAAACATCTTTTAGGAAGACCAATGAGAAGACTTGATTACACTCAATGAAGTAAGCAAGATTGATAGTTTGTTCTTGGTCTTAATTCACGAATACAAGAGAATTGGGAGAAATGTGTAGACCATTTGCCATAAAGGCCTCCATTGTACCCAGGACCAAAAGCTTCCTCCAGCTTAACAAACATTCAGGAAGGAAAGGAAAACTGACTTTACGGGCTAGAAAGTTTGAGTAGTTTCCACAGAAAATACTGCAAAGGGTGCTTGTGTCATGAAAATATAAAGGATGGAAACATTTTTTTCTTGATGCTATCTCAGCTTTTGAAGTTCATTAAAACTCTGCATGAGGAGCTTGAGCTGGAAGTGTATCTCAGTTAGCTCGAGAAAGGCTTGTGTTACTGTGAATTTTTTTGGTAAGTTTCTTCCCAAATTTTGACAATCTCTACTTTGTTTACCTGAGTTTATCAAGTCATTGTTACTTATCAATGACGAGCTACCGAGATTTGCAACATGAAAAGCTATTAAGTAAGGTACACAGTTTCGGCCAGCTCGTTGATATTTATGGATGTCATATTATTGTTAACTGTTTGATGTTTCTTGGAATATTTCATTTGGTCGAAAAAAATCTAAAGTGAAAAAATCGTTCGTTTGACTGCAAAAGATCCTACTTGACTTTACCGCCACATCTGATATTGATTAGTTAAAACTAGATGTATCGATAAGGGGACTTCAAATATCTTTCAAATTCAACTCAAAAATCACTTTTTGTTAGAGAAATGTCATCATAATATAATTTGCAAAAGAAAAAACAAAATCTTCACTCTTTATTACTCTTTAAAATTTTTCTATCAGAGAAATGAAGAATGGCTTTGAAGAAATTTATCCATTCGGTAATAAATAATAGAAAAATAATTACGTTAGTCTAACCTATCTAGAAAATATCAATAAAAAATTGAAAACACCACTATCAAAAGAAAATATTGAAGTCGCCTTCAAAACTAACAACAATATCATCAAAAATAAAGAAACAAAAATGGATGAATTGCAATTATTAGTATTGAATTGTATCAGTCCTTACTTGGTGAAAATCCATATTAAATAATTTGAAATAAGGTTATTCTGATTTTCACAAATTTTCATTGTTAAACTCACAACAATTGTTTCGCTATCACAGTAGCATCATTCAGGCAAGATCACATTTTAAATAACTATATATATAGTTATTCAAAATGTGATCTTGCCTGATGATGCTACTGTGATAGCGAAACAATTGTTGTGAGTTTAACAATAAAAATTTTTGAAAATCAGAATAACCTTATTTCAAATTAAAAATTAAAAAATTATGCAATTATTAGGTATAAATTACCTATAATTTTGATATTTTTCATGTTGAAAACAGAGGTTTGAAACTGAATTTATGGAAAATATACCAAATATTTATGTACAAAGATAAGAACATTCTCCTAATCGACCAGAACGACCTCCATTACTACTTTAATTTTTTTAAGAGATTTGTTTGAAACGTGATTCTGAGTGGAGAACCTTTCTGTTATAATCCACTGAAAAATAACACTTTTTTCAAAAAGTATAAATTAAAAAGAAACTGTATACTTTGTACTCTGACGACATCCTTCAAGGTCGACGAAACGTACGTTAGTACCATTAAAATGAAGTCAAAAAAGAAACATATGTTTCATCAATAAAAGGTGGGTCATCTGAAATTTGCATTTTTGATCCGATATAAATGAAAATCTCATGAATATTTCAATTGGTTATGAGGGAATTAGAAAAGTGGAACCTTGACATTTACTTATGAGAAGCCTTCAATTTTTCAGTACATTGTCGATTTTTTGCGTCTCAATCTGATGATTAGCATCTTCGAATTCGTTTTTCAAGGCTTCAATCCATTCTGGATGATTAGCGTAACGCTTTTCCTTAACGCATCCCCTCAAAAAATAGTCCTGTTAGGTGAAAATGAGCTATACCGCTAAATTGATTCTTCTGGTAAAATGCTCATCTTCGGCCGTGCGATCATTAATCCATTGAGCGGAGTGGAAACGCATCGAAAGCTTCACTTCTTGCTATAGTTAAACTTTGTAAGCCCTCATATCGAGGTCTTTATGCAAAATTCTTCTCAGAGAAGAGCGAGAAATGTTGATGACGAGTTGATGTGGATAGATGTTAAGCCACATTCTGGCCAAGAGCAGCAATGTTTTCAGGTGTGCTCACCGAATGAGAACGTTAACTGGTTTTTCTACCAAATAACGATCCAGTTTTCACGAACGAATGGATCCACAAATTGTCGTGAATTTCTAATCGTTTGGATAGAAGACTTACCACTTTGGAAATAAGTTTTTAATACTTCACAGTTTGATTCAAGCGTGAATGGGTCCATTTTGTTAATGTCCATCATTAAACAAACTTTTTGTCTAAACACTAATGATAGAAGTATTGCCAGACTTGAAATAACCACTACTTCAAAATGCAACTCTAGATGATCCATCCACCAAGTGGCTTATCGGCAATTGAAAATTATTATATAATAACATTTTTTTTGACCAAACTACAGAAATGAGACATTTCTTCGAAATAGTAAGTAAATACTTCCAAAAATAATTGAACAATATTTCTGAGTCAGTCATCATGCCTGTTTATATTCTTAGATTCTTTAGATCGCACCAATTCTGAATCATAAGTCAGGATGGGGAATCCATTTATGGTGAGCCTGCCTTATTACACTTTTTTCTATCTCCTGCTTATCCCACACCACTTTTCACTATTATTCATGGTTTCATCACATCACTATCACCACCTCTTAATACCATACCATGCTCATTCATTTGGCGGGGGCTATTGAAGATCAAAGAGTTTGTAAGGATTACCTATTTCCTTCTTATAATATTTTATATTTCGGTTTAAGTATACTGCGAGTGACGCTTTAGCATGAGCCTGTTCCATTAATTCCTGATGAATTTTTCTGACATTTCAGGAGATTCAAGTGATTGTTTTATTTTCAGCTTCAAATCTTTTTTTAGAGTTGGCCAACTTAAGAAAAAATAATGAACCCCATTCTACGCTTTGTTTATTGGTAAGTCTGATAAGTATTAACGAAGTTAAAATGATCGAGAACGATTATTTATTTATTTATGGCGAGCGGGCGTCTGTCCACCCTACCACTGCGTCCGCACGGCATTTTGTGGTCCACCCCTAATTTATATCTCCCCGACGAGATCCAGTTTTTGGATAAAACAGATAATCTTGTTCAGGGGTAATTTTTTCACGTCGCAGTGGGCTATAAAAGCCTGACCAAAGACCTCGAATCTGATGCGACTCACCGCTGGGTACTCTGAGATGATGTGCATGGCTGTTTCGGTATCCTCAAGGCACAGCCTGCATTCATCGTCTTCAGCCAGACCGATTTTATGCAAATGCGCTTTCAGTCTGCAGTGACCTGTTATAATTCCGACAAGTGTTCTTAGTTTAGTCCAATCTAGACCTAGCGCTAGGTCCCCCATCTTTTTGTTCGAAGCTGTTCCAAGGAACGCCTTCGAATGTTTCAGGCCAGAATGGCTCACCAGAAAGACTCTAGCCTTGAGTTCATTCTGCCTGTTATCGCTTGCTTAGCCACGTCATAAGGTATTCCCAGGAATGGTTCCGCTCCTACCAGAGGCAGCGCAGCTCTAGCAAACGCCAGCCGATCTGCCTTCTCGTTACCCAAATAGTTTGAGTGGCACGGTATCCAAACCAGAGTGACTCTGTTATACATACCGAGCCTGTTTAAAGCCGTGTGGCAACTCCAGACCGTTCTCGAGGTACTAGAGCTGGATTCCATAACTTTTAATACTGACTTTGTCGTGGTAAATTTGCCGTTTTATCAGCAGTTCTGCCGCGGTCTCAATGACAAATATTTCTGCCTGGAATATGGTTGCGTTTTGACCGAGACTCAATGAGATGTTGATTCTCGGTTTGCTCCCATAGACTCCCGCTCCCGTTCCGTTCGTCGTTCGCGAGCCGTCTGTGAACAAGCCATGGTCGGTCCTCAATAGAACCTCAGCATGCTGGGTCCATTCGTCCTGGCTGGGGACGATTACATTGAAATTCTGTTGTTGGCTCGTGACTTTTGACATTAGATCTGAGGGCATCGATAGAGTGCTGTTCGTTAAAAGCTCGTCCAGCAGTCCTAAGCCTCCCATCATTGCCTCTGGCCTGTCGATCGCCAGTTGCTATAGTTTGTATGTGATCCGTTCCGCCTCCCTCTGCACGAGTAGGTACAGAGGTGGTAGATTTAGTAGAACCTCCATGGCTGCCTTGGGTGTGGTGCGAAACGCACCTGTAATTGCAAGGCAAGCCTGTCTCTGTGAGCTTATGTTGGCCAATTGTTTGTTGGTCTTTCTTCTACCACGCTACAGCGCCATACATAATCCGTGGTCTTATTACCATAGCCAGTACATCTTCCTGGGCTTTAGGCCAGAAGTCCAGAAACCCATTCTGGCTTTCTGACACACTTTATCTAGTTGTGCATTCCAACTGAGAGCACGATCCAATTTTTTTCTGAAAAGAATGCTTTTGGTTTTTTCTATTTAATTTATTAATATTTTATTAATTCTCCAGAACCTCTACACATTTATATCTAAATAAATCCCATGAAAAAATTCAGAATTAAATTTTAAAACATGCCCTAAATACACTGTATCACTTTATAGACATATATATTATCATCACATATGGTGGAAATTAACTAATAAGTCAAAATAAATATGAAATAATGACCAAATTAGTTAGACATCACCTTATACATACTACTCAGTCAAGAAAGTACCGGGAATTTACAATTAAAACAACATTTTTACATTTAATCGTCAAAATTTATTGGGTCACCTTCAAAATAGGCTCCATTTGCTCCAATACATCTATGCCAACGGCACTTCCAATTATCGACACATTTTTTAGAGGCGCTTTCCGGGATGGACTTTAGCTCTCGCGCCGAATTTTGTTTTATGGCTTCAATCGACTCAAAACGGGTGCCACGAAGGGGCAATTTTAGTTTTGGGAAGAGGAAAAAGTCGCAGGGAGCCAAATTCGGCGAATACGTTGGTTGCTGAAGCACGTTTGTTGAGTTTTTGGCGAGAAAGTCAGTCACAATCGTAGCTCGGTGAGAAGGCGCGTTATCGTCCCATAGTAATCACCCATAGTAAAAATCGGCACGCACTCTGACATCGACCGACTTAATCAGCTGTTGCAAACACACTAGTTGACAGATCCCGCTCAAGCTTGGCATAGTAATTAAGGACAGTGGTACCAACCTAGGAAAAAAAAATTTTACCTGCCTCATTGCCCCGCCAGATTTAAATCGATAATTCCCGGTACTTTCTTGACAGAATGTATATGTTTCGTTTGGATGTTAAAGAACCACAAGTTCCATTACCAAAAAATGTTCAATATATGATTCAAAAAGGGTCTTTTTTTATTTCCTTTTTCAAAGGATATATAGCATTCTCCAGAGAAAGAACCTGATAAATTCGGACCCAAAATTTTTTTGCAGTAAGGAGTTATTTGAATAAACAAATTAATCATTTGAAAATATATAAAAATACTCTTTTATCACTAGACATTTCTGCAACAACTAACCAATTTTGAGGTAATCATAGCCTATACGAAAATTAGGTTATATCACAGAAATATACAATAAAAGAAGACTTGACTCTGCATTAGATAACCGCGTGCATGTGATGTAATGTAAATAACTATCTCAATTATTAATATATAAATTGGTTCTTTCTCTGGAGAATGTGCTATGTATTCTTTAAAAAAGGAAAATAAAAAAAGGCCTTTTTGAATTATATGTGAACATTTTTTGGTGAAGGAACTTGTGATTCTTTAATATCCAATCGAAACATATATATGTATAAGGTGATGTCTAAATAATTTGTTCATTATTTTATATTTATTTGATTGATTCGGTCTTTACTTGGTGGAAACTCAATTTAATTAAAAAATGTATATGAGACAGTAATTTATTTCCACGAAAATGTTTTGTGGAAATAAATTACTGTCTCATATACATTTTGTCAATTATTTTATATTTCTCTTGATTCTTTATCAGTTAATTTCCACCACATGTTATGATAATATTTATGTCTATAAAGTGATATTTAGGACATGTTTTAAAATTTAATTCTAAATGTTCGATTAAAATCTGTGGAGGTTCTGGAGAATTGATTCAAACTATAATATTATTCTGTAATATTTAAAATATTGAAAAAATCCTCTTCCGAGTAATGAACACTTTCAATTTATTCATTTTGTGTGAATTATTCAATGAAAACAATGGAAGTTTTTACCGTTCCTGGGTGGATTTCTGTAAACCAAGTAGATGATTTTTGTTCAAAGTGTCCCTCCTATTTCTTTGATCAATATTTAATTATCGGTTGATGATATCGAATTTCAATTCATCGAAATAATCTTTTCGGTAAAAATCAATGACGATGAATATTTATGACCATTCTATAGAAAAAACAGAACGGAATTTTTTTGAAGGTATCAGGTTATTTTTCAAACGAATATTCCTCGGACAAAAATTCCCTTCAACTGGAAGGGAACTGCTTTAAAGCATTCATAACAAATGTCGGCGGTAAACAAGAACATGAAAGAAGCAGCAGATGAAAGGCTGGAAGTAATTTTGCTCCTCATTAACTCATCACAGATTCCACCGTGGATTCACACAATTAGCAACTTATCGTTTTCATTTCCAGTTCATGTAGAAATGAAAATCGAAAAAGGAGGTTTCCTTTGAATTAAAATGGTACGTTTGTTGAATTCCCTTCAACCTGCGGATGGAACAGTTAATGGAAAACAATAGCTAACGATAAATAAAATTAAATGTTAACTATATTTTATTCACTCGAAATAAATAAATTAGCTTTTAAGACAATTAATAACCTTAGTACCTACATAAAAAACAATAAAGATCGAACAAATAGAGAAAATAACTCCGGAGTCTACAAGTTGACTTGCAAAGATTGCCCTTTAGTATACATTGGCCGGACTGGTAGATCATTCAAGAAACGGGTCCAAGAACATCAAAGGGGTTATATATCCAATTCTGTACATTCGACATATGCTAATCATCTTAAGGAATTCAGGCATAATTTCAGCAATAATTATGAAATTATCAACGTTGAAAGCAAAAGTTCTAGATCAACACTTTTAGAATTTCTTGAAATCAACAGGTATAATGCCCGTAAAATCCTTTTGAACGAACAAACAGATGTTGATAAGTCTCCATTACTGAATATCTTTCCTTAATGGCATTTTTAGCGGCAAACTCCAATAAACACTCAGAGTTTTTATGACTTGTGTTTCCATTATTTGGTCACGTACCTAAAAATGTATTTAAACTTGGTTACACTGAATACCATCGACAGTACAATGTAATACCTGAAGAAGCCACATCGTGGTGAAACAATTGTTGTAGTAGTACAAACATTTTTGTGGTAATAAATTACTGTCTTATACACATTTTTTTAATTAAAATGAGTTTCCACAAAGTAAAGACCGAATCAATCAAATATAATGTGAAATGTTCTTTTTTTGTCAAATAGTTCACAAAAACTGAACTAAAATATCCCGTGAAAACACATATGAACAATACACGAAGCTAATGTTTTGCCTTTACTCGTTCTATCCTTCACAAAATCTCTCTCGCTTATGTTGGTCGCATAGAACTCCATGCTAAAGTCACAGACAGCCAATCCGTTTGTTAGAATGTCTATGCTCCAATATCACTGAGTGTACAAATTTATCCACTGAATATCCAGCTATTTTTACGTTGTTGGACATGCATAAACCCTAAACGTACATTTCGCCAGTCAATTTCGTCGAAAATTGCCACGTTATCCTCCATCACGCTCCATATATTACAGAATATTCACCTCATCTCCGTGCTGGGGATACAATGAAAACCGCAGGTCCAAAATCTGAAACTACAGAGTGTAGAACACCGTTGCTCGCGTCGCTTAATAGGGAATGTATTTGTGAATGCTGTAAATGGGGAATATTGAACGTTTAGTAGTAATCGAATTCTGGATCCATTAGCATTTCCCATTTAGTTCACGGTCAATTTCCAATTTCGTAGAATCGATACATAATCAATTAGCTCCTAAGTGCCTCCAACTGATTTTTCGTCGTCCTTGCTAAAAACCTATAATTTCGTAGGAATATGTTTTATCTAGGTGTAATAAATTCTGCTCGCTCGACAAAAATTATGGAAAATCACGAAGTTTGAGATTGTTTGCATTTGTTATACTGGAAGTGCCAGAATGTATGGATAATTCTGAAGCACAGAGCTATAAGGCGCTCTGGGAAAATACAAAAAAAAAATTATCCCTGGTAGAGATATCTTTTTTTAATAATGATTTCCACTATACCACGTTGCGTTTCTATCTAACACGCTTACAAATAAATCAAATCCATGATTACTAAAGTAGATAAAAACAACCTGGCTTAAGTTCCACCGGTTATTTGATGTCTGTTGACATATATCGGGTGTTTTTTCAGGGTGATAGAACTTTCGATCGGGATAACTGTGATTTGACAGAAGGTAGAAGCCATGTTGTTTTGACATTTCTGTTCAGTAAGCATTGACAAATTATCATGGAAAGACTCACGCCGCAACAACGTTTACAAATTGTTGAAATTCATTTTCAAAATCAGTGTTCTATACGCCAAACTTAAGAGCACTTCGTGAAATTAATCGTTTACATAATCGTTCATCAGAGCAGCTTATTCCTTGAAATATTGATAGATTTTGGACCACATTTTCTCTACTCGATGCAACCACAACAAGATAAAAAACTGTACGTACAGTTGGATTATTTTTTTGGGGTTATGTTAAGTCATTGGTTTATGCTGATAAACCAAAAACAATAAACGCTTTGAAAGCCAACCTAACTCGTGTTATCGATGAAGTAAGGCCTGAATTACTCGAAAAAGTGGTCCAAAATTGGTCTGGTCGAATACGGTTCCTCAGAGCTAGTCGTGGTGGACATATGCCGGAAATTATTTTTCGAACTTAAATTCATAAAATTATCTTTCAAATAAAACAAAAGTTTGGCTTCAATCTTAATTTAAATGTGTTTTATTTCAATTTAAAGTTCTATCATTCTAAAAAAACACCCGATATGTTTCGGGTTTTTAGCCCATTTTCAAAAGTGATAAGTACAAAACTTAAAATCCTATTTATAATCATAGGGTAGATCACAGCTACAATTTTAAACAATGTAAAAATATGGTGTTAATTCGGTCCTAATATTTTACAGATAATAGCAATGGTGATAAAATGAATTGAAATTGTTCATTTGTAATTGGTAGCTTCTTACCATGTGCTAAACAAATTTACTTCTTCTTCTTCTTCTTGTTCTTTACGAAAGCTTGCTAGCTTGTTTCACCCATTTTCCTCCTCTCGTTCTTGAGATGTTGAGGTCCAGCTGTCCTTCCACCTCTTTGGCGGTCTTCCTACGGGTCGTTTGGATGCTGGTCTTCCGTTTCTAGCGATTTTTGCTATTCTGTCGCCTGTCATACGTGAGACATGTTCATTCCAGAACCTTCTCCTCGCGCGGGTCCATCTAACTACGTCCTCCGTCTGGCATTCCCTTCTGATCTCGACGCTCCTTCTCTGGTCTCTCAATGTGTTCCCCGTTATTGCCCTCAAAACTCGCATCTCGTTTGTCCGTGCCATTCCTTTAGTTTCAGCTGTATCTGCTCTTGTTTCCGCCGCGTATGTCATCACGGGTCTGACGCACGCTTTGTAAATTCTCACTTTACTGGTTGTTGTCATGCAGTTGTTCTTCCAGATGATATTCCTTAGGGCTCCCGCTATTCTGGCTGCCTTATTCATCTGATGTCTTACACTATCTTTTAAGCTCCCATATGGCGATATCGTTACACCTAGATAGTTAAAGGAGAATACTTGTTCGATGATGTTGTTATTTATCTCCAGCTTACATCGGCGGGGTTCCCTGGCAATTACCATGCTCTTAGTTTTGGGGATCGATATTACCATGTTGAGTTTCAGAGCCTCCCTGTGAAATGCCTGCATCAACCATTGCAGTCCGTCTTCGCTATCCGCAAATAATGTTGCGTCATCTGCATAACACAAGATCTTCGACAGTTCGTTCCCCATTCTGTATCCTTGGTTCACTTTTCGTACGTTATGTTTTATCCTGTCCATTATCAGATTAAATAACAGTGGGCTAAGACTATCTCCCTGTCTCACCCCTAGGTTGATCTTTACTTTATCGGTTGTGGTTGCTTTTGTCTTGACTGTGGTAGTGTTGCCTGTGTTTAGTTGTTTGATCGTCTCTACAATGTTTGGGTGTATTCCTCTGTGCTTCAGTTCGTCCACAACATCCGTCAGTTGTATTCTGTCGAATGCCTTACTCAAGTCTATGAAGCACATGTACGCAGGTTTGTCATATTCAATGGCTTTCTCCATTACTTGTCTGACAACGAATACAGCGTCGACCGTGGAACGATTTTTGCGGAAACCCTGTTGTTCTTCACTTAACGTGGTGTGTTGCAATATATGTTGTCCCAGTATGCGAGTGAACAGTTTCATGGAGGTGTTCAATAATGATATTCCTCTGTAGTTTGCTGGATCTGATGTTTTTCCCTTTTTGAATAGAGGTATTGTTATGCTCTGTTTCCATTCGTCTGGTATTACTGCGCTCCCTAGGATCTTATTGAAGAGTTTGGTGAGCTGTTCGGCCAATCTTACTCCTCCTTGTTTCAACAGTTCATTAGGAATGTTGTCTGGACCGGGAGTTTTCCCGTTTTTGAGATGTTTCATTTCGTTCATCACTTCTTTTGTTGTAACCCGCTTGTCCTCTTCCAAGCTTAGTGCATATTCTCGCCGCAGATTTTTTCTCCTTTCTGGTCGCTGGTCGTTATTCTGGTGCAAACTTGTGAAGTACTCTTTCCATTTATCCGCGGTGATGTTATGTATTTGTACTGTCTCATTAACTTCCTTTTTCGCGGCTCTGAGCATTTTCCATATGCGCTTTTGAGTTCCATATAGGTCATTTTCCATCTCTCGACTAAAGTTCTCCCAGTGTTCTTTCTTCATCTCTCTAATTCTATTATTGACTCTGTTCCTAATTTCTGTGTACTTCAGATAGTTTCTCGGCGTCTTGTTATTTATGTAGGTTAGATGTGCTTCCCTTTTTTCTTGTGCCAGATTTTTTACTTCCGATGTGAACCAGGGCTTCTTTCTACGCTGATGTGAGGTTACCTTGATTGTTCTCTTCCCCAGCGCTTCTTCGGCTGCTTCATTTATGTTCTTTAGGAGTATTTTCCATGCCTCGTTTACCGTATGTTGGTCACCGATTGATGTCTCCTCCATTTTGGCCGTCAATCGTCTCTTATATAAGTCGAGTATGCTCTCTGTTTTTAGGGATTCGATGTTGAACTTTGTTACTGAATCGTGTTGTTTGTCCGCTTTTGTTGGTCTTTTCATTCCAGATATTACACCTAGCACCAAACTGTGGTCAGACCCTATATTTGCCGATGATAATGATCTAATATCTGCCACTTGTTCTGGTACAATTGCTCTATTCGTTAGGATGTAGTCTATTGTAGAAGTTACACCCCTGCTTCCACGGAAAGTAATTTTATGTTGAGGTTTATGACGAAAATATGTGTTGTTGATTCTTAGCTCGTTGTAGGTGCAGAAGTCGATGAGCATCTCTCCCCGGTCATTTATGATTTCTTCGTTGAACACGTACTTTATTCCTGGAATTACCTCGTATTCTCGATATTTTCACGTTACGAACGCAGATTAAACTTTCCTCATGCTCAAATCAGACTATTAATTACCGTAATGCTCAAAAATTAGCATATTCATATTAAAATAAATCAATTCGGCTGATCTGTACCAAAAATCATTAATAAGTAGTATAAGCTATGTTAATTTATGGTCAGATTTGAGCATGAGGAAAGTTTATTCTGCGTTCGTAACGTGAAAATATCGAGAATACATTTCTTTACTTGAATTAACTCGCAAAGGTATGTCTTGTATGTATTTTGCATACTCTAGATGGCGCTAGTGTATTAGTAATATCTTTGGAGTCTCTGTGTATAGCGAATATAGATACTTGACAGAGTTTGAGTCACTAGCATACGAAAACCAATCGGTTTGAAACGTGTGCATGTTTGCAATCTGCCTCTGTGATCTACAAAACGGTGTCGAGTTTGTTCGAGTATAGAATTTTTATACAGATGTATGTTACACTGTCTCGATTTCTAGAACTTTCTATTACCATAGCTCATACTTCTTATTAACTATAAAATAATGAAATTAAAATTACCAGATTCGCACTTTGTAAAGCAGTAAAAATTAGTGGCTATTGAACCTTGAAATTTTTCTCAATGACCAAACAGATGTCCCCATATCTCTATTGTTGATTATTGAATTGAGACTTAAAACTTTGGGTAGAAAACTACTTGATATAAAGAAATTCTATTAACTATATTCATGCGTGTAACATCTACATGACACATGAATTATTAGCATAAGCGTAGCACGCAAATTTTGAGAAAAAAGCGTTTCACATGTCTCATGAACAACACGTTTACTGTAATGGAAATTACATTTTCCTTATTGCCTATAAACATGAAATTTATTGCGAGGTCTATTAAAGGAAGCTTTTATGATGAAGAAAAATTTACCACAACCATGAAAACATAATGTATCGTTTTACGTGTGGATTGTATTGCTTATAGTTATTGTTTTCAGTATCAGTATTTCTAATTAACGTTCACATTATTGTTACGAATTGAATTACGTCGATAAAGCAGTCGTCCTTTTCGCTGTTAATATTGGTCAAAACTGAAAGGATTTTTCATTCAGCACCCTTTTTCTATCTTTGAACACAAGATCATTTGAAAGACCTACCGATGCCATTATTTATGGGATATAACATCGTGCAAATTATTCCATGACTTTGGCGCATAAAATAGGCTGAATTTGACCGATTGCGTTGGTTTTGTCGACTTTGAGAGTCGTTGTAGTTTGTGGCTTATTCGCATACACCAGCGACTCAACAAGAAAAATTCTAACGGGGTCAAATCACAATATCTCGGTCTCCAATTCGCGTCACCTCCACCATGCCCTCAAATCGCTCCAATATGGCATGCATTGTATGACACTTAGCGCCGTCCTGTTGAAACCGCATATATATAGTGTCCAGATCATCCAATTCAGTCAAAAAAGTTGGTAATCATCGACCCATAGCGCTCGCCGTTAAGGGTGATGCCTGGCCGGGTCGTTCGCAAAAAAATATGGACTGATGACGCTACCAGCTCAAAATCTACACCAAACAGTGACTTTTTCGGGATACATTGGTTGCTTTTGGATCTCATGTGGATTGGTATCGCCCCAAATGCAATAATTTGATTTGTTGACATACCCATTCATCCTGATATGGGCCTCATCGCTGAAGATGATTTTTTTATGTCACTTACCTGAAGAAGCCAATAATGAAACAATTGCTATATAATTAAACGAATTTTAGCGAAATAAAATCGATATTGATATGAATTTTCAGCAAACAATATCGAAAATGTCACGAAAAATCAGGCTCATGCTATTGTGGACATTCTGTAGCGAACTTCCAGTAGATCCTAGAATTTTAGAAACAGTAGATCCGTATATAACCCCCGGCACTCCCCGCATTACTGTTTGTGTATGTTCCAGTACCAGCTATTCTCAAGAGGTCAATAAGCATCAAACCCTTAGCTGATGACTGAGCACGCAGTTTTTTATGAAATGCGTACATTTTTGTGAAGATCTGCAGTGGCAATCCCGAGCGACAATCACATGCGACCGCACAAGTCCAGAACACTCAGACACATTATAATTGTTATGTATGTGTGGCTGTTATCAGGTGTTTTCCAGATTTGGTACCAATTGACTAATGCATTCTCGTTATCAAATTTTTCATACTGTGAGTAACAAACTGTTCCAAGTGTACTTCAAAACTTTTACTACATTATAATTAATTTTTCTTTCTTCGTGCATTCACTTCTTCATTGTTTGATCTCATCGAAATCAACTGAAAGAATCGTCTATGACAAAGATTACAAATTCGGCAGTTTTATCAATCTGCAGTGAAACCAAATTCAAAATAAATACGGGCCTGGGTCTCGACTATTAAATGACACCGCCTGCGTTCTTACCAAGGATAAAATCTTCTTCCTATTCACATACTAGAATTCCCAGAAGCCCTCCTTGTGGCATGGTAATCATGCTTTTCAACTTGTCACGCGCTACGCCAATGTTTCCGAATGCAACGCGTTTATGCCTCAAAGAGAAGAATAAGAATTGTTCAAACTGACAATACTGTCAAATCACAGATTACATACTCTATGTAGATAGGTTATGGTCCAGTCAAAGTAGACATTTAACTTAGCATAGAGTTGAAAATTGGTAGAGACGTTAAATAAATCATTACAAATGGAATGTCAAAAATCAACTTCGAGCCTACTGGGGAAACCATGTTAAAAAATGAATATGAACATTTTACCGTTGACCTTGGACAAATTTTTTTACAGAAGAAGAAATGAAGGGCATTTTTGAAATTTTATTTATAATGGTTTATTTAACGTCCGTTCCAGTTTTCGGCTCTGTGCGCTAATTTTGGCTAAGTTATAACTCTTTTTGTCTATTTTGACTGGTCTATTTCTACTAGTTATTCATGCCCAAAGAGAATAAAAATAATTATTTAAACTGACAATACTGTCAAATCACAGATTACACACTCTACATAGGTTATGGAAATTCTGTGGAGTTGTATATTTTCTTTACCACATCCCACTGCAGATTCCGAAGGATTTTCCACTTTGTGGTTCAATGCTTGCTGTAAAGAAAGAAATATAGCAAGATTCAAACCAAGTAAATACGAATTACTTGTGAAATATAATTATTTAGTAACCAAAGAAAAAGTGAAAAGCATTCTTGAAATATATGTGAGATATAAACTACTCATTTATTTCATTAATGTTTTTCATTTATTGGAGATAGTTCATTTTGTTATTGTATTCTGTTTTGATTCTTTACAATTTGTTGTTTTTTACAATCAAAAATCTATTTATCTTTTAACACAACACCCCCTCAGAACCACGCTTCTGGAAACCATATCAAATACTTCTCAATTCCATTTGAGTCATCTCAATCTATTCACTGTAATTAATCACTCAAAGTAATCATTCTCAAACTTTTTCATTCATATATTTTAGTCCACCCTTTTTTCTGATTAAACTGATCATTCCACATAATCATTTTTATCACTCAGTAATTTTATTTCTTTATTATTTTAACCATTTCATTATATACTATTTTTCATTAAGAAAAATATTAAGATATCATTCAAAAAAATTATGAATGAAAAATATGAATTTGTATATAATGTAAAAATGTCATATTATGAATAAAAACAGGAACTTGAAATTAATTTTGGAAAGCAATAACCGAAGACAAATTAAAGTGAATCAATTTTCATTGAATAAGAAACAAACTCTTCATATTTTGTGACAAAAAATATATCAACAATATTATGGAAACAGGGAATTCTAATACCTTCATGAATTCCTACGTGCCTTCAAAGGAGTGTTTTTGTTAACGAATATTTGTTTTTGTCAATTAAGAAATTTAAATTATTGAATCAGAAAAAATTATTGAGATGTAAGGTATTGAAATGAATATCATTCACCTTCAGATTAGGATCATCAGCGAATATCTGATTCGTATCTATTTTATAACACACCTCAAAGAATTGTTCACCAGATACATAAACGTGGAACAAATACGAAGTAGCTGGAAAGAACCCAATCCATAAAAAGGTCCTAGGAATAAATGTGAAAATTACAGATGCTTATCCGTCACAAGCACCATGAATCGGTACAGCTTAATGAGAAGATGGTGGCAAGAATTTTGTCGAACTTGTTGTACGTAAATGTGAGAATACTCAATTTGCATTATAAAAATCACAGTACGTTTCAGTGAATCTTATTATTAAAATAAATTACAACAATTTATAAGAACACCTTTGTAACATGAAAATTTTTAGCGCATGCATTCGAGTTTTAGTAGTTTTAGAGAAAAAAAAATTATGGCAGATAACAAACTGATGGGTTTTTTAATTCCATATTTGAAACCGCGTACAAAGTATAATAATATTATTTATTCATTCATTAAAAAAAAAAATAACCAAAATGAATATAAATACTCAACAAACAAGCAGGACCAAATCAAAAAATAATGATAGATATGAATGGGCAAAAATAAACTTATATGTTTTTGTAGTATCAATAAATTAACAATTTAATGAGAATATTCGCCAATTGGTACCAAGTACATGATCATTGTTTTTTCCTTCATTCTTATATAATAGTGAAACTTTTCTATTGTATTTTGATTGAACTGAACCTCCTTTAATTAAATGATGAAAATTTGGAATTTCTCTTCACTGCTGGCAGTGGAAATTGCAAAAGGTTATCTTATACTTGTCGAAAGAGAAATAAGCGAATCTATGTTTCATCAAAAGAACATTAAAATATTCATTGTTATCAATGATACTGAAATTAATAGCAAATATTGAAATTTCTCGGAATACTCTTCGACTAAGTAATATACATTTTGGAACTGTCGATACTATTCTCTAGGAAAATCGTAAAAATTTCACTAAAAAGATAAAAAGTCGAGTCCATTATGAATTGACATTCAAAAACGTTATTAATATTTACAATTAAATGCTGAATACTCAGATAATTTTCAGGAATCAAGGATTCAATATCATTTAATAATAAAATAACAATAACAAGCGAAGACGTCATCAAAAAATCTATTTAATTGAATTATTTCATCACAGAAACTGTTCAAATTACCAATGAACCCTCTTAATGCTCTTCACAACAATGATGAAACTACAGATTTTTTTGTTTTATAGAAATCCATGGTATATTGGAGAATAAAACTATTTTCCCTAAAATTTTCCCAATTTATCCGATACACGATGCGTTTCAACAGTTTCATTATTGTCAAGTGTAAAGGAATACAGAATGCGTTGAGATATACAAGGTGGCCCAGGGAAGCATAAATGGACCATAACATTGTTTCTATTCAAGCTATCGACTTGATTGTTTTTTCCAAACGATAGGTGGTACAATCCACACATCCTAAAAAAATTTCCATCCACATACAGGATGTCCGAAAATGTAATGCATTCATAAGTTCGGTTTTTTTAAATGGCCCCCTACTTTTCATACATCTTTAGATTTGCCACTTAATTGTCGATAAAACGCACCCAGGTTTCGTTGACTTATCTGCATTAGTTTTTGGCCTATGTCAATTTGTGTCGAAATAGGGTCGTGCGTAGACCCACAGAAAAGGTCATAACTTCAGAACCGTTCAACATAATTCAATTATCTTTTTTTCTGTCGATTTTTAAGCTTCTGTGCATCTTTTGAAATGGGCAAGAATTCGATGTCTGTGTTCTATCGCCTAGTACAATAGTTTAAAAATTACAATTTACATAAAGTGACATAGGTGAAAAACTAATGTAAATAATTCAATGAAACCTGGGTGTATTTTATCGACAGTCAAGTGGCAAATCAAAAGATTTATGAAAAATAGGGGGTTACCGTTTTCGGGCATCCTGTATGTGAATGAAAATATTTTCAGGATATGCGGATTGTACCACCTATCGTTTGAAAAAACAATCAAGTCGATAGTTTGAACAGAAACGATGTTATGGACCATTTACGTACCCCTGGGTCACCCTGTATAAGATATCATTTTATGGTGAGAGGGAGATTTTACAGATTTCAAAGAGACAGGCAATTCTATAAAAAATTTGGTTAATACATTAAAAATATTCTCTGGGTAAATTTGAACAAATTTGTGCTGAAACACGTTCGACTTGTACTTAAAATTAATAATTTTCAATGCATATTTCCCATGAAAATAATATTTTACCAAATTTTCAAAAGTTTATTCAAAGAAATGAGGCACAATACGATCATTTTCAATGTTGAAAAAATCACTTTGAATTTGAATGATACAAAAAGAAATCAACTGATATTTTTTGTTTCAAGGTAAATTTTTCTTATTTTCATTATTGAAATTTGACATTCCGTAGCATATGTTCCACCCTAAAAGTATAATATGAAATCTACCTTCCCGGTCAGTTTGATCAAAATCAATCCCGATGACAATATTCACTCTTACGAATGACTGGAATATTTTCACATGTCCCCAAGAGGACGTGCATATGTCATAGCCTTGTAATATAAACTTCACCTTATCCTTGACAATCGTTTTAGATTATACATCTACCTATTTTTCATAAACATATTTCACAATGATCTTCAGTGTTAGTGAATGTGTGCATGTCAGTATTTTATTTCCTTCACAACCTTTTCATTCTTCCTTTTATTTTAGGGGAAAAGGTAATGGGGAAAACTACTTGAAATGAGCGAAAATCATAATGAGTAATGTTTAACGTTGACTGAATATATTTTTAGGTAAAATAAATCATTTTCGCAGAACGCATGCGTCAATAATATAAACTATAAATAATGAAGCTGGTTTTGACGCATGCGTTTCTCGTATAAATGGATATTTCATAAGAAGCGATGAGTTATCCCCAAAAGCATTTTCCATGACAATCTTAATGATTTCCTCCTCTAAAACCTGTCGCTATAATCGCTCGCTGCTTATTCTATTTTTCTACAAAGGTTGTGCTACTTGCTCAATGTAATAACTAGAAAATCTGAAATTTTAAGGCATGCCTGGAGCAGGAGATTTCAGATTTTCCTAGTAATTGTTTCAAATGTTTTCATATTATCTATACTGTTATCTGGGATGAATAATAATTCTTCATATCTTCTGAAATAAGTGTTCAATATTATCAGTATATACTTATATAAAATATTTCAACTCGTCTGTGCATTATCAAAGATGATCTGAATACAATACCACTATTTTTAGTCTACTGAGAGATTTATTTTCTGTTTAGAATGTATTTATGAAATATTTGAAGGAACTAATTGAAAGATTTTTCAAACATTAACTGAAATGTAAAAACAGAAAATGGTAGTAGTATATTTATCAAATTTATCAGTGTCATAGAATTCTATGCAACTGTAGTTCATTTGAAAATCTTCATAAGATTTATGAAGCCTTAAAAACGAGTATCGCTGAAAAATCAAATATTTTTTTAAAGAACGGACATGGAATTTGCCATAATTATTTTTAATAAAAATAACAATTTCTCAGGCCCAACTTTATTTATTCAACATATCTCTTTGTTGAACATAATAATCACACTTAAAAGTTAAGGTTCAATGTTGTCTTCCAAATTCGTTATACTCTGGCTTAGTTTGAAAAAAAAATAGATGATATTAAGTTTCTGTTTCCTTGAATGTCTCTGAGAAATGTACGATAATTTATCCAATCCAGAAAATTATTTAAGGTGTCTTAAAATACAGTGTCTTCGGAATGTTCAATAACTTAAACATATTTTGGTAACTTGATCGAAAGAAATGATGGACAATCATGTGCTCTTGAAAGAACGCTAGGTATATGTTAAGCATCAGTTAAAATATGTTAATTAATTGTTCGACGTATGAGATTAGTCTAGAAGTAGTCGACCTAAAAATAATAAAAAAATTGTTTTTTCGGTACATAGTCAGCCTTTAATAATAAATAACCTATGTTCAATGACATCGTTCACATCTTATTGTTATTGTCGAGCTTCTCTACATAGCAATCAAATTTAGACTTTAATTTTTGACAAACCTTTATCACTGAGATGCTAACTAAAGTTTAAAAATTACTCGAGGGTTATGCAATTTTTGCATTGTTTGCTAGCTCACAAAATTCCTTATTCGATATTATTTTCAAACTTTTACATTATTCCAAACAACATTTTGCTATGGTCTCTTTTGCAAATATTCATCTTTATATACTTGATGTTCGTGATTTTTTTCTAGAAGAATATTCTTTATGTTTTCCTGTTGTTTTTTATACATTTGAATTTCTTAATTTTTTGTGAAACTCTGCAGGGTTTTACAGCTGGAGCTCCTGGGTGAACAATAAATAAATTACCACTGCAATTTTCCTCTTGGGAGCTCAAATATCCTTGTTTCAACATGGTTCCTTAAATCTCAGCTAATTATGGAAGAGACTCACTCAGATTAGAACCTACCTATGTATTAATATTAGTTGAAGACCTTCAAGTGAAAATAACCATTACCAATTTTTCATTAGCTTACAAGTTCAAAAACTTTCTCTTTTAGCTCTATAAGAAGTGTTCTTTCTGCCATATTCAGTCTTTTAAAAAACTACCGTAGGTCGAGTACTTCTGCGACTGTTTTCATAAAGTCTATATTTCCAATCAATTAATAAGTAAGTAATGTCTAAACGCACTGCAATAATGTTGAAATGTTCAAATTTCAAGTTGTAAATAAGTAGATAAACGTATTTTACTCAGATTTCTAAAAATGTTTTTAACTTCAAAATGTCTAACTTGTATTTGAGATCATCTTTTTCCAGTTTCGAAAACTATTTCAATCTTTTCCATTCGACAATCTCCTGCACAACTTAAATTCATGTCTCGAAACTATAATGGAATGTCAATACACTAAATGTAAAGGTTGAACTAATAAAATACCAGTTTACGACTGTTCATATCAATAATCATTATTCAATATTTGTAAAATTGAAGATTTTATTAATTATAATCGATGTAAATATTATTTAGGGCAGTCCGTCAGGCTGCTCGTCATGGATGTGATCAAAGATGATGGTGGTTATGTACATCAAATTAAGAAGCAAGTACAAATCAGATCAAAATGTTGAGTTGTTGTGAGATGAAACTAAAGGCTAAATATATATGTACATTTTGAAGCTGAATCTCTATTTATAGCCATATTTTCATCAAAAAATTGGAGTTTAATATCGAGTTGAGTACCACAATAATTTACGATTTCGATGAAATGAGGAATAAATAAAATGTGATATGTTTCAACTGTTGTTTTATTTTATACCGTCAACTTAAGATGTTTAAAATCCGATGTGCTCAATTATATCTGAAGTTCGGGCTAAAATAGGCTATATGACAAAGAAAGGTAACTACAGATTCAAACTCACCGTTTTTATCCCCAGTTCTGCAATATTCAAGGTTAAATAAAAATTAGGACAAATATCTTCAATTCTTTGTCCACCCGATAAGACTAATAATGTTTAATTGAAACAAATTGTAGAAATTACTATGTTTTACTACCAAAAAATATATATTACACATTTTCTTGTGACTCGAGTTTCGGGAAATGAACTATCCCATCATCAGACAACTGAAGACCTAACAGTGGTACAGTGGTATTTAAACAAAAGTGATAAATATTTTGAATATTTCAATAGATTCTAGATAACACTTAATAGTGGTATAGAGGTTTACAAGCGGAACGTGATAAAAAACCGGGTTAAAAAAGAGGGGCCTTCTAACAGATATCGGAATGTCGGCAATCGACAAAGAAGGTTGTTAAACAGGTGGTACCCATTTAAATATCTCAAATAATTTTTGGGGTTACATAGCACCGTAATCATTCATTATTTTCACATTATTTTGTTGTATATCTCAAATATTTGGATTTAGAAAGCTCCATACAGTCATTCACTATTTTTTACATTATTTTTATTGTGAACGAATTTGAAAATTTCAATAATCAAGTTTCTTTTCTTTTGAAAAAAAACTTGATTATTGAAATTATTGTAGATTCAAAAGAATCTACATGTAAAATTTTTTCTTAAGATTTTCTTTTGTCGGAAGGAATTACTGTTTTCTAAAGAATGAGTGGCAAAAGTTGAATTTTTGTTTACTTTTCATTAAATTCATTTTATGTTCGTTGAAAAAGGTTTTAAACAGATGTTACTTTTTAAATATCTCAAATATTTTCGATTCACATAGCCCCGTATAGTCATTCATTATTTTTACATTATTGTTATTGTGAACTAATTTGAAAAGACAAAAGAAAATCTTAAGAAAAAATTTTACATGTAGATTCAAATGAAAAGAAACTTGATTATTGAAATTTTCAAATTCGTTCACAATAAAAATAATGTAAAAAATAATGAATGACTGTATGGAGCTTTCTAAATCAAAATATTTGAGATATACAACAAAATAATGTAAAAATAATGAATGATTACGGAGCTATGTAACCCCAAAAATTATTTGAGATATTTAAATGGGTACCATCTGTTTAACAACCTTCTTTGTCGATTGCCGACATTCCGATATCTGTTAACCCGGTTTTTTATCACGTTCCGATTGCAAACCTCTGTACGACTATTAGGTATTACCGAGAATCTGTTGAAATATTCAAAATATTTATCACTTTTGTTTAAATAGCACTGTACCACTGTTAGGTCTTCAGTTGTCTGATGATGGGATAGTTCATTTCCCGAAACTCGAGTCACAAGAAAATGTGTAATATATATTTTTTGGTAGTAAAACATAGTAATTTCTACAATGTGTTTTAATTATGATCAACTACAAAATAGTAACGGATGAAACAATTCAGTATCTAATAATGTTTATTTAGTAATGAAGATAAATTTCATACAATTATTTGGTTTTGAATAATTTTAATATAAATTTCTTCAGTATACCGCCACAACATGTACACCAGAAAAAAAATCAAAAAAATATCTTTCCCACTCGCCAGTGGAACTGTCTGTTAATCTTTTCTCATCAGCTTGATAAAAAGTAGCAATATCATTAGCGAAAACAACCGATTCTCTCTCGTTGTTGAGAGAAAAGATGGAATTGAGAGAAACAAACAACAAAAGAGGTCCTATTATTGTCCCCTGGGGTACACCACAGTGAACAGTGGAAAGGGGACTAGGCCGTGTCTCCTATCCGTATGCACTGTCTTCCAACAGACAAGTAGCTCCTGTACCAATTCGACTCCATTATCTTCCAATGTTGACCGTATCAAATACTTTTACGAAATCAGCCTAGATAAGGTTTAGATGAATCCAGTGAATCGTAAATTTTTGCTGTCAAATATACAAGTACTTCATGTATTGACATAATGCTTTTGAAATCCAAAATGTTCCTCATTCAGAACCTTACGGTCTTCCAGTTAGTCATCTATGAATAACTGTTTCTAAGGTTTTGGAAGATATTTCATGTCATAAAATAGAAAAAGGCTTTTAACTTGATAGAAGAAATATAACAAAATTTGAATATCATAACATATTTAATCTGTTAGTCATCTACAATTTTAATTTCAAAAAACTTTTCATTCAAAAATCTTTTAAAATTAAATTAATGTCTACAATAAGCACCGCTTATATTTAATAGACGTATATAATCAAAACTCAATATACAATGTCAAATGGAATAAATAAACCAACAGATATAAAAGTCATTAAAATTAATAAATAAATATTTAAAGGAGACAAAATTTTGTTTCTGATCTTACCATCAAGAACACCAATTGCCTTTTAAAAACAGGAACACAACTTGAGGACTTCTCAGAAAATATAATTTATTTGAAATATTTAATATATTTAAATATTCAAATAAGTTAATTCAGAAATCTCTCAAAACATGCACTATATCTTCAAAAAACAATTATAATTCTGGTAATCTCTTCATCGGCCCTAAATAATATTCCAAATATCAAAATCAAATAACTATCACTATATTTCACCTCTTACGTGTTTTACAGGATGATTGCTTCAAACAGACTAACTTTAAAATTCAAGATGGTTCTACAAAATCACAGAATAGTGTAAGGTATTTTTAAGAATATATTTAAATCATTGACATTCCTAAATGAGATTTATTAAAGCCTAAATATTATTATATATTATATATAAAATAAAATAGAAAAAGGCTTTTTACTTGGTAGAAGAAATATAACAAAATTTGAATATCAAAACAGATTCAATCTGTTAGTCTTCTACAATTTTAATTTCAAAAAAATTATACACGTCTATTAAATATAAGCGATGCTTATTGTAGACATTAATTTAATTCTAAAAGTTTTTTGAATGAAAATTTTTTTGAAATTAAAATTGTAGAAGACTAACAGATTAAATCTGTTTTGATATTCAAATTTTGTTATATTTCTTCTATCAAGTAAAAAGCCTTTTTCTATTTTATTTTATATATAATATATAATTATATTTAGGCTTTAATAAATCTCATTATGGAATGTCAATGATTTAAATATAACCTTAAAAACACCTTACACTTTTCTGTGATTTTGTTAAGAACATAGACCATCTTGAATTTTAAAGTTAGTCTGTTTGAAGCAATCATCCTGTTAAACACGTGTGAGGTGAGATATAGTGATAGTTATTTGATTTTGATATTTGGAATATTATTTAGGGCCGATGAAGAGATTACCAGAATTATAATTGTTTTTTGAAGATATAGTGCATGTTTTGAGAGATTTCTGAATTAACTTATTTGAATATTTAAATATATTAAATATTTCAAATAAATTATATTTTTTGATTTCATGTTTTTAAAAGGCAATTGGTGTTCTTAATGGTAAGATCAGAAACAAAATTTTGTCTCCTTCAAACATTTATTTATTAATTTTAATCACTTTTTTTATATCTGTGGGTTTATTTATGCCATTTGACATTATATATTGAATATTGATTATATACGTCTATTAAATATAAGCGGTGCTTATTGTAGACATTAATTTAATTCTAAAAGTTTTTTGAATAAAATTTTTTTGAAATTAAAATTGTAGAAGACTAACAGATTAAATCTGTTTTGATATTCAAATTTTGATATTTCATGTCAACGAAAGAGGTCGATAATTATTCATCTCATCTCGAATTCCATATTTGAAGAGCCGTCGCATAAGACTTTTGCTGAGAATGGAATGCTGATTTCATGGAAATGTTGACTATATGTATAAATATACTAATTAAAAAATTCAATCATATTTCATTTTAATTTTTATTTCAACAGGAACTCAAAACAAAGAATTTAGAATTTCAGAATTTCAAGAGGCAGTAAAAGTGCCCTCTGAACAACATACATTATAAACTAATTATTCATATAAAAACATCTTATAGACAAAATACGAAGTAAATTAGTATTTCAGAACAAAGCATATAATTATAATTGTGTATATTCAATGAGTAAAATGATACATAAATGTAAAGATATAATAAAAATATGTTATCTATATTTCAATAAAAGCATAAACCTCAGTGAGCAATTACAAAAAGCTTGATTCAATATTGAGAATCAGTTTATTCTTAACTGTTTGGACGAATATTTAACCAATCATCGGTGGAATATTCTTAGGAAATAATGGAAAATAAATGCAGTGAACGTCTAGAGATCAGGAATGTAAATACATAAAAGTTGTGAAAAATATTTGTACAAAGTATAAAAATTTTCAATTATCATGAAACATTAGTTGAAATCCTCCAGAACATCAGTCCATAATTACTTTCTTAATTCAATTTGGCGAATTTTCGACTTATAAATGTGTTCCAAATTCTCTCGACAAAATAATACCATGTTTACAAAATCAACTGAATCATTCGACAGTTACACTCTTCGCTAAATTCCTAGGACAATCAACGTTGCATCCTCTCAAGACAGCCGTATGGAAACTAAGGAGTTGCATAGGAATGACAGTCAAAATTCCTTGTAGGCAGTCAACAGTTTTAGGAACTTGTAGACATTTGTATCCGAAAGTCATAGTTTCTTCATCCCCTTCTTCGCAAATGAGAATTGGCCTTCCTTCACGAGCTGTAACCTAAAATATCATTTCGTGTAAGTCACATTTCTTGACCTTCTAACCTAACCTAACCTAACCTAAAATATCGTTCCGTGTAAGTCACATTTCTTGATATAAGAGCGACATTATAGTGATGAAAAAAGAACAAAAAAGTCAATGTACCTGCTGCAATGCATTCATGCATTTCGTGTAAACTGGATCTCTTGTAATTATCATCATTACTGGCATGGTTTCGTCAATAAGAGCAAGTGGCCCATGCTTCAGTTCACCAGCCATTATACCTTCACTGTGCATATATGTCAATTCTTTCACTTTCTGAAACGAACATAATACAATGAAATATAATAATATATTAATCAATAATACTTTATCAGAATGTAGTATCTGAAGAACTTACTAAGCAGTGAAACAACTGTTACATTTTAATAAACATGTGGAAATTTTAAATTATATTATCTAAAAGAGTTTCCATTAAGTTGAAGTGCGATACTTAATATATACTACTCTGTCAAGAAAGTAGCGGGAATTTTCAATTAAAACAACATTTTTACATTAATCGTCAAAATTTATTGGGTCGCCTTCAAAATAGGCTCCATTTGCTCCAATACATCTATGCCAACGGCACTTTATTTTTTATAGGCGCTTTCCGGGATGGACTTTAGCTCTCGCGCCGAATTTGGTTTTATGGCTTCAATCGACTCAAAACGGGTGCCACGAAGGGGCAATTTTAGTTTTGGGAAGAGGAAAAAGTCGCAGGGAGCCAAATCCGGCGAATACGGTGGTTGCTGAAGCACGTTTGTTGAGTTTTTGGCGAGAAAGTCAGTCACAATCGTAGCTCGGTGAGAAGGCGCGTTATCGTCATGCAAAATCCATGAGTTGTTCGCCCACAAATTTGGCCGCTTCTTACGGATACGCTCACGCAAACGTTTCATAACGCCTAGGTAATACTCCTTGTTTACCGTCTGACCCTCTGGAACGAATTCGTAGTGCACCACGCCACGGATATCGAAGAAAACAATGAGCATCACCTTCATTTTCGAGCGGCTTTGGCGTGGTTTTTTCGGTTTCGGCTCATTTTTTGCCACCATTCCGATGATTGCTGGCTTGTTTGCATATAGTACTCGTAGACCCAGGTCTCATCACCAGTTATAATGCGTTCCATGAATGTAGAATCGGAATTACAGCGATCCAGCATGTCTGAAGCAACCTGTTCGCGATGACGTTTTTGAAGAAAATTCAGGTCTTTCGGTACGAGTCGTGCGGCCACCTTTCTCATGCCCAAAATATCAATCAAAATCGTACGTGCGGACTCGTGGGATATCTTAAGATCATGTGCTATCTCTCTCAAGCTGGTACGACGGTTTTCCAGCACCTTTTCCTTAATTTTATCGACGTTATCTTCGATCGAAGCCGTCGATGGGCGACCACTTCACGACCGTCATTGAAGGCTCTGTACCACTGATATGCACGAGTTTTCGATAGAGCATTATCACCAAAGGCCTTTTGCAACATTTTCAATGCATCGGCACACGAAAATTCATTTGCAACACAAAACTTTAAACAAATTCTTTGCTCAACGTAATCACCCATAGTAAAAATCGGCACGCACTCTGACATCGACTGACTTAATCAGCTGTTGCGAACACACTAGTTGACAGATCCCGCTCAAGCTTGGCATAGTAATTAAGGACAGTGGTACCAACCTAGGAAAAAAAAATTTACCTGCCTCATTGCCCCGCCAGATTTAAATCGATAATTCCCGGTACTTTCTTGACAGAATGTACAATGAAACATTTAAAGAGATAATATTATGAAAATGGAAAAGCAGGTAAGAAAATACCGTAGATGTCTCAATTTCAGAGACCACTAGATATTATGGAAGAGTTTGCTTCATCTAATTAACCTCCTGAAAATTTTTAGTAGTAAAACATTGTAATTTTTGAAAACTTGTTTTCATTTTTTGCCAGAACTCTGAAAATTCAGACTTCTCCCAAGTCATCCATTGTAATCAATAAAAATTGCACGTTTCATTTTCAGATATGATGATAATTATACTCACAAGAGCGCCTTCCAAGCATGTTGCAAAATTGTAACCTCTTCCCATAATCAACAAGGATTTCTTTTTGTACAAATCTTCAGCGATGTTTTTCACTTGATTGTCTAACTTCAAAACCGCTCTGATTTGATTCTGAAGATTCTTCAAACCTTCAATAATCTGAAAATGCGAATTGGTCATCATTACTCACTTGTTATCAACAGACGGCAGATCAACTCAAAGAAAATGCACAAGTCAATTCATTAATCAATTTATCCTGAATTAAATCAGCAAAATCTATTGTATGAACTTAAGAAGAAAATTTGCAGCATAACTCAACTTATTTTAGGATGGCATTTTTGATTTTTGAGAATTATACCGCACATTTCTGGATGAAAAATTGCTCACCTCCTGTCGTCTTCTCTGGAGCGACAAACGATCCTCACTCATGACCAGTGCAAACATGACCAAGGCAATAAACTGACTAGTATAAGCTTTAGTTGATGCTACCCCAATCTCGGGACCAGCATTGATGTGTACACCACAGTGGGATTCTCTACAAATGGAACTACCAACCGTATTTGTGATACCAACAATAAGAGCCCCCTTGTTTTTACAGTATCGTAGCGCCATCAAAGTATCAGCAGTTTCACCTAAAAATATTACAGTGTAACATTCCGAATTTGAAGCTACGCTTAGAAAATTTTGTAATAGTTTTTCAAGAACAAATAATAAATCTTTGAATAAAATTTACAAGGTCTTTCATAAAAGATTCATTGAGTAAGTAGATATTACTTCCATATAGAGTGAGTACAATAACTTCACCATTTTTAACCACAGTTACTAAAGAAATCGATTTAAGTGATATCAAGTGTTTCAGTCTAGAAAATTCCCAAAATCTTATTTAATATTTCAACTTTACCTGATTGAGAGATGAAGAAACAAACATCATCTCTGAATACAGGAGTCAATCTATCCAAAAAGTCACTTGCTAATTCAACCATAACAGGAAGTTCGGTTAGTTCTTCAAGAATTTGTCTAGTTGCTATAGCGCTGTGGTAACTGGTACCGCAACCAATTAGCATGAGTCTTCTGCAACGTTTTATTTCAGGGACATACTCTTTGATGCCTCCCAAGGTGACACACTAAAACAAAGGATTTGTTTATTAGAGAAAGGAAAAATGTAACAAAATAATAGCTACGAGGGGTTTTCAATATATCCTCCATATCGGGGTGTTATTGTTATTTATGGCGAACAGGCGTCTGTCCACCCTACCACTGCGTCCACACGGACTATTGTGGTTCACCCCTAATTTATATCTCCCCGACGAGATCCAGTTTTTGGATAAAACCGATAATCTTGTTCAGGGGTAATTTTTTCAGTTGTCTGTGGGCTATAAAAGCCTGGCCAAAGACCTCGAATCTGATGCGACTCACCGCTGGGCACTCTGAAACGATACGCATGGCTGTTTCAGTGTCCTCAAGACACAGCCTGCATTCATTGTCTTCAGCCAGACCGATTTTGTGCACATGCGCTTTCAGTCTGCAGTGATCTGTCAGTGTTATTAGTTTGGCCCTATCCAGACCTAGCGCTAGGTTCGCCATCTTTTTGTTCGAAGCTGTTCCAAGGAACACCTTCGAATGTTTCAGGCTCCGCCAGAAAGACTCTAGTCTTGAGTTCATTCTGCCTGTTATCGCCTCGTTAGCCACGTCATGTGATATTCCCAGGAATGGTTCCGGTCCTACCAGAGGCAGCGCAGCTCCAGCAAATGCCAGCCGATCCGCCTCCCCGTTACCCTAATAGTTTGAGTGGCTCGGTATCCAAACCAGAGTGACTCCATTATACATACCGAGCCTGTTTAAAGCCGTGCGGCAACTCCAGACTGTTTTGGATGTAAAACAGCTGGATTCCAGAGCTTTTAGTACTGACTAACTATCACTAAATATTTTGATTTTACCGTGATGGATTTGCCGTTTTATCAGCAGTTCCGCCGCAGTCTCAATGGCAAATATTTCTGCCTGGAATATGGTTGCGTTTTGACTGAGACTCAATGAGATGTTAATTCTCGGTTTACTCCCATAGACTCATGCTCCTGTTCCGTTCGTCGTTCGCGAGCCGTCTGTGAGCAAGCCAAGGTCGGTTCTCAATAGAACCTCAGCATGCTGGGTCCATTCGTCCCGGCTGGGGACGATTACATTGAAATTCCGTTCCTGGCTCGTGATTTTTTACATTAGATCCGACGGCATCGATAGAGCGCTGTTCGTTAAAAGCTTATCCAGCAGTCCTGAGCCTCCCATCACTATTGCCTCTGGCCTGTCAATCGCCACTTGATATAGTTTGTATGTGGTCCGTTCCGCCTCTCTCTGCACGAGTAGGTGCAGGGGTGATAGATTTAGTAGGACCTCCATGGCTGCCGTGGGTGTGGTGCGAAACGCACCCATATCGTAATAATGTGAGTAATCTAATTATCTTATTTATTAATTAATTAACCTCTCAAAGGCCAGTGCAAGATGGGTACAGTTTTTAGAGCACTGTGGAGAAGACCCATCGACTATTTTCAACCGGCTGGTTACTGGGGATCAAACGTTGGTTCATCACTATGACCTTGAGAGTAAACAAGAGTCTATGCAGTGGACTGAAAGGGGTGCACAGCCCCCAAACAAGTTTAAAGTCAGATGGAAAAATAATGGCTAAGGTCTTTTGGGATTCTAAAGATATTTTATTGATACAATACACTAAAAAGGGCGAAAGCACCACTATGCGTAACTTAAGAGAAGCAATTAAAGGAAAAAGGCGTGGAAAACTCACAGCTGCTTAACATAAGGCCAGCGTTGCGCAGGCTGCTGTGCGGGAATGTGCCTTAGAAGAAATTACTCATCCTCCCATTCCTAAATGTGAAAAAATATCTTCGTGGAAAGCGATTTTTCGACGATGAAGAGCTGAAGGTAGCAATTAATATCTATTTTTAGGAGAATCCCGAAGAATATTTTTTACAGGTTTTGGAGAAGCTTATTTCTCGATCTTACAAATGCATTGAAGTTCTAGGAGACTATATTGAAAAAGAGTAATTTCCTTCATGCCTATACCGAGAATACATTGAATGCCCCTCGTATAAGGTTAAAATTTACATTACACATCAGTTAAAAGACTGTATCACACATAGCTGATATTATATAATGAAATTTCAAAGGTATATTGGTCCATTTCCATGAAAATTTTTATCCAAGAACAGCGAATAACAATAATGAAAAAATTACCCCTGTTTCAAAGTTCAATCTTCCCCTCATTGTATTCACCACAGATTCTGGTTGCTCAAAGATTTCTTTTTGCATGAAATAGTCGTAGTTGCCCTTCATTATCTGCTGTAGTTCCATTTTCAATGTGGTAATCTCACGGGATTGAGACTCTTCTCCAAGTCGCTTGATTCTGTGAATGCTCAAAAGTCCATTCTTTACTGCGGCTACATCATCATCCTGAAATTTTTCAGATTTGTTGGGTACGTAACAAACTAAATATATTTATACTGATACTGTTTCAAGAGAATTTAGAGCGATTAGAAATAAACCTCTTCATAAAAAGAAGGTTCTATATAAAATTTTATCAAAAAGACAAGACGGTTGACGATGTGTGTAACTACTTTGTTCCTCATTCCTGTTTTCTCAAGTTTATTGAAATTTAATCTTACCTCGAAATAAATGACTCGGTTGGTGTGTTCAATAATAGCAGATGCATCAGAAGCAAAAAAGTATTCCACTTGCTTGTCTTCCAACAACTCAAATTCTGTAGTGGAATCACATCTTGGCAAAACTTCAATGTCGCCATTGGTTCTTGCATGAATTCGATGATCTAAAAAATTTAAATTATCATTCATTGCATCCGAAAAGGTTAAACAGATCCTCCAGAACGAGATAGCCTTTGGAGGAAATGTAGCAAGTGGTGAAAAATTACTGATTGAATTAGTCACACTGCTATGAAACAAAATAAGTGATTTTTATAGTCAAGCCGGTAGAAAATAATTACTGAAATAATTTAATTGAGGAAAATATAATTTTACATTGAGGGATGTTTATTTTCTTGAAAACGCCCAAAAGTAGGAAATCCCAGAAGGTAGTTTATTTGGAATGTTTATACAGCGTTATTTCGATACGTTGGAATCAATCTTTATGTAGACATTATAAATTAACAGACCAACCTCTACAATTCGCCACTTCTGGAAGCCCTGAATAAATGAAACTCAGGTCGCTGTGTACCCATTCAATAAAGAGTGATAGAAAACAAAGCAATTTTCTTATTTCAGTAGATAATTTAGTTCATAAATATTCTTCTGTTACAATGAAAAACTCAAAAGTAAAAAGGAAAGCTTTGGTTAATATTAAACAGTCACGACCATTTTAACAAAAATAAAATTATACTTCCTCTAAATTATAAATCCTTCCGAAATAAAAATGAAAAATAAATACACTGCAACAATCAAAAAAAATTTTTCCGAATTTATAACATATTTTTTGACAGTTAACTTCAGCAAACGCTTCCTTGACGTATCAAAAATCATTTACCTGTTTTTATGCAACATATACGGCGTTTGCACCAACACCAATATTAAACTATAAAATTTAGATTATGTTAGACAACGGAAAATGCATGTCGAGGATTAGTGGTGTATACTTACCAGTTCATAAAAACCAATGAAATCTCCGTCACCAGATGGTAAAAAGCACAAAAAGTCTAGAAAGTATATAGCATGAAGCAAAAAACAGAATGAATGGGAAAAAAGTAGGTACTACCTGAATGGTTTGTCTCAGAGTCTCCTGTATATGCCACAAACAAACATAAATATTAAAAAAAATACAAACAAAACAGAAAGCAGGAACCAATCCCCAGAGAAAATCACTAAAAGAAACTACTCCTTCAATTCTTCATTTCAAAATATTAGTCTAATCGTTTTCATGCGATTTCAACACCAATATCATTTTCACAAGGTAGTTGTGTTCATAAAAAAAAATTAACTCTTGTTGCTGATAAAAGTTAGTAATAATTTGGTAACAATGATCAATGTACAAGAATCAGTATTATAATAATGTGAGTTTATGTCAAATTTTTCAATAATTAGCCATTTCAAAGAAATAAATGAACAATTCACTTTCTCTGGGAATAGATCTATATTCACAAAAAATTAAATGATGGTGATGATTAAAAAAGTAAAATAAATAAAAATGATTAAAACAAAATAATGATGCTGAAAATGAGAATTCATTAAACCAAAAACCATGATTAAAAGCCGTTTAAGAACCAATAATTTTCTTCCACTATGGACCCCTATAGGTTGAACTCGTCAGAATAAACCATTTCAACAAAGAATTAATATAAAATATAATATGATGCTTAAAGTTAACCTTAACATTTTTTCATGTTCTATGTTCCTATTTTTATACACATTCTCTGTCCTACCGCGTGCATATATGTACAGAGTTATCCATATCCATATCGTACTTCCGAAAGTAAACGTAAATAAAACACCCTTTGAATTTAATCTGTTAGTCTCCTATAATTTTTTAATTTCAAAACAGATTTAATTTGTTAGTCTTCTACAATTTTAATTTCAAAAAATTTAGTTAAGAAACTTTAAGAATTAAATTAATGTCTTTATAAGCACTGCTCATATTTAATAGACGTATAAAATCGAAACTCATTATACAATATCAAATGCAATTAAGAAAAACCCAAAGAATATATTTATTTTCTCAATTCCATTTGATATTGTGTAATGAGTTTCGATTTTATACGTCTATTAAATATGAGCAAAGCTCATAAAGACATTAATTTCATTCTTAAAGTTTCTTGAATAAATTTTTTGAAATTAAAATTGTAAAAAACTGACAGATTGATATCTGTTTTGATATCTAAATTTTGTAATAATCCTTCTAGCAAGTAAAAAACCGTTTATTATTTCATCCTATAATTTTAATTTCAAAAAATCTTATTCAAAAATTTTTAGAATTAAATTAATGTCTTATAAGCACAGCTTATATTTAATAGACGTAAAAAATCGAAACTCAATATAAAATATCAAATGGAATAAATAACCTAACAAATATAAATTGTCAATTAAAATTAATGGATAAATATTTGAAGGAGACAAAATTTTGTTTCTGATCTTACAATTATGAAAACTAATTCATTTTCAAAAATACAAAACATAATTTTAAGGACTTCTCAGAAAATATAATTTATTCGAAATATTTAATATACTTAAATATTTAAATAAGTTACTTCAAAAATCCCTCAAAACATATTTTCCAAATGTAAAGATGAAAGACCTTATCGGATTTCTAATTGTTTTTTGAAGATATATGTTTTGAGAGATTTTTGAAGTAACTTATTCAAATATATTAAATATTTCAAAAAAATTATATTTTCTGAGAAGTCCTTAAAATTATATTTTGTATTTCTTAAAAGGAATTAGTTTTCATAATTGTAAGATCAGAAACAAGATTTTGTCTGCTTCAAATATATATTTATTCATTAATTTTATTTGACAATTTATATTTGTTGGATTATTAAATCCATTTGATATTGTATATTGAGTTTTGATTCTATACGTCTATTGAATATAAGTTGTGCTTATAAGACATTAATTTAATTCTAAAAATTTTTTAATAAGATTTTTTTTAATTAAAATTATAGGAGACTAACAGATTAAATCTGTTTTGATATTCAAATTTTGTAATATTCCTTCTATCGAGTAAAAAACCTCTTCTTATCATTTTAAAATACTCTTCCATTCAGAATATCGATCAAATTTTTATATCAATATAATGCATGTACCCTGTCATTATGTGTGGAATACAACATTATTTAAATGTCCTTATGGTTCATTTTGACGAGTTTCACCTTCTGTTGAAAAAAGTCATCTTCGAAAACATCCTGTATAATATAAAATATTGTTCTTCTTATATCGATGCTAATTAAATCCATCACTGATATTGTTTCAAGTTAAACTGACATCACCCATTTTTAGGTCCATTTATATTGTGAACTTCACAAATAAGTGGTAAAAAATTATTGAATTCACCCAACAAAATTAAAATGTACAGAAAAAGATAAAATGATTAGATACCTTCAGATAAACGTCTCGTAGGTTCATCTAGAAGTGCAGACATCAGGAAAAGGTGAAAACAGGAATGAAATAACACAGTTGTTAGAGATGAGTAACGAGTTATTCATTGAGGAAAAGAATCAATGTTATATTGGAATATGAAGAATTGGAATATTGTCAAAAAAATTAAATTGAAATTTTTTGTCTATCATTTGTTTTTATTGTTATATTATTCGTAGGTCTCAAAAAGATGCTCCAAGGCCAAAGATAAACCGTTCTATAAGAAAGGCATCGAAAGTTTAGAAAAATATAGGTTGATGAATAAAGTCGAATTTTGAAAAAAATGCGGTTTTAGTGGGTAGTCTCGAAACTTAAAGACCTATGTGCCACAGTTGAGTACAGTAAAATGAAATGATTAATGAATAATCTCATAATGTTGTACACTAATTACAATAAAATAATCATCTAATTTTGTACACTGCACTTTCTTTGAAGTTATATGAACATTTATCAGATTTTATTACTCAGCTTGAGATAAAATCCTCAGAAGAAATTGTATTTGTACTTTTGATATAAACGAATATAAAAATTCTTCCTATTCCAACATGATATAAAATCGTTCTCATTTCATATTCTGCATAAAAATGAACCAATCAAATTAAGGTTAAGAAAGTCAACGAAAAATGTTTCGATACTTGAAAAGAATCAATATGAAATGAACTGAAAACGATACCTGTACAAAATGAAAATTAATTAGTATTGTGGGTGTTAAACAGAAATGTTATGAAAACATAAAGAGTATTCATATCCCTTCAGCAGAAGTGGTTAGGTTTTGAACAAAAAAAGCTTTCAATGTTAGTAAAATACACAGTGTAGTTAAGAAAACCGCATCTAAAGAAAATTCAAATATAAATACAATTTTGTCTATATATATATATATATATATATATATATATATATATGTAGATTCAAGAAAAAGTTTTGGGAAGAAAATAAAATATATGAGTCTAGAAAATAGTAAGTTATTATATTCTTGACTTCGAAAACGTGTTTCTGATTCAATTATACTTGAGATTACTTAAAATAATGTAAATAGAAGCAGAATATGCAAAAAAACAATTTAATTGTAACTTGATTTCAGGCAACTAATTAATTCACCTAGAAATATGTACAGGGTCACCCAGGGGTGCGTAAATGGTCCATAACTTCTTTTCTATTCAAGCTATCGACTTGATTGTTATTTACAAACGATAGGTGGTACAATCTGCAGATCCTGAACATATTTTCATTCACATACAGGATGTCCGAAAGAGAAATACATACATAGGTTCGGTTTTTTCAAATGGCAACCCGCTTTTTTCATACATCTTTGGATTTGCAACTTAATTGTCGATAAAACGCATCCAGGTTTCATTGGCTTATCTGCATTAGTTTTTGATCTATGTCAATTTATGTTTCGAAATAACGTCGTGCGTATACTCACAGAAAAAGTCATAACTTCGGAACCGTTCAACATAATTCAATCATCTTTTTTCCAGTCAATTCCTTATCCCATAGGATAGTTCGACAATATTTGGACTAATACTATCCTAATCGTTGGATTGGCCGAGAAGGAACCATTCCTTGGCCCGCGCGATCCACAGATCTAAATCCTACAGATTTCTTTCTTTGGGGCTACGTAAAAGAGAGAGTTTTCAGAGATCGATCGAGAACTGCAGATGATATGAAGAATAGAATCACGGAAGCCCCGTTCAATTGATGGAGCAACAGTTGCCAGAGTTCGACGCTCATTTACAAGAAGTCTAGCAGCTTGTGTGGAAAATGATGGCGGCCTATTTGAGCATTTATAAGAAGGCTTTCCTCAATTGTTTGCTTCTTGATATTCTCCTGTTTCTATTACCACTATTCTTCAAACAATGATATTACAATTTCGAAAACATTTTTTTCCATTATTTTGTGAAGATTTTTCTGATTTTACGACAACGTTCTACTAGATTCTACTAATACCATCCACATAACTTATTTTGAAATTTATTTCACGAATTTCAAGAAGTGGATCTCACAAACCTTATATCGACAGGATGCAGGATGTTGCATTTGAAAAAATCGAGTTAATTCAATTTGTCATTTAAAACCAATGTAGTAGGCGATAGAACACAGACATCGAATTCTTGCTCATATCAAAAGATGCACAGAAGCTTAAGGAATCGACTGGAAAAAAGATGATTGAATTATCTTGAACGATTCCGAAGTTATGACTTTTTCTGTGGGTCTACGCACGTCAAAACATAAATTGACATAGGTCAAAAACTAATGCAGACAAGTCAATGAAACCTGGGTGCGTTTTATTGACATATGAATTGATGTATGAAAAATAAGGGTTGTCTTTTAAAAAAGCCAAACCTATGTATATAGTTCATTTTCGGACATCCTGTATGTGGATGAAAATATTTTCAGGATGTACCAACCGGATTGTACCAACTATTGTTTGGAAAAAACAATCAAGTCGGTAGCTTGAATAGATACGAAGTTATGGTCCATTTACGCACCCCTGGGTCACCGGTATGTATACATTTTTATCATACAAATTTGGTTCAATTTCCAGAGATCACTCAATTTTTTACCTCATCTACTATGTGCAAAACTTTCAATTTGAGATGAGGAGGAATAAAAACAAGATGAGTTGAGTGCATTAGGTGGCTATATTCAATAAAACGAAAGCCAGATCTTTCGAAAATATTCATAAGCGAGTAAACCCAGTCCAGCACAACTATATATCTACTTGTATCTATGTATCTACAGCCTCATTCTCTACATTATTATCTAATCATCGCCACCATGACTAAACTAACAACTGTATTGGTAATATTCAGATAGCAACTTCTTACCTTTTCCATAAGAAATTGGCACGTGATCAGTAGCCCACCTTGATTTTGTTTTTATGCCAACCAATAGAGGTGAACCCCTTCTGGTCGCTACTGTTTCTCCAGGGAAGTACTTGGATTTGAAGCAAAGAGCAAATGCACCTTCCTTTAAAGATATGAAGTTGAAAAATTTATCAACATACAAATCATTTTGCGAAATAAATGTAATTTGTGTAAAATCAGATTCAACTAATACTAGACGTGGTACAATAATTAAGAAATTATGTTGATATTGTTCTAACCATATGATCCTAGTTATGAAAAGAAGAATCAAATAATCACATGGTGATCGACGGTTCACTGGGAACACAAAAGATGCTAGTATATCTTTTTTGAAACTGGGTTTCTCTATAAAAAATTTTTTTTGTCATTTATTGCATAATATACAATCTACTCGTACAAGCATTAAGTAATTGTGTTGTAAAAGAAAACATGAGAGTGAAGTGTCCAATGACATTTCTACTCGTTCACTATTTCAGTGTTGTGTGAGATCTTCGGGCCATGTCTTCTTCAGTCTTCGGATGTTTGGACCTTCCATATAGAGGTTTTGTATTTGGTCATTGGGGTGGCTCTGCAGTCCTTGATAGTTGGTAGAGAAGGATTTTAGGACATCTGTTATATAGGGTATTTGGAGGTCTTCATGGAGTCTTTGGTTAGTGACATACCATGGTGCGTCGGCTATCAAACGTAGAGTTTTGGATTGGAATCTTTGAATGGTCTTTCTTCTAGATGGTTTGGCGCAACCCCACAATTGTATACTATAAGTCCAGATAGGTTTAAGGACAGTCTTATACAGTAATATTTTATTTTTCATGATCAATTTTGATTTTCTTCCAATAAGCCAATGCATTCGTCGAATCTTTATGTCTAATTGTTTTCGTTTTGTGTCTATATGCTTCTGCCATGCAAGCCGCTGGTCCAGGTGTATGCCAAAGTATTTAACTTTCGTCTTTTTTGGCATATTAACTCCGTTCAGAGTTACTTTAGAGCAGGTGTTGATGCATGTAGTAAATACTACTTGTACGGGTTGGATCTGGTTTAAAGTCATCCTCCACTTCTTATACCAGTTGCTCAGTTGGTCCAGGTGTTCTCGAATGTTTCTAGAGGTCATAGGATCATCATCTGAAGATAGGACCGCGACGTCGTCAGCAAATGCGGCAATTGTTGTATCAGGCAGATCAGTTGTGTAGAGTAAGTACAGAAATGGTCCTAGCACACTTCCTTGTGGTACACCCGAATTTATCGGTAGGTATCCAGACAGTTCGTTACTGTACTTCACGGGAAAGTTTGTATCAGACAAGTAGGATTTCAGAACTTGATAGTAGTTATTGTTCAAACTCTTTTTTATTTTATATAATAGGCCTGCATGCCAGACCTTATCGAACGCCTGGGAAACATCCAGAAATACTCCGTTGCAGTACTGTTTTTTTTTTCAAGAGAATTTGAAATGACGTTGACGATTCTATGAATCTAATGGGATGTTTACATCTTTTGACGAAAACCAAATTGATAGTCAGGTATGAGTTCTGAAATGTCATGATCATCTTGAATTCTTTTTAAGAGAATTCTCTCAAAAATTTTTCCTGGGATTGGAAGGAGGCTTATCAGTCTATATGATGATGGTTCATGTGAAGGTTTGGTACTTTTATGAATCATGATCACATAAGCGTATTTTCATAGTATTGGATAATAGCCCAAATTCAGCATGCGATTGTTAGGAAGACTATTGCTTTTCTGGGTAGATTCTTAGGGACCTGTGCAGTAATTAAATCATGACCAGGAGCTTTGATGTTTTTAAGCTTGCGAATTTCCGCTTTAACTTCCTTAGGAGTTGCTGCTTGGATAGGTGACAACTGAAAAGGTGAAACCAGGAATTCCCCAACATCATTTTCAAATCCTGATATTTGCTCCGGCTCTTCGTATACCCTTGATAAGTGCGATGCAAATGCCTCTGCTTTTTCTTTGTTTGAACGTGCCCAGCCATGAGATGTTCGTATGGAGGTAACAGAGGGTGTTGGTCTTCTGAATTTTTTTGTGGCTCTCTATAAACTGCGATCTTCGGTTGTTAATTCTTCAGTGTCTCCTGTAGTGGCGAAGATCATTGATGTTACGTGATCGTTGTCGTATATGAAGCGGAGTGCTGATTTCCGTGGGGATTTCTTTTCTGATTCAAGGAGTAGCGTGACAAGCTGCCTGTTGAACGGTTTGAGTGAAATGTTGAACAGCTGCGTCTATTTCTGATGGTTTTTTAAAGCACCAGTTGGTCAGTTTTTCATTTATATGTTCCTAGTATACTTCGTGGATAATTTGGGCAGAGTATCAGTCTTTATGGGGGTACTATTCGAATTTATGATAACAGGAGTATGATCGGATGTTAAGTCATAACTGGACTCCAAAAGGCAGTTCTGTGTAGCAATACCATTCACTATAAAGAAATCTAGGAGATCGGGTAGGTTTCTTAGGTCTGTTGGCCAGTACGTGGGCTCTCCATTCGACAGGTGTTTATAGTTTTTATCTGTCAGTGCCCGTAGCAAGTTACGACCTTTAGTTGTGGTTAATCTGGAACCCCAGCATGTATGTTTGGCATTCCAGTCGCCTCCAGCGATGAATTTGTGCCCAAGAGTAGCGAAGAAATCTTTGTAAGTGTCGGTTGAAATTTAGGTCGTCGTGGAGAATACCGATGATCTTCACGGAGGTTGCTTGAATGAATTTCTCCTGCTCGTGGTGAGAAAGGGAACTTTTAATAATTACAGAAGAACCTCCATGAGCTGTTTCTTTAAGATGTGTGGTGTGGTAAACGGAGTAATGTGGAATTGTTCGGCTGGTAAAGTGTGTCTCAGAAACTAGTAGGATGTCAACTTTGTTCAAATTTAAGAATGTCAGGATTTCTTGTCTATGGTTCACTAAACCATTCGCGTTCCAAGTTGCAATCCTCAGAATCTTGTTGACCATTATGGAAGTTTACTCATAACAGTGGTGAGCAGATTCAAAATCATGCTGTTCTGGTATAAAAATATTTGCCTATTTGTTTACTGCCACCATTTACTACGAGAGGTTATTTGTCAAAATAAGAGATTCGTCAGCAAACTGAAGAATTAAATGAGCTGCTGAAAGCTTCAAGACATGCAAATGGCTCCTAACTTACCAATTGTTGGACAGTTTGTTCGACCAATTCCCTGAACGAGTAGTTTGGATGTTTCTCGTAAAAGTGATGAATCAATTTGGCTATAACTTCCGTGTCAGTTTCACTCTCGAAATTATATCCTTTTTTCTCCAGCAGAACCTTCACTTCCTTGTAATTGGTCAAGATACCATTGTGGACAACTACGAAACCATGTTCCTTGTCTGATCTTTGGGGGTGGGCGTTGGTAGCATTTGGCACACCGTGAGTGGCCCAACGTGTGTGAGCAATTCCGCAGTGAATTTCGCTTATTCCGTCTATGTCAAATTCGTTGGCACCTGGTTAGGCAAAAAAAAAGGATTTTGTAGCCAGAATGTTCAACGAAATTCAGAAAGTAGAGCTGTTTACTCACGATTTTTTATTTCTTCTTCTAGTTGTTTCACTTTGCCGGATTTCTTGATGACTGCTATGAGGTTTTCATCGTTTAAGTCGATAGCAACACCTAAAATGAAAATTATATATATATTATATAATTTATAATTATATGCTTTTACTAATTGAAACACCTAATGTATTCTATAAAGGTATATTTACAGGATTCAGACGAACAGCAAAACGTCTTCACTCACAAAACAATTTTATTTTATAATCTTCATTATTACACAAAAGAACCATTCTTTACAATTTTCAATCGTCTGAGTATTTCTACTGGTATTTGGCCAATAACAAGAGTAATATTAACAAATGGTGTATAAGGGAAGACATGTCTCTTAACCCACAAAAGGTAGTTATAGTACCATTCACTAAAAAACGGTTGAATGGTTTAGAACCACCGACTATCCGTGGTGAAATAATAAAATTCTCATTTGAGGTAAAATACCTGGGAATAGTCCTGGACAAAACTCTCAGTTGGAATGCACAACTAGACAGAAAGTGTGTTAAAAAGCCAGAATGGGTTTCTGGACTTGCTATCGGATCTGTGGTAAAACCTGGGGCCTAAAGCACAGGCAGATGTACCGGCTATACACCATAGTAATTGGACCACGGATAGTGTATGGCGCTGTAGCGTGGTGGAAGAAAAGCCAACGAACAGTTGGCCAACATAAGCTCACCCGACTACATAGGCAGGCTTGCCTTCCAATTACAGGTGCGTTTCGCACCACATCTATAGAAGTCCTACTTAATCTAGCACCCCTAAACCTACTCGGGCAGAGGGAGGCTGAACGGACCACATACAAACTATATCAACTGGCGATCGACAGGCCAGAGGCAATAGTGATGGGAGGCTCAGGACTACTGGACGAGCTTTTAACAGCACCCTATCGATGCCCTCGGATCTAATGTCAAAAGTCACGAGACAAGAATGGCATTTCAACGTAATCGTCCCCCGCCGGGACGAATGGACCCAGCATGCTGAGGTTCTATTGAGGACCGACCATGGCTTGTTCACAGAAGGCTCGCGAACGACGAACGGAACGGGATCGTGAGTCTATGGTAGCAAACCGAGAATCAACATCTCATTGAGTCTCGGTCAAAAGGCAACCATATTCTAGACAGAAATATTTTCCATTGAGACCGCGGCAGAACTGCTGATAAAACGGCAAATCTACCAAGGCAAAATCAAAATATTTACTGATAGTCAGTCAGTACTAAAAGCTCTGTAATCCAGCTCTAGTACCTCGAGAACGGTCTGGAGTTGCCGCACTGCTTTAAACAGGCTCGGTATGTATAGCAGAATCACTCTTGTTTGGATATCGAGCCTTTCAAACTATTTGGGTAACGAGGAGGCAGATCGGCTGGCGTTTGCTGGAGCTGCGCTGCCTCTGGTAGGACCGGAACCATTCCTGGAAATACCACATGATGTGGTTAAGCAGGCGATAACAGGCAGAATGAACTCAAGGCTAGAGTCTTTTGGCGGTGCCATTCTGGCCTGAAACATTCGAAGGCGTTCCTTGGAACAGCTTCGAACAAAAATATAGCGAACCTAGTGCTAGGTCTGGATAGGACCAAAATCCCCCAATAAATAACATTTTCTTCTGAATATCTGTCACCCCAATAGAAGAGTGATAAAAAGAACTGGAATCAGACATTCAACATCTGACAGGCCGATGTGAAACTAAACACTATTTGAACGTGTATGGACTGAAGTCTCTATCTACCCACTTATCCCTTATTTGAACCTTCCTTTTTAAAGGCTTCTATTCACGAACCGTTTTGCTTTATATTGTATACAGAGTGAATCGTAACTATAGGGACATATTATTTAGACCAAAACATGACAATTAGCCCTAACATGCCTCAATATTATAATATATTGCTATGGAAAAAGATACAGGGCGTTAATTTAATTTTTTCTCATTTTTCGCTGAAAATGCCACTGTTTATTTCTCAATTATTATCAAAATCGACACAGAGGCATAACTTTGGATGAGAAATATTATTTTATGTATCGTTCCTTTTTTTGTTATAGGGGGCGCCACGTGAATCATTCCTGATAATGAAATTAAGTGTTAGGTTTTTTTTAACGAAACTTGATAGTGGTTTTGATTAGAGAATACGATGTAAAAATTATTTTTACGTAATATTGTTTAAACACGATAATTTCATCCGTTTTCGAGAAAAATACTAATGAAGAGTTCGTTGTCTCAAAAGAGGATTTGAAATAGTGGGCAATAAAGAAAATGGTAATGTAAGGCAATATTTTATTAAGGTTTATTTGGTCCAATCGCTTTATTTTGGTTCAAACAACCTACCCTTAACCTATGTCACAATAATTATAATTCCAGTTTATACGTATTTCATGGTTGGTTCTAATAATCAGATAGCTCTAACATTGAACACAACAAGATTAAAACTTACCCTTCAAGTTACTGTGTTTGATTCTCAATGTTAGAGCTATCTGATGATCGGGAACAACCGTAAAGTACTTGGACATTTAAAATTCTCCTCTATTCGGGATTATATTAGGAGTACAAGTTTCCGCCGTTTTATTGTAGATGGCGCGTCACGGAGTTTCGGTTAGCTTTCGCAGATGATAACCGGCTTAAAAAATAGTTTGGACATTCAAAAACAACATAACCTATTAATATCATTTATTTTATATTTGTAAAATATAATTTTTATAAGTTGAAAATGTCAAAATTTGAGCCAAGTAAGCGTCATTTGCGGAAAATATTAGTTTACTTCTTTAATTTAAAGAAATCTGCTGCTGAGGCGCATCAATTGCTCGTAGAAGCATATGGTGAGGATGCTTTGAGTGAGAGAACGTGTCGACAGTGGTTTAAAAAGTTTAAAAACGGTGATATCGAAGTAGAAGACAAAGATCGCAGTGGAAGGCCAAAAATTTACGAGGATGCAGAATTGGAGGAAGATTCATCTCAAACACAAAAAGAACTTACTTTAACATTAGAAGTCACTCAGCAAGCACTCTCACATCGTTTAAAATCATTAGGAATGATTCATAAACAAGGAAATTTGGTTCCGTACGAATTAAAGCCGAGAGATATTGAACGCCGATTATGCTTAAGTGGAATGCTGCTAGCTAGACATAAAAAAAGGGTTTTTTTTACATCGTATCGTAACTGGTGATGAGAAGTGGATACATTATGACAATCCAAAAAGAAGAAAATCATGGGGATTACCTGGCCACGCGTCAACATCAACAGCAATACCGAATATTCACGGAAAAAAGCTTATGCTGTGTATTTGGTGGGATCAGCTAGGTGTAGTGTATTATGAGTTGCTTAATCCGAGCGAAACAATAACTGGAGCCCTCTATCGAACACAATTGATGAGATTGAGCCGAGCTCTGAAGGAAAAACGCCTTCAATACTATTCTAGACACGAAAAAATTATTCTTCTGCATGACAATGCTCGTCCACATGTTGCGGCTCCCGTGGAAAAGTACTTGGAAACACTTGATTGGGAAGTGTTACCCCACCTGCCGTATTCACCAGACATTGCACCGTCCGATTATCACCTGTTCCGGTCCATGGCACATGTTCTGACGGCGCAGCGGTTCACATCTTATGAGGATACCAAAAATTGGGTTGATTCGTGGATAGCCTCAAAAGACGAGGAGTTCTTCAGACATGGGATTCGAATGCTGCCTGAGAGATGGGAAAAAGTGGTTGCAAGTGATGGGTAATATTTTAAATAAATTTATATTACCGTTCTTCTATAATAAATATTTAATTTGTGTGAAAAAACGGCGTAAACTTATTTGTACTCCTAATATATCAAGTAAATGGATGAGCTGAAATTGGGGTTGACTAAATTATAATTCTTCCTCAAGTACAAACTTTTTCCAACGAGAATTTACAATCACAGTCGTTGATGTGGCTAACCAGATGATAATAATAATAGATAATGGAAACAATAACAATCAATAAGTTGGGAGTTTTTATGATTCAACGAACTAATCCAGATTAGATTGGGGAAAATTAATGTCGCTCCCAAGAATCGAAGTTTAAGGATTACTTGAATACTAAACGTATTTTTTCTGTGAATGAATGGCGATAACGGGGCAAAACACTCATCTTTAAATCCCTTTCAGTTTTTTTATATATTTCCCAGCGATTTCCGCTGAAAATACGAAAGATAATAGATTAGGTTGTTGAAAATTATCATCCGCTTCCAAAAATTGAAGTTTGAAGAGAATAGAACATATTATTCTGTGAACGAATAAAGATAACAGGGCAAAAAATATCATTACTGTTTTTCAAAGAAAAAAAAAATGAATTTCGCCGAAGATGTACTAGATTAGATTGAGAACAATGAATACCCTCTTCCAAGACTTGAAGTTCCAAGAATATATTATATTTGTTCTTCGAATTGATGGAGATAATAAGGCAAAACACATTCTCAAATCCCCTTTTTCATTTTCGATATACACAGATCGTCAAAAGTCTTGGCCCTCTAGGTTTCTCAAGAAATAAACAATTTATGTTCTGGGAATGAGATGAATATTTTCCTCTATTTCAACTGCAATATATTTGATAGAAAATCTTTGTTTGTTACTCTTTGCTTTATGCATGATGAGACAAAATAGGAAAAATTAGAAAAAATTTGAATTTATCGAGTATTTATTTTTGATTAATTACATTTATTCCACAACTGAATCCAAATTCAATAGTCCGTATTACCACCTCTTCTTTCAATTAACTTTTGACAATCTGTGTATATTCCACAGAAAAGAAAGATTTCCGTTTAAAATACGAAATATATTCTGTGTATTCTGCATAAAATTAAGATAAGGACATTAAATACGTCAATACTTCCGATAGATATATGTGAATTCCACGAAAATTAATGTTTTAAAACTATTTTAGTTTTATATTGAGGAAGAAAATTTGAAGAAATATTCAACCTGAAAGGAAATGCATGCTGAATACGATTTTTCTATTAATTTTATTAATTTTCCCGATGAACTTGTTCTATATAAGATATTGAAATATTTTTTTTATATTACCTCTTACTCTTCATCCATAAACTTTGATGGCGCTCGCACTAAAATACGATTACTTTCGGCAGCCTTTGTCTTCATACTGAAGTGATGAAGTCAAACTCCCCGTAAAAAGACCTTATTCGGTACAATAGTTGACATTTTCAGAACACACAGAAAACTACGTTGTTTGCACTTCAGCGAAATGACAAATACTTAAAAGAAAGCCTAATGATGACACTTCAAAATGAAATTGTTGCCAGATAAAACAATGGAATAATAAACCAGTAACGAAATCTGTTATCAAAACCGCACGAACTTATTTCTACTCTTAATAATCGGACAAAAAAGTTGTCTTTTCTTCATTAAACCAGAACTTATCAGCCGATATGTTAGGTACTATTGACCAAGTTTTGTAGGTAGATTGATTGGTCTGAATTTAGCGAGAGTAAAGATGAACGCTGAATCATCAATATAAATTCATATCTTTCTGCTGCATAATTTCATCTACTGACATTTCTTTTCACGTTTTATTCGGCTCAAAAACGGGTTTGCCGAATTTTTTGCGTCAAGCGTCAGAGAGAGGTTCACATGCTGAAAGAATGATATTCCTGATATTCAATAATCATACGTAAGAAGAGGAGGATTAGGATTTGTTAGTCTCAACTAGGTGTCACAATCTACAGTCTGATCCAATTCCTGAACACAAACATCACTAACGGATTATTTATGTAATTTCAAGACAAAATTCGAATTGAGAAAATATTATGATAAGAAGAGGTTACTTACTTTATATAAGGAATACTCCAAAATATGAATATCAAAACGGATTTAATTTGTTAGTCTCCTACAATTTCAATTTCAAAAAAATTTTTAGAATTAAATTAATGCCTTATAAGCACAGCTTATATTTATTAGACGTATTGTAAATCAAAACACAAAATGAAATATCAAATGGAATGAATAACCCAACAAATATAAATTGTCAATTAAAATTGAAAAATAAATATTTGAATGAGACAGAATTTTGTTTCTGATGTAACAATTATGAAAACTAATTCCTTTTCAAAAATACAGAACATAATTTGAGGACTTCTCATAAAATATAATTTATTTGAAATATTTAATATATTTAAATAAGTTACTCAAGAAATCTCTCAAAAACATGTATATGTTGAAAAACAATTAGAATTCGGATAAGGTATTCATCGGTGGATTTTAAAGTGAGTGTTCAAACCAGAAATCTGTTGGTGAGTTGTATTTGTTGTTGATTGATTTTAATTTTTAAACGTGAAGTTTGACCGATAAAGACCTTATTGGAATTCTAATTGTTTTTTGAAGATATAATACATGTTTCTGAGAGATTTTTGAAGTAACTTATTCAAATATTCAAATATATTAAATATTTCAAATAAATTATATTTTCTGGGAAGTCCTTAAAATTATGTTTTATATTTTTGAAAAGCAATTAGTTTTCATAATTATAAGATCATAAACAAAATTTTGTCTCATTCAAATATTTATTTTTTTATTTTAATTGACAATTTATATTTGTTGGGTTATTTATTCCATTTGTTATTTTATTTTGAGTTTTGATTTTCTTAATTTAATTCCAAAAAAATTTTTTTTATTTTTTTTAAATTAAAATTGTAGGAGACTAACAAATTAAATCTGTTTTGATATTCAAATTTTATGAAAATATTGTTCGATTCCCCAATTTAAATACTTCAGTGATCGAGTAAGATTAATTCAAAATCTCTTACAATTTTCTTCACAGTAGTCTTTAAATTTTACAATTTCAAAATTTTGACACAGAAATATCTCAAAGAGTTCGAGAAATTCGTCCATTTTCGACGAAATTCTATGTAAATTTCGAGCAATCACAAAATTCCACGAAACGTCAAACGTCGACGCCGGATTCGAGTTCGAAAAATAAAACTTTCGATACCTAAAAAGCAAAAAACCTCGAGAAAGCAGTAAATTTTGGATGAAACCTTTTCGAATTTTTAACTTTCAAATCTGAGAACTGTCAATCATTTAATACGCGTTTTTGTCGCATTTGAAGTGGCAGCATCATCACCTCTGAATACTGCCAGTTCCATTTAAAATGATTACCATATAATACAGGATTATATCGGATGTTTTTTTTAGAGTGATAGAACTTTCGATAGGGATAACTGTGATTTGACAGAAGATAGAAGCCATGTTGTTTTGACATTTCTATTCAGTAAGCATTGACAAATTATCATGGAAAGACTCACGCCGCAACAACGTCTACAAATTGTTGAAATTCATTTTCAAAAACAGTGTTCTATTCGCCAAACTTATAGAGCACTTCGTGAAATTAATGGTTTACATAATCGTCAATCAGAGAAGCTTATTCATCGAACTATCGATAGTTTTGGACAACATTTTCTCTACTCATTGCAACAACAACAACAACAAGACAAAGAACTGTACGTACAGAAGAAAATATCGCTGCTGTAACTCATAGTGTTAATGAAGATCACAACACATGGAAAATTTTGCGTAAAGATCTTGATCTACACCCATACAAGATCCAACTGGTTCAAGAACTAAAGCCACTTGACCATAATAAGCGTTGTTTTTTTGCTGATTGGGCTCTAGAACAGCTTGAAGTTGATCCACTTTTTTATCGTAAAATTGTGTTAGTGATGAAGCTCATTTCTTGTTGAACGGCTATGTAAACAAGCAAAATTGCCGTATATGCAGTGAAAACAATCTTCAAGAAGTTCTACAGGTTCCATTGCATCCTGAAAAATGCGCTGGAGGCATCATCGGTCCATATTTCTTTCAAAACGATGCTGGAGCTAATTTTACAGTGAATGGTGCTCGTTACAGATCAATAATCAATTACTATTTGTTTCAAAATTTGCCTCATGCTGCTACCGTAACAATTGATTTATTGAAAGAAAGATTTCACGATAACATTATTTCGAGAAATGGTCCAATTAATTGCCCTCCAAGATCATGCGACATAACTCCACTGGATTATTTTCTTTGGGGTTATGTCAAATTATTGGTTTATTCTGATAAACCGGAAACAATAGACGCTCTGGAAGCCAATATAACTCGTGTTATTGATGAAATAAGGTCTGAATTACTCGAAAAAGTGGTCCAAAATCGGTCTGGTCGAATGCGGTTCCTCAGAGCTAATCATGGTGGACATATGCCGGAAATTATGTTTAAAACTTAAATGTCATAAAATTATCTTTGAAATAAAAAAAATTGGCTTCAATCTTATTTTAAATGTATTTTATTTCAATATAAAGTTCTATCACTCTACAAAAAATACCCGATAGATCTTCTTAGACATGTTTTCTTTACACAACACTGGATATTGTCACATGGGGACGATCACCTAATACGATTATGTAGAATTCATGTTTCTTCATCCACTGGAAATAATGCCTGTGCTAAGTCTATTATTGTCACCAGAGAAGATTTTCCATTAATATTATACAGAATTTAACTTTAATTTATCCACTAGATGGATCTACCTGCTATATGTATCTATCAATTAAATTGATCTACCGATTCCATTGATCTACCGGTGGATAGATCTAGTCTCTCATTAGTCATCTTCATTAAATTCCTGGAGTAAATGTATCTTGTATGGATGGAATTTATTATTCTTCAAAATAGTTTGGACGCAAGTTCGATTAATTCCAGATACAAATGCCAGCTGCTTCATACTTAACGACAGATCAAAACAGACATGTCCGAAAACTGACACTTCAATAACCCCATTAACTTTAGGCTTTTCCGTTTTGTGTGTTCCATTACCTACATTCATTGTTTCTTGAAATATTTTGTCAGTCGTTTGGGCAAACTCCAAAATACCGAAAAAGAATCTTCCCCTTTAATAAAAAATTGACGGGCGTGAGCGTATTTCAAAATTTTGAAGTACATAGTTCCTGAAAATAGCTCTGTTTCGTTGATCAACCTGTATATCTTTTCTTATCATTCTCATAACTCATGCGCCAAGTTTTTAGCACTTAGACTTTAGAGGGCTATTAATATTATACCCTGAATACACCATGCAGATAAAAAAAAGAAAAGTGGCGTTCTTGAAATTTATTTTTCAAGTTGTCACTTCGTAATTGCAACCTACCTGCGGAGTCATAACCGCGGTATTCCAACCTCTTCAGGCCATTGACCAACAGCTCCAAGATTTCGCTCCTCTTCTTGGGGGTCAGATAGTTCAAGTAGGCGAAAATTCCTGGAAAAAAATATGTCGTCATTAGTTGCTCATGCACGTAGATAATTTCAAATTTCCTCAGCTGATAAGATAAAATGAAGGAAAAGCTTTTGGAAACGCAATTTGACGAAAAAATGCACATTATTGATATAAGATTATCGTCTGGGATAATTAAGCGTTAAGATAAATTGAAATTACGGATCAATGGAGCCTTTGCTCGAGTGCATTTCCATCAATAATGATAGGCCAATGTAAAGATGAAGATAAGTTTGAAAAAAATTGATTTATTTGTGCTGATGTTGAAAAAATGTTACATCCTGAAGTATACAATGTAAAAATCAAGTGGTTTCAATTTTTTTCACTTAATTACACATCTTCATATAGGATGGGCAGAAGAATAACGCATAAAGGTAAATTTTAAATGTGTTCTATTGAAGGATATTCATATCACTCTTCCGAAAAAACCACAGATTCCATCGATCTGAAATTTGAGATTTGAAAACAAAACAATAGCGAGCATGTTTGTGTGAAATTTCGTAAGGATCGTATGACTAGACGTTCAAAAAAAAAATTGTGTGGGCGGATCAGCGTTGAGAGCTACGAGTTTTTAATTCTTTCGATATCTGTATATTCCTTAGATATCCCGAGAATGGCGTCGTGAGTCAATCTATTTATTACTAGAGAGATCAGCGATGACCTTGTAGAGGCAAATATAATATTAATTATATTAACTAAAATCATTTGAACATAAACTCAAATACAATATTAATTAATTTCATTAAAACTATATGAATATAAATTCCCAAATAACTTTATATTAAAAGACAAGTCTGATATATGTAGAAATGATAAAGAATAAGAGTTCTGTAATCAGAACACAGAATGTATGTTTTTATTGGTTAACGGATAGATGAGATACAACAACCCTCTCTCTCTGTTCCTAACCTTGTTGGATAAATAAAAATATAACCTGTGAGTGCATTTAAAAAGTGTTTTTGTTAAATATAACTAAAGAATTGGCAAGTAAACTAACAACCTCCAGAACCCTAGTTGACATGTACTGAGAGCTTCAGTGATGCATACCCAGACAAAACTTTGTACTTTGTCGTACTATTGAGCATCCTTTAGTATTCCTAACTATTGGCCCGTATGTAATGACTTTAAATTCAGAATTATATATTATATATATAGAATTATATATTGGCCCGTATGTAATGACATATCTCGCAATCCATTGCAGGATACTTTTACGAGAAGCTCGACAATGCGCAGGTGCTCGGTAAACACAAAAAAACAATGGACATAACCTTCTTCTGTCAGATTTCCCCATTTTGTTTGTTTTGCGCATTTTCGTTTATCTATGATTTAAACGCACTACGAAATATTTTGCACCAAATGTTGAATGCTGATTCAAGCTCTGGTTCTTCATCAGATGATGAAGAAATAATTGTGAGAAGACCAAAAATTTACAGAAGGAGAGACATTTTTCCACGTTAGATGATCTAGATTTCCGCGATCGTTTTCGCCTGACAAAACCAACTGTTTTATCTTTGTTTCAAAAAATTGCAGATCAATTGTATTTCCCATCTAACAAGTAAACAAATTTCGATCTATTATTTTGTTAATATAATTTTCTGTATACCAAATCATTAAATTGACAATTTTCAGAGGCAGCTGTATTGAACCGATGAACCAACTACTTTTGATATTGAGATTCTATGGAACTGGAAATATGCTGATAACAAACAGCCGGAGATTTCATGGGAATTTCTAAACATTCTGCTTCTAGAATTATTCGAAGAGTTTCTTTTGCAATCGCATCCTTTGTCCACAATATATGAATAAGTGTGAAGGCGATCATGAAATGCGGGCAGAAACAGAAAAGTTTTATGCAATTGCTAGTTTTCCACGTGTCCTTTGTGCTATAGATTGCACATTAATTAAAATCACTTCTCCGGGTGGTGATTATGCAGAGATCTTTCGATGTCGAGAACATTATTTTGCCCTTGACGTTCAAACCGTGTGTGATTCAAACCATCTTTAATAACAGTGTCTTGAAGAGACAATTTGAGAGTGGTAAATTTGGACCGTATTTGTTACTTGGTGATAGTGGTTATAGTTTGCAGACTTATCTTATGACAAAGTTACCGCAAGTTATTATACAACTGTAGCTGAAAATTTATGAGTCAATTATACGAACTAGAAATGTGGTGGAGAGAAAATATGGAGTTTGGATACGTCGTTTTCCTATCCTTTCTAAAGGAATGAGTGTTAAGTTAACGACCATAAGGGCAATTATTGTTACTACCGCTGTTTTGCACAATATAGCTGTAGATATGAACGAAATATTTCCAAATGAAAGATTGCATGATGTGCAGGAGGAAGAGGGCTTTCAAACAAATTCAACTAATGTTAATGCAGCTCGTGAGTGAGAAAGTTGTTTATTAATGAACATTTTGCTAATTTACAATTTATATTTGTGATAATTGAAAATAAATTTGTTTGTCACTTATGAAACTATTATTTATGATAGATTGGGCCGTTGCTTGGTAGAAATCAGTTGTAATTGTCATTATAAAATAAAACACTTGTTTACATTTTCTACTTTATTTTTGGTATTGATGAAGTCTTTCTAGCAAAGACGAAACGTACGTCAATACCAAAAATAAAGTAGAAAATGTAAACAAGTGTTTTATTTTATAATGACAATTGAAACTATTATTCATATTCGATTTGTGCCTTCAACATGACAAGATTTCATATAATTCTCATATGATTTTACTTAAGGTATGTATTTCATTTGATGCAACTCGTTAAATTAGACAATTAATTTTTAATGAACATTTTGCTACTTTATAATTTATATTTGTGATAATTGAAAATAAATTTGTTTGTCACTTATGAAACTGTTCTTCATATTCAAATTGTGTCTTCAACATGACAACATTTCATATAATTTTCATTAGATTTTACAAGGTATGTATTTAGATAGGTTTCTACTTTAGGTTTTACTTTAGGTAACATCTGAAAAAGTTTCAGGTGGGAATAAAGAAATAAAAATATTATGTGTTATTGAAATTTTTGTTTTTAATTCAAATTTGAGGGGATTTCATAGTTGGCAGCAATGCTGATAGAATTCTTATACCGCTTCTCCCAGAAAGTGCATTCAAAATAAAAAAAAGGATAATTATTATTTTTTAATTTTCTCTTCATCACCATAATTAGCAAATATAATAATATTTTAAACTTCGAATGCTCCTCTTCTTTCCTTCTATTCTCTTCCTTGATAGCCTCTATCTGAGCTTCTATAATACTAGAGCTGTTTTTTTTTATAATACATCCCCATCGGTAAGTGGGTTCGTAACAGTTGGGCTCAACTGTTTGGAAATTGGCTCCCTCAATTTCAATGGAGCCCCACCACCAGTCCCTTTAATATGACTGCGTGGAGCAGCTACCACCTTCCTAGTTTTAGTATTTATGTTGTCATATTTGGATTTGAGCTGGTCCCTATTTCTTCAATGGAGAGCTGTTGCATTGAAAGTAGTTGCTATTCCCTGTCACACTATATCCTATAACATTAAAATTTTCTTTTCCAATCACTTCCAAGAGACGTAGTTCCTCCTCTGGTTTTAAAGTAATACTTTTTTCTCTTTTCTTCCATATTCACTCATATAACTCACGATTACAAAATATACGATTTTCACGTAATAATGATATAAATTTCAATATATCTACAAATAACCATGGTTATGCAGACTGATTTATGCTTCTTTTCCTTTTCTTTTACAAGTTCCGACGCATAACTCACAATTTTCACAGAATATCACCAACTATATTCGTAAAATCACTGGTTCTCAGGATAGCCAACAGTCGGAAATATATAACTGGCGCATATAAAGGGTCCTTTTTCATAAAGAGACTATCATAAAGGAGCCTTTTGATGTTGTGTATGAAACTGACCTTTATAGCCTCCATCAAAGGCTGATTCACCAGCAGTAATCTCATGTTCCATACAAGCCTACTATTAAGGATTATTCCTAGATATTTATTTAACTTCCGATTTTCATTCTATGATATCTCTGTTCAAAAAAAAAATTTTTCATAGCTGGAAATCTATATCTATATTGCTGACTCAATGCTCACTTTTGTTAATTTCCAAAACAATAGCAGGTTGGCAGATTTTTGTACCAGCCTCTTCAAAATACTCGAATAAACAAAACGATAAAACTGAAACATCAATTTCTTCCAAGTGCTTTCGATATATGGTATATTTAGCACTAAAGATTATATATTAGATACACATAAAAAATCAAATTGATACCGAAAAGATTAGACTGTTACAAACATGCAATTATCCAGTGATCTAATCATATTCGAGGACATTTCAAAATCTATTGGAAAGTGAAATTATAAGGACCAAATTACATAACCCGAAAAATTGTATTCAAATTCAAAATTCTAATCAATATAACGTGTCGTAAGAGTGATTATAGGGAACCATCCAGTGTCACACCTTTAGAACCCACAACTCTACTGGCGAAATATAACGTCTTTCGCAATATATCAACAGAACATTGACTCTGTGCAATAAGAATGCAATCTCAGTTGCGAAAGGGCATATTCTCGTAGTGATCCGAGACAAGATTTAAGTTTCTTACAATACATTTCACCTTCACTTTTCTAGGTGTAGCATTTATCGTATATACACGACTTCCTGGTGTGGACTTAAGGTAACTGTATATCATTTGTCGTCCGGTTTGAGACACAAACTGAATCGAAAATATAAAATCGTCCCACCGTGCAAGATCGATGAGAAAATTTGGATCGATTCCAAATCACATCTGATTTTTTCAACTTGATATTTTTTCAATATTTATCAAAATATACTGGCGAGCGGAAGAAACGGGTCACTAAGATTATATGCTGTTTTTTCCAATAGACGTGTTCAAATTGATTCAATAATATTTTGATAAAATAAGAAGGAACGGTTTTTACTTGATAGAAGGATTATTACAAAATTTGAATATCAAAACAGATTTAATCTGTTGTCTTCTACAATTTTAATTTCAAAATAATTCTTTGAAGAAACTTTAAGAATTAAATTAATGTCTTTATAAGCACTGCTCATATTTAATAGACCTATAAAATCAAAATTCATCATACAATATCAAATGGAATTAAGAAAAACCAACGAATATAAATTGTCAATTGAAATTAAAATATAAATAAGCAAACATTTTTTGTTTCGTTCCAGGCATGCGTACTGAACTCTTCAGACAAACGTACGAAGCCCTGTTTGTTACAAAATGTATTGTTTTCTGATCCTATATTAATGAAAAATAACTCTTTCTCAAAAATATAAAACATAATTTCAAGAACTTCTCAAAAACTAATTTATTTGAAATATTCAATATATTTAAATAAATTACTTCAAAAAATCTCAAAACATGTAGCACATCCTCAAGAAATGATTAAAGTTACGATAAGATCAGTTCAACTTTACATATAAAAAAAAATAATAAAATCACTTAAACAATGTATAGACCTACCCAGTGCCATCTTAGAAATACATGATCCTCAACAAACATGTAAGTAGGTACCTTTATATCCAAGGTGCTCTATGTTCCATGTTCACAGAAAATCATACAAAGCTTATAAGGCACTTTGCCTTAGTTAAAACCATTCAACACTGTATAATGAATTTCTTTATTTAAAAAACCTAATATAATTATATATTATATATAGAATAAAATAAGAAGGAACGGTAATTTATTTAAATATATTGAATATTTCAAATAAATTAGTTTTTGAGAAGTTCTTGAAATTATGTTTTATATTTTTGAGAAAGAGTTATTTTTCATTAATATAGGATCAGAAAACAATACATTTTGTAACAAACAGGGCTTCGTACGTTTGTCTGAAGAGTTCAGTACGCATGCCTGGAACGAAACAAAAAATGTTTGCTTATTTATATTTTAATTTCAATTGACAATTTATATTCGTTGGTTTTTCTTAATTCCATTTGATATTGTATGATGAATTTTGATTTTATAGGTCTATTAAATATGAGCAGTGCTTATAAAGACATTAATTTAATTCTTAAAGTTTCTTCAAAGAATTTTTTGAAATTAAAATTGTAGAAGACAACAGATTAAATCTGTTTTGATATTCAAAAATTTAATAATATTTTGTTCATCATCTATCTTTCATTGGAAAATCAACCAAATATGCGCAAAATGTAGACATATGGGCTTAAAAACTTGATAAAAGAAACCATCTGCAAATAATTCTTCACGATAAATTCATCGTTTATCAGTTGCGTTAAACATTGATCATTGAAAAGTTTGTTTTCTACTCTATGAAAGAAACAATTTCATAAAATGAGTTTACCAATTGAAGATTGTGCGGGAATAGTGGCACTTATTGAAATTGGGCTGAGCCAGAAATCTGTTGCTAGAAGATTGAATGTTACCCTTTCTACAGTCCAAAGAATATTGACAAGGCATCAGGAGACAGACAGGATGACCAGACGACCTGAATCTGGAAGAAGACTGTTATGGACTGGGGAAGTATGTCTTTAGAGGGCCGCACAGAGTTGGTTTTATGAATGGATCTTTAACGTTGGTAAGATACATAGAGAAAATTCTTATGGACCATTTTGTACCTTATATACCATTTCTGGGAAAGCAGCAAACTTTTATGCATGACCATGCACGCCCACATACTGCTCGAATAGTGACAGCGTACTTGAATGAGGTTGAAATTTCAACGTCCAACTGGCCAGCACGAAGTTCTGACTTGAACCCCATCGAACATCTATGGGACCAATTGGGAAGGCGAGTCAGAACTATGGTTCCATCCCCCAATAATTTACAAGAGCTCCGTGAAGCCCTTAGTCGTGAATGGGGAAATATTCAACAAGATAATATTCCACAAGAGAATATTCGAAATTTCGAAGTTTTTTTTCTTCAAAAAGATCTTATTATCTTTATACCCATCGAATGAAAAGTTTCATTCTTCTTTAGGCAATTCTCTTTTCCCTAAAGTTTCAGAAATTTCATGATTCTCGTAAAAATTTTAACAAAGAGAGGTATTTGAACAGTAATGATCAACTGTCAGTGTATTTTCAATTTAGTTTTTGATGTCCTGCAGCAACATTATTCTCTTTATTCAACTGTTGTTACTATTTCGTAGTTGATAATAATTCGAATAATAATATAAAATGAGATTTTTCTGATTTTTACATATTTTATTAACGTATTATTAACGATCGTTTCGCTAACACAGTAGCGTCGTCAGGTAGATGGTATATCTTAAATTTTTCAATAACTAAATTTGTTTCCGAAATCGGCTTCTATTTATATTAAAGTAGGAACAAAATTACAGTGAGGACTAAAACAAAAAAAAAGGAACTCTGGAAATTCCAATTCATCTGAAAATATTTAACAATGGAGACAAAATTTGAATATCAAAACAGATTAAATATGTTAGTCTTCTACAATTTTAATTTCAAAAAAATTTTATTCAAAAAACTTTTAGAATTAAATTAATATCTAAAATAAGCACCGCTTACGTTTAGTAGACGTATATAATCAAAACTCAATATGTAATGTCAAATGGAATAAATAAACTAACAGATATAAGAAAGTCATTAAAATTAATCAATAAATATTTAGAGCAGACACAATTTTGTTTCTGATCTTACTTTTAAGAACACCAATTGCCTTTCAAAAGCATAAACACAACTTAAGGACTTCTCAAAGAATATAATTCATTTGAAATATTTAATATATTTTAATATTCGAATAAGTTAATTCAGAAATCTCTCAAATCATGCACTATATCTTCAAAAAACAAATATAATTCTAGGTAATCTCTTCTTCGGTCCTAAATAATATTCCAAATATCACAATCAAATAACTACAACTATATCACAACTCACACGTGTTAAGGATGGATGCTTCAAACAGACTAACTTTAAAATCTATGTTCTAACAAAATCACAGAACAGTGTAAGTTATTTTTAAGGTTATATTTAAATTCATTGACATTCCATAATGAGATTTATTGAAGCCAAAATATAATTATATATTATATATAAAATAAAATAGAAAAAGGCTTTTTACTTGATAGAAGAAATATAACAAAATTTGAATATCAAAACAGATTAAATCTGTTAGTCTTCTACAAATTTTTTGAAATTAAAATTGTAGAAGACCAACAGATTTAATCTGTTTTGATATTCAAATTTTGTTATATTTCTTCTATCAAGTAAAAAGCCTTTTTCTCTTTTATTTTAACAATGGAGAGTTATTTAGGTCTAACTGTTCGTTGAGTGCTGTTTGTTGTATTTATTTATCTCTAGTGACTCACAGGTTTAAGGCACAATTTTTACTTTCTATATGTGAAATTTCAAAATTATGGTTGAAACTATGTTCCGTTTCTAATAATTGGTTCAAATATGTGGAATTAATTTTGTTATTGAGGAAACTCTTCAGATGTTCTCAAATTCTCTATCGGAAAGTTCTTCATGTCTGTTTTATGTAAACTTTTTGGCAATTACCACAGCTCTGAATAATTTTTGAATGAAAATCTTACCATATTTAAAGCTATTTCATCATTTTTGTTCATCAACAATTTATCTATCAATCTAGCATCATATTCATTATCAATAGCTATTTGTTTATTTTCAGAGATCCCTTCTTTTTTGGATCCTAGTCCTCAAAAGAATTTTATCTTACTCTAATATAAAATAATAGAAAAAGGATTCTTACTTAATGGAAGGAATAAAACAAAATTTCAAAACAGATTTAATCTGCCAGCCTCCTTGGTTGATTTTATTTTTTGAATATGAAGTAGAACCGATGAACCCCTAATCGGAATTCTAATTGTTTTTTGAAGATATAATGCATGTTTTGAGAGATTTTTGAATTATTATAACTCATTTAAATATGTTAAATATTTCAAATGAATTATATTTTCAGAGAATTCCTTAAATTATGTTTTGTATTTTTGAAAAGGAATTAGTTTTCATAATTGTAAAATTATTATATTTATTTTAATTGACAATTTATATTTGTTGGTTTATTTATTCCATTTGATATTGTATATTGAGTTTTGATTTTATACGTTTATTAAATATAAGCTGTGCTTATCAGACAATAATTTAATTCTAAAAGTTTTTTGTGTTTTGTACAAAATTATCGCGATTGCTACAAACGTAGTAATTTATCTTACAATTTGTTCGTAGTGTAATTGCCATTACTTTAGCTTGGTATCATATAAAGTGATACCAAAATATAATCGTTTTTTGTTGTAAGTGTTTTACTTCAATTCCTCATCGTCGTTGTGGTTTATCATTATTAGATGCGGCGAACTAACCGTGGTACGAAACAATAGTAATAAAATATATGAAAATCTGAATAACCTTATTTACTCGGAATATAATTTTAAATTGATTTTCATCAAGTAAAGATTCAATTAAATTATTAAAACAAGTTCAGTTTATTATTCTGAAATCTAAGTTATAAACTTTCGTCTTTGACACCGAAGTACAGTACTGTTTTTTTTTTTTAATAGATATGAGCATTGTTTCCAATCTTGCTTTCCTTTATCGATATAGAAAAAACGGTTGTATTTCTTCCTTAACAAAATCTTGAAATTGTTTATTGTTCCAGTTCGCAGAATAATTCAGACAAATGTGATGAACTCAAGGTCCTAATTTTTTAGATCAAAAAGATTTCACGCCGAGATAATTTTGGCGATAAATTTTCACTATTTGATCATGATACTTTGAAAGGTTGATAACATTAGATGATAAAAATGTAATCTTCGAAATTTCCATCCTGATTGTAATTTCAATTCAATGAATCATCCAGACTATTATTGCGAACAATAATAATGATTATATCCCTAGATGAAACCTTTTTTATTTTTGGAAATATGCAGATTTCAATCAATAGGAAGGCAATATATAATGAAAATTAATATCTTTACTTCGTCTTTGGATTTCTTATTTTGCACCCTTTTTAACATTATATAGTAAAGTGACATCTTTCTCATTAAAAAATAATTATCCTCTATACAATGTTCTGCAAAACTGGTTGATTTCTGGTTTTTCAAAATAGACATCCTATGTACATTGATTCTATGTTGTAAACATCGGCCTGTCTGTCCTATATATGTAGCATTACAATCATCACGTTTAATTCGATAAATCCCTGATTCGGGAAAGTTGGGGTTCCTTTTTTTTATTATTCTTTAGCAGTAAATAGAAATGATTTAGCTAAGATGTTGGTGAACAATAAGAAGAGGAAACCTCAAGTTTTCCGAATCGGGGATTTATCAAATTAAATGTGATGAATGTAATGTACATATATACGACAGGCAGGCCGATGTTTACAACATAGAATCAAAGAACATAGGATGTCTATTATGAAAAAACAGAAATCAACGAGTTTTGCAGAACATGGTAAAGAAAATAATAATTTTTTTAATGAGAAAGTTTTCACTTTACAATATGATGTTAAAAAGGGTAAATTGATGAACTATTTGGAGACTCTTTCAATCAAAAAAGCCATTGAGAAAAAGGAGAATTCAACAAATTCCCAAATAATCTTTGGGAACACCAAATTTATGCTGTTATTTCCATGCGCCATAAAAATACACAGCGGTCCTATGTGTAATGAAAGAACCTTTTCAATTTTGAGTTTACTTACTTTTTGTACTTCCTTGAAAAAGATCGAAAGACCGAACACATGTAAGAATTCTGATTAAACTGTGAAACATAAAAACTGTTTGATTTCTTTTAAAATAAAATTGAATTATTTATTCTAGTAACTGTTGAATCAAAAAAATTAATAGAGTTATTGAAATAAAATACGAAGAGGTTTTTTACTTGATAGAAGGAATATTACAAAATTTGAATATCAAAACAGATTCAATCCGTTAGTCTCCTATAATTTTGATTTGAAAAAAAAATTTATTCAAAAATTTTAAGAATTAAATTAGTGTCTTATAAGCACAGCTTATATTCAATAGACGTATAAAAATAAAACTCAATATACAATATCAAATGGAATAAATAAACCAACAAATATAAATTGTCAATTAAAATTAATTAAATAAATATTTTAATGGGACAAAATTTTGTTTCTGATCTTACAATTATGAAAACTAATTCCATTCCAAAAATACAAAACATAATTTAAGGACTTCTCAGAAAATATAATTTATTTAAAATATTTAATATATTTAAATAAGTAACTTCAAAAATCTCTCAAATGTTTTGGATAAAACTCATTATGAAATGTCAGGGGGTTCCAAGAAAACCATATAATATCTTGCAGCTTTCTGTGATTTTTGTGACGAACATAGAATATCTTGGATTTTAAAGTTGGTGTTCAAAGGAGGATAACAAGAAATCTGAAGGTAAGTTGTATTTGTTGTTGATTAATTTAATTTTTTTAAATGTGAAGTTTGAGCGATGAAGACCTTACCGGAATTCTAATTGTTTTTTGAAGACATAATATATGTCTTGAGAGATTTTTGAAGCAACTTATTTAAATATAACAAATATTTTAAATAAATTATATTTTCTGAGAAGTCTTTAAATTCTATTAATTTTCTTGATTTAACTGTTACTAGAATAAATAATTCACATGATTTTTCAATATTTCACAAACCACATATACGGATACTATTATAAATAATAGATCAAAACATCCTTTAAATCAAAAATTATCAGCATTCAATTGAATGTTCCATAGATTAGTTGATATTCTCATGAATCGAGAAAATTATATTTCAGAACTCAACAGACAAATAGCTACTAATAATGACTATGTTAACTACGTTAATACACAAATAAATAAATAATAAATAAATAATAATAATAAAATAGCTTTAAATATGGTATATCCCAATATAAGAGAAAATGTTAAATACATTTCCTTAAAATGCACTAAAGGTATTATATAAATATGATTTAAGAACTTCATTCAAAACCTCTTCAGACCTGAGTAAATTCATTAAAAATAATAAAGATACATAAAGATGATAAATCGGGGATTTATAAGTTAACCTGCGGTGAATGCCAAAAAGTTTACATAGGACAGGCTGGAAGAGCTTTCCGACATAGAATTTGTGAACATTCGAAGAGTTTCCTCATTAATAAAAATAATTCCATATATTAGAACCATTTGTTAGAAACAGAGCATACTTTCAACCTTAATTTTGAAATTCTACATATAGAAAGTAACTGTTATGCCTTGAATCTGTTAGAGTCCCTTGAGATAAATAAACACAATAAACTTGGAATGGAACAATTATATTTAAATAACTCACCTCTAAGCTGGAATTTACAGAGACCTTTTTTGATTTTAGTACTCAATAGAAATTGTTTGTACCTACTGTAATATAGCGAAACAATTGTATTAAATAACAATAAAAATTTGTGAAAATCAGGATAACCTTATATAATATCATTTAATACGATTTTCATTCAATTAAATATTAGAATTGTAGACCGTTTCAAGAAAGCTTCTTTCTGCCACATTCTTAAATATTACGAAAAATTAATTAAAATAACCTCATCCTTTCTAAAGTGAGTCGCAGCTCGCTACTCGAGTTACCCAAAAAATGCATCGATCACTAGACCAAACCCATTTACGATTTTGAATTATTCATGCCGAAACTACCATTTTTCTTGGGTGTATCTTTCAAGGATGAAATACTTGAAACTGGTTATCTAAGTAGCGTTTCCTGATAGAAATTCATTTATTTTCTCAAGAATGTGTAACCTTCACCTTATCTGAAATCATTGCGAATTAAAGGATAAATCCGAAATGAAGGTGAAACTTGAAGATTTACTTCTTTCACTTCAAACTGCGGCTTGATGCAATGTTGTTTTATGAAATCGATTCTACCAGAATTTCGAATTTTTTATTCATACGCTGTGATGTAATTTACAAAATTAGAGAATATGCGATAGGGATTTACAAGAACATAATCGACAACTGGTAGAAGACAAAACTTCTCGTTCCCAGAGTGTTTTTTCGATGTTATTTCGTTTTGAACATTGAAAAAACGTTGCGAGGATATCTGACAGCTTCATTATTTCCTATTTAAAATGTACGATACGACAATTGATGCGTTTGAGCCGAGCATTGCGAGAAAACGGCCGCGATACGCCGACAGACACGACAAAGTATGACAATACACGGCATACTTAGAAACGCTCAAATGGGAAGTCTTACCCCACCCGCCGTACAGCCCAGACATTGCTCTTTCCGATTACCATCTTTACACAACGCAACCAATGATACAAATTTGTATCATGGGTTGCTGTTTGAACTTTATAACATCTATAACAGATTATGATCATGCAATAAGTAGAAAAAAATGGTTGAAAGTGTGTGACGCTGTATTTAGAGAAGTGACGGAGTGATTTTCAGCGATTTGTACTTAATTATTTCTGTTTCATACATCTTAATTGAGGAGGTGAGTCTTCAATAGATATTGGCAATGAAGTTTTCATAATTATTTCCAGAAAATTACCCGTAAATTAACCGGTGAGTCTGCAACGGCCCTAAAAAAAGGTCAATGTGACAGAAAAAAGCTAGTAACTCCAAGAAGTCAGAGAGTGCTCAAGAATATTGTGAGGAATATATGTGGTCCGTCTTGAAAGTATATGGAATTTATTATTTTCATAATTCTTATATAGATACTTCTTGTTTGTAACATTCTAAGACAAAAGATGTATAAAATAGGTTGGGCAGATAGTCGGCCATGGCCAAAGTTGAATGGCAACACTATTTGTCAAATATTGTTGATTGTCTACAGGTATACAATTTATGAAATGATGTCGCAACAAGAAAAAAACAGGTAGAATATTTGTATAGAAAAGGTTTTCGAAACGTTAAAAAATTAGTGCAATTGACTGAACTGGGAAAAAGTGCAGCTTCACCAGATCTTAGTCCCATTGAAAACATATGGGGGCTAATGAAAATTGAAGTTGAACGAGCAGCGCCACGAAATAAAGATGATTAGTCAAGTGTTAACAGTAATATGGAGGTTGTAAAAGTAAAGAAGATGAATATTTCGTTATAATTTTCTAATTCAAGAATTAAAAATATATACTAAATAATTACAATTGAGCTTTGTTTTTTCCGGATACTTTCAAGACGGACATAGACATAGAAGTCTGTCCCATCTTCACATAAATAAAATTGAAGAGACAGGATGCAATGTTTACGTAAGAACAGTTCACAGAAGTTTGCTTGAGATGGGTTTCAGAGGAAGAAGACCTGTGCAAAATCCAAAACTGACCCCCAAAATGGTAAAAGATAGATTTAACTGCGTCAAGTCTTATAGGCATATAGGCACAGAGAAAGATTGGAATACCGTATGCTACTCTTACCTGTAATTTAATTTATCTTTTGTCTGAAAATTTATTTTGTTTTTTTTTTCAGGTTTGCTTCAGCGACTACCCAAATTCTTGAAGACAAGCCACAGTTTGTGAAAAGGAGAGTTGGAGAGAAGTATCATCCAGATTGTACCATAAAACAGTAAAACACCCCACCTCGGTAATGATATGGTCAGTTAGTGCGCCTTTATATTGTGGAAGAAACCATGCGGCAAGACCAATACATAAAGGTTGGAGAGCAGGTTTTTGCCCCAAGTGAAGGATTAGTTCCCAAATGGTACTGCAATCTTTATGCAAGACTCTGCACCATGCCATAAGGCTAAGATGTGATAACATTTCTTAAGGACAAGAAAATTCCACTGCTCCGGTGGCCTGGAAATTCACCCGACATGAATCTTATCGAAAATGTTTGGGAGTGCTTGAAAAGGGAATTGAGAAAGGAAAAATTACAACAAGGCTTCAACTGATAGAAATAATCATTAACCAAAGGAACCACAATCATCATTAAAAAAAATAGCATAAAACTGCCTCAAAAGCATGCAACGTAGGATCCTGTCCTTGATAGCTGCTAAGGGGTGACCAACAAAATAATGATTTTTTAAACATCATAAAAGTTTCAAGTTTCCTTCACAAACCCATGTTTTGTTCAACTTCTACTAAAAATTATCAAATATTCAAAGTAATTACTGCTTTTATTTACGAAAATGAAGGAATAACTAGAAAAATTGCAGTAAGTCTTATAAAGTCGACTATAATTTTGAAAGAATATTTTTCACTTTTCACCGAAAAACGATAAATAAATTAATTTTTCGGGATTTTTCAGTTTTGTGGTGGGGTACATTTGGTAACGTGAATTTTATAGTTCTACTGACGTTTTCTTCTTGTACGACATAAAACCAAAGATAGGCTTGGCAATTCAACGGGGCCACAATGAAATCGATGTTAATGAAAGTGGCATATTTCATTTCAGGGAATTTCTGCTTTTAAAACCGTTGCAAATCAAAGATATTGCTCTACCATTGTATACGATTCCAAATGGCGGGTAGTCTGCAAATGGAAGCATCAAATCTGCGTTGAAGAACGATGAAGATATTTAAAAATGTACATCCTTTAAAGGTTAAGAGAATGTCAAGATTTGCTTCTTCTTTCTTTGATGCAATCGCGTAGATACCACAAGCATCATAACGTAATGGTATTACTTAATATTTTCTGGCTTTTCAGATGGATCGAAATCGATGTTTCAGTTGATTGCAATTGCACGAATCAAAAGCGGCATCTACCAATGTGTGAAATATTGTTATTTTATGTATGTAATAATATAGAGAAAACTCCGTTCTTACTACAAAGTTATGAGTGTTAATATAATATTAAGGTCTGGCTACAGAAGTTCCTAACAACATTTAATTGGCAAATGTTTAATTGAATCAGTCTTCACTTGATAAAAATCCATATTAAAAAATAATATCAAATAAGGTTATTCTGAGTTTCATAAATTTTTATTGTTATTTAATACAACAATTGTCCCGCTATCACAGTAGTATACCTTCTCATTGACAGATAATATTGGAATAATAACATGAATGGAAGAAACGGTTGGCACTAGATGAAACATTATTTTAAATAAAAATATTGGAATAAAATACAACGAATAGATTCGCGTTCTAAAACTTCCAGTACTCCAACACAAAAATTAATCGATCGTATTCTGAATCTGATCTTTTCATCAGAATTACATTAATTGTACGTAATTCGATACGTGAGACTGCGGCCAAACAATCCAATAAGCACGGGACAAATCAGATGTCCAGTTCCTGAGTACCAAAGGTTGATGTAAATTAATAATGCCAATGCATTTCTGTTTTTGCTTCTTGTAAGGTCGACAAACATTGAGAATGTCAAGGACAACTTCTCCGACGGGTAGTTCTTTCTTTGCTGGAATGAAAGTGAATTTACTGCTACATTTACTTTTTGCCGAGGTGGGATAAAGAATTATTGTCTTAGGTGTAGCCAATGTTAACGTGCTGGATAAAAAAGTAATGATGTATTTATTACATCAAGATGATCTGGATCTTAAGGCCGGAAGATTGAGGTTTTTTATAACAACTTTCTCTATTGAACCTTTATAATCGAAAAGTCCAATTCCATTGTTGGACAAAATGAAAACTCTTCGAAAATATGGTAAACCTTCACACATAATAAGTGGTGATTTGACTATATCAGAAATAATACATCGATCAGAATTAATTGGGTATCAGTTTCGACTATTGCTCTATTTTTGTGTTTATATTTATGAATTTGTGTTCAATAGTGTAGAACTTTGCGCTTCATATCGAACAGCGATGAAATAAACACTTAAATGTAAACTTAATCTAAAAATTTAGTAATTATTATAGTTAAGAATGCTAAAAGATCCAGTACGTGCACATAAGATAAATATTGATATTTGTAAAGAGAATTGATACATTGTGAATGGGAAATGATTCACGTGGACTTTATAAAAATTAAATCTCACATAGAGTTTCTTGAACTTATTTCAGCATTATATTATTCAGAATGAATGAAATTCAAACTTATTTTAAAAATATTATACAGCAATTGCATTACAGAATTTCTTCTTTATTATATGTCACCAGAAATAATAACTTTCATATCTATGATTCCATTCCGATAGATCCTTTCCCGTTTAGCGCACAGAAAGTAAATTATAGCACGGAAAAAAATTTCCCGATTTCTAATTTCAATTGCCTCAAAAATGATTTAGTTTAGCATGAATCCGGGAAATATTGACCAAATTATAACATTACAATTACTGCGATGTTCTATCATAATTTATATCACCGTTATTACAAATAAAATAAATAAATAAATAACTGTATTTAAGGCCATTGACCTAAGTCCTTCAGCCCTATTACAAATAATAACCGAAAATTCAGAAATTAATTGATTTCTTTTTCATTATATGTCACCAGAAATAACAACTTTCATATCTATGATTCCATTCCGATAGATCCTCTTTCTCGTTTAGCGCACAGAAAGTAAATTATACAACGGAAAAAGTTTCCCGAATTTCTAATTTCAATTGCCCCAAAAATTACTTAGTTTAGCATGAATTCGAGAAATATATGACCAAATTATAACATTACCATTAATACGACGTTCTATCATAATTTATATCACCGTTATTACAAATAATAACCGAAAATTCAGAAATTAATTGTAATTAATAATTACGTTCTGACATTACCTTACAGAAACACCGAATTTTAACAAGTTCTAACAATCATTACCCTTGTTCTGCATTTCATCCTAGAGAAACCATGACAACGGTCAATAGACGAATAGGAATATGAAATTATTTACGTCAAATGTTTCGCATAATTGGAATCTTTCTTATCTTCATCAAGACTTCTTTTGTGTTCAGATAAACAGATCCCAAAAATGTATACCTGTTCTACCAATATAGATCTTTGAGCATTCTAAACAATGGGGATTGTATAGATTCCTGAGAATTGAAATTTATCCTATTTCAATTATAACCCCCTTGATTAGAAAATTAAAGAATAAGCTACTGAAATCGTTAAATTATTTATGTACTCGGCGATTTTTAAACAGTATGAAAGTTTCGTTAAAAGATGACATTGACTTTCCCAAGTTTTGCATAATTTTCTAATATTTTTTTTTTTTAATCTCATTTCGAAATGAACAATGCTTCAAACAGGATGATTGAATGATAATAGCAAAACCCTCCATAAAGCACAGAAAAAGATGGTGAAAACACGATCAAATTACAATAATATATACACATAATAAGTGGTAACTATTTTGTACCAAGCATATACTTGATGAAGGTTAATATTGAATTTAAACTTGAATGTAGATTATTATGTAAAAGTATTAATATTAAATTAATAAAAATATCCTAGAACTAGAACAGTTTCTATTTAATAACATGCAGAAAATTCAACTTCCATATAACCTTTCGTATCTGAAATAATTATATAGAAGAAAGGAAATCACAAAAAATGAGTTCGACGCGTCTAAAAATTTTTGAATTATAAACGAGGATATTCGATGAAAAAGTTAAGAATAAAATATATGTATGTAGTCATAAACACTTCATGATTCATAGGTTGCATAAAGTTATTATAAATAAGCTTTCTATTTTTCAAGTGAATAATCAAAAACATGTAATCTGAATTCATTCAAGTATATCTTTAAACTTGTTACTCCTATCACTCCAGTAACAATCAAGTGATTAATGAAAATGTTTATCTATCTAATGAGTTTCCATTTCACTAACATTTAAATGATGATTTTAACACCTTATAAATAGATATTGTGTTGAGTATGAAGTTCTCTCTTCAATTAAATCTAGTTGAACCAGTAAATCGATGACCTTTCAACTGGGGTACCCGATATATAGGAAAAAACACCAAATGCAGAATTTTTCATGGAAATATTCATAGAAAATCAACGACAATTCCCAAGAAAATGATTTTCAGATATTCAGTTTTTAGATACATTTTTGTCTAGCTATAGGCAAATTTCAAATATATAATAAAGTAATAAGAAAAAATGATGTTTTTCAAATTACTTCGCGAAAATTTCATAAACAAGAAATTTAAATTAACAAAAAACAGAATATCAAATCAAATATTTAGAAATATCAATTTAATAATGATTAATGTTGTATCCCTATATTATTAATAAATCTGTGAAATCTTTTATTAATCTATAATTGTCGTTACTGACTGATTATTCATTAACATATGGCATTTATTTTCTCACCCAAAAACATCTTCAAAATACAATATTTGTTTTTCTTATGATGAATATTCATCTCATTACAATTTTTTTCAGTATTTTACTCAAATTAGGAGTAATAAAATATAAAAAGACAATCCATTAATTTCAATTAATTAATGACGAACATTAATAATTCCAAAACGATCATTTTTCAAAATTATATCCAATTTTCGATGTGCTGCGATGATATTTACTACATTGATTAAAAATTAAATACTCAGAAACATAAATCACATATTCTAAGCAGAATTATGCCATAGGGTACTCATCAACCTACTTACTTTCACTTTCCAATAAGTGGGTTAGTAAGAAGAAAACATGTTAATTATATAATTTTTCTGACAACAAAACAATTCTCCGATAGAAAAAGGAAAAAATATCGGATCTCAATGTTTATTTCATCTCCTCTGATTGGAAATGGACTCATGTTTTTGAAAATATTTCATTGAATCCGAAAAATTAATGGAAAACAAAACATTTCTAAAATGAGAATTTATTCACTTTGAAAATTTGAATCACTGAATTAATTTTTATTAAGAATATTACTTTGTATCATGTTATTAGAAACTGTCAGAGCATTCGAAAAAATTTTGAAAACAATCATTAAAATGGTTTTTCGATGTTGTCAATTAGCAAATACAGAAAAATAGGAACAGTTTCCATTCAAAATACTCACCACACATGTTAATGGACTTGGATAATAATTTTTCCTCACAATATAAACTGAAACTTCACAGCAACTGCAGTACCTACTGAATTCAAATATATGATTGCTTTTTATATATATAGGCAACACGATTGCCACTGTACTGTCAATGCCACACCAAATGCTGTCATCAAGTTGTCAAAAAATTTGAAGTTGACAATCCATTTTTATTAAGAGTTGTCTACTATCTTTAGATCTACAGCTCAAAAACCTTATACTTGAAAATGTATGTTTAGCTAGATAAGAATTCACCATTTTCATAATGTTTTACACGTGATACAATTTTTTTCAAGAAGAGATATATGTTTTTGTGGATATTCACGCAAAACTAAGATAAATCAAGGCTGTGCGTTTATACGATAGCTCAGAGTAATAAACATATGTTTTGATATTCAAACATATGTCTATTACTTTGAAGGATTGTTTCAGTAGATATATAATTATGGAAAAGTTCAAATTGTCCATAGAAAATGTGTAACTGTCACTAACTGTTTAACGGCCAGTTTCATAAACAACATCAAAAGGCTCCTTTATGATAAAGTCCCTTTATGAAAAAGGATCCTTTAAATGGGAGCATCAGTTTCATAAACGCACATCGACCGTCCTTTACTTAAAGCTTCCTTTAATGCGCCAGTCATATGTTTCCGACTGTTGGCTATCCTGAGAACTAGTGATTTTACGAATGTATTTGGTGATATTCTGTAGAAATTGTGAGTTATGCGTTGGAACTTGTAAAAAGAAAAAGAGAAGAAGCATAAATCGATCTTTGCATAAACATGGTTATGTGCAGAAGACAGTATATTGAAATTTATATCATTATTACGTGCGAATTGTTGTATTTTATTACGTGGGTTATATGAATGTATATGGAAGAAAAGAGAAAAAAAGTATTACTTTAAAACCTGAGGAGGAACTACGTATCTTGGAATTGATTGAAAAAGAGAATTTTAATATTATAGGATAAAGCCTGGCAGAGAATAGAAACTGCTTTCAATGCAACAGTTCTCCATTGGAGAAATGAGGACCAGCTCAAATCCAAATATGACAATATAAAAATTAAAACTAGAAGGTGGTAGTTGCTCAACGCAATCATATTGACTGGTGGTGGGGCTCCACTGAAATTGAGGGAGCCAATTTCCAAACAGTTGAGCCCAACTGTTACGAACCCACTTGCCGAAACGAAAGAGAAGTATTATAAAAAAAACAGCTCTAGTAGAAGCTCAGATAGTGGCTATCAAGGAAGAGAAGAGAAGAAAAGAAGAGGAGCATTCGTAGCTTAAAATATTAGATTTGCAAATTATGGAGATGAAGAGCAAATTAAATAATAATAATTAAATCTTCTTTATTTTGAATGCACTTTCTGGAAAAAGCGGTATTAGAATTCTATCAGCATTGCTGTAGACTATGAAGTCCCCTCAAATTTGAATTAAAAACCGAAATTTCAATCACACAATATTTTTATTTCTTTATTCTCACTTGAAACTTTTTCAGATGTTACCTAAAGTAAAACAATGAATCAGAAATACAAACATAGAAGCCTATCTAAATACATGCCTTGTAAAATCTTATAAAAATTATATGAAATCTTGTCATGTTGAAGATACAAATTGAATATGAAGAATAGTTCCACAAGTGACAAGCAAATTTATTTTCAATTATCACACAAATATAAATTTTAAATTAGCAAAATGTTTATTAATAATAGACTCGCTTGACGAGCTGCATTAACATTAGTTGCATTTGTTTGAAAGTCCTTTTCCTCCTGCAATCATTCATTTGGAAATATTTCGTTCATATCTACATATTGTGCAAAACAGCGGTAGCAACAATAATTGCCCTTATGGTCGTTAACTTAACACTCATTCCTTTAGAAAGTATAGGAAAATGGCGCTTCCAAACTCCATACTTTCTCTCCACCACATTTCTAGTTCGTATAATTGACTGCTTATATAAATTTTCAGCTGCAGTTATAGCTTCCGGTAACTTTGTCATAAGATAAGTCTGCAAACTATAACCACTACCACCAAGTTACAAATACCGTCCAAATTTACCACTCTCAAATTGTCTCTTCAAGGCACTGTTATTAAAGATGGTTTGATCATATATTTCCAGTTCCATAGAATCTCAATGTCAAAAGTAGTTGGTTCATCGGTTCAATACAGCTGCCTCTGAAAATTGTCAATTTAATGATTTGGTATACATAAAATTATATCAACAAAATAATAAATCGAAATTTGTTTACCTGTTAAATGGGAAGTACAATTGATCTGCAATTTTTTGAAGCAAAGATTAAACAGTTGGTTTTGTCAGGCAAAAACGATAGAAGAAATCTAGATCATCTAACGTGGAAAAATGTCTCTCCTGTAAATTTTTGGTCTTCTCACAATTATTTCTTCATCATTTGATGAAGAAGTAGAACTAAAATCAGTATTCAACATTTGGTGCAACATATTTCGTAGTACGCTAAAATTAAATAAAATGGGATGTGACAGAACAAGGTTATGTCCACTGTTTTCGTGTTATCGAGCATCTGCGCAGCGTCGAGCTTCTCGTTAAAGGATCCTTTTCCAGCCGTAAAGGGCCGATTTTCTCACTTTAAGATAAAGGACGCTTTTAACCTCAAAATTTCTTTATGAAACACGTTTTATCATTAAAGGAGACTTTAATTTCGTATTATTGCTGAATATTAATTGGAAATGGTGAATAATTTAGAAATAGAATTCTTAGAGATCTTCTCTACGGCCCAGCTATCCACCGGTAACCATCAAAAGGCTGTAGTAAAACTTAAAAAAATATATAACCCAGTATGTGAAACATTTCCCTTTATTATTCAATTTCATCTTCACATTTAATGTTTTGCCAGATAGGGGCCGAATCATTTTTCCAACTGATCAAAAAATGCACGAACTGTTTACTTGCAGTAGACTAAGATAAAATCCCCATATGTCGAGAGGTTGATGGAATTTATTGGATTAACTTGTTACACTCTGAAGCAAGATTTCATTAATAATTCCCCTGAGGATGACAGTGATGAAGATGAGGAAGTAGCTGAGCATCCTTTTCTTGAAAAGTATTTTTCATATTTACTTGAGGTTGTTATCCCATATTTCAATTACACTTGTAACTCTCATTTCAATGCAGATTTTTGGTAATAGACTATTGTTCAATTTTTTGTAGATACAAAATGTAACAGATTTTAGTATAAGGAATAGAACCTGTCAATTAATAAACAAGATATTGGATCATTTGGTTGGTACCAATCTAAGCACACAGTTTTGTGATAAAATAGAAAACGCTATACTAGAAAGATTAAATGTAAGTGTTTAAACACCAACAAATCTGTAACTGTGAGATACGATAAGAGTAAAATAGCTTTAGACTCTTATTTAAAAAAAAAACTTCATAAAAAGTTATCTTTATCTCTCAGTTATATAAATGTAATTATTATTAACCAGGTGAAAACTGATATGGAAAATAATAAAATGACAAAACATTGTTATAAAAAGTAATTCATTCTACAGGATCCAAAATTAGAAGTTCGATTAGAAGGAATCATGGCTCTTCACAGGTTTCAAGAAATAGAAAATCCCTTAGATCAGATAATAGACATGTTTAAGATAGTACTGGAGCAAGCTAAATTTGCAAAGGTTCATTAAATAATATTACTATTTTAAAAAATTCCTACATCATTCAATATTTCAGGTCAGACATCTTTGTGTGATGAAAATAGCATTGAGAAAAGATGTAATTCCTATTATTATAACTAAACTTAGGGACGTGGATACCTCAGTTAGACTTGCAGCATTCACTAGATTAACTAAAATTCCTAGTTCTCTAAAGGTAAGATGTGAATAAGAAAATTTTGTATTTTGTACCGGGAATTATCGATTTAAATCTGGCGGGGCAATGAGGCAGGTAAAAATTTTTTTTCCTAGGTTGGTATCACTGTCCTTAATTACTATGCCAAGCTTGAGCGGGATCTGTCAACTAGTGTGTTTGCAACAGCTGATTAAGTCAGTCGATGTCAGAGTGCGTGCCGATTTTTACTATGGGTGATTACGTTGAGCATAGAATTTGTTTAAAGTTTTGTGTTGCAAATGAATTTTCGTGTGCCGATGCATTGAAAATGTTGCAAAAGGCCTTTGGTGATAATGCTCTATCGAAAACTCGTGCATATCAGTGGTACAGAGCCTTCAAGGACGGTCGTGAAGTGGTCGCCCATCGACGGCTTCGATCGAAGATAACGTCGATAAAATTAAGGAAAGGGTGCTGGAAGACCGTCGTACCAGCTTGAGAGAGATAGCACATGATCTTAAGATATCCCACGAGTCCGCACGTACGATTTTGATTGATATTTTGGGCATGAGAAAGGTGGCCGCACGACTCGTACCGAAAGACCTGAATTTTCTTCAAAAACGTCATCGCGAACAGGTTGCTTCAGACATGCTGGATCGCTGTAATTCCGATTCTACATTCATGGAACGCATTATAACTGGTGATGAGACCTGGGTCTAAGAGTACGATATGCAAACAAGCCAGCAATCATCGGAATGGGTGGCAAAAAATGAGCCGAAACCGAAAAAACCACGCCAAAGCCGCTCGAAAATGAAGGTGATACTCATTGTTTTCTTCGATATCCGTGGCGTGGTGCACTACGAATTCGTTCCAGAGGGTCAGACGGTAAACAAGGAGTATTACCTAGGCGTTATGAAACGTTTGCGTGAGCGTATCCGTAAGAAGCGGCCAAATTTGTGGGCGAACCACTCATGGAATTTGCATGACGATAACGCGCCTTCTCACCGAGCTACGATTGTGACTGACTTTCTCGCCAAAAACTCAACAAACGTGCTTCAGCAACCACCGTATTCGCCGGATTTGGCATCCTGCGACTTTTTCCTCTTCCCAAAACTAAAATTGCCCCTTCGTGGCACCCGTTTTGAGTCGATTGAAGCCATAAAACAAAATTCGGCGCGAGAGCTAAAGTCCATCCCGGAAAGCGCCTATAAAAAATGTTTCGATAATTGCAAGTGCCGTTGGCATAGATGTATTGGAGCAAATGGAGCCTATTTTGAAGGCGACCCAATAAATTTTGACGATTAAATGTAAAAATGTTGTTTTAATTGAAAATTCCCGGTACTTTCTTGACAGAGTAGTATTATATTAGATATGCATCTAAATTGTTGATTGGAAAAGCTGTGAAACCCACCCATATCGGTTGTTCCAGATCTTATTATAAAGCCAAAATCTCTATTAGGCTTTTAATATACATATTTATATCATGTATATATTGAAGGATATTTGCTATATGCATTGATTTGTTGGAATATTGCAAGCTTTGCGACTTTCTTTCCAGATAGAGCAAAGGAGGATGATGTTATTATGTGGCAGTTTGGATACTTCAGACAAAATTACATCATATGTAGAATCAACAATGCTGCCAGCTTGGTTACTGCATTTTGGCGATAACTTCCACATGTTTATGAAAGCTGTACGTTTAGATGCCAATGAAAGTGACGTTAAATTAACCAATACTTTGTGTGAATTTATTTTGAAATCCCTTTTCAAGTGAGTTTCAAGTCTATTTAATTTCATTATCATTGTTTGCCTTTACATGCAGCTGGATTGAAAAAGAACTTTTGCAGATCAAAACCACTAGATGTATTGATAGAGGCAGTTGGTATTAATGACAGCAAGCTAATTCCGTATGAAAATCTTAATTGGGAAACCTCTAACTACTGGAGAATCTTAGTGCAATTTATTAAAAACAATCTTAATTTGGAGGATCAAATCGAAGATACTTTACCCGAGCTTGTTCATTTCTGCAGCTACATTGGAAGGTAATGTAATAAATATGCATTCATTAAGGTATATACTAGTTTCTGGGGAAAAGTAGAAGACTGTTCAGAAGATTCACCACTTTGGAAATAAGTTTTTAGTAACTCCTAGTTTTGTTCAAGTGCAAATCGACCCATTTCAAAAGTGTCAAATCGACCCATTTCCTAAGTGTCAAATCGACCCATTTCCTAAGTGTCAAATCGACCCATTTCCTAAGTGTCAAATATTAAACTAACTTTCTGTCAAAATGCAAACTCTAGATGGCTCATGCTTCATATAGGAAAGGAAGGTCATTGTTTACAAGATAGGATGACACTAGACGTCTATATTGATAAACAGAAAATCTACAAGTGTTGCAGAGCATTGTATAGGAAAGAGAATTTTTAATGAAAACCGTGTCACTTTACTATATATCTAGTGTTCAAAAGGGAACATTGATGAATTTTATGGACATTTTCATATAGGTTACATTATAATCATCGTATTTTAATCGATATATTCCCTATTAGGGAATAATTATTATTCATGAATGTCTCAGTTATCTGATTTTTATTTACAGCTAAAAAATTTATTCCCATTTTATGATGACTGTTATAAGTCTTTCTACTGATACACTTTGTATTTGCTTCATAGTGATCATAGTAGAAGAGCACTAATGACGCCCTATTAATTGCATGATAAGAGTTATTTATTGACATGATTGTAATGTCTTACATTTTCTCTCCTTCCAGATTCTGCAATAACCTTCCGGAAGTAAGATCAACCACAGATTTCCTTGAGAATCAATTCATACTCAAACAACTCTTCACTATAACAATGGAATATGACCTTTCTGATCCTAGTGGACGATCGGCTCTACAACGTCTCATAAATAGGGTTTTATCGGAAGTTGTCTTGACTTTAGACACAGTTACTGTTATTATTAAAAACCTAGAGCATATTATTCCTAAGGTAGAGCAGAGGGCCATATACATCAACGAGTTAATTTCAAGAATAATACTTCCAGAATCTAAAGAAGAGGAGATAAAAAGTCAATTGCAATTTAAGGAAAAGGTGAATAGGCTTTTATTTCTTTTCTTTTTTTGGATTAGCAAGAGAAGTTTTCAATTCTGAGCGTTCTAGGCAAGATAGAGGATCGATTCATGAAATTATGAAAATTAGTTTACTTCATATAGTTACAAGTATGTAATTGTATAAAATTTGCATCAATCTTTTTTAATAAAATAAAATAGAAAAAAGGCTTTCTACTTGATAGAAGAAATATAACAAAATTTGAATATCAAAACAGATTTAATCTGTTAGTCTTCTACAATTTTAATTTCAAAAAATTTTTATTCAAAAAACTTTTAGAATTAAATTAATGTCTACAATAAGCACCGCTTATATTTAATAGACGTATATAATCAAAACTCAATATATAATGTCAAATGGAATAAATAAACCAACAGATATAAAAAAGTCATTAAAATTAATAAATAAATATTTGAAAGAGACAAAATTTTGTTTCTGATCTTACCATTAAGAACACCAATTGCCTTTCTAAAACACGAACACAACTTAAGGACTCCCCAAAAAATATAATTTATTTGAAATATTTAATATTAATTATTAATTAATATCAAATATTTCAAATAAATTATTAAAAAAAAAATATTTAATATTAATTAATATTAAATACTTCAAATAAATTATATTTTTTGAGAAGTCCTTAAGTTGTGTTCATGTTTTTGAAAGGCAATTGGTGTTCTTAATGGTAAGATCAGAAACAAAATTTTGTCTCCTTTAAATATTTATTTATTAATTTTAATGACTTTTTTTATATCTGTTGGTTTATTTATTCCATTTGACATTATATATTGAGTTTTGATTATATACGTCTATTCAATGTAAGCGGTGCTTGTTTTAGACATTAATTTAATTCTAAAAGTTTTTTGAATGAAATTTTTTTGAAATTAAAATTGTAGAAGACTAACAGATCAAATTCAATCTTTTTTCTTTTGTGTAATTAAAAATCCATTCTCGTGGAATTTAATTAATTTTCCTCTAAACTGTTACAGCTACAAACCCTCAAATGTGATATGAGCACGACATTAAGGATGCAGGAAAAATGTTTGGATATTGCAGCTGGATTGTTATTATCACCTGAAGTTACCAGGATGACTTCATCATTAGAAACCTTAAAGAGGAAGACCATTTTCGAACTTTTAATACATCCGAATGATGCTGTACAGGCTAAAGCTATGCATTGCTATGGGTTATTGTGTATAATTGATAAAAAAACTGCAAGTGATGGAATCCATTTGTTTTTTGCACCAGTAAGTGATCATAATGGTAAAGTTTTAAAAGTTAACATTCATTTGGGTAGAAAATTGAGATTAGAACTGCATTTGCAGCGTTAATCAACGTTCTAATTAATTAGAAACAAATCACTTGGTAGTTTATGGCTCTTATTGATTAAAGTATAATTACAGGAAGTAAATGTCAAAAATCAGGTATAATACCAGATACTGAATGGTTTCAGCCGTTACTATTTGGTAGTTTATCATAATTGAAAGAAATTGTAGAAATTACTATGTTTTACTACCAAAAAATATATTACACATTTTCTTGTGACTCGAGTTTCGGGAAATGAACTATCCCATCATCAGACAACTGAAGACCTAACAGTGGTATTTAAACAAAAGTGATAAATATTTTGAATATTTCAACAAATTCTTGGTAACACCTAATAGTGGTACAGAGGTTTACAATTGGAACGTGATAAAAGAAGAAACAGATATCGGAATGTCGGCAATCGACAAAGAAGGTTGTTAAACAGATGGTACCCATTTAAATATCTCAAATAATTTTTGCAGTTACATAGCTCCCTACACTCATTCATTATTTTTACATTTTTTTGTTGTGTATCTCAAATATTTGGATTTACAAAGCTCCATACAGTCGTTCATTATTTTTTACATTATTTTTATTGTGAACGAATTTGAAAATTTCAATAATCAAGTTTCTTTTCTTTTGAATTTACATGTAAAATTTTCTTAAGATTTTCTTTTGTCGAAAGGAATTACTGTTTTCTAAAGAATAAGTGGCAAAGTTGAATTTTTGTTTACTTTTCATTAAATTCATTTTATGTTCATTGAAAAAGGTTTTAAACAGATGTTACTTTTTAAATATCTCAAATATTTTCGATTTACATAGCTCCGTACAGTCATTCATAATTTTTACATTATTTTTATTGTGAACTAATTTGAAAATTTCAACAGATTCTAGATAATCGAGTTTATTCCCTTTTGATTCTACATGTAGAATTTTAAGATTGTCTATTGTAGGAAAGGAATGACCGTTTTCTAGACAATGAGTGGCAAAAGTAGAATTTTGTTTATTTTTCCTGAAACTCATTTTATGTTCGTTGAACCTCGTCTTGAAGGAACGTCCTGTTGGTCCTATATATTTATTACTGCACGTAAAACAAGATAACTTATAAACTCCTGATTTGTGCATGTTTGAAGTAGGGTCCTTTGCGTTAAATAATACCGATGATAATTTGTTTTGCCTTTTGAAGGCAATATTGACATTTGATTTTGAAAAACTATTGGCCACTTTTTGACTTATGCTACCAAAGTACGACAGAGAAATGAATTTTTTATTTTCTTCGGTTTTTATGATGGGATAAATTTGGCTCATAGCTATTTTAGATAGTTTCTGTCGAATTAGATTATCTATTATATTGGGGTTGAAACCGATGTTCGCGGCTATGGATTTTATAGTTTGAACTTCAGCTTCGCGATCATTTTTTGATAAGGGTAGTGCAAAGGCTCTATGGATCATCGATTGATACGCTGACATTTTTTGTGAATATGGGTGATTGGAATCAATAGGAATACATATATCAGTGGATGTGGGTTTTCTGAACACGTTGAAATCTATTTTTCTATTTGAGTGTGATATTGAGAGGTCTAAAAATGAAATACTGTTCTTCGATTCTTTTTCTAATTTGAATTTAATTTTTGGGTGAATATTATTCAAGAAATTCAAAAAAAAAAATTTTTTTCTCATTTATTCATTAGCTGTAATTTGCTGTCTGCAGAGCTTTGAGCTCTCAAATGATTTGATATGGACTTCTCCAGTGAAAAGACCATTTTAAATCTACTTCATATCAGCTGGCCAGGTCCTTTTGAGTCTTCTCATGTCTTGAGGTTGAAGCAACGGTTGTAGTAAGTCGTTTATATGACCATCTAACTTAGTGTGATGTTTTTGGCTCTGTTCCTTGATGACATCCTTCAAATAAGGTATTTTCAAATCTTCATGCAGGGTTTGATTTGATACATACTGTTGAGCATTTATTAGCAATCTCAGTATTTTCAATTGGCTTTTCTGGACTAGAGTTACATTGTACTTACTTGTACATCCCCAAGTTCAATTCCGTATGTCCATATGGGCTTTATGACCGTTTTATTTATCAGCAGCTTGTTTTCTAATGAGAGTTTCGATTTTCTATCTATAAGCCAATTCAGTTCTTTAGTTCTAAGGTCTATTTGCTTCCTTTTTTTAATAATATGCTCCTTCCAGGTTAGTCTGCTATCTAAATGCACTCCCAAATATTTAACAGTGGGGAATTTGGTATTTTTGTATTGTTTATAAAGATGGGTGGATACTGGTCTCTTCGAAGAGTATAATTTACTTGAACTGACTTGGTTTCATTAACTTTTATCTTCCACTTATGCAGCCATTCTTTAATTTCATCAAGATGAATTTGCAATCTATTAGATGCCTCTTTGGGATCTTCATGGCTTGCAAGAATTGCAGCATCATCTGCAAAAGTTCCCATTATCGTATTCGCATTTGTGGGCATATCTGCCGTATACAGTCTATACAAAAACGGTCCCATAACACTTCCTTGGGGAACACCGGACTGAATAGGATAAAAATCAGACACTTTATCATTCACCCGTACTCTGAATCTCCTTCCAGTAAGATAAGATCTCATCAGCTTGTAGCAGTATAATGGCAGACATTTCTTTATTTTATACAATAGTCCAGAATGCCAGACTTTATCAAAGGCCTGGCTTACATCCAAAAAAAGCAGATGTGCAGTATTGTTTGAGTTCCAGGGCTTTGCTTATCTCATGACTTATTCTGTGTGTCTGCTGTATGCTGGAGTGATTTGTTCTGAATCCAAATTGGTGTGGAGGAATCCATTCTTGAGTTTTGGGATCCGACTTTATTCTCAATAGCAAAATTTTCTCCAAGATCTTAGATAAGTAAGCAGTAAGCTAATTGGTCTATATGATGTTACAGCATTTGGATTCTTGCCGGGTTTCAGTATGAGGATTATTTCTGCAGTTTTTAGGTGTTCTGGCCAATAATTTTGTCTCAGGATAGCATTGCATATATATGCCATCATTGCTACTCCTTTCGTAGGCAGTTCCTTGATCATTTTTGGTGTAACCTTATCTATTCCGGCAGCTTTTCGTGTGTTCAGGTATTTTATTTCTTTTTGTACTTCTTTTATGGTGATACTTTTAATAGGAGTCGTATTAGAAGGAATATTTAACATTTCTCTTTCAACTTCGTAATCGTGTATGTCATCATTGGGTGTGAATACTTCAGCTAGGTGTTCTGCAAATGTTTGAGCTTTTTCATTGTCAGTCCTTGCCCATTGAATAGTTGATCCTGGTATGTTGCGTAAAGGTGGTATATGGATTTTTGTTTTTTTTTTAGTTTTTTTATTGGTTTCCACACTGAATTATCATATCTATTTAAACTTAACACATAGTTGTTGAATAACAATTCTTTGTGTTCTTTCATCTTAAATTTTAGTTCATTTGTTAGGCGAGTGTGTCCGATGCCATCTCTTTCTAACTCTTCTCTTCTGTGCTAGAAGTCTTTTGATTTCCTCTGGAACATTATATGTTTTGCACTTTTCTTCAGAAGTAGGCGTGGCTTTTCCAACAGAATATTTAAGATAAAATAGAATAGAAAGGCCTTTTACTTGATAGAAGAAATATAACAAAATTTGAATATTAAAACATATTGAAATATATTTGTCTTCTACAATTTTAATTTCAAAAAATTTTTATTCAAAAACTTTTAGAATTAAATTTATGTCTACAACAAGCACTGCTTACATTTAATAGACGTATATAATCAAAACTCAATATATAATGTCAAATGGAATAAATAACCCAACAGATATACGAAAGTAATTAAAATTAATAAATAAATATTTAAAGGAGACAAAATTTTGTTTCTGGTCTTACCTTTAAGAACACCAATTGCCTTTTAAAAACATGAACACACTTAAAGGACTTCTCAAAGAATATAATTTATTTGAAATATTTAATATATTTAAATATTCAAATAAGTTATTTGAAAAATCTCTAAAAAATGTGCACTATATGAGGACTGAAGACGGGATTGCTTAGAATTATGTTTGTTTTTTGAAGATATAGTGCACATTTTTTAGAGATTTTTGAAATAACTTATTCGAATATTTAAATATATTAAATATTTCAAATAAATTATATTCTTTGAGAAGTCCTTTAAGTGTGTTCATGTTTTTAAAAGGCAATTGGTGTTCTAAAAGGCAATTGGTGTTCTTAAAGGTAAGACCAGAAACAAAATTTTGTCTCCTTTAAATATTAATTTATTAATTTTAATGACTTTCGTATATCTTTTGGTTTATTTATTCCATTTGACATTATATATTGAGTTTTGATTATATACGTCTATTAAATGTAAACAGTGCTTGTTGTAGACATAAATTTAATTCTAAAAGTTTTTGAATAAAAATTTTTTGAAATTAAAATTTTAGAAGACAAACATATTTCAATATGTTTTAATATTCAAATTTTGAATATTTAAGAAGATGAACAAATGATGTCAATACTCCATCTATTTCACTTGGTTTTTTAAGACTTACATTCAGACATATATGTTCTTCAATTAATCTTCTGTATTCATTCCAGTCTGTTTTTCTACTATGCAATCGAGGAATTGATTTTTTATGAATTACAAGGCTACTTATTGTGGCTATGATAGGCTATGATGATAGATCATAGCTTGGAACAATATTCATATAGGTAGAAGAAATACCATTTGTGCAGGCATTGTTCTAAAAGGGCAATGAAAATTTTTGGTAGTAAAACATAGTAATTTCTACAATTTGTTTTAAGGTATAATACCGCCTAACAGGGTTGGGTTAATCGAAAATTTTAGTAATATTTTTGAAGGATCATTTCAATTGAACGTTTCATATTTACAAATTGACATGGTATTGATTTTATGAACTCAGTCCGATGCACAAAATCAATGTCAGGCCTGAGTGAATCGAAGATTTCTTATTGATAAAATAACATTATAGGGAAAGTAATTAATTTAATTAATATTTCAATAACAAATCACTCACCTGAATACACTTCACATATTAAATTTTGTACTTCCACTACAATTTACTGTATGCACGCTAACACATTTAATAATTCGTAAAAGTAATAAATTCTGCTTACTAATTATTGAAATAAATCTAATTAGGATAATGCCATTTATTGTAAACAGAAAAACTGTTGGTCGATATCATCGGACTATCCTTAATGAAAATTAACATAGTGAATTTATGCCACCAAAATCTTTTGTATTAGAAAATTGCTTCTTGTTTTACTATAAAAAAAACGTCCATAATTTATCATTATTTTTTCTTTCATCATAAATACTCGTCTATTTTCAGATTTCCGCTTACCAAAGTGGACAAGAATGCGATATTCAAATACTTTTGGTTTCTATAGGTTCTATAGTGGATCTCTTGAGGGTGTTTGGTACCCAACTCATAGCCGCACCTGAAGAAAAGACAGACTTATCGGAGAGCCAACGGGAAGATCATCAGCGTCATTTCTTCGGAGGTACCTCTTTGACAAATATAATTCAAGGATTAGTAGATTTAATGGATGACGAGGTAGAGTTGAGAGATATATGTATCCATCAAAAGTTCCTATAAAATATTTATTTCAGCAAATACAAGTACAGGAAACTGCAGGACGTGGATTGTGTAGTCTGGTCTTAAGCAGTATTGTACAATCTTCATCCTTGCTCTCTAGATTAGTTTTGAGATGGTGCAATCCTTATGGTGAGTCCAACAACTCTTAAATTCATAATGAACTAGCAAATACACAAGACGGACATTCAAGACAAGAAACAAGAAAGGAATTTTGCCAAAAAAAGCGAGCTTCCACCTTTTCAATACATTGCATAGAATATGAGAATGCTTTTCCTAGGTAATCTAAAAATTTTAAATTCACGATTACAAAGCAAACTCTTTGGAGTTTGTCGAAAATTTCAAATTAATTCATAATAAAATAATGCATAACCATGCGGGTCTGTGTAAATCGAAATTATTCGCGCGCTTCGTTCATGGAACAACATGCTATCGTTTCGACAAATGTCTGTAATTTTCGAATTTTGAGCCGAAAATGGTCTTAATTATAAAATATCGCATAATTTCACAGATGGATCTCAGAAATTGAAGCAAATGATTGGTGTTACTCTACAACAATTACCCCAGGTACCAGGTTTTCATAGGCAATGGGAAAGCACAATTCTCATCACACTCAGAGCTCTCATATATGCTCCAGCTGGTAGTCCATACGCTGATACGAATGTTGATGACATAGCCAAATTTTTAATAGCTTTGTTTGAAGTAAATTTAGAGGTGAGTAAATATTGAAATATTGAGCTAAAGCTGCCCTTACATTACCGTAGTATTGGCAATACAATAGTCAATGATACTACCAGTGGGTTTCAATACTACCCTACACAATAAATTTCAATCGAGTGAAGGTTTTATTACAATCCTTCAGAGTAAAGTGCGGCATTCGAAAGTGTAAGGTGTTTATATTTGACTGGTGTTTGACTGCTTTTTTCTTTTGGAGAACTTTGGTAAACCAACCACTTGAATTAGAGCGTCTTAATTGATAGGAAATTTCATATACAAAGGGGGGACCAGAAATCAATGTCGTTTCTGCGCATGTCAATATTTGATTGTCATTTGTCAGCTCGTTGTGTACTTTTGAAGGTTATTGTGACTTATTCACTTCTAAATAATTAAATATTAGACTTCTCATAGACCGTGTAAGGAAATATATTAACATTAAATCCAAACATGCTGTACACACACATCAAAATATTCCAGGGAATTGAAATTACATTTCTTATAACTTTTAAAATATCATTTCTATAATATCTAGAGGCTAAAAATGATACCTTTTTCGTTGAACACTACCAAAGAAAGAATTATTATGAAAATTCAGAAAAAAACAATAAATAAAAATCAGTCACTAATAAATACACTGGCGAGCAAAAAAAAACGGGTGACTAAAATTTTATACTGTTTTTTCCAACAGACTCGAGTGTTCAAATTGATTGGATAATATTTTGTTCATCATCTATCTTAGATTAGAAAATCAACTATATATGCGCAAAATGTAAACATATGGACTAAAACACTTGATAAAAAGAACCATCTTCGCATAATTCTTCACGATAAATTCATCGTTTATCAGTTGCGTTCAACATTGATCATTGAAAAGTTTGTTTTCCACTCTATGAAAGAAACAATTTCATAAAATGAGTTAACCAATTGAAGATTGTGCAAGAATAGCGGCACTTATTGAAAATGGGCTGAGCCAGAGATCTGTTGCTAGAAGAATGAATGTTACCCCTATCTGCAGTCCAAAGAATATCGACAAGGTATCAGGGGTCAGGCAGAAAGACCTGGTTCTGGAAAAAATCGTTTAGGGATAACAGATTCATGGTTTCCACAAGTCTTCGAAATCGCCATCTTACTGCTGTTGAAGTTCGAAATCGATTGATGGAGATACGTCAGGTTCATTCATTCATTCATTATGACGAGCGAGCGTCTGTCCACCCTACCACTGCGTCCGCACGGACTATTATGGTTCACCCCTAATTAATATCTCCCCGACGAGATCTAGTTTTTGGATAAAACCGATAATCTTGTTCAGGGGTAATTTTTTCAGTTCGCTGTGGGCTATAAAAGCCTGGCCAAAGACCTTGAATCTGATGCGACTCACCGCTGGGCACTCTGAGACGATGTGCATGGCTGTTTCAGTGTCCTCAAGACACAGCCTGCATTCATTGTCCGATTTTGTGCAAATGCGCTTTCAGTCTGCAGTGACCTGTCATAATTCCGACAAGTGTTCTTAGTTTGGCCCTATCCAGACCTAGCGCTAGGTTCGCTATCTTTTTGTTCGAAGCTGTTCCAAGGAACAACTTCGAGTGTTTCAGGCCAGAATGGCTCTACCAGAAAGACTCGAGCCTTGAGTTCATTCTGCCTGTTATCGCCTCGTTAGCCACGTCATGTGGTATTCCCAGGAATGGTTCCGGTCCTACCAGAGGCAGCGCAGCTCCAGCAAATGCCAGCCGATCCGCCTCCTCGTTACCCAAATAGTTTGAGTGGCTCCGTATCCAAACCAGAGTGACTCCGTTATACATACCGAGCCTGTTTAAAGCCGTGCGGCAACTCCAGACTGTTTTGGATGTAAAACAGCTGGATTCCAGAGCTTTTAGTACTGACTGACTATCAGTAAATATTTTGATTTTACCGTGGTGGATTTGCCGTTTTATTAGCAGTTCCGCCGCGGTCTCAATGGCAAATATTTCTGCCTGGAATATGGTTGCGTTTTGACCGAGACTCAATGAGATGTTAATTCTCGGTTTACTCCCATAGACTCCCGCTCCTGTTCCGTTCGTCGTTCGCGAGCCGTCTGTGAACAAGCCAAGGTCGGTTCTCAATAGAACCTCAGCATGCTGGGTCCATTCGTCCCGGCTGGGGACGATTACATTGAAATTCCGTTCCTGGCTCGTGATTTTTGACATTAGATCCGAGGGCATCGATAGGATACTGTTCGTTAAAAGCTCGTCCAGCAGTCCTGAGCCTCCCATCACTATTGCCTCTGGCCTGTCAATCGCCAGTTGATATAGTTTGTATGTGGTCCGTTCCGCCTCCCTCTGCACGAGTAGGTGCAGGGGTGGTAGATTTAGTAGGACCTCCATGGCTGCCGTGGGTGTGGTGCGAAACGCACCTGTAATTGCAAGGCAAGCCTGTCTTTGTAGTCGGGTGAGCTTTTGTTCGCCAACCGTTTGTTGGCCTTTCTTCCACCACGCTACAGCGCCATACACTATCCGTGGTCTAATTACCATAGTGTATAGCCAGTACATCTGCCTGGGCTTTAGACCCCAGGTTTTACCACAGATCCGCCTGCAAGTCCAGAAACCCATTCTGGCTTTATGACACACTTTATCCAGGTGAGGGTCTTGTCCAGGACTATTCCCAGGTATTTTGCCTCAAATGAGAATTGTATTATTTCACCACGGATAGTCGGCGGTTCTAAACCATTCAACTTCCGTTTTTTTAGTGAATGGTACTATAACTACCTTTTGCGGGTTAAGAGACATGTCTTCCCTTATACACCATTTGTCAATAGTGTTCAGTATCTCTTGAAGGACGGCCGATATCGTCACCTCCGATTTATCTTTCACTATGATTGCCGGGTATCAGCAAATGCTTGAACGTCGACTCCCCACAGCGAAATGATCGCTAGCAGGTCATCAACGAGAAGGGTCCACAGTAAGGATGAGAGAATACCTCCCTGTGGACAGCCCTTCGCAGCCTTGAACTCGAAGACCTCATCCTGGTATGAGGTCGTTATTGTTCTGCCGCATAGCATTGCCTGTATCCATCTACAGATTAGTGGGTCGATTCCTCTCGCAGCGATAGCCTCAGCGAGAGAAGCCGGCAGCGTATTGTTCAATGTCCAGGAACGCTGTTAGTGCTATCTCTCGATTATCGAGAGATTGGTTTAATTTTCCGACCAGATTATGCAATGCAAGTTCTGCCGACTTGCCAGCCTGGTAGGCGTAGGATACGTCAGGTAAACATAAGTGAGTGGACCGTGAGACGACGTCTCTCAAAATAGAATTTACAACCATACAGACCTGTGACAGGTCCAGAACTTCTCAAAGACCATCGAATTGCGCGTCTTCCAGTTGACGAGATCACATAATCTAGTTAAAAGCTCAGTAGGCCAGGTACTTTTCTCTGATGAATACAGATTTATATTGTATTACAACATAATTTTTTTTTTTAAAGCATTACAATAATTTTGTCAGGAGAGCAATCAATGTAATCATTTAACTGTTGGTTATTTGTAGAGTGAAGACACGTTATTCTATTTTGCCATGAGAATTTGCCTTGAAATAAGAAAAAAACCAAGAGCCAAACAAGTACTTACTTTATCGAAAATTTTGAACATGTTAAAACTTAACGATGAGAATCCTATAATAGATGAATTATTGACAACATGTGATGAACTCAGAGATGTAAGTATGTGTATAATTTTTTATTTTGTTTCTCACCGTTTTTTTTTCAGTTAATTCCAAACAACTTAGCCACACTACAAATAGTAAAGTTCATTAAAAAACTTAATCAACTTAAGAAATACGAACTTCCAAGACCCAGAAATAAAAATAATGATTACCCCAGTGAAAGTGATGAAGAGGAAGTACAATGTAATGAGCTTCAACTAATCGAAGAAGAGGAAGATGAATCATGAAAAAAGTTAACAACAAAGATTATGAAGTTCTAAATAAGAATGAGATTATTTATAAAATAATTGCCATGATAGCTGGATGGCTAGATACCGAATCAAACAAATAACTATGGAATATACAGATTGAAAATAGTTAAACTTAGCATTGGTCCTCCAGTGTAACTTACAGCGACAGCATCTGCCCCACATCATTAATGATGGACTATTACTATTACATAATAACAGTTTGGTATTTTATGGGGATACATAAGCAGTGAAGTTAGCAGCAAATGGAATGAAATAAGGAATTACTTTGTTTTCTATCACTTTTTAAAAAGTGATAGAAAACAAAGTAATTCCTTATTTCATTCCATTAAAATGAACTATCACAAAGTAACGGACTACTCCATCCAATATTTGTTAGCAGCAAACTAAAATGAATTATTCTCTTTTAGTGAGTTGCATTTGTTGCTTTCATTTAAAATTGCACTGTGATATGAATGTCCTTGCTGCCTATTACACTGAATAATCTATGTGCAATGTTTATAATTTTTCAAATTTTTCATTAAATTACTACTAATTCATCAACCCTATTATGCTTATTTTCCTGATCAAAAGCTGAGAAGCGGTACTCAAAATTTTTGGAAGATATCCTGAGTGTCAAAAATATTCTAAATAATTATTTAAATAACTGAAATGATATTTACAAAATGAAAATAAATTTTAATTTCCGTTAATTTTTAAATTTACCAAGACTTCATCATGTGAGTATTTAAACCGAGTATTTATTGTTTTTCATTAAATTGCCGACTGAATTAATTATTGGTTTTATATCATATTCTATAATTTTGTTTTCTCTTTAAATATCTAGCAATTTTTTCAGTTTTTTTTATAGATATTTGGAGAAAATACAGAATCATGATATATTAGGAGTACAAATAAGTTTCTGCCGTTTTTTAACACAAATTAAATATTTATTATAGAAGAACGGTAATATAAATTTATTTAAAATATTGCCCATCACTTGCAACCACTTTTTCCCATCTTTCAGGCAGCATTCAAATCCCACGTCTGAAGAACTCCTTGTCTTTGGAGGCTATCCACGAATCAACCCAATTTTTGGTGTCCTCATAAGATGTGAACCGGTGCGCCGTCAGAGCATGTGCCATGGACCGGAACAGGTGATAATCGGACGGTGCAATGTCTGGTGAATACGGCGGGTGGGGTAACACTTCCCAATCAAGTGTTTCCAAGTACTTTTTCACGGGAGCCGCAACATGTGGACGAGCATTGTTCAATATCTCTCGGCTTTAATTCGTACGGAACCCAATTTCCTTGTTTGTGAATCATTTCTTATGATTTTAAACGATGTGAGACTGCTTGCTGAGTGATTTCTAATGTTAGAGCAAGTTCTTTTTGTGTTTGAGATGAATCTTCCTCCAATTCTGCATCCTCGTAAATTTTTGGCCTTCCACTGGGATCTTTGTCTTCTACGTCGAAATCACCGTTTTTAAACTTTTGAAACCACTCTCGACACGTGCTCTCACTCAAAGCACCCTCACCATATGCTTCTACGAGCAATTGATGCGCCTCAGCAGCAGATTTCTTTAAATTAAAGAAGTAAACTAATATTTCCCGCAAATGACGCTTACTTGGCTCAAATTTTGACATTTTCAACTTATAAAAATTATATTTTACCAATATAAAATCAATGATATTAATAGGTTATGTTGTTCTTGAATGTCCAAACTATTTTTTAAGCCGGTTATCATCTGCGAAAGCTTACCGAAACTCCGTGCCACGCCATCTACAATAAAACGGCGGAAACTTATTTGTACTCCTAATATAAAACTAATAATTAATTCATATGGCAATTCGAAAAACAAGACATCATTTCTAAAAACAGGGGTTTATAAGTTAATCTGTGTGGTGATTGCCAGTAGGCAATTGCGGAAGTTAAAATTGTTTTTTTTTGTTATAAATATCAAGATCAATTTCTGTTCAGTTACCCAGAAAATCAATGATAAACAACTTGTTTTAATTATGATCCACTACCAAATAGTAACGGTTGAAACCGTTCACTATCTGAAATATCCATATTTAAATCGATAAAAAGTATAAAATTGAAACGTTTTACATATTAGCCAATTTCTTCAAAAATTTTATTGAGTCTTTACATCATAAGCATATTATATTCATATACAAACTATTAATATTTAAATACCCTAAATGTCATAAACTTTTTTTCAAACATATACATTTATATATAACAAATATTGTTCAACTTCCCTGGTTTCGCATATTTAAGTTACCATGAAAGTAACTGGTGGAATAAATTTCCAAACATGGCCGGTTATAGATTCGCCAAAATTCGTTGCAGAAGAAGGTTTAGTACTACATTTGACACTTAATTTATATTGTCCTTTGTTGAAGAATGTTACATTACAGGAATACTGTTTTGTCTGTTGAGGGTTCAAATTTTTTATCAGACATCTGAAAAGGAAACATTTAAAGTAACAAAGTTTGAAATGTTTAATTGAATCAGTCCATATAAATAAGGTTATTCTGATTTTTATGTTTGTAATAAAACCACATCAGACTTCACTGTATGAAGGCATTTTTTGATACTCAGAAAGCATGTAGGCCATATTTGATCGGATGAAAAATATTCATAACTAAAACAAATTGTAGAAATTACTATGTTTTACTACCAAAAAATATATATTACACATTTTCTTGTGACTCGAGTTTCGGGAAATGAACTATCCCATCATCAGACAACTGAAGCCTAACAGTGGTATTTAAACAAAAGTGATAAATATTTTGAATATTTCAACAAATTCTCGGTAACACCTAATAGTGGTACAGAGGTTTACAATCGGAACATGATAAAAACCTGGTTAAAAAAGAAGAGGGGCCTTCTAACAGATATCGGAATGTCGGCAGTCGACAAAGAAGGTTGTTAAAGAGATGGTACCCACTTAAATATCTCAAATAATTTTTGGGGTTACATAGCTCCGTACAGTCATTCATTATTTTTACATTATTTTGTTGTATATCTCAAATATTTGGATTTACAAAGCTCCATACAGTCATTCATTATTTTTTTTAATTATTTTTATTGTGAACGAATTTGAAAATTTCAATAATCAAGTTTCTTTTCATTTGAATCTACATGTAAAATTTTCTTAAGATTTTCTTTTGTCGAAAGGAATTACTGTTTTCTAAAGAATGAGTGGCAAAAGTTGAATTTTTGTTTACTTTTCATTAAATTCGTTTTATGTTCGTTGAAAAAGGTCTTCTTTGTCGATTGCCGACATTCCGATATCTGTTAGAAGGCCCCTCTTTTTTAACCCGGTTTTTTATCACGTTCCGCTTGTAAACCTCTATACCACTATTAGGTGTTATCTAGAATCTATTGAAATATTCAAAATATTTATCACTTCTGTTTAAATACCTCTGTACCACTGTTAGGTCTTCAGTTGTCTGATGATGAGATAGTTCATTTCCCGAAACTCGAGTCACAAGAAAATGTGCAATATATATTTTTATTGGTAGGAAAACAGTAATTTCTACAATTTGTTTTAATTATGATCAACTTCCAAATAGTAACGGCTGACACAATTCAGTATCTGAAAAATATTCAAGTTGAAGAACTCTAGACATAATTACACCCTTGAAATATCTAATCAAAAGCGAAATTAATGAAAAACTGAAGAAAGCAACACAAACATACCTCTAATATATTTATCAGAAAACCTGAAATTATCAGTTATTCAAGGTGTCAGGATTTAACGTTTATATATGACATGACTATTTCCACAATTATTGTTAATTATTAAATTGTGGAAATAGTCATTATTATTTATTTTGATTAAAATAAATTTCTATCAAATAAAAAATAATCGCAAAAATACATGTTTTCGGGGGGTCATGATAACTAACTTTCTAGGGTTGCATCTAGCTTTTTTCATTTTTCGACCCCTAGAATTCCATTGTGAAATATATTAATATTCTAAATGCTCTATATGAAGAAACTTCAATCAATTATTTTAAGACTTCACTATTAAGGCTAAATGAAACAAATGAAAGAAAAAGAATGATAAAATGAAACATTTTATTATGATTTGTATGAATGCAAATTCAATTTATTTTGATGCATAAAGCTTTTAAAAAATGTAATTAATTGGTGTCTAGGATTATTTTCACATAAAATTTCCTTGTAGCTCTCTTGTTCCTCGTTTTGTAACGTAAATGAATTTTATTTTCTCCAAAAAATGTTTAATTCAATCGGTCTTTACTTGATGGAAATATATTCAAAATAATATTTCAAATAAAGTTATTTTAATTTCCACATATTTATTATTAATAGACAATTGTTTTGCTATCACAGTAGCATCGTCGGATTTTTGACATTTTGAATAACAAAGAAAATGTGAAATATTCCATATTTGCCATAATCGTGGAATCAAGGATAAATTACTGAAGTACCTGAATTATCAATTTATATGGTATTATTTTCCGAAAAATTTTTAATGAATTACATTCCGTGTACGGATTGGCGCAGATATAAATAAAAATATAAAGAATAATTCGAAATACTAAGTAGAAGAAGAAATTTTTCAAAAATAGAAACGGAGACTAATTTTACCTTGAACTGCCAGTGGTTCCCAATCTAGTTTCCATTCTATAGTTGAAGTTTCCATTTTCGTAATCTTGATAAAATTGTACAGAAAGCATTAACTGCTGAAGTGCTTTGTCAAGGCAATTTTTCAATCTTGTACATACTTCCACACAGTCTCCTGCTTCGCAATTTATTTCTTCTTGTGGTTTTATCACCCTATCATTGATTAGTATTTCTGGAAAATAAAAATAATGCAACGCAAAAAAAATTACAATACCTTAATAGATACAGAAATCATGATTTGTTTGAACTGTGGTTGGAGAAACATTTTGAAAGATGTTTTTACATATTTTTTGAATATTGAAAGAAATAGAATTGAACCAATTTATAGAATATAAGTAATAGTGTTTTTTCTCTTAAATATATATAAATTATGTTGAAATGGTCTTGATCAGGTTTACCTGTTAAAAAAAGTCCCAACTCTAAAAACATCCTGTATATGTATATAATATACCCAAATATTTTAAGAAAATAGTCCAGTTGTTATTCTTAAATGGACAAATTTTGAGAATGTCTACTGATTTTGATCTTCTCTAACACTAGAGCATTTTTTGTCTTGATATTTGTGAAATGTGTTTCCAATTTTTAAATGATTTGACGAATAGCAATCACAGAAGGACAATTATGTGAACTTTAATGGTCTTGAAGATGTGATTAAATGACTATTTTTGTAACATTTTTGGCTGATAACCAACGATGATAAAGAACTTTGAAATTATCAATTGACAAAGTTTCCAATATATTCTATAGATATGTTTTTAATTAATTAAATTTATTTAATAACTGAAGTTGTCTAAAATACCTTCACTAAGTTAATAAGTAACTCTCCAACCACTAGCTAGAACTCTTTAGTACTTCACTTTAAATAGGAGATAAATAAAATGAATAAAACCAATTTACCCCACGCTATTGGTGACATGCCGACAACATCTAACATAGAAGGAGCCAATGTAATCCCCTGCAAAGAAGCCTTGCCCCTGGACTCTGTAGCCAAAAGCTGCCAATTTAAATTCACCAAATTTGCTATATGCTCCGAATATATCTTGTCTAGATCCAAATTAACATCGGTCTTGCTGTCTTCCGATTTATCGACATACAAATTTTTAAATTTGGAAAGCGGACACCTTTCTACCGGTACGGGCACCCTACAACTTTCATGTCCCTCTATGAGCATAGTTTTAGAGGGAGCATATTCAAGTTCCATTTCTTGCGACGTCATATTTGCTACATCAAGAACCAGATAGAAGTGAGAAGGCGTTTCCGCAGGCAAAACGTCCCAATTTGTGACTTGAAGAGAGGATAGAATTTCAAGTGTGAAGTAAACAGAGCACGTGCGACACTGTTCGGCTATAAATCCTGATCCACCACTGAAAATTGTTTCGAATTAAAAATTTTAAAATGATAATAATAGTTCAAGATCTTCTGCACTAAAAATATCGGGTGTTTCTTTTAGGGTGATAGAAATTTCGATAGGGATAACTGTGATTTGACAGAAGGTAGAAGCTATGTTGTTTTGACATTTCTGTTCAGTAAGCATTGACAAATTTTCATGGAAGGAAAGACGCCGCGACAACGTTTACAAATTGTTGAAATTTATTTTCAGAATCAGTGTTCTATTCGCCAAACTTATAGAGCACTTCGTGAAATTTATGGTTTACATAAACGTCCATCACAGCAGCTTACTTGTCGAACTATCGATAGATTTTGGACAACATTTTTTCTACACGATGCAACAACAACAACAAGATAAAGAACTGTACGTACAGAAGAAAATATCGCTTCTGTAAGTTATAGTGTTAATGATGATCCATCTTTTCGTCACCGTTCACAAGTTGGACTCTGTGCATCCACCACATGGAAAATTTTGCATGAAGATCTTGGTCTACACCCATACAAGATCCAACTGGTTCAAGAACTAAAGCCACTTGACCATAATAAGCGTCGTTTGTTTGCTGATTGGGCCCTTGAACAGCTTGAAGTTGATCCACTTTTTTATCGTAAAATTGTGTTTAGTGATGCAGCTCATTTCTGGTTGAACGGCTATGTAAACAAGCAAAATTGCCATATATGGAGTGAAAACAATCCTCAAGAAGTTCTGCAGGTTCACTTGGATCCTGAAAAATGCACTGTATGGTGTGCTTTACACGCTGGAGGCATCATTGGTCCATATTTTTTTTAAAACGATGCTGGAGCTAATGTTACAGTGAATGGTGCTCGTTACAGATCGATGACCAATGATTATTTGTTTCAAAATTTGAATGGTATCGACCAAGAAGTGTTTTGGTTCCAACAAGATGGTGGTACACCTCATGCTGCTACCGTAACAATTGATTTATTGAAAGAAAGATTTGGCGATAACATTATTTCGAGAAATCGTCCAATTAATTGGCTTCCAAGATCATGCAACATAACTCCACTGGATTATTTACTTTGGGGTTATATCAAGTCATTGGTTTATGCTGCCAACATAACTCGTGTTATTGATGAAATAAGGCTTGAATTACTCGAAAAAGTGGTCCAAAATTGGTGGGTCGAATGCAGTTCCTCAGAGCTGGTCGTGGTGGACATATGTCGAAAATTATTTTTAAAACATGCTTTGATGGACAATTATGTAAACCATAAATTTCACGAAGTGAAAGATCAACTTCAAGCTGTTCTAGGCCCAATCAGCAAACAAACGACGCTTATTATGGTCAAGTGGCTCTTTAGTTCTTGAAACAGTTGGATCTTACAGCAGCGATATTTTCTTCTGTACGTACAGTTCTTTGTCTTGTTGTTGTTGTTGCATCGAGTAGAGAAAATGTTGTCCGAAATCTATCGATAGTTCGACGAATAAGTTGCTCTGATGGACGATCATGTAAACCATAAATTTTACGAAGTGCTCTATAAGTTTGGCGAATAGAACACTGACTTTGAAAATAAATTTCAACAATTTGTAAACGTTGCGGCGTGAGTCTTACCATGATAATTGGTCAATGCTTACTGAACAGAAATGTCAAAACAACATGGCTTCTACCTTCTGTCAAATCACAGTTATCCTTATCGAAAGTTCTATCACTAACACCCAAAGGATCAAATACAATTTTCCCCGACTTGATTTCAAAAGAAAAACTAATTTTTATGAAAATAAAATTACCCAAGAATCTTAGAGAAAGTAGTTTCACAATCAGTTCAATAGTTTATGAAATTACCCGCTCCATATGAGCAAATTTTATGTGTTTATAATAACAAAAAATAGATTCATCCATATTCCCGTTGGTGAAGCTGTAATAATGAATGGTAATTGGTACTGTGAGATGAAGACTGAATTTTTGTGGCCTGCATTGAAAAATATTGACTTGGAAGACATGTGATACATGAAAAGATTATTGAAGCACTGCAATATCAGTAGAATAAACTGTCTGATACTCACCTGTATCGAAGTTGTAACTGCCCTTCCACTACACTAGATAATACATTATTTGGCAACATTAAATGAGCCGGAGATCTCCATCCAGCAGTACTGGAGTGTCCTGAATTTGTTGAGCGAAAACTCGAATTTGCATCAGTTCTTCTACCTGGTAAGCTATGCATGGGAGAATTAAGATGTGAAGTTAAAGAGCCTGGACCAATTGACAAACCGCTCCCTATTAAAGAACTTCCAAACATACCACTGTTCAGTTCTTGTAAAGGAGCTATAAAACTGGCTTGGGCACACAGAGTTAAATTTATGGTAGCACTTGAGCCTGGTTGAAGTGGGAGCTGGTTCTGAATAGCTTCGTTAGACCAAACAAACATTTTTTCTTGCGTTGCTGCATCCAAAGCACTCTGAACAGATACTTCTAGATATTCTATAGGAATTTGTCCCTTATTCGTCAACGTTATTGTGCATTCAGAAATTTCTCCATGATACAAACTTGAGCTAGCTGACGTAATAACACTATCAAAATCTCTCATCGATGAAAATGATGCACTTTGAGGAAGAGACGTGGTGACTTCAATCACAGGGAGACATGGAACTACTTGGACCGTGAAAAAGGGCAAAAACCCCTCCATATGTTTCAATCGACAATTCGACTTCACACCTAGAGCGTGTGTACTGAATCCTTGCAGCTCAAGTTCTCCATTTTCTTTTGGTGTGCCGCTAAGTGTAACTAAAGTAGCTGAATCTGGTGGAAGGACAACAGTTTCTGGGATTGATTCGAAAACGACTCCAGAACTCAATAATCGCATGTCGCTCACTTTCAGTTCAAAAGGAAGTGGGTTTAAAAGTTTCAGTGATACGCAGCATAGATCGCCTTCGACCCATAAAAATTCCATCTTGGTCTTAGGTTCCAAAGAGTCTCGTTCTAAGCTTCCAAAATGGATTGGTGTGAACAAAAAGGGACCACTGTCCTGTTTTGCAATCTTAAGTTTTCTGGGTTGGAGATGAGGCTGTAAACTTCTGGGTATGAATTCTTGACAAACTGGAATGTTTATTAAATTTGCTGGTGGTATTATGGAGCCATTATCCAACACCAAGGCTACTGGAGCTCCTTCGCACTGAGCTGCCAAGGACTGAAGTTGTATGCAAAGATCCTTTTGCTCGGGTTTAGATAAGTGCTTCCACATTGTTTGAAGTAGGAATGTCATGTGCCTTGTAGCTAAAGCCGAATGTCCCATTCTTTTAGCAGCAACTACAAGTTCTTGAAGTAGTTGTATTTGTAGTGCTGGCCATCCCTGATCTGCCGTCACTACTTCTACAGGATCCAATGTGAGTTTGTGCCCGGGTAAACTTTGCACCATTAGATTATAACATTGTGACCAATTTGGAGTTGGATTTTGAGGAGATACATACCTAGAATATTATCATTATGTAACTAAACCACTAATCTACAAAGATTGTATCATGAGGATATGTGAATATGAAATTCTAGTATCTTTAAGAAAGCCTCTATAATGTTACAAATTTAGACATGCGGAATGCATAGGCACTGGAACAAAACCAGCATTTTCAGGATGTTTAACTTGAGTGTTTGATGAAATTTTTAATACTCATCACTTTATATCAGGTGTTTTTTAGAGTGATAGAACTTTTGATAGGGATAACTGTGATTTGACAGAAGGTAGAAGCCATATTGTTTTGACATTTCTGTTCAGTAAGCATTGACAAATTATCATGCCACAACAACGTTTACAAATTGTTGAAATTTATTTTCAAAATCAGTGTTCTATTCGCCAAATTTATAGAGCACTTCGTGAAATTTATGGTTTACGTAATCATCCATCAGAGCAGCTTATTTGTCAAACTATCGATTGATTTCGGACAACATTTTCTCTACTCAATGCAAAAAAACAACAAGACAAAGAACTGTAGGTACAGAAGAAAATATCGCTACTGTAAGTCATAGTTTTAATGATGATCCAGATCTGTCGACGTTCACAACAAGTTGGACTCTGTGCATCCACCACATGGAAAATTTTGCGTAAAGATCTTGGTCCACACTCTACACCCATACAAGATCCAACTGGTTCAAGAACTGAAGCCACTTGACCATAATGAGCGTCGTTTGTTTGCTGATTGGACCCTAGAACAGCTTGAAGTTGATCCACTTTTTTATCGTAAAATTGTGTTTAGTGATGAAGCTCATTTCTGGTTGAACAGCTCTGTAAACAAGTAAAATTGCAGTATATGGAGTGAAAACAATCCTCACGAAGTTCTACAGGTTCCATTGCATCCTGAAAAATTGCACTGTTTAATGTGCTTTACACGCTGGAGGCATCATCGGTCCATATTTCTTTAAAAACTATGCTGGAGCTGATGTTACAGTGAATGGTGCTCGTTACAGATCGATGATTATTTTTTGTTTCAAAATTTGAATGATACCTACCCAAGAGTGTTTTGGTTCCAACAATATGGTGCTACACTTCATGCTGCTACCTAACAATTGATTTATTGAAAGAAAGATTTGGTGATAACATTATTTCGAGAAATTATCTAGTTAATTGGTCTCCAAGATCATGCGACAACTCCACTGGATTATTTTCTTTGGGGTTATGTCAATTCATTGGTTTATTCGGATAAACCAGAAACAATAGAAGTTTTGGAAGCCAACATAACTCGTGTTATTAATGAATTACTCGAAAAAGTGGTCCAAAATCGGTCTGGTCGAATGCGGTTCCTCAAGGCTAATCATGGTGGACATATGCCGGAAATTATGTTTAAAACTTAAATGTCATAAAATTATCTTTCAAATAAAACAAAAACTTGGCTTCAATCTTAATTTGAATGTGTTTTATTTCAATTTAAAGTTCTATCACTCTAAAAAACACTTGATACCTGAGATGAAATAACAAAGATGTACTTACCGTGTTGCTGCTAGTCTCTGACAAAAAGATGCTTTTCGAATAAAGCCTATTTGAGTATACAAATCTGCCAAAGTTTCAAATCTTTCAATTTTTTCTTGTTCCGAGAGGGTGAGATTAATATACACAACGTTTTGCAGAAAGCTGGCAGCTTGCAAGGCATGATTCTGCTCAATTGCAATCCTAGCGGCCTTGAAACTAGCCTCAGTCTCAACAATACCTTGAATTGAAAAAAAAAATGAGTGCTGCAAATTGTTAGATGTCAAAATACTGACCTGCATTTTGATACTTGCTATAATGTATAATGGCTTCCCTGTACTTTCTTGCTATTTCATCGGGAACCAATAGATGTGGCATAGTTTTTCTCAATGACCCTATATCTATTACAGTATTTGTAGGAGTTGTTGGAATCTTTTTAGGTGATCCTTCCTGCAAACTCGCATTTCGGTGAAGAGCGGAACCCCTTTGAACGTTAGGGTAAATCACAATAGATGATGCTGCACTCTGTCCTTCATAGGCAGCTCCTAGCCACAACCAGTCATTTATTGTTTTCAGAGTCTCTGCTGCAGTGGCATAGTAAATCAAACTCTCATTGATCAAACCTGCTTGTAGACACAGATCTCCCAAGTGCTTGGTCATTCTTCCAGCACACCTGAAAATACATTTTTCCAAGTCACATTTCTGGCAGTGATCTGTGATTCTTAACATAAAGAAATATTGAGCCAAGAAGCTCAATATGAGTTTGAACAAGTTCTTTCTGATTTCCAATAGATGGCGTTACTCAAAATGTAGGTGTGTTCAGTTCCTGCTCACTTTGTTACATTCAAATTGTTCTTTCAGCCTTCGGATAATATTTTTTTGGGTTTTTTTAGAAAAAAAATCGTCCACTATTGTGCTATTATGTAATAAGCATTCAGTCAAAGACATATTGCAAACCTGTGCGGGGTATCTTAATCGACAGTTCGACGCTTGATCGAAACTCATAAAAACCCACACAACTTACCTTTTCTTATTATTTCTAGATTCTAGATCCAAACCAACAAAATCTTTCTTTTCGAAAGGAGCCAATAATAAAGTTACACGTTCTAACTTCTCCCTGGATCTTTCCAATCTTTTAGATTCAAGTATCCAGAAAAGTGAATGGACAAATTCTACCAGTTGTTCTTCTAAATCAGAGCATAGACCGGATTCGTTATAAAATAGACCTCTTGTTTTGAAATTACTTGGAGTTGTATATTTTTCCACACAATCATCTTTTGTAACCTTTGCTGTTGCACCTGAAATAAGAACAGATATCCGTTTCTAAAAATATGAAAGAAAAATTGCCATCTAGATTGGGCATCTAGAGATCTTTAGTTACAGCTATAAACTGGCCATAAACTTCCTAAATGAATTCTTGACTTCTAGGAATTCTCAAGAAAATATACATCCCTCAAACAATATAAAACGCTTAGGCACAATTAGTAATTTACAGTTAAAAAATGTAGTAACACTTTAAAACAGGAGTGACTGTGTACCTATTCGATAAAAAGTTATAGAAAACAAAATAATTTTCTTATTCCATTTGAAATGAATTAATGCAAAGTAAAGGAGTACTCCATCCAAATGAAGATTTTTTTTAAATCCATTATATTAGGGGGTCCGGAAAGTAATGTCGCTTTTTTAAATTCAATTATAATTCACGAGGCAGTAATTTCAAAACAAGGTGCTCAAAATTAAATTTCTTTAAATACAGATTAAAATATTCATCACTACTTAGGGATGTACGTTTTCAAATTCCTAAAAAAAATGTCCCTCTTATACCCATATGGCATATAAATAATTTATAATTGTAAGCCAACTGAAATAGAAATACAAACCGTCAGTCTCTGAAATACTTGCAGTTGTTTCATCACTTGAAGTAGAATTATCAACTGGACTAGAATCCTCTTTAAGAGGTCCAAACAACAAACACCTGGAATCATAAAGAGTGTTTGTATACTTCACTTTCAAACTTTCATGAACTCTACATATCTCGTTAAGTTCCTGCTGTCCGTCATATTTCCCCAGAGTCACCAAACCAAGTAACCTCCTATGAGTTTGAAAATCCCCCCAGTCGTTGTTTTCCACAGGGTGTTCCCTCACATAGCGTACGCATATGCTACGTATTTGTCCTGCAGAGTCGGTGATTTTAACATTGTTTATTTTTGAAATACGATCGAAAAACTTATTGAAAGTTTTTGGTTTCAGTTGGGATCCTATCTGTCTGACTAGGATCAAAAGTGCTGCATGATCGTGTGTGAATTGTTCATAATCAGGATGAGACATGTTTGGCTCAGATGAAGATGTCGACAGTATGTAACTAACAGAGGAACGCATTGGTATAAAGAAGTCAATTAAAATTCATTGTCAGGAGAAAAATAGATAAGTGTTGTGTGAAAGTTTTTCAGTACATCATTGATATAAGATCAATTGGCAGAACTCAAGCTAAACGAAAACAGAAAGTTTTCTCATCATTTTGATTTCTTTAAGAACAGACAATTATGCATTTATTCATATAACAATCAAGTAGTTGGAGAGAAATGTTACATATATTTTTATTGTTTTGACATTTTCTTAACCTTAATTTTTACTTGACAGTCCACAGACCTAATGAGGAATATATTTTTTCTTTTTAGATTGTTCCCTAAATTCCCAAAAAAATTTAAAGCATTGTAATTCAAAATTCTTGTAAATATTTCTTATTTCCAAAGAATTACTGGAGAAGTTTCCAGCATATGAAGTTGATCTTTAACTTTGGAACATTCAAAACACCTCTGACCAGTCCATAAAATATCGAGAATTTTGGCCCCAAATTTACTATGCAAGTTTCAAGTCTCTAGCCCTTTTCGTTCGAGTATTTACGGACATGGGATTTTTCATCAATGAGTGCAACCTAATCGTTTGAGACCGTTTTCTGATAGCCGTTGTCAGTTTTTTGATCATTTGAGTATTTCACTGAAATTCATGGCCTTCTTTATCTTTTATTATATAATTTAAAGAATTCATACGTCCTAAAATGTAGCCCTGGATAGTCAGAGCCCCTTCACATGAACCTCAAAAATTGTGACAAATTACAGGGTGACAAGAAAAACCTCGGACAAACTTGTTTCATTTAACTTTATTAAACAAAAGAAATTAAACAAAACAACGAATAATAATAACATAAACATTGGGTTATAATATATTTAAGTGGTTTCGAAGTGGCTTTCTTTGGCGGTGATACATAGCTCCAGACGCTTCTTGAAATTTTCGGCAATGGGCCCCAGCTCTTCGGGCGTTAACCGGTCCCATTCCCAGCGCAGGGATTGCTCCAGCGACTCCAAACTTTTGTGGTGTTTAGCACACGCCCTGAGCTCTAAAATCGACCACACGGTGTAGTCCATTGGGTTGAGATCCAGCGAGTAAGGCGGTGGCCATTCTGCAGATGTGATGAAACCCGGAAAATGGGTCTTACACCATTCTTGCCTCATTTTCACTTTGTGAGCCGGAGCAGAGACCTATTGAAAGGCCCAATGCGTGTCGCTGAAGTGCTGCTGGGCCTACGGAAGTACTACGGCCTCCAGAATGTCGCAGCGGTAAATTTTTTGATTGATTTTGACCCCTTGATCCACGAAAACCAAGGGTGTTTTGCCGGTGGCTCAAATTCCGCCCCAGACATGACTGATTGCGGATTTTGACGATATTCGACGATGTCCGGGAGCCTCTGCGGACCAGACTTGATCGTTTTGGTGGTTGTGGAATTGTTCTACGGTGAAAACTTTCTCGTCTGTGAAGAGAATGCACTTCCATTGTTGACCGGCGGCGAGATGAAGGAATTGGCGGCACCTTTGGAGTGGATCGGCTTGTTTTCATCCGTGAGGAGTTGAACTTTTTGGAGCTTGTATGGCTTGAGGTTGAGCCCCTTTTTGGACATTTGACGAACGGATTCACCGGTTGATACCGGTGTCACGGGCTACAATATAGTATGACATAGTAAACATCTTACATAGAACAGGTGTAGCGTCCTGAAATATGTTAATGGCGAATCCTTACATTCCCATAAAAGCTGCAATTGCATTTGAATAGAAAAATCGGCAGTTCATTTGTTGTCAACTTGATAGTTCGAAAGTTATAAGGCTTTCAAATAACGGACAACCGGGCAGACGGCAAGAATGAAACTGTGCCATCATCGGAAAACGTAATGTTTGAAGCTATCTTTCTTCAAAAATTGGCATAAATGGAAGTTCGGACGAAATTATAGCGCCCTGCAGGAACGCGCAAAAAGTGCGTAATTAACTATCGATTTTCAAGTTCAAGTGCGAGGGGTTATGCTTTACCGACATTCAGTTTCGGTGCGCAAGGCCGGTCCGCAATTTTGACCACCTCTGAGGTTCAGGGTCAGCTCTCAGCAGCTGCGGAATCGATAAGCTAACTTTTGAACCTATATTCGAATTTTCAGCTCATTTTCCTAACTTCACCTACTTAACTTTACGATTTGTTCCAGAATGTTGATCAGAATTTGCTGTGGTACTCCGATGAGGTTTTTTAATTTTGAATATCCCATGGAGAGCACGCTGATTAACATGTTCGGGGAAGTTTGCCGCTACGTGCTTTCGATCGCGACGCCACCTAGAGGGAAAAGCACTGACTTGGCGCTAGAAGATACCGGGATCGTACAAACCCCGCCATATAACTTGGCGAGAGAGGGCTTACTTTTTTTACCAGAAGTAGAATGATCAAAATGAACCAATTCGCCAAAAATACAATATTCAAGGGAACACTGAAAAATTTGTTAAGTTCAATTCGAAATCTTCAACTTTTATGAAGTTTCGAGTTTTAACCCATAAATATTATCTCTTTGTTTCACTCATGTTTTTTGAATAAAGAAAAGTGACTAGAGTAATGTATTTTGAGTTATTTTAGGAATTATGAACGATTTTTGTTCTTATTTATCTTACAGTACAGAAACAGCTGATGCACCGGAAGAGTGACATGAAAAAAATGCACTCAAACCATTCGGTGCGTACTTTTGATATTAGTCAATGTGTAAAATTTTAACATTTTAGGTGACGCCGTTTTGGTGATATGTGACAAAAAGTGTTGCCTGGACGGAACACATGGTCACTGGCGTCACAGGCAGACATGCGACCTGAAGAGTTTCAGGTGCGCATACTCAGAACGAAACGCTCTAAAATTAAGAGGTGGAAACTCCCTCGCAACACCGCATTGATTTAGAAAGCTTCATTGGTGACCCCGATGTGATTGGGGGGGGTTTGCTTCAAGGGCGAACTCACCCATTCATATGGATGCCCTTATTGCTCCCTATCCATCATTTCGAGACAGCCTTTCCTTTCGTTCCACAGATCCCCGCTAGAGATGGCACCGCGACCAGCCCAGCGGCGGACAGTCTCCTTGCCTGATCCCAACGCCCTATTCCGTTACATTATCGACACTCACTGAAGAGAGAGTGTGTTGCGACCACCTTCTTCGCTTCTCGTCCAGAAACCTGCCTCGATCTGTTGCAGTCATATAGAGGACACGACCAGTCTAAAGATTCCTGACTCACCGTCCCCCCCGAGTTCAAATAGGGCAAGGCACACAGCGTTCGACGACCGTTCCAAGCGGAACACATGGTCACTGGCGTCACAGGCAGACATGCGCACCATCCCTGTCTGAAGAGTTTCGGGTGCGCATGCTCAGAACGAAACAAAACACCGTCTCCCAAATTAAGAGATGGAAGCTCCCTCGCATTTCCTCGAGGGCTTCAAATTTAAGGAGAGTATGTTGATGAATAAAGTTAAATTTGATCAAAAAAGTTCTCTTCGTTAAAGTGTTAAATTTATCAGTCTATGTTTTATCATCAATTACCAGAGAGAAACACCTAAAACAATCCAATATTTGACCTTAAAGGTTTTTTCATCAATGAACAGAGAAGTACGAACACATGCGGTGCCTATGATCCTTGAACTTCAGGAATCGATGCATGGGACTCGTCATATTCAACTTGCTAAAAAATACTGACCTCAAACCTAGTACCTATCGGCTGTTTTTTTTTTTTAGAGTGATATAACTTTCGTTAGGGATAACTGGAATTTGACAGAAGGTAGAAGCCATGTTGTTTTGACATTTGTGTTCAGTAAGCATCGACAAATTATCATGGAAACACTCACGCCGCAACAACGTTTACAAATTGTTGAAATTTATTTTCAAAATCAGTGTTCTATTCGCCACTTAGAGCACTTGAGCACGTGAAATTTATGGTTTAAATTATCGTCTATCAGAGCAGCTTATTCGTCGAACAATCGATAGATTTCGGACAACATTTTCTCTACTCGAAGCAACAACAACAACAAGACAAAGAACTGTACGTACAGAAGAAAATATCGCTACTGTAATTCATAGTGTTAATGATGATCCAGATTTGTCTATTCGTCGACGTTCACAACAAGTTGTACTCTGTGCATCCACCACATGAAAAATTTTACGTAAAGATTTTGGTCTACACCCATACAAGATTCAACTGGTTCAAGAAATGATGCCACTTGACCATACTAAGCGTCGTTTGTTTGCTGATTGGGCACTAGAACAGCTTGAAGTTGATCCATCGTAAAATTGTGTTTAGTAATGAAGCTCATTTCTGGTTGAACGGCTATATAAAGAAGCAAAATTGCCGTATAAGGAGTGAAAACAATCCTCAAGATTGCAGGTTCCATTTCATCCTGAAAAATGCACTGTATAGTGTGCTTTACACTCTGGAAGCATCATCGGTCCATATTTCTTTAAAAACGATGCTGGAGCTAATGTTACAGTGAATGGTGCTCGTTACAGATCGATGATCAATGATTATTTGTTTCAAAATTTGTATGGTACCGTCCCAGAAGTGTTTTGGTGCTGTACCTCATGCTACTACCGTACCAATTGATTTATTGAAAGAAAGATTTGGCGATAACATTATTTCGAGAAATGGTCCAATTAATTGGCCTTCAAGATCATGCGACATAACTCCACTGGATTATTTTCCTTGGGGTTATGTCAAGTCATTGGTTTATGCTGATAAACCAGAAACAATTGAGGCTTTGGAAGCCAACATATCTCGTGTTATTGATGAAATAAGGCCTGAATTACAGAGCTAGTCGTGGTGGACATATGCCGGAAATTATTTTTAAAACATAAATGTCATAAAATATCTTTCAAATAAAAAAATTGGCTTCAATCTTAATTTAAATGTGTTTTATTTTAATTCAAAGTACTATAACTCTAAAAAAACACCCGATACATTGGTCAATTGAAAATAAGCTGCACAGCATTAAAAAATTGATGATTATTGAATTGGTCCCTATAAATCCGACGCAACGGCAAACTGTTCACGAACGTCCAGCAACGAGAGAAACCGGGCGTGCGCAGCGCGTCCAAGCGAGCGAAATCCTAAATCCAGCCACCTTGAAATCCAAAACAAGTGTCATCCAAAAAATGATAGTGAATGGCGAAAACTAATGCGATCAATCCATTATCAATCTTGCAGTGGTGTTGCATCCGATAAAACGCGCCAGTTGCGCAATTCCCCGTCGGTTGTCATTTCGGAATTTAGCTGAAAAATCGCGATTTTCGTGTTTATAGCGAGCGTCGCCGTTCGAATACGACTTTAGTTAGCCTTGAATCTGTATTTTGGTTTCACTCAAGTCTTGGGATAGGGCATGAACTTGAGATAAATTTCTTGTTATTGTTACCGGCGATGATGGTCCTACGGCCCGGATAATTCTGGAATGGTTAGCGAGAAAAACCGCGGTGTTGCGTGAACCATGTAAACCGCGAAATATAAGTTGTAATTCGTCCGACCCAGTGACTTCGTTCGAGTTTTCGTGTGTGCGATGTATTGATGGACTGTGGCTGTGACGGATAATTGTAAAAAGAACTTCTGTACCTGTCTGGTACAGTACCAGGACATCTGGTTGCGTGAATACAGAGTAAGTCTGAATTTTCCACCGTTTTCCCGCTCAAAAGAGCTTTCCACTCAGTATGCTTAAAATGTTATCGCCGAAATGCAGTATGCTGCAATTATAATGGTGAATTCAACACTAACAATGACGTGTTAAACTTGTGAACCTATGGAACTTTATACGCATTATTTTGAACTCTGACAGTTCGTCATGTAAACGCTATTTTCATTGTATAATTCAACACACATTCAAAAGTCGTTCACTCCCATAATACAGTAAGTAAAAAGAACGTTTTCATAACATCGATATGCCAATAATTAACAAACATCAAAGGAAAAGTTTAAAAGGAATCAAATTTATTTACGTTAATAATCAACGAAAATTTTATAAATAAAAAAGCAGCATAGTTTGGTCATACCATGACTTTGTCAGGTGAATATTCAAGCTGAGTATACAGTTGCAGAAACTTCTTTAAATGCTTATAAACAACTAGTCTGAAATTTGGTAACATACTGTATTTGAATGGTTTCTGTTTTGGAATAAGGGTACAATAAAAGTTTTTCATTAATTTTGGTAAAACCACCGAGTCCCTAGATAAACAGATCCAATAGCTGATCCGTACCAAAATTGATAAATAAGGAGTATGACCTATGGTAATAGAAAGTTCTAGAAATCGAGACAGTGTAACATGCATCTGTATAAAAATTTTATGCTCAAACAAACTCGACGAGGTTTTGTCGATCACAGAGGCAAATCGCAGACATGCACACGTTTCAAACTGGTTGGTTTTCGTCAGTCCAATGTGCGCTAGAGACTCCAAATCTCTCAAGTACCTATATTCGCTCTACACAGAGGCTCTAAGGTATTAATTATACACTAGCGCCATCTAGAGTATGCAAAATACATACAAGAGATATACCTTTGCGAGTTGATTCAAGTAAAGAAATGTATTCTCGATATTTTCACGTTACTAACGCAGAATAAACTTTCCTCATGCTCTAATCAGACTATAATTTGCCGTAATGCGCAAAAATGTGCATATTCATATTAAAATAAATTAATTCAGCTGATCTGTACCAAAAGTTATTGATTATGAGCTATGTTGATAGAAAGTTCTAGAAATCGAGACACATCTATATATTAGGAGTACAAATAAGTTTCCGCCGTTTTATTGTAGATGGCGCGGCACGGAGTTTCGGTTAGCTTTCGCAGATGTTAACCGGCTTGAAAAATAGTTTGGACATTCAAGAACAACATAACCTATTAATATTATTGATTTTATATTGGTAGAATATAATTTTTATAAGTTGAAAATGTCAAAATTTGAGCCAAGTAAGCGTCATTTGCGGGAAATATTAGTTTACTTCTTTAATTTAAAGAAATCTGCTGCTGAGGCGCATCAATTGCTCGTAGAAGCATATGGTGAGGGTGCTTTGAGTGAGAGAACGTGTCGAGAGTGGTTTCAAAAGTTTAAAAACGGTGATTTCGACGTAGAAGACAAAGATCGCAGTGGAAGGCCAAAAATTTACGAGGATGCCGAATTGGAGGAATTATTGGAGGAAGATTCATCTCAAACACAAAAAGAACTTGCTCTAACATTAGAAGTCACTCAGCAAGCAGTCTCACATCGTTTAAAATCATTAGGAATGATTTATAAACAAGGAAATTGGGTTCCGTACGAATTAAAGCCGAGAGATATTGAACGCCGATTATGCTTAAGTGAAATGCTGCTAGCTAGACATAAAAAAAGGGTTTTTTACATCGTGTCGTAACTGGTGATGAGAAGTGGATACATTATGACAATCCAAAAAGAAGAAAATCATAGGGATTACCTAGCCACGCGTCAACATCAACAACAAAACCGAATATTCACGGAAAAAAACTTATGCTGTGTATTTGGTGGGATCAGCTAGGTGTAGTGTATTATGAGTTGCTTAATCCGAGCGAAACAATTACTGGAGCCCTCTATCGAACACAATTGATGAGATTGAGCCGAGCTCTGAAGGAAAAACGCCCTCAATACTATTCTAGACACGAAAAAATTATTCTTCTGCATGACAATGCCCGTCCACATGTTGCGGCTTCTGTGAAAAAGTACTTGGAAACACTTGATTGGGAAGTGTTACCCCACCCGCCGTATTCACCAGACATTGCACCGTCCGATTATCACCTGTTCCGGTCCATGGCACATTCTCTGACGGCGCAGCGGTTCACATCTTATGAGGATACCAACAATTGGGTTGATTGGTGGACAGCCTCAAAAGACAAAGAGTTCTTCAGACGTGGGATTCGAATGCTGCCTGAGAGATGGGAAAAAGTGATTGCAAGTGATGGGCAATATTGTAAATAAATTTATATTACCGTTCTTCTATTAGGAGTACAAATAAGTTTCCGCCGTTTTTTATTACAAATTAAATATTTATTATAGAAGAACGGTAATATAGTGACTGTTAGAGCAAGTTCTTTTTATGTTTGAGATGAATCTTCCTCCAATAATTCCTCCAATTCTGCATCCTCGTAAATTTTTGGCCTTCACTGCGATCTTTGTCTTCCACGTCGAAATCACCGTTTTTAAACTTTTGAAACCACTCTCGACACATTCTCTCACTCAAAGCACCCTCACCATATGCTTCTATGAGCAATTGATGCGCCTCAGCAGCAGATTTCTTTAAATTAAAGAAGTAAACTAATATTTCCCGCAAATGACGCTTACTGGGCTCAAATTTTGACATTTTCAACTTATGAAAATTATATTTTACCAATATAAAATCAATGATATTAATAGGTTATGTTGTTCTTGAATGTCCAAACTATTTTTCAAGCCGGTTATCATCTGCGAAAGCTAATCGAAACTCCGTGCCGCGCCATCTACAATAAAACGGCGGAAACTTATTTGTACTCCTAATATAATAAATATTCAATTTGTGTTAAAAAACGGCGGAAACTTATTTGTACTCCTAATACCTTCTGTCAAAACACAGTTATCCCTATCGAAATTTCTATCACTCTAAAAAAAAACACCCGATATTTAAACACAGTGTGTTACCAAATTTCAGACTAGTTTATCATAAGCATTTGAAGAAGTTACTATGTAAACGAAACGCGTCATATGAGCAACTCCCAATAATAAATAAAAAGCAACATATATATCTGTAATAGTTATTGTTGAAATTATGTCCAAATTCTTTCAAATGACTGGCATATGTTGAACGCGAGATGTCAGACGTTTAACTCCGCTGGTCTTCGTGAATTTTTTTTAAAGATCTTCCTGTTTGACCAATATATACCATAAGGCAATCACTACAAGTCAACTTATAGACTACAGAGTTATTGTATTTATTTCTTTGATATTTGTTATTTTTTATATGAATTCCTGAATTATTAACCGTTCTAAAAGCTACATTCAAGTCAAATTTCATGTTAAAATACTTGGCAATATTATCTGATATTTTATTCAAATCTTTTATAAAAGGGTAAACTAAATTCAGTGTTATTTCCTTCTGTTTTTTGTTAAAAGTTCTGTCTATTATGATTGTACTATAACCGTTATTGAATGCAATTTGTGTAATCATATTCAATTCTAAAAGTTATCGTGATTCATAGGTACATCAACCAATCCTATATTCAAAATCCTTTATAATCTCCCATTTAAAATATATTTCTTCCACTTTGTAGTAAAAGTGACAACATCGCTTTGTCGAAAATATTTTAATCGGGAAGAGAAAGTTTGATCATGGTCTACATTGAATTTTCAGAATAATCCGTTGCCTGGTAAACTATACATTTCTAATTAACAATTCACCGTTTATCACCCTGTATCTATTCTGTCACTGAATACAAAATATCCATCTTAATAACTTATAAAAACTAAGGAATTATTAATTACCTAAATTTACGCTTTGTTACACTCGCATATACGAGGGGCGTTCAATATATTTTCGTAACGGTATAGCAGGGAAACAGTCAAAAAATCATTCATGAAGAGATTGCTGCTTTTTACCAAGACTGCACCCCTTCGTTATCTACCGTTCAAAAGTGGTCAAGTGAATTCAAACGAGGTGACTATTACCCATTCCCAAATGTGAAAAAATATCTTCGTGCAAAGCGATTTACCGACAATGAAGAACTGAAGGTAGCAATTAATACCTATTTTGAGAAGCCGGAAGGATATTTTTTACAAGGTTTAGAAAAGCTTACTTCTCGATCTATCAAATGTATTAACGTTCGAGGCATTGAAAAATAGAATTTTTCCAAAAGTTTGTGAGTTTTTTTCATGCATATACCGAGAATACATTAAATGCCGCTCATAAAACGCTCAGGATGAAAAATTCAATATACCTCACAGAATATTTATAGACAGATATTCCAATTAATCGTTTAAAGTCAATTGCCAGAGTTCAAATTATATATGTTGATCACTGAGATAGGTTACAAATGTGGCGATCAATTTAAAAAATAACTACACTTCATCCAAAAGAGATTGATTATTTAAAAAGAAAGTTAAAAGGGATTTTCGAAACTCTTCTTGTCGCTTAGTTGACGCATCTAAGCATTTTTGATCGGCTATAAATAAAAAACTAATGATTATTTTTCCGAAGTTATGATTTTATAAGAAAGGTTGAAACTTGACTTTTATGAATGAAAAACTGTAACATTCAAATGAACGCCACGAGTGGCTACAGTACCCCAACCGATAAATATAATTTTTCCGTACATTGCCGATCGTTTGAGGCTCAATCTTATGAATGGCAACTTCGATTTCATGTTTCAAGGCATCAGACACGCTGTTGGTTAACATTACAATTATCCACTAGTTGAACTTTGTTGTTTTATCAAATAAGTATTTAGTTTTTACGAACAAATTGATCCACTAATTGCCCATTTGTGTTGCCAGCCACCACTTCAAAATGCAAACTGTAGATGGCCCACCTTTACCAGTTCATAGACGAGGCACACCGGGCACAAATTCGTCTTATACAAACCTACAAAAAATTTCATAAGCTCTCTAGATAGTATAGTTAGTTCATCGAAATCTAGAAGACGATTCCTCATTACATTTTTCGTTTTTATTTCAGAGTGATGTCTTTAGACACCGAAAGAAAAAACTTACAGCCGGGTATTTCCCAGCTCATGCCTGATTTAGCTTTGAGTTTAATTGGACATCGCGCACCAGGAGTGACCAGCATCAATCATATCAACATGCAACAGCCTGTCAATGGTAAGCAATTTTTTTAGAGAAGAAACTCTATTTCTGTCAAATATCGGGTGTTTTTTTTAGAGTGATAGAACTTTCGATAAGGATAACTGTGATTTGACAGAAGTTAGAAGCCATGTTGTTATGACATTTCTGAGAACTAAAGCCACTTGACCATAATAAGCGTCGTTTGTTGTGTGATTGGGCCCTAGAACAGCTTGAAGTTGATCCACTTTTTTATTGTAAAATTGTGTTTAGTGATGAAGCTCATTTCTGGTTGAACGGCTGAGTAAACAAGCAAAATTGCCGCATATGGAGTGAAAACAATCCTCAAGAGGTTCTGCAGGTTCCATTGCATCCTGAAAAATTCACTGTATGGTGTGCTTTATTACACTCTGGAAGCATCATCATCATATTTCTTTAAAAACGATGCTGGAGCTAATGTTACAGTGAATGGTGCTCGTTACAGATCGATGATCAATGATTATTTGTTTCAAAATTTGAATGGTACTGTCCAGAAGTGTTTTGGTTCCAACGAGATGGTGCTACACCTCATGCTGCTACTGTAACAATTGATTTATTGAAAGAAATATTTGGCGATAACATTATTTCGAGAAATGGTCCAATTAATTGGTCTCCAAGATCATGCGACATAACTCCACTGGATTATTTACTTTGGGGTTATGTCAAGTCATTGGTTTATACTGATAAACCAGAAACAATAGACGCTTTCGAAGCCAACATAACTCGCGTTATTGGTGAAATAAGGCCCGAATTACTCGAAAAAGTGGTCCAAAATTGGTCTGGTCGAATGCGGTTCCTCAGAGCTAGTCTTGGTGGACATATGCCGGAAATTATGTTTAAAACTTAAATGTCATAAAATTATCTTTCAAATAAAATAAAAATTTGGCTTCAATCTCAATTTGAATGTGTTTTATTTCAATTTAAAGCTCCATCACTCTAAAAAAACAAAGAATTCTCTGTGGAAATTCATTTGGAAGTCAGCAGCATTGTTGTTTCTGTTGGCGGTACAAGGTACGAAGTTTTAAGACAAATGAGCTACCACTTGGGTAAAAAGATTTTATCACTTTCAATCGATCGAAAAGAGACAAACTATACACAATACTAAATATGGTAACACCTAGAAATAAGAAAAAATGTAGTAGAAACCGGAAAATCCCTATTTGAAACACTATCACCCATATTGAATACCTTTTACAAGTGTACAGTATTTTTTTACACTACGTCTTCAAAACTTGTTATCGAAGTTAACGTTCATTCTAACCGAACTAATGCTTAATACTTATCGTATAGATATTTGAAGTTTCCTCGTAAATTCCGTATTTCTCACTACAATTTGAGCCCGATGTTAATGCAATATCCTATTTCTATCTATTGTTGTAACCGTACTAGGTATGTAGTAATCAATTTTCTTCCTCTTTTTTATCAGTGATTTCATCAGGTAATGCCAAAAATTTCTACCGCAACTTATATATTTCAATACGAAAGTGTGAAAAATTAAAATAATATTATACTACTCTGTCAAGAAAGTACCGGGAATTTTCAATTAAAACAACATTTTTACATTTAATCGTTATTGGGTCGCCTTCAAAATAGGCTCCATTTGCTCCAATACATCTATGCCAACGGCACTTCCAATTATCGAAACATTTTTTATAGGCGCTTTCCGGGATGGACTTTAGCTCTCGCGCCGAATTTTGTTTTATGGCTTCAATCGACTCAAAACGGGTGCCACGAAGGGGCAATTTTAGTTTTGGGAAGAGGAAAAAGTCGCAGGGAGCCAAATCCGGCGAATACGGTGGTTGCTGAAGAACGTTTGTTGAGTTTTTGGCGAGAAAGTCAGTCACAATCGTAGCTCGGTGAGAAGGCGCGTTATCGTCATGCAAAATCCATGAGTTGTTCGCCCACAAATTTGGCCGCTTCTTACGGATACGCTCACGCAAACGTTTCATAACGCCTAGGTAATACTCCTTGTTTACCGTCTGACCCTCTGGAACGAATTCGTAGTGCACCACGCCACGGATATCGAAGAAAACAATGAGCATCACCTTCATTTTCGAGCGGCTTTGGCGTGGTTTTTTCGGTTTCGGCTCATTTTTTGCCACCCATTCCGATGATTGCTGGCTTGTTTGCATATCGTACTCGTAGACCCAGGTCTCATCACCAGTTATAATGCGTTCCATGAATGTAGAATCGGAATTACAGCGATCCAGCATGTCTGAAGCAACCTGTTCGCGATGACGTTTTTGAAGAAAATTCAGGTCTTTCGGTACGAGTCGTGCGGCCACCTTTCTCATGCCCAAAATATCAATCAAAATCGTACGTGCGGACTCGTGGGATATCTTAAGATCATGTGCTATCTCTCTTAAGCTGGTACGACGGTTTTCCAGCACCCTTTCCTTAATTTTATCGACGTTATCTTCGATCGAAGCCGTCGATGGGCGACCACTTCACGACCGTCCTTGAAGGCTCTGTACCACTGATATGCACGAGTTTTCGATAGAGCACTATCACCAAAGGCCTTTTGCAACATTTTCAATGCATCGGCACACGAAAATTCATTTGCAACACAAAACTTTAAACACATTCTTTGCTCAACGTAATCACCCATGTTAAAAATCGGCACGCACTCTGACATCGACTGACTTAATCAGCTGTTGCAAACACACTAGTTGACAGATCCCGCTCAAGCTTGGCATAGTAATTAAGGACAGTGGTACCAACCTAGGAAAAAAAATTTTACCTGCCTCATTGCCCCGCCAGATTTAAATCGATAATTCCCGGTACTTTCTTGACAGAATGTATTCTATGTGGAACACTTTCTGGTGATGGAATTTGATATTCCTGAATATCCATTCGAAACAAATTTGTCTTGGGTGATTAATTTAGATCATTTCGTTCAATACTCAATGTATTTAATGTTTTCTATTGTTTCTTTCTTGGTTAGCTGCCATCCACATGTGTTGATGATTCTATACAGATTCGACGAATAAGCTGCTCTGATGGACGATAATTTAAACCATAAATTTCACGTGCTCAAGTGCTCTAAGTGGCGAATAGAACACTGATTTTGAAAATAAATTTGAACAATTTGTAAACGTTGTTACGGCGTAAGTCTTTCGATGATAATTTGTCAATGCTTACTGAACAGAAATGTCAAAACAACATGGCTTCTACCTTCTGTCAAATCACAGTTATCCCTGTCGAAAGTTCTATCACTCTAAGAAAAAGTGTGAAGTTCCTACTATATTATTTTAATTCTACCTGTTTGTCTGGTTGAAATTTCTAGAACTTTACGAAATTCGAAAATAAAAACAAAGATGACTGCTTTTAACTTAAAAATTAGGGTGTTATTTGGAAATTCAACTAGTTTGATTTCTTACTTTATTGAGAAGCTTGCAATAATATTCATCATTGATCGTACTGATGAACGAACACATTTTATGATGAAACAATTATTTTGAATAAATATGAGGGAAAATTAGAGTTTTATTTTTATTTTAAATCGTGGTCGAAAAGAATTTCCGTCCAGTAAGGATCGGAACAATATTTTCATATTAGGAGTACAAATAAGTTTCCGCCCTACGGAACCCAAATGGAATTTGCAGATACCCTTTTTTGGTTTTTAGTGCTCAATAAAAATTTATTGTACTTACTGTAATATAAATAGCAACGGATTTCGGAAACAAGCTTAGTTATTCAAACTGTGATCTTGCCTGATGATGCTACTGTGATAGCGAAACAATTGTTGTGAACATATCAATAAAAATTTGTGAAAATCAGAATAACCTTATTTAAATATTATTTAAGACAAATTTTATTGAATGATCAAATAGATTCAAACAAACAATTAATTATTTTTCATTGATTGTAAACCATCTCTTTTCACCCCTCTATTTTTTGTACCAGAGCTGTATATTTAAGGTCATGTTTTGCATTGTATACCTCAGTCGTGTAAATCAAAAAAATTGCGGAAGTTAATGTTTGTTTTTCTTATATTGAAGACGAATTTCCGTCAAGTAAAGACCGAGACAATCAAAAATAAGTTTTTAATATTTCCCACTTTTGTTCTAACGCAAATCGACCTATTTCTTTAATTTCAAGTATTAAATTAACTTTATGTCACAACACGAATGACAGAAGTGCTGTCAGACTCGAAATAACCACTACTTCAAAATGCAAACGCTAGATGGCTCACCTTTAATTACAGAAATATTCCACTGGACTGTTTTATGTGGGCCACCTGTATATTTGCTATAGCATGTTGAACTTATTAACTCATTTACTCGCATGTGTAATTAGGATCGGGTCTTTGGCATTAAATAATAAAGATGATATTTTGTTTTGAGGTTTAAATCGATATTAATATCTAATTTTTTATAAATATTACCTATTGTTTCAATTATCGTTAAGTTCTCACTTCTCTGAATAATAATACCTTGAAACGGCAGTCACAAAACAATGTGTGTATCTCTGAATATTTTGGCAGTAAAAACATGGTAATTTAAAAAAAAAATTTCAAAAAGTGACAGTGAACAAAGTTATTTTCTTATTATATTTGAAACTGACAAAGAACGCACTACTACCATTCCATTTTCAGAGAATGACGGAGAAGCGTGCAGGTCTGAGATAACCTTTAAGTTCTTGACGTCGGTGCTTTTATAATTTGCATCACCATGCTATCATCTAGTATTTTTATGGGATGTTTAGACATTAAGTGGATTTTCCCGAAGAAAATATGAATATATGGATGGACAAGTCTTGGAAACTACTAAAATGATTCATGTATATCGCGAATCTAATAATTAGTTTGATGTCGTCCTCTTAAGACCGTATAAACAAAAAATGTTGCCATCAAGCGTCCAATGATTCTCCCATGTCCACTCGTATAGTTTTGTGATGACTAACAATCTTAATAACGGTAATTTTCTTTTCCACGATTTTCCATTCAGGAAAATGGGACCTTGCCAACTGCGCTTTGAAATCAGGCCGACAATTGGCGCGCGTGCGTAGTTTCGTGCGCCATGAGATCCTGAGCATTAGTTCAGGAGATATCGATGACGTCACAAAAAGATTGCAAATGTCTGCGTTGCCTTCCATTTACAAACACTATAATTAATACAATTTTCACCAAAAAAGTGCGATCAAAAACCCTGTGCTTGTGTATTTTTTCTATCTAGTATAATGTTTCCCGGTTCTGGAGGCCGTAAGTACCATACAGTCCATTTAGTTTAGACCAACACGTTTGGCTGAGCTCCATTACTGGCGTTTGTAGCTATGTTGTCATTTGTTTTTGACCCTTTAAAAACTGCATTTGGTTTTGAACACAACTAATATAGAAAGTTAAAACTTAATCTCATTTATCGAGGGTTGAACTGCTTTCTTTCTGGGGATGGTGATGGTGAAATAATCGCTTGAAATTAACAGTTATTTGGATTCAGGGTTAGATAACCTATCAGGATATCAGTAACGTGTTTTAAAATCATAATGTGCTATTGTCACTCGTTCAATGTTTTCTGATATGTGTAGGTTTAAATTTCAATCAATACCTCAAAAATGGAATAACATCTCAAATTTTCCCAACAGGGAAATAACAAATTTTTTTTAGTATTCACATTTTGTTTGATTTAGTTGCAAGTTGAAGTAGCAATAATTTAGCAACTAATTCCAAATATTAAGACTCAATAGAAATTATTATTCTTATGTATTTTGTTATTAGTCTATATAGATTTCACTGGAAATCCACAAATCTTATGAGAATTTAAATAACAACTAGCCAGAAAATCACCTTACTGAAATAAATATTTATTTTCATACTGATTTCTTATGAGAATTCGCTATTCAAAAGAACTATTTCAATTACGATAGGTACTGTGAAATTACTTAGCCTACTTAAAAATTTAATAATTCTATTTGGTTTTCCCTGCTGCCCGTAACTGTTAGCAATTAATTCCACTAACAAAAAATATCAGTTGATGCATTTTCTTAGAAAGTTTTATATAATTTAAGCTAATAAAAATAAACACAGTTTATGGAAATTCAATATATTGTGAAAGGTCAAATGCAGGTCAGTGACCCCGTACGTACCAGACTGTACTATTGATCATAGAGTAATTTATATTTTATTGAAAATTCCTGAGACTTGCTTTTATTTTGGGGTTTCATTCATGATTTATCTTAAAATGTATTTTGATCTTTCACGGTAAATGGCAACAAGAATAAACTAACATTAGTACAGTAATTTTATAACAAGTTGTTTTGATTTGATGATAAATACATACATGAAAATTTAAAGTTTGTTCATTCTATATTGTTGAAGAAATAAGCATTTATCCAGAAGTTAAAGGATTGTGATATGCATTTTGGTTTCAGTATAACAAAGTTTTTATGTAATGTTTCTGAAAATATATTTAACCTTGACTCAGAGTTATTAAAATATACTTGTTGATAAATTTATGTACTGATTTAAGATTAATGGCTACAAATTGATAATATTGCCTGTACGAGACACTTTGAATAACATACAAAGAACCAATTTCTCAAACTTAACCTAAGACTAAATGATAATATTCTCTATTTAAGAAAATAAACTGAAATAACTCTGATGATGACAATTTCGGTATCAAAAACACTGAAAAGGTAGAAAAAACCTTATAAAAATTGGTGTTTACTTGAAAGTTTTGATAGATTCTCTAAATGAAAAATAGGTTTAAACGTGGGTGCATGCATTTAGGGATATCACAACTGTCCTCTTCATTCATCATATTGAACAACAAATTATAATTTGTCTGTTAACATCTGTAGTGAAAATCATGAATTATCAACATTTAAATAACTACTACTACATCAGGTTAAAAGGTTTACTTACAAAAGTTCTACATCCTTTTAAAATAATGACTGTGGCATTTGAACAAAATGACAGGCGCTCTTACCAACACACAAAAAGCTTTTTAACTCTTGTAAAGTTTTTCTATGTTTTATCTCCTTGAAAAATGGGGCAAGTAGTAATACTCTTTCTCAATTTTTTCACAATGCTCCCAATACTGCCAGTAGGATTAAGAAAAATAGAAAAACATAATAATCTGTGAATTATTCCTTTTCACACGATATTATTGGTGCAATAATAATTAATACAGGATAAAACGAGGTTTCTACAAGACATTTCGATTTTGTAACCAAAATCAGATTTCTTCTCTGCTTAGCTCTATTGTGACTTATCCAAAACAAAACTATGGCTGACAACCGCGCAGATTTAATGTACTCTCCTATAAAATTGTCCTCTAAAAATATTTTGTTTTCTTCAACGTTCACTGTGTCAACTTAATTATGAAACACTAACAAATATATACTGGTACGATTATTTCAGTGGTTTATAACCTCATTTTATCCTTTAAACATTTTCTTTTAAGAACGAAGGAAAGGGTGGAAAACTCTTTAAATTACAATACTATTCTTCAGATTCGGTTGGTTTATTTTATGCATTATTTAGCAGTTATACTTGATCAATTGATTTCACGATGTTACGAAATATTACCTGCTTTTACTCAAGTGTCTATAACATGGATATAATACTGTGTCAACAAAATACCGGAATCGGTCAATGAAATACAAAATATGTATTATTCATCCAAATTTATTGTATGGCCAGCCAGGTACGCTCTTCCGTATTAAAACACTGAAGATAATTCAATCATCAAAACAGTTTTTAAATATATTTTCAGGAATCGACCCTAGTACTCGCCGCGAATTCTCTTTTATATTTTCTATTCGATAAAAACGCGAAATAAAAATTTCTGTAGACTAAACTACGCTTTTCAATGACCATTTCCTTTACTTTAGCGATTTAAGTTTAGTTGATTTACGGCCTGCTGAAGCGAGACAAATTTTCCACCACATTTAGGTGAGGACGTTTGTGGCCTATTGAAGCAGACAAATTTTCCACCACATGTCTGCAGCTTTTGAATTCACTGTAAGCACGTGTTTTTGATAAGTCGATTCACCCTCAAGCCTTTGACATGTTTTCACACAAAGTTAAATTGGCAATGCATCATTTAAGATACATTCTTTGTTCGTTTTTTATCCATTTTAAATATCACAAAACACCCATGAGATGAACTGAAGAGGATTGTAAACAAATTAAAGGATATATGACGCTTAAACTTCGCGTTTGTATAAAGAACAGTTGTGCCAACTCAGCGATGAAAATAATTTAGACAATACTTTTAAGCGAATTCTGGTTCTTTGTTGAAATAATGTATTATAAAGATGACTCTGCATGCAAAACCTGTATAAAAAAATCAAAAATTATTTCCAGTGTATCAGCTTAATTCCCAATTTCTCTCATTGTTATAAATAAATTTATAATATAATAATGTATTATAATTTATTACATTATTTCTAAATTTTATTATGAATACCAATTTGTTTTTTGAAAAGCATATAGTTTGCTTTAGGTTTAAGAGAAATTAACATTTCATCCTTATTCTATTAATACTTATTCAAAACTCACTCTAACTACATAAATTATAGTTTGTTAATTAATCAATTATTAATATAACTAATTTCTAATCGTAAATTATGAAAGATGTAAATAGCTCTATATCTTAGTTTTAATAAACTTTGTATTTTGAAGTATATTGAAAAATATAAGTAATAACAAATCCATCCTATATTGCCTAATATCTTTTATATCAAATAAGTTTATTGAAATACTATCAATTATTATCTTGCTAGCGATTTTTACAAATTTTAATAATAACTGATTTGCAGAGGTGTAGATCTGTTTTTTCCTTATGTCATCAACATTGTTGATTTGAGTTAATTGGTATAAAAATACAGTCTCTGCTCATTAGTTTTTTACTCTATTCACTACACAGTATTTATGGTTTTTTCTTGTGGTAGCCTCCGAATCTTTGAACTCGAGGATGTTCACTAAAGTAAAGCATCAAAAAAATATATTTTCAATCACTTTCCGCCTGCCAGTCTTCAAGACTAAGTGTTTTATACAAATTGGAACCAATTTAACCTCTTTTTTCTTCTAAACAAACATCTTTAAATCATCCTATCTGAGAAAAAGGAATCAGAAGGCTGAAGGAACGATTTTTTTTGTGAACAATTACAAATAGCTAACCCTAAAATGACTTTAATTGAAAACTTGTTCTCAATGATATTTGCTATAATAACGCAACCAGCTTTAGTAAGAAAATTGACGGATAATATCTCTTTTCTGACATTTCAACGAAAATTCTGCCTTACCCACTGAATATTGAATCCAAGTAAATAAATTTGGATATGGAACTATAAACATTACTTCTAATGTGTCAACAATACCCTTAAGGCTCAATAAGAATTATTTATGTGCTTTCAAATACGGAAAAACAGTATTCTTTAGAGCAAGTTTAATAAAGTGAGCAGGGACTGTACGTAACATAAGTTTTATTTAATAAATCATAGCTTAATTCTCTTCAAATTGTAGTGTTGAGAGTTTTATTCATTTGATAAGAGTTTTTTCATCTCAGAATCATGGCAAACCAATCCTCCTCGTCAGACAGGAAGTCCACCAACACAAACAACATTTCCCGAAATAACAGGTATGTACTTATGATTACTTCTAATTTAATATAAGTTTACAACAATTCTTTAAAGTCAATAGAACCTTAATTAAGGTAGATATCTTTATTGTTACGTTCAAGATTGAACGTAATGGTTGTAGGGTGTAAATAATGATTTTGATAGATACTTGTACGGTGCACTTCTGTAAGAAAATTTTGGCTTCCAATTGTTATATCGATCCCAAATATATTTTCATAGAGCAACACATACTTCTGACTTAATCTAATCATAATAGGAAGTGACAAATGTTGTTGAAAGAAGTTTTATTTTATTTATTTTAGAAATACTCATTGAAATTTATCATAAGTACTTTTCTCAAATAATGAAGCCATTGGAAAAAAGTTTGGGGTCTCAATGGTACAGAAAAACTAACTTAATTTGTTATAAAAAGGTTGAAAAAACATATTTATCTTGATTATGATTTTTCACAATTATGCTAACATTTTCTGTATTAAAAACGATATAGAAAATAGTATAATTTATACCATATAGTAGCTGCTTCAAGTATTACATTCTGATGAAAAATATGTTTGAAATTAGTTTCCGTCTGGTTACAACCAACTTTATTCCATATTTGTTTTTCATGAGAAGTTATTAAAACCGAATTTCGACGCCATTATTGTTTCAAAAACATTTTACAGATTCCTGTAAGGAATCTGTCAAAATATAAAATATTTTCAGGAGTTATTGACGCCAAAATTCTGTTTTACAACCAATCGTTCTATTCTTTTTTGGGACCAAGTTGAGTAATAAAGTTAATAAGTTCCTAAGGTTTTTCCATGTGTTTACTTTTTGATTTAGCATGGATATTTATTGTGTTCCAATTAATACTGTATTGGGTTTCCATTTTGATTTGTGGATGTAATGATATTAAGTTTAGGACTACTATTATTATTAAGGTTCTGTTAGTCAATTGCTTCTGTAAGAAGTAATTCGATCAAGAGACATGTTTGGGGGTTTTCCTACGTTGCTCAGGCAATGATTGAAATGTCATTAAATTTTACAAGTGAAAAGGCAAATGACAACATAGCTGCTAGTGTATTATTCAAGATAATAAACAAAAAACTATGAATGAATGAAAAATTTGATTTTTTGGATATTCATCAGTGGGTTTATTAATGAGATTCTACAAGGCACTATGATCAAATGATAAAACTAAATCTTTAATGGCATGTCGAATACTGGAGTCGAATCATAATGTTTTTTATTTTCCCCATAGAAATAAACTAGGTAAAGGTTATTGACATGGTGTTTGAATTTTAAAAGCTAGAAAAACCTACTCGGATGAAAAGTACATTTTATTTTAATCCATTTTACTAGCAGGTACCTCAGGAGCAATAGGTTCAACAAGCACAGCTGTAGCTTTACCGGGCTCCGCAGCTCCTGGCCCAATAACCACGGTACCTCCTCCAGTCGAAGCACCGGTGTTCCAATGTCCACGCAGACCAAATTTAGGAAGGGAAGGAAGGCCGATAGGACTCAAGGCCAACCATTTTCAAATTACAATGCCAAGAGGCTTTGTTCACCATTATGATGTTAACATACAACCAGATAAATGTCCGAGAAAGGTGAGAAAATGAAAATTTCAATATATCGGATATTCAGGTACTTAGTATTTTGATGGAAACATTTTCTATCAGGTCTTCTAACAAGAGGTTCCATTTTCGCGCCATTTTTGAACTGTCCAAAGGATATTGCATTTGACAAGAAATTAGGAAGTTATGAAAAATGGATCGAAATTCGCTCTCACAATGCATTGAAATAGTGTAAATTCACTAACAAAATGGTAAAAGTTCAATAAATACAATTTGTAAAGTTCTTTTGGTCAACAAGTGCCTTCTCACTCTGCTATAATGAAATTAATCAATAAATTTTCAAACTTTAGGACAAGTTTATTGTGTGAGGTAGGCCAACTTAGGATTGTCCATTGTAAGACATTAACAGGAATGTGCTTATCAATACAGTTTGCATTATATTTTTCATAATAATTTTGACTTAAAATGTTTATAAAACATACCTGACACAAGAATTATATCTACAATATCATGAAAACGTCAGCCATGTTAGACCACCACATGATTAAGGCTAAGTTAGATAAGATCTACTTACCTTTTAAAAATCGTTCCACCAGAGTAAAACATGTTTGTCTAATTACAAGAAATTCAGGGATTTCTTAGCAGAAAAACGCAGGCGGGACGTTTAAACACTTGAACTTATCAAAATATTAACTACAACCAAAGAACATATAAAAAACAATCAAAATTGATCTGTCTTTGAATTTTTATGTTATTGAACATAACCCTGATTTATTTAGAAAAACCCTCCATTTTAATGTAATCTTCAAAAATTTCTATACTTTTAAATTTTTACATGATAAATGGAATAAAATGATTTTCCAGGTTAACAGAGAAATAATAGAAACTATGGTACATGCTTATGGTAAAATATTTGGAAATTTAAAGCCTGTATTTGACGGCCGGAACAATTTATACACAAGGGATCCTTTGCCTATCGGAAACTCCAGAGAAGAATTAGAAGTGACTTTACCAGGAGAAGGAAAAGACCGGCTCTTCAGAGTGACAATAAAATGGGTAGCGCAGGTTTCTCTGTTTGGCCTCGAAGAGGCTCTTGAAGGCAGAACGAGACAGATACCTTACGAGGCTATCGTGGCACTTGATGTCGTAATGAGACATCTACCGTCAATGAGTTATACTCCTGTCGGCAGGAGTTTCTTCAGTAGTCCAGATGGTTATTATCACCCCTTGGGTAAGTAAAAAATCTAATTCTAATTCTAACATTTCTGCTGTTTTTTGTCTTAGGAGTACAAATAAGTTTCCGCCGTTTTATTGTAAATGGCGCGTCACGGAGTTTCGGTTAGCTTTCGCAGATAATAACCGGCTTGAAAAATAGTTTGGACATTCAAGAACAACATAACCTATTAATATCATTGATTTTATATTGGTAAAATATAATTTTTATAAGTTGAAAATGTCAAAATTTGAGCCAAGTAAGCGTCATTTGCGGGAAATATTAGTTTACTTCTTTAATTTAAAGAAATCTGCTACTGAGGCGCATCAGTTGCTCGCAGAAGCATATGGTGAGGGTCCTTTGAGTGAGAGAACGTGTCGAGAGTGGTTTCAAAAGTTTAAAAACGGTGATTTCTACGTAGAAGACAAAGATCGCAGTGGCAGGCCAAAAATTTACGAGGATGCAGAATTGGAGGAATTATTGGAGGAAGATTCATCTCAAACACAAAAAGAACTTGCTCTAACATTAGAAGTCACTCAGCAAGCAGTCTCACATCGTTTAAAATCATTAGGAATGATTCATAAATAAGGAAATTGGGTTCCGTACGAATTAAAGCCGAGAGATATTGAACAGTGCATGACACTGCTCGTCCACATGTTGCGGCTCCCGTGAAAAAGTACTTGGAAACACTTGATTGGGAAGTGTTACCCCACCCGCCGTATTCACCAGACATTGCACCATCCGAATATCACCTGTTCCGGTCCATGGCACATGCTCTGACGGTGCAGCGATTCACATCTTATGAGGATACCAAAAATTGGGTTGATTCGTTGATAGCCTCAAAAGACAAGGAGTTCTTCAGACGTGGGATTCGAATGCTGCCTGAGAGATGGGAAAAAGTGGTTGCAAGTGATGGGCAATATTTTAAATAAATTTATATTACCGTTCTTCTATAATAAATATTTAATTTGTGTTAAAAAAAACGGCGGAAACTTATTTGTACTCCTAATATATGTTGGGATTATAGCTTCTTAAGTCTTGTTCCCAATGGTTCAATATTTCTTTTCTTGTAGAGTAGTTCATTTGTTAAGTTCTGTAGTCTATTGTGTATTTTCCCCTTGTGGAACCATTTTTGTTTTTCGTTCAAATGTTTCTTCAATTTATTAGTGGCATTTTGTGGATCTTCATCAATAGCTAGAATGCCTATATCACCTGCGAAACTTCCCAACACGGTATGAGAATTTGTAAGTAGTACAGAGGTGTATAGCACGTACAGCAGTGGTCTATTGGCATTTCTAGGAGGAACTCCTCATCGTATTGGGAAGTAGTTCGATTCCTCATCAACAACTTGCACTCTGAATCGTCTTTCATTAAGAGGGATGTCAATAATTTATAATAACATCCAGGCAGATAGGTTTTGATTTTATAAAACAAACCAGGATGCCAGACTATCAAAAGCTTGACTCACATCTAAGAATGCGTAATGTAAACTTCTTAGAAACACTTATAAATTGTCCCTATGAATCAATAAAAATAGCTTTCCTTTGTCTTTAAGAACACGATTCACAAGTTATACACAAACCTTAAACATATAAAACCTTTGAAATACACCGGTTTGAAAACATACTAAAAACTACGAAACTTGAGTCATTTTATCCTGCGTGATAAAAAGTGATAGAAAACGAAATAATTTCTTATTTATTCCATTTTTCCTATTTTCAGGTGGTGGTAGAGAAGTTTGGTTTGGTTTTCATCAGTCTGTTAGGCCCAGCCAGTGGAAAATGATGCTGAATATAGATGGTAAATTCACATATTTTCATAGTGATTTTTAGTGGTTTTACCATGATTGTTTTCTAGTGTCTGCTACTGCTTTCTATAAAGCCCAACCCGTTATCGAATTTATGTGTGAGGTTTTGGATATAAGAGATATCAATGAACAAAGGAAACCCTTAACTGATAGCCAAAGGGTTAAATTTACTAAAGAAATTAAAGGTTTAAAAATTGAAATAACACACTGTGGGACTATGAGAAGAAAATACAGAGTTTGTAATGTAACCAGAAGACCTGCGCAGATGCAGTCGTAAGTATTAAATGATGTGCAGGATTTTTTTAATTCAAGATTTTTTTACCAGTTGTCAAAAAGAATTATTTTGTCTGAAATTTCCCTAGGCGGTGCTTTTTGAGTGACATTGGTTGGCGGTTTCCGGCATTATTTTAAACATGAATGTTTCAGTTAACAGCTATTTTGAAAAAAATTACGAAGTAGAATTTGGAATTACTAAAAGCTGATTTCAGCCGATAATAGTTTATTGAGTACTACTTTTTTGTATTAATATGAAAGCTTACAGTCTAGCGCAGCTTTTAAACTTACCCAGGAATTAGGGAATTGCCTTTTCAGCTTTTTGATTTACAGTTCAAGTCTGACTCAGTCGAGCCTAAATTCTCTATGTTACAAAGCTGATAATTTCATGCGTACTATTCATAATAAAAATAAAATCCTTGTACAAATAAAAAAAATTTTGAGTCAGGTCTAAAAATAATCATTACTTGAAAACTAAACAAAATTGCATAACATACATGAGGATGATTTAGTATATAATAATGTGGTATATTGTAATATAAGGCACCTAAAATTAATTTTTGGATGTTACTTATTCGAGCATATTATGACATTGAAAGCAGAAATTGATGTGAACATTTACAGATTTCCACTGCAGCTTGACAATGGACAAACCGTAGAGTGTACTGTTGCAAAATATTTTTTGGATAAATATAAAATGAAGCTAAGATTCCCACATTTACCATGTCTTCAGGTAAGATTCAAAATGTTTGATATGTTGAAATATGAAGAGAGTTCAATGATAATAAATTTTTTTCAAACTCGATAGGTAGGTCAAGAACACAAGCATACTTATTTACCTTTAGAAGTATGTAATATCGTAGCGGGTCAAAGATGTATAAAGAAATTAACAGATATGCAAACATCAACAATGATTAAGGCAACTGCACGGTAAGTAAATATTAAGTCCATTTTTTAGACTTTATTGTTAAAGTAGCTGATTTCCTTTGCTTATATATAGTCTAGTCAACAAGTGCCTTTTGAGTCAACTTTTTTCAGCAGTCTCCGAAAATTATGATCAAAGTGTCATTCGATTCGGAATGGCATCTAGATGATTTTTGAAAAAAATTAAGTTCCGCTTGCAAAAATTGCAAAAGTTATTAACAATTAACTAAAAAAAAGAGGGTTTAGTTTTTTGTAAATATCTCAAAAACTAATGAAGATTTTTGAAATAAAAAAGATTCAAAAAGAGGAGGAAATTTCCTAAAAAAAAGTGTCGACTCCCGGAATTGTAGTCCCAATATTAATAATTTTCCCAGAGGGATGAAAATACGGCCGAAAACGGGTACTCTGGCTTTCGTAAGCCACGCCTACTTTGGACACTATCAATAAAAATTATTTTAACAGATTAAATATGAAATTTACTAAATGAAAAAATTCAGGGGCATACTGGGTAGATGAATGAACTATAATCCGCCAAAAAAAAATTTTATCTCAATTTTTCAATTAGCAATAGTTAATTAATAATTTTTTCTGCTTGGACATGAACATTGCAAGTCTGATAATTGTTAAACTATTAACTTGAGATTTTTTTCCTCTCTTGGAGCAATTTTTGGAAGACTTCAGAATAGATCCCCGTTGGAAAAATTTAAAAATGTTTATTTTTCAGTTTTTCATTCAAATTTTTCGTTGTTGCAAAATAAAAAACTTAGATTAATTATCGAAAAAAAATTTTTTTTCAAAATATTAATGGTCCGTTTTTATGTTGTAGGAAGCTACATAGAAATTTTGTTTTTTAAATTTTTATCTCTTATTGTTTAAAAAATTGTTATAAACAAATGCGTTGTTTATAAAATAATTGAAAATTTTTTTAAGGAATATCAATCTTTAATGCAAATAATGATTTAAAAAAAAAATTTTTCCTTAAAAAAATCTTTTTATTGCTTAAAAACGCATTTGGTAATTAACAATCGTTTTCTCCCACTTCTAACTAAAATTAAGGAACCATTTTTTCTTCAAAAATCATGATTTACTTTTCTTTTCCATATAAAAAAAATTTTCGTTTTGTTTAACTTTTCATTGTTTATATAATAAATAATTTGTTATAAACAAATAAATTTTTACTTTATATATTTTTTTTATATGGAAAAGAAAAGTAAATCGTGATTTTTAAAGAAAAAATTGTTCCTTAATATTATTATTAATTATTAATTATTCCTTAATATTAGTTAGAAGTGGGAGAAAACGATTGTTAATTAACAAATGCGTTCTTAAGCAATAAAAAAAATTTTTTAGGGAAATTTTTTTTTTAAATCATTATTTGCATCAAAGATTGATATTCCTTAAAAAAAATTTCAATTATTTTATAAACAAGCCATTTGTTTATAACAATTTTTTAAACAATAAGAGATAAAAATTAAAAAAAAAATATTTCTATGTAGCTTCCCACAACATAAAATAGGACCATTAATAATATTTTGAAAAAATTTTTTTTTTCGATAATTAATTTAAGTTTTCAATTTTGCAACAACGAAAATTGTTAATAAAAAACTGAAAAATAAACATTTTTAAATTTTTTCAACGGGGATCTATTCTGAAGTCTTCCAAAAATTGCTCCAAGAGAGGAAAAAAATCTCAAGTTAATAGTTTAACAATTATCACACTTGCAATGTTCATGTCCAAGCAGAAAAAATTATTAATTAACTATTGCATAACTAATTGAAAAATTGAAATAAATTTTTTTTTTGGCGGATTATTGTTCATTCATCTATCCAGTATGCCCCTGAATTTTTCCATTTATTAAATTTCATATTTAATCTGTTAAAATAATTTTTATTGATAAAGTGTCCAAAGTAGGCGTGGCTTACGAAAGCCAGTTTTCGGCCGTATTTTCATCCCTCTGGGAAAATTATTAATATTGGGACTACAATTCCGGGAGTCGACACTCTTTTTAGGAAATTTCCTCTTTTTGAATCTTTTTATTTTTATTTCAAAAATCTTTATTAGTTTTTGAGATATTTACAAAAAACTAAACCCACTTTTTTTTTTAGTTAATTGTTAATAACTTTTGCAATTTTTGCAAGCGGAACTTCATTTTTTTCAAAAATCATCCAGATGCCATTCCGAATCGAATGACACCTTGATCATAATTTTCGGAGACTGCTGAAAAAAGTTGACCCAAAAGGCACTTGTTGACTAGACTAATAACAAAAATTCTCAACAGAAGATCAACCGTAACAGGCATTCAGACAAAAACTTTTGTATTCTGTTACTCTTTGATTAATCCCTTTCAATAATTATGGACTACACACTAGCACTTCTGAGTTATATGTGCCTACTGAATTTGTATCTCATCTGAAACGAAATGAGGTGTCCAACTCCCCACAAGGGATCTGTGTGAGAGAGAAGACCATTCTTTTCGAGTTATACACTGGATTATTCATTATCGTAATGTGCATATCTTTCAATTATTCCAATGTTCGACTGGACAGAGTCCGAGTTCTCTGTCTTATGCATTGAATATCCTAACATTAAAACGTGGTTTTCCAAACCTATATAAGTAATGCAAGAATTTCGAGTATTGGGTCCCTAATACGAACTGGCACAACAATAAATTTTTAACCAGAATTTGCAGTATTTTTCATATAAATTTCTCTTTTGCAGTTCAGCACCAGATCGAGAAAGGGAGATCAACAATCTGGTCAGGAGAGCAGATTTTAATAATGATGCCTATGTACAGGAATTTGGTTTGACCATCAGTAATAATATGATGGAAGTAAGAGGTAGAGTGCTACCCCCACCAAAACTTCAGTATGGTGGAAGGGTAGCTTCCCTCAGCGGACAGGTGGGCTGGCACGTTAGTTTCAGTTATAAATTTTTTTAGTTTGTAGCGCTTCAGAAACTTCAATTACTCAAATTGACTTTTATCGATGTGGAAACGTTTGAGGTTTCTGCGGCTTTCCTCTTGTTTTCGCAAGTATCCCAAAATTTCAAATGATCTCTTGGAAAGGATTTATCCCCATTCGTTTTGGGTTACTTGGATGAATTTTATTGTAGGTAATTTTTTTATGTTCAATTTATTTTGAGTGACTGGAATATTGCGGATTTTGTTTTCTTTTAACTTCCGTTAATGTTATAGTAACAACCACTTGTGGATATAAGTGTAGTTTATATTTACTTAATTTGATATCGGGGGCACAAATCTCTTCAAGTACTAGGCTCCGTCTTTGTTAGTTTAGTAGTTTTGAGGCCTCAGAGGTTAAAAAATGTTTAATCTTCTACTAATGTTGCTCAACACTCAAGTTTAAAAAAATACAAAATTTATTCTGTAAAACCTCAACCTTTAATTTAATACTGAATTGTTCCAGCCGTTAATATTTGGTAGTTGATCATAATTAAAACAAATTGTAGAAATTACTATGTTTTACTACCAAAAAATATATATTACACATTTTCTTGTGACTCGAGTTTCGGAAATGAACTATCCCATCATCAGACAACTGAAGACCTAACAGTGGAACAGAGGTATTCAAACAAAAGTGATAAATATTTTGAATATTTCAATAGATTCTAGATAACACCTAATAGTGGTACAGAGGTTTACAAGCGGAACGTGATAAAAAACCGGGTTAAAAAAGAGGGGCCTTCTAACAGATATCGGAATTTCGGCAATCAAGAAAGAAGGTTGTTAAACAGATGGTACCCATTTAAATATCTCAAATAATTTTTGGGGTTACATAGCTCCGTAAAGTCGTTCATTATTTTTACATTATTTTGATGTATATCTCAAATATTTGGATTTAGAAAGCTCCATACAGTCATTCATTATTTTTATTGTGAACCAATTTGAAAATTTCAATAATCAAGTTACTTTTCATTTGAGTCTACATGTAAGATTTTCTTAAGATTTTCTTTTGTCGAAAAGAATTACCGTTTTCTAAAGAATGAGTGGCAAAAGTTGAATTTTTGTTTACTTTTCATTCAATTCATTTTATGTTTGTTTAAAAGGTTTTTAAACAGATGTTACTTTTTGAATATCTCAAATATTTTCGATTTACATAGCTCCGTACAGTCATTCATTATTTTTCAATTATTGTAATCGTGAACTAATTTGAAAATTTCAACGGATTCTAGATAATCGAGTTTCTTCCCTTTTGATTCTACATGTAAAATTTTAAGATTATCTATTGTGGGAAAGGAATGACCGTTTTCTAGACAATGAGTGGCAAAAGTAGAATTTTGTTTATTTTTTATGAAACTCATTTTATGTTCGTTGAACCTCGTCTTGAAGGAACGTTCTGCTTGTCCTATATTTTATATATATTTATATTTTTATTTATTACTGCACGTCGAACAAGATAACTCATAAACTCCTGATTTGTGTATGTTTGGAGTAGGGTCCTTTGTGTTAAATAATACCGATGATAATTTGTTTTGCGTTTTGAAGTCAATATTGACATCTGATTTTGAAAAACTATTGGCCACTTTTTGACTTATGCTACGATAGAGAAATGAATTTTTTATTTTCTTCAGTTTTTATGATGGGATAAATTTGGCTCATAGCTATTTTAGATAGTTTCTGTCGAATTTGATTATCTATTATATTGGGGTTGAAACGGTTTTTTGCGGCTATTGATTTTATAGTTTGGACTTCAGCTTCACGGTCATTTTTTGATAAGGTTAATGCGAAGACTTCTTATCTAGAATCCGTTAAAATTTTCAAATTAGTTCACAATAACAATAATGTAAAAATATTGAATGACTGTACGGAGCTATGTAAATCGAAAATATTTGAGATATTTAAAAAGTAACATCTGTTTAAAACCTTTTTCAACGCACATAAAATGAATTTAATGAAAAGTAAACAATAATTCATTCTTTAGAAAACAGTAATTCCTTTCGACAAAAGAAAATCTTACATGTAGATTCAAATGAAAAGAAACTTGATTATTGAAATTTTCAAATTCGTTCACAATAAAAATAATTCTAAAAATTATGAATGACTGTATGGAGCTATGTAAATCCAAATATTTGAGATTTACAACAAAATAACGTAAAAATAATGAATGACTGTACGGAGCTATGAAACCCCAAAAATTATTTGAGATATTTAAATGGGTACCATATGTTTAACAACCTTCTTTGTCGATTGCCGACATTCCGATATCTGTTAGAAGGCCCCTCTTTTTAACCCGGTTTTTTATCACGTTCCGCTTGTAAACCTCTGTACCACTATTAGGTGTTATCTATTGAAATATTCAAAATATTTATCACTTTTCTTTTTAAACCTCTACACCAGTGTTAGGTCTTCAGTTGTCTGATGATGAGATAGTTCATTTCCCGAAACTCTTGAGTCACAAGAAAATGTGTAATATATATTTTTATTGGTAGTAAAACATAGTAATTTCTACAATTTGTTTCAATTTAATTTAATTTTTAGAAATTTAATTAACATGAAAAACTAAGTTTCTATTTTAGTAGAATTCTCAAATTTCATATAACATTGCAAAGTATAAAGAAATCTTAAAAAAATTAATAATAAATAAAAATATTGTTTCAATTAGGTACCTTGACTAGCAAATTTTGAGCCAAATAATACCTTATACAAAAATTTTTCGGAACATTTGCAAATCTTATCTTCATTCAAGTATTACCTTCAAATATACAAATGTTATTCTATTTCAATTAGATTTATTTTTCATTCTAAGCTTGACTGAAGATTTTGGGCTGGATTTTCAAACATTGTTTCAAAGAATGTGTCTACTTGAAGGTATACATTAATTTTCAATTAACTCAAAAGTTTCGATTTCAGATTAGTGTTCAGAATATCCGATTCAGTATATGTGAACTATATGTGGTGGTCTTTATAACATTCATCAAAATTTGGAAGTCTTTATATATATATTTCCCATGTCATTTCGAAGTGAATGAGGAATATTCAGGTTTATACACTTCCTGTTGAATGAATATGGGGAAAACGTAAATTTCAAACTAGGAAAGACCTTCTGAAAATTTTTTACCTTGTCAATTGTTTAGAGGTAAAAGCTAAAAGCTTGCATATCTCCAGTTCACTTCAGCATGTGGATTTTCAAAGTTTGCAATGTGGGAATGCAACTTTGCATGTAAGGTGTTGTTTCACTTGATGTATTTGGAATCAAATATGCAAAATTTTCTGCAGTTTTATTATAGATTTGTCCAGCAAATTAGGTCTGTTTTCTCTTATAAGTATTACTCCAGATTGACTTTAGAATATTTTGTTTGTTCAAAAGTTTAAAATGGGAGAATCTAGCCAATTTAAATGAAAAAAAAACAGAAATTCCCTATGGATGAAAGAAAATAATCTAATTAATTAGATGAATTTCCATTGCAACTTGCACAATACCTGAATTGCCAAATATTTGCTAGACAATATACTAACATGTTTTTACAAATACTTAATTTTATTTGGAGGAAACAACAAATTGTGAACTTCCCATGGAAATTGAGTGTGTGGTTCTCTTTCAAAAACATTCGTCAAAGTTTAGAAATTATATTACTTGGATTGAATTATTCCACAGAGTAAACAGCAAGCCTTACCCAATCAAGGCGTTTGGGACATGAGGGGAAAACAGTTCTTCACCGGTGTCGAAATTAGGGTATGGGCTATTGCTTGCTTTGCACCGCAGAGGACTGTTCGGGAAGATGCTTTAAGGTAATTCAAATTTAGAATTTGCATATTGTTTGGCTGTTTTTAATTCATAAATAATATATACAAAAGTGTAGGATATGAGAAGGTTTATTAAAATCTGTGGTTATTGATTGCAAAACATATATATTATTGTCTCTAAAAATTTAATAATTCAAGAGGTCAAACCTACTGAAATTTTTTTTTATCATTTATTCATTAGCAATCAAAATACAACAATTCTATGAGCTAATTTGCTGTCTACAGAGCTTTGAGCTCTCATGATTTGATATGGTCTTCTCCATTGAAAGGACCATTTTAAATCTACTTCATATCAGCTGGCCAGGTCCTTTTGAGTCTTCTCATGTCTTGAGGTTGAAGCAACGGTTGTAGTAAGTCGTTTATATGACCATCTAACTTAGTGTGATGCTTTTGGCTCTGTTCCTTGATGACATCCTTCACATAAGGTATTTTCAAATCTTCATGCAGGGTTTGATTTGACACATACCATGGAGCATTTGTTAGCATTCTCTCTTATTTTCGATTGGCTTCTCTGGACTAGAGTTACATTGGACTTACTTGTACATCCCCAAAGTTCAATTCCGTATGTCCATATGGGCTTTATGACCGTTCTATATATCAGCAGCTTGTTTTCTAATGAGAGTTTCGATTTTCTACCTATAAGCCAATTAAGTTCTTTAGTTCTAAGGTCTATTTGCTTCCTTTTTTTAATAATATGCTCCTTCCAGGTTAGTCTTCTATCTAAATGCACTCCCAAATATTTAACAGTTGGGGAATTTGGTATTTTCATATTGTTTATAAAGATGGGTGGACACTGGTCTCTTCGAAGAGTATAATTTACTTGAACTGACTTAGTTTCATTAACTTTTATCTTCCACTTATGCAGCCATTCTTTTATTTCATCAAGATGAATTTGCAATCTATTAGATGCCTCTTTGGGATCTTCATGGCTTGCAAGAATTGCAGCATCATCTGCATAAGTCCCATTATTGTATTCGCATTTGTGGGCATATCTGCCATATACAGTGTATACAAAAACGGTCCCATAACACTTCCTTGGGGAACACCGGACTGAATAGGATAAAAATCAGACACTTTATCATTCACCCGTACTCTGAATCTCCTTCCAGTAAGATAAGATCTCATCAGCTTGTAGCAGTATAATGGCAGACATTTCTTTATTTTATACAATAGTCCAGAATGCCAGACTTTATCAAAGGCCTGGCTTACATCCAAAAAAGCAGATGTGCAGTATTGTTTGAGTTCCAGGGCTTTGCTTATCTCATGACTTATTCTGTGTGTCTGCTGTATGGTGGAGTGATTTGTTCTGAATCCAAATTGGTGTGGAGGAATCCATTCTTGGGTGTTGGGATCCGACTTTATTCTCAATAGCAAAATTTTCTCCAAGATCTTAGATAAGTAAGCAGTAAGCTAATTGGTCTATATGATGTTACAGCATTTGGATCCTTGCCAGGTTTCAGTATGAGGATTATTTCTGCAGTTTTTAGGTGTTCTGGCCAATAATTTTGTCTCAGGATAGCATTGCATATATATGCCATCATTGCTACTCCTTTCGTAGGCAGTTCCTTGATCATTTTTGGTTTGACCTCATCTATTCCGGCAGCTTTTCGTGTGTTCAGGTATTTTATTTCTTTTTGTACTTCTTTTATGGTGATACTTTTAATAGGAGTCGTATTAGAAGGAATATTTAACATTTCTCTTTCAACTTCGTAATCGTGTATGTCATCATTGGGTGTGAATACTAGGTGTTCTGCAAACTACCGAAATGGGACTCGTTTCAAAGTGATTTCTTCTATGTTTCGTCAGAACTTGATCAAATTTTCTTTTTGTTTGATTGTGCTGTGCTCTTACTTGTTTTGAGAAAGAAAGACGGCCATATTTCTTACTCCAGGATGATATTTATTGATTTAGGTTTTGCTCCTTCTTGATTTTTTTTCTCATAGACAAAAATGAAAACATTCACATGCCAAAATGTTTGGTGATAATTAAAAATACTAATTTCTACCACTGGCGGAAATAATTGGGGAACTTCCACAAAATTTTCAAAGAAAAGGGACACACTTGATTTAAAGCATTACAACCCACTATCCTGGAGAAAAAATACTAATTCAGGAATTAGGAGTAATTTCGTAAAATTACCCCAATTATCTCCTCTAAAATTATGTCCTGAAATATATCAATGTTAAACTCAGACACCTATATACTTGGGACATTTGAGGTAGCCCAACTGGAACATAAAACGTTGGTGAGACGAAATGTATACTTGTAGAACTAGTTGATGGCCTTGATTTCATTCACATGGACTTTATATCGATGTACGGTTGCTTGAACTTCCGTCAGTAACTAAACTAAAGCGATTCTGACGTTTTTTAGAACTTTGCATTGAAGACCGTCATTGGATAGTTTTCAATGTTGTTGTAAAAACTGCATTCTGTTCTTTTCTTTCATTACTTCGTTTCAATTTTCAACGAATTTATTCAATTTACAGATTATATAAGCTACAATTATACTGTTCCATTATATGTATAGGTCAATACTTGTTGGCCTATGGTTATATATTTTTCTTCACGCTGTTTTGATGAAACAAAGCTTAAATCTTACCATAGGCTTTTCATGTTCTACCTGTAAAGGCCGTATAAAAATCCATCAAGAAGTTTTTGAGATTAGCCACAACAAAGAGATAGAAAGACAGACAAAAATTTTAATTTATTGTGTTTTCACTTTTATTTTTTCATTCGATTTTCGGAAAAATTCTTTAATGTACAGGCATTTCTATATTTATTTACCATTAACAAGAAATATCCAGAAATCATTAAAATAAAAGAAAACTGTAGACTTCACATGCAAACACATGAAATGACACCAAAGAAAGTAAAAAATAATAATAGCAATAAAAATCTCCATAATATCAGATATAAACTTCGTGATACTCGGTGAAATAAATCCATGAGAATTCACTGGACCCTATAGTACCATCCTTTATGAAAAGTTTAGAGATAAAGCCCTAACTTTTGACCCGAAGACCTTGAAATGTTTTATATTCTCAGACAATTTAATTGCCGAGTCTTTTCTTGTCTGAAATACATCTTGATAATAACAAGTAAAAGAACTTAATTTCCGGTAATTTATTTAATTTCACAACAATTGTTTTGTCATGATAAATAACAGTACATTACATGATGAACAATTGTTATGAAATTAAATAAATTAGCGGAAATTGAGTAGTTTTACTTTTAATCATCAATTCCCAAACAACTCTGAGGACAAAAGGTAAAGATCACGATATCCGATAGTTCTGTCACATTTTTTGACCAATATTTCACCCTTTCTAGTCGAGTTACAGTAACTTTGGATGGAGATATTCTTTTTAAAGGGATTAGGTATCAGTGTTTGACAAAAAAGCTGTCTTATGTCAAAAATTCCTGTTTCCTTATAGAGATTCACGGTTGAGTAATTTTTTTCTTGCCTATAAATTATCTTGATGATCCACTTTTGAAGGGCATGGAGGTTATTAAGATGATAATTTGCAACTCCACCCGAGCCTGTAATACCACCATAGGATAGCTGGGACCCAACCAACGGATAATACAGAGTTCTGAGAGTCCAGTCTTCAAGAAGACTTTCACAAGAATGAATCTAGGAAGCAATCCTTTGACCTTAGCCATTGCTCCTAATGTGCAAGTTTCATCGCAAATGCCGATCGACAACTAAGTCAAGATAACTGTGGACTCAGCTTTAGGAATGTGTTACACAGGCCATGTGCAGAGGTCCCATATTCGGGAGTCATATAACATGAGAAGTTTTTTCTAATTGAGGGTGAGCTTATTCATACATAAACCTTTTTCTATTGATCTGAAATCTGTTTTTCAGTCCTCACCCATACAAAATGGTAGCATTCTCAGCAAAACTTACAACCTTTTTCTCTGTCTTCAATTGGAGCAGGCCAGTCATGAGTAGCAATAGCTCAGTGGTAAAGCGCTGAACGAGGAAACCGAAAGATCTGAGTTCAGTTGCCGCCTGAGTAGAAAGGGAAATAGTCAGTTTTGGGACTTTAGGTGGTGTAAGAACACAGTAACAAAGCCTAACCAGAACACAACTGAACTCCTAACTTGCACAAGCTGTAAAAGCTTCTGGAGATCTTTACAGAAGATCTAGGAATTTCAGGATAAAATCGAAAGGAACAGCGTGAGAAGAAGTGGTCCCAGCACAGTTCCCTGTGGAATACCACATGTAATAGAACTTGAGTCATTGACGGTATCGTCTATTTTCACCATAACTCTTCAACAACTTGTGGATATTACTTCTAGTTTATCCAACAGAATGTGATGATAAACAGTATCGAAGACCTTAGAGAGGTCAACAAATATGTAGAGAGGAGATCTTTTTTTTCATATTTATACATCATTCCACAGACATTGACACAACCAATACGTAACATTGAACATAATGACCGATCTATGTACTTAAAACCAACTACAGAAATTTTAGAAACAGGGAAACTCCTCAAAAATAAACATACCAGTGGGATAGATGAAATACCCACCAGCATAATCAAACTAGCTCTGCCTGAAATAAACGAGATCCTAGCACGCCTGATCAATCTGTCATTTAAAGAAGGTGAATTCTCAGAACAACTAAAAACAGCAATTATCAAACCGATATTAAAAAAGGGGAATCTTAAACACATGGGTAACTATAGGCCTATCAGCATTCTTCCAAGCTTCTCAAAAATTTTTGAATTGATAATGTGCTCAAGAATAACAGAATTCCTGAATAGTTATGACTTCTTCGCCAGCACACAGCATGGTTTTTTAAAAGGAAAATCCACACAAACAGCTATATTTGAACTGACGAGAAATATACTGGAACTGCTAGAGGGAGACAAATTAGCCCTGGCAATATTTTTGCATGTGTCAAAAGCATATGATTCGATAAATCAAGAACATCTGCTCAAAAAACTTCAAGCCCATGGAATAAGAGGAAAGGCATTACACTGGATCAAATCATACCTGTGCAAGAGAAAACAAAAGGTAAAAATCAACAAAGGTGGGGAGAATGCTGAATCTGAAGAACTTATAAACGATAGAGGTATCGCACAAGGAGGTATCCTGGGGCCTCTTCTGTTTCTTATTTTTCTCAATGACCTAGAGGACATCGCGGAGGAAGAAGGAGAAGAGTCATTGATAAGCTACGCAGATGACACCAACTTACTGGTTGGAGCAAAAGAAAAAAATGACTTAGAGCAGGAACCAACTTCTTCAATAGGACACAAGAATGGTTAAAAAATAATGAATTAATACCGAATGTTGAAAAGACAAACCTTCTGATTTTTAGAACCAACAGGAATAATAGAAGCAAACCGACAAGCATAACATTGGGAAATGAGGAAATCCTTGTAACAAATAATACGAAATTCCTGGGGATTTTTGTACTCTTTTCTGTCCTTCAGAACGCATGCAGAATACTTAAGTCAAAAACTGAGTCAAATTAACTTTGCCATCAGAATATCTAAAAAATATTTGAATGAGAAATCATTGAAAATATTGTATCATGCGAATTTCGAATCTAGACTCCGATATGGTACAATTTTCTGGGGTACTAATCAAAATTTGAAAGAAATGTTTTTGCTGCAGAAGAGAACTCTGCGAACAATTTATAATTTAAAGTTTAGGGAGACATGTAGGAATTTTTTCAAACAAAACAATATATTCACAATTTACGGTTTATATATTTATGAATGTACTGTATTTCTTCATAGGAACAAAGATAAGTTCATTGGATATAACACTAGTAATAAGTATAATACACAAACACAAAATTTAAACTTTCCAATACACAGATTAACTTTGAGTGAAAAACATCCTGCATATAGGTGTACAAGAATTTTCAATCAGTTACCTAATAGTTTAAAGAATATAAGTAGCCCAAAAATTTTTAAAAATAGAATGAAATCATGGATAATAAATCTTGAACCTTATGAACTGGGAGATTTTTTCAATGCTAAATTTAGTTGATTATGTTTAATTTTAAGACACTTTTTCATTTCAGATTGTCATCTTGGGAACCTTATTTGAAATAAAGAAATATTATTACTATTATTACATGTATATAGTAGATAAATATATACATATGAAAGGAATGAGTAATAGCCTTCTGGTTATTCATTGCCTATTTCTTGCTTCATTTTAGGCTGATAAAGTTGAAAACAGAACAATATATATACATTTCGTTTCACCAACTAAGGGTCTAGTGGACCTTTGCAAAAGTTTCAAGTATTGTTTGATTATTGCTTTAGCTTAACCATCCCAATTATAGAGGCAATGTAATTATTATTTCCCTTTAAGTAGGAGGATCTTTATTATGAATTTTCACAGAGTTAAGAATGTGGATATTAGTGATTTGCATGGGAAGCTTTGAATATACCTGTTTCTACCATTATTTTCAGTTAATTCTTATGTTTACAGAAATTTCACACAGCAGCTCCAAAAGATTTCAAATGATGCGGGAATGCCAATTATAGGTCAACCATGTTTTTGTAAATACGCCACAGGACCTGATCAGGTCGAACCTATGTTCCGGTATCTAAAAACTACCTTTCAAGCTCTTCAGTTAGTTGTCGTCGTTTTACCTGGCAAAACGCCTGTTTATGGTAAAGTCATCAAATATTCAATACTTATTCATCCACTAAACATTTTTTTTTTTAATTCTAGCTGAAGTGAAGAGAGTGGGTGATACAGTTTTGGGAATGGCCACCCAATGTGTTCAAGCCAAAAATGTTAATAAGACTTCTCCACAAACACTGTCAAACTTATGTCTTAAAATAAATGTTAAATTGGGAGGAATCAACAGTATTCTTGTGCCATCTATCAGACCAAAGGTAAGGGAAGAAGAGACGTGAATTCATAGTATGCTCCTAATGGAAAACCTTTATCACTAAGTTTTTGAGTTTAATTTAAATCAATACATTGATTTTTCATGTCAGAATGTAAATATCATAATTATAACAAGAATTTTGTTAATTTAGTGATGAGTGATTATGTTTATATAGGTATTTTTTAATTGATTACCATAACCTCAGTTGTTCATTGTATAAGATTACAAAAATACTAATACTATCATCATTATCATTGACTTCAGCCTATTTTAGACTTTTAATATTAATTAAAAAAAAATGTATATGAGACAGTAATTTATTTCCACAAAAATGTTTGTACTACTACAACAATTGTTTCACCACGATGTGGCTTCTTCAGGTATTACATTGTACTGTCTGATGGTATTCAGTGTAACCGAGTTTAAATACATTTTTAGGTACGTGACCAAATAATGGAAGCACAAGTCATAAAAACTCTAGGTGTTTATTGGAGTTTGCCGCTAAAAATGCCATTAAGGAAAAATATCCAGTAATGGAGAATGATCAACATCTGTTTGTTTGTTCAAAAGGATTTTACGGACGTTATAGCTGTTGATTTCAAGAAATTCTAAAAGTGTTAATCTAGAACTTTTGCTTTTAACGTGGATAATTTCATAATTATTGTTGAAATTATGCCTGAATTCCTTAAGATGATTAGCATATGTCGAATGTACAGAATTGGATATATAACCCCTTTGGTGTTCTTGGACATGTTTCTTGAATGATCTACCAGTCTGGCCAATGTATACTTGAGGGCAATCTTTGCAAGTCAACTTGTAGACTCCGGATTTATTTTCTTTATTTATAAAGTCTACAAGTTGACTTGCAAAGATTGCCCTTTAGTATACATTGGCCAGACTGGTAGATCGTTCAAGAAACGTGTCCAAGAACACCAAAGGGGTTATATATCCAATTCTGTACATTCGACATATACTAATCATCTTAAGGAATTTAGACATAATTTATAAATAAAGAAAATAAATCCGGAGTCTACAAGTTGACTTGCAAAGATTGCCCTTTAGTATACATTGGCCAGACTAGATCATTCAAGAAACATGTCCAAGAACACCAAAGGGGTTATATATCCAATTCTGTACATTCAACATATGCTAATCATCTTAAGGAATTTAGGCATAATTTATAAATAAAGAAAATAAATCCGGAGTCTACAAGTTGACTTGCAAAGATTGCCCTTTAGTATACATTGGCCAGACTGGTAGATCATTCAAGAAACGTGTCCAAGAACACTAAAGGGGTTATATATCCAATTCTTTACATTCGACATATGCTAATCATCTTAAGGAATTCAGGCATAATTTCAACAATAATTATGAAATTATCCACGTTGAAAGCAAAAGTTCTAGATTAACATCCTTTTGAACGAACAAACAGATGTTGATCATTCTTGATTACTGAATATTTTTCCTCAATGGCATTTTTAGCGGCAAACTCCAATAAACACCTAGAGAGTTTTTATGACTTGTGCTTCCATTATTTGGTCACGTACCTAAAAATGTATTTAAACTCGGTTACACTGAATACCATCAGACAGTACAATGTAATACCTGAAGAAGCCACTCGTGGTGAAACAATTGTTGTAGTAGTACAAACATTTTTGTGGAAATAAATTACTGTCTCATACATTTTTTTCAATAAAATTAGTTTCCACCAAGTAAAGACCGAATCTATAAAATACTTTTAATATTATTTTAGCTACAGTTTTATACTTACCCTGCACCAGGGATATAATTCAAGAAAATAAGATCAGCGAGGAGAAAGACTGTAGAAAATCATCCTTCTTTGCTTGCTAATATCAGGGTTTGTTCTGAATCTTTAGACAAAAATGTTTTTCAAATGATTAGACCTGCAACAGTATTTTTGTATTGGAGAATCGAATATATTGTTTTATTCTCCAATATACAATGGATTTTCATAAACTAAATAAGTTAATATGAAAAAAAGTATTTCTGGTTCAATTTAATTCTGTCCAGCAATATAACTTTTGAAGGAGACAATTTAGAAAAGAGTAGGGCATGTTTTGAGCCTGAGTGAAAAGTTCAAGTTCGTCAGTGGGAAAATTCCAACTGTGGGTTGGGAAATATGTCTGTTATAATTTGTTTCCAAAATCTCGAAATTCCAACTATTATAAGCTACAAAGTATCAACTAGAGTACCAGCGAAAGTTACTTAAATATTTAAGAATAATAAGCTACGGTAATAGAAAGTTCTTCAAATCTGGTCAATACAAATCATACCTGTGTGAGTTTTGTTGATCATCAAGATATAAGCAGCCAATCTGATCATGTTTCGAAGCTTTCCGATTTTGAGGCCAAAGACGAATCGTCCTTTAAGGAAGGTATCGAAAGTGAAGAGCTAGAATAATTATATCGCCTTGAAGGAGACTATGTTGATGAATAAAGTCAAATTTGATAAGAAAAATTTTTCCTCATTAAACGGTGAACTTATGAGTTGATGTGTTGCATAACTTTCTTATGCAAGCCTTCACGCAATAGAAAATATGTTACTATCCATGTTTTTCAAACTTATACATATGAAATTTGAATTTAAACTTTTCTTGAATGTATTTTTCAATCAATATTTTTACTGTACCAACTTCTCCAATTCATACGGTTTATAAACAGTGATTTTTCTAAGCTAGACGTTATTTTTCTGAAGTGAAAAACATGTTCCATCATAAATACCATGTATTAACAATCCAAGCATGCATTCGATATATAATCATTCCCGCTGAGCTTTCGTTGCATATTTTTGTCAGATCAATATTTTTGCTATACTAACCCCTCTAATTCATAAATAAAGAGTAATTTTTTGAAGTTGGAAACACGATCTTTAAAAAATACTTTGTATTAACCGCAAAGCATATATTTAATATATAACATGGAAACTTAAGCATTTTTTAAATAGTACTGTTCTATATAACACAGTTTAAAAGACTGTGCATATATTGACAGGAGGAAGAGATAATATGAAATTTTATAGACACATTCAGTGTTATTATTATGAGAAATTGCATATATTCTGAAGACACTTTTTTGAGTTTACTCAACCAATTGAATATCCTGTTGCAATAATTATTACTTATACAGGGTGGCCAACTGGAAACAAAAGAACCATTTTTTAAATTAACAATCTTTTCCAGTACTTTTTGCTATGCCACTTTCACCCGCAAAAGATTTTAATCGCATAAGGAATCAAGTAGCATTTCTATCGAAAAATCTAAAAGTTCTCTTTACAATGGTCATTAAATTTCACAATTCCGCCTAAAACTAAGAATTTAGATTTTAAATTTGAAACTTCTCTGCAAACAATGATTAACGTTAAATTTTTTTTTTATCATTTATTCATTAGCAATCAGAATACAAGAATTCTATGAGCTAATTTGCTGTCTACAGAGCTTTGAGCTCTCATGATTTGATATGGTCTTCTCCAGTGAAAAGACCATTTTAAATCTACTTCATATCAGCTGGCCAAGTCCTTTTGAGTCTTCTCATGTCTTGAGGTTGAAGAAACGGTTATAGTAAGTCGTTTATATGACCATCTAACTTAGTGTGATGTTTTTGGCTCTGTTCCTTGATGATATCCTTCACATAAGGTATTTTCAAATCTTCATGCAGGGTTTGATTTGATACATACCATGGAGCATTTGTTAGCAATCTCAGTATTTTCGATTGGCTTCTCTGGACTAGAGTTACATTGGACTCACTTGTACATCCCAAAGTTCAATTCCGTATGTCCATATGGGCTTTTATATAAGCAGCTTGTTTTCTAATGAGAGTTTCGATTTTCTATCTATAAGCTAATTCAGTTATTTAGTTCTAAGGTCTATTTGCTTCCTTTTTTTAATAATATGCTCCTTCCAGGTTAATCTGCTATCTAAATGCACTCCCAAATATTTAACAGTTGGGGAATTTGGTATTTTTATATTGTTTATAAAGATGGGTGGACACTGGTCTCTTCGAAGGGTATAATTTACTTGAACTGACTTGGTTTCATTAACTTTTATCTTCCACTTATGCAGCCATTCTTTTATTTCATCAAGATGAATTTGCAATCTATTAGATGCCTCTTTGGGATCTTCATGGCTTGCAAGAATTGCAGCATCATCTGCAAAAGTTACCATTATCGTATTCGCATTTATGGGCATATCTGCCGTATACAGTATATACAAAAACGGTCCCATAACACTTCCTTGGGGAATACCGGACCGAATAGGATAAAAATCAGACACTCTATCATTCACCCGTACTCTGAATCTCTTTCCAGTAAGATAAGATCTCATCAGCTTGTAGCAGTATAATGGCAGACGTTTCTTTATTTTATACAATAGTCCAGAATGCCAGACTTTATCAAAGGCCTGGCTTACATCCAAAAAAGCAGATGTGCAGTATTGTTTGAGTTCCAGGGCTTTGCTTATCTCATGACTTATTCTGTGTGTCTGCTGTATGATGGAGTGATTTGTTCTGAAATTGGTGTGGAGGAATCCATTCTTGGGTGTTGGGATCTGACTTTATTCTCAATAGCAAAATTTTCTCCAAGATCTTAGATAAAGTTGGCAGTAAGCTAATTGGTCTATATGATGTTACAGCATTTGGATCCTTGCCGGGTTTCAGTATGAGGATTATTTCTGCAGTTTTTAGGTGTTCTGGCCAATAATTTTGTCTCAGGATAGCATTGAATATATATGCCATCATTGCTACTCCTTTTTTAAGCAGTTCCTTGATCATTTTTGGTTTGACCTCATCTATTCCGGCAGCTTTTCGTGTGTTCAGGTATTTTATTTCTTTTTGTACTTCTTTTATGGTGATACTTTTAATAGGAGTCGTATTAGAAGGAATATTTAACATTTCTCTTTCAACTTCGTAATCGTGTATGTCATCATTGGGTGTGAATACTTCAGCTAGGTGTTCTGCAAAATGTTTGAGCTTTTTCATTGTCAGTCCTTGCCCATTGAATAGTTGATCCTGGTATGTTGCGTAAAGGTGGTATATAGATTTTTGTTTTTTTTTAGTTTTTTATTGGTTTCCACACTGAATTATCATATCTATTTAAACTTAACACATAGTTGTTGAATGACAATTCTTTGTGTTCTTTAGTTAAATATGTCAGTCATTCGAGTTAGTTAAGTACGCCTGTAGTGTAAAGCTAGTATTTCTTGTACATTAATTTGGGGCGATTTGTTATCACAATAGTGTAAGACACCCAAATGATACAACATACGTGAAATTAGAGAATTTTAAATTATTGTCTGGTATCCTATTTCATCGTGTTGGTATTTAATTTAATTGAGCTTTTGAACCATTTGGTTCATTGGGGAAATAGATGTTTCACTTCACATTTACGAATAATAAATGTCCAAATAGAATAACTTTCCTATTTAATGAGCATCAAGATCGACATGATCTTGAAGTATGTCGGAGTTAGTAAAAAATTTCAAGAGACAAAGAATGTAGCTGATAAAACCTGAAATGGAAAAGCTTGTATTTAATGAAGCTAGTGAAGTTGCAGTTTTGTTCGTCTTAATCTAGGTTAAATACAAGACAGCTGGCACTTAATAAATTCCACCCATATAAAATACAAAAATCATTGTCTATCTTCAATCAATAATCGACGGTGTATGATCGTTTTTCTAAAATGTTAATGCAGTTCCTGAAAATGGCTCTGTTTTGTTTTTTGTTGTGCCCCTGTATATGTGAGTTAGAATGTAGATTAGAATAATGAAATGCAAATTCTCCTCTTTCAAAAGTGTTATCTGTAATTTAATTCCGATAAATTGTGATACTTCAAAAAGTTTTTTCTGTGATGGTGAATTCCTTGAATTCTACAATTTTTTCTAGATTCTCCAAAAAAACCAAAAATCGCAATAACTTATTCTAATAGTGTACTCACCTCTTTTTAAAAATTAGCACTAAACTAGATCCCACTTTTGAATGGATTGTAGATATTGGATTTCTGAGGAATTGATTGTGTTGAAAAAGATCTAATCTACACCAGTTCCATTATCCTTGTTGGGTTTTGTGTTGGTCTTATCTCTTCGTAATAATAATGGCGTCATTAAAGCTTGTATCATAATCAACATTAAGTATATTGTTTATAAACAATGTGAACAGATTTTTATATCACACAACAATTTATCAAGTCATATATTAGATTGACAATTTTTACTTCATCACATTACTACAGGGGATTTATTTTTGAAGTAATGTGGAGAATTATTATATCTGACAAATAAAGGGCGTTTCATTAAAAACTTCCTATCTTTTAATTGAAATAAAACAAAGTATGTGTGAGATATCATCGAAATTTTCTATTTTTTTGATTTTCCATTACTCTGAAGCATAGATCAGGCTGAATTTGACCAATGGCATGAGTTATTTTGGATACTGAATTGTTTCAGCCGTTACTATTTGGTAGTTGATCATAATTAAAACAAATTGTAGAAATTACTATGTTTTACTACCAAAAAATATATATTACACATTTTCTTGTGACTCGAGTTTCGGGAAATGAACTATCCCATCAGACAACTGAAGACCTAACACTGGTACAGAGGTATTTAAACAAAAATGATAAATATTTTGAATATTTCAATAGATTCTAGAGAACACCTAATAGTGGTACAGAGGTTTACAAGCGGAACGTGATAAAAAACCAGGTTAAATAAAAAAGAGGGGCCTTCTAACAGATATCGGAATGTCGGCAGTCCACAAAGAAGGTTGTTAAACAGATGGTACCCATTTAAATATCTCAAATAATTTTTGGGGTTACATAGCTCAGTACAGTCATTCATTATTTTCACGTTATTTTGTTGTACATCTGAAATATTTGGATTTATATAGCTCCATACAGTCATTCATTATTTTTTAAATTATTTTTATTGTAATTTCAAAATTTCAATAATCAAGTTTCTCTTCATTTGAATCTACATGTAAAATTTTCTTAAGATTTTCTTTTGTCAAAAGGAATTACTGTTTTCTAAAGAATGAATGGCAAAGGTTGATTTTTTGTTTACAACAGATCTGTTGAAATTTTCAAATTAGTTCACAATAACAATAATATAAAAATAATGAATGACTGTACGGAGCTATGAATATCGAAAATATTTGAGATATTCAAAAAGTAACATCTGTCTAAAACCTTTTTCAACGAACATAAAATAAATTTGATGAAAAGTAAACAAAAATTCAACTTTTGCCACTCATTCTTTAGAAAACAGTAATTCCTTTCGACAAAAGAAAATCTTAAGAAAATTTTACATGTAGATTCAAATGAATATAAACTTGATTATTGAAATTTTCAAATCGTTCACAATAAATATAATGAATGACTGTATGGAGCTTTCTAAATCCAAATATTTGAGATATACAACAAAATAATGTAAAAATAATGAATGACTGTACGGAGCTATGTAACCCCAAAAATTATTTGAGATATTTAAATGGGTACCATCTGATTAACAACCTTCTTTGTCGATTGCCGACATTCCGATATTTGTTAGAAGGCCCCTCTTTTTAACCCGGTTTTTTATCACGTTCCGATTGTAAACCTCTGTACCACTATTAGGTGTTACCGAGAATCTGTTGAAATACTCAAAATATTTATCACTTTTGTTTAAATACCACTATACCACTGTTAGGTCTTCAGTTGTCCGATGATGGGATAGTTCATTTCCCAAAACTCGAGTCACAAGAAAATGTGTAATATATATTTTTTGGTAGTAAAACATAGTAATTTCTACAATTTGTTTTAATTATGAGTTATTTTGGCTAATTCACATAGATTAAGGATAACCTCATAATAAAAAGTCTAACATCCACATTACCTCAAATTGCTCGTGAAGAATGTCCGTTGTGGGATGTAGCGCCGTCCTGTTGAAGCCACATGTTGTTGGTGTTCATATCATCCAATTCAGGCCAAAACAAATTTGTAATCATCAACCTATATTATATATATATATATATATATATATATATATATATATATATATATATATATTATATATATATATATATATATTATATATATATATATATATATATATATATATTTTTTTTTTTTTTTTTTTTAATAATCACCATTATGGGAGTTTCCTCTAGAAGGTCCGGGTCTTAACGACCAAGGACCTTCTAGGCAGCTGTAAGGAACATTCTAACAATTCTTGTTGTCCATATATATATATATATATATATTATTGCAACCATCAGGGGTTTGACTGGGTATTTTCTTTTGTTTTTTTTTTCTTGGTTGAAGGATTTGGAGGCTGCTCACAAATATTACTAATATTTGAAGTCTATTCATTCAGAATCGTGTCTATCTTCACTTTTTTATAACGAAGGTCACTTGGTGCGTTATGGGGTAGATTTCCTGGATGGCGTATCTTACTGAAAGTCCTTAAACTACTGCGTTATGCTACTTCGATATAATTAAGAGTGGGTCTTCTACAGTTGTTATGTATTAGATGTCCATGTTCTAATATCGGTCTGCATATAGTTTGGTAGATTCTTGAAGCTGTTGTGTGGTTTATGCTACGGTTTTTGTAGGTTAGGGATCTAGCAATTATTTCTCTTTTTTAAATAAAATTCCTGATTTAAATTTTACTTGTTCTTGGGACATCATGCCATTTCTTCAACTCTTTCTCAGTCTAAAATCCTTAACTATCATCTACCACCATAGGTGTTTAAGCAGAAATGAGCCTCATTGCTGGTAGATAAAAAGACGGGTAGGTCTTCTCTCAATTAATGGATCACAAAAGAACCAAAATCACTGTCAATGAGAATCATTCAGCTTTGGTTCTTGAACAAGTTGGGTTGCCATTGTAGAGCTTTTGTTGTAATTTGTAGTAAATTTTAATAAAAGCAAAGTTGTTGTGTTAAATGCTCCATATTGGTTTGTAGTCAGTTCACCTACAAAACTGTCAAATAATTTATTTGTAACATGCAACAAGTGTTGTCCATATTTCATTGTGAATCTTAAGAACTAATCAGATAACTCTTTATTGATTAATGATAATGACAGCCCATTTTATTCGTTAGATCAAAATTAATTCATTGGATAATTTCTTTATTTCAGATATTTAATGAACCTGTTATATTTTTGGGCGCTGATGTAACCCATCCGCCCGCAGGTGACAATAAGAAACCTTCGATAGCAGCTGTAGTCGGCTCTATGGATGCCCATCCTTCACGTTATGCAGCCACGGTTCGAGTGCAGCAACACAGACAGGAAATTATCCAAGAACTCAGTTCAATGGTTCGGTAAGTAATTCATTTTCGTGTTTCTTCGGAAAATGTTTCTGGAAGCACGTTTCATGGATTTGTTCAAAAATTTATTTAAGAAAGCATCAGGTGACTATAAAAGACTGTGCAGTTTTATCGATATATAACAATTGTTTTATCATATCACGAGTTGTAGCCTACTGATTCAATACCACATTCCCTAGCCTTCTTTGCATCCACACAAGTGTTTATTGTGTTTGTGAACAGCAAACTGGAAAAAGAGTCCATTATGGACCTTTAGAAAGGGATGAAGAGGTTGCTGAGATTTTGTAATGTAAACAGTTTTAGAAAATGTTAAAAAGATTTAGAACAGTTCGATCAGATAGTTCGTTATAATTAAAATTTGTATTTTTGATCAGCTATAAATACAAAACTAATGAATATTTTTTCAGAGTTATAAGTTTATTAGAAAGGTTGAACCTTGTCATTTATGAATGAAAAACGATATCATTCAAATGACCACTACGACTGACTCATCCGATTACCAGTGGTGGCTTGTCCTATGAGACAGTGCCTTACCCAATAAATTCTGGAAATTACACATATTAATCCATTTCATCGTCAATTTTACATCATACGGTACGGCACTGGGTATCTGTTTCATAATATCCATGCTCAGTCTCACGATTCTTGTATATTCAACTCACTTACTCTTTAAGAAGTAAACGGTTGGAGACATGCCTAACGCGCTCCTTGTCTGGCGCGTTATCTGCATCGACGCCACGAGAAATCTAGAATATTCCTACGCCTTCTTAAGATAGATTTGAGGCATGCCTCGCCGAAGGGCGAACTGCAATTATTCTGCACTATTCGGGTTAATCAGGAAGCAGGAAATCTGGTTCGTTTCCGCATTGTTGTGATTTGGTTGTAGAGTTTGCTGTGTCTCGTGTAAGTTTGTCTCTGTGTTGGTGTCCGTGTGACTTTTCATTTTGTTAATCGACTTAATTACTACCTGAAGGCGAAATGGATTTAGCGGGACCGAGTGAGTCGTCCCAAATTCCCAAGGTAAATGAAAATATTCGAAGTACTTGTGATTTTGTATATTTTTTAATAAATCAGCAACATTTTTCGAGCCAGTCCTATCAGGATAAATTGTACAAATATTTTCTAACATGAAAATTTCTTCATTGCAGTGAACTTCTCATCATGTTCTACAAATCAACTGGCGGTTATAAGCCGCATCGTATCATTTTATATAGAGATGGAGTTTCAGAAGGGCAGTTCTTGATGTTGCTGCAACACGAACTCACGGCTATAAGAGAGGCTTGCATTAAGTTGGAAGCCGATTATAAACCTGGTATCACTTTCATCGTAGTACAAAAAAGACATCACACAAGACTGTTCTGTGCTGATAAGAAGGAGCAGAGTGGAAAGAGTGGAAATATTCCGGCCGGTACGACTGTAGATGTGGGGATAACACATCCTACAGAATTTGATTTTTACTTATGCAGTCATCAGGGCATACAGGTTAGTTTTTTTTATAATATTTGAAGAGTTATATTTAAACATTAGGCATCTGTCATTTACAAAGCCTGCTTAAAATTTTCTTTAACGATAAGTTTGCACAACTGTCCCTTATACTCACGTGGAGTGTGAGCGTCATCAGTTATTCAGTTTGTTTAGTGTTGTCAGTTCAAAAATTGGATGGAGTAGTCCGTTACTTTGTGATAGTTCATTTTAATGGAATGAAAAAAGAAATTACTTTGTTTTCTATCTTTTTATTATTACTGATATACAGTGACTCGAGTTTCGTAGTATTTACTGCATTTTCAAACTGAATAAACAAATTAGATCTCAACTATTATATATGCTGATTGTAGGCTTCGGCAGAGCTTCGAAGAGAGGGGTTTTCCAAAGTTCCATCTGTTCGTTTGGTAGTTTTATTATTGGTACTTGCTTTTTATATTTTTCAATTTCTATGGATTCCAGGATGTCAAGTTTTTTCCCTTTCGCTTCCACGTGCAAGATAACAAGGTTGTTCAATTCTGGGAACGTGTGATCTCTATTGAAGAAATGGTTCGCAAAATTGGAATTATTCTTCCGGTTCCTAAAAGCAGATTGGTGCTCTTTGTACCTTTTATGGAAAGGTCGGCCCGTTTGTCCTATATACACACTATTACACTGTTGACAACTTAATTTATAGACTCCAGAATTATTCAGTCGGTTTTCTATGTCTTTAGGATTAAAAACGACATTAGAAATTTTATGGGAGGGTGTGAAAGCTGTTACTATGTTAATTTTTGACAAAATTTAAGCTATTTTTTGTGAAATTGGTCCAAAATATGTTAATTTTATGAATTTATTGTTATTATGATCTGATTTGGAAATGGGGTAAATTGTTTACGAATTAGTTGCTTTTGTTTTTTGTTTATGATGGAATATATAGTTTTTGTATCAAATTGATTTTTTGTGGCTATTTGTCTGTTTGTATTCAATTCCCTCTTTAACGTAATATTATCTAAAGGAATTGAAAATGCTCTATGTACCATTGATCTATATGCAGTTAGTTTATGATTGATCGGATGGTTTGAAAAATTTGGTATTGTTGTATCAGTTGATGTGGGTTTTCTATATATATATCAAGGGAAATTTCATTATTACTCTTAATTAAAGTTATGTCCAGAAAATTTATTTTATTATCAGATTGTGTTTCCATGGTGAATTTGACCTTATTGTGCAAACTATTAAGATATTCTAATGTTTCATTTAATTCTGAATGTGTTCCGCAGAAGCAAGCCAATATATCGTCTACATACCTGTACCAAAAAGTCATATGCTTTGCGTGTGTGGATTTTAGAATTTTTCTTTCAAAACAGGACATAAAGATTTCAGCGAGCAATGGGCTGAGAGGTGAACTCATGGCAAGTCCATCTTTCTGTTTGTAAAATTTACTATTGTATTGAAAGTAATTTTCTTCCATGCAAAGTTCGAAAAGGGTTAAAATTTCGTTTTTTATGACAGGATTGATGTTATTTTTTGTTAGGATATTTTCGATTATAGTCATGCATTCTGTATTTGGTATATTCAGGAACATATTAACTACATCAAGCGACATTAGAATACTGATTCCTTGATGTAGTTAATATGTTCCCGAATATACCAAATACAGAATGCATGACTATAATCGAAAATATCCTAACAAAAAATAACAGCAATCCTGTCATAAAAAACAAAATTTGAACCCTTTTCGAACTTTGCGTGGAAGAAAATTATTTTCAATACAAATAGTAAATTTTACAAACAGAAAGATGGACTTGCCATGGGTTCACCTCTCAGCCTCCTGTTTTGAAAGAAAAATTCTAAAATCCACACACGCAAAGCATATCACTTTTTGGTACAGGTATGTAGACGATATATTGGCTTGCTTCTGCAGAACACATTCAGAATTAAGTGAAACATTAGAATATCTTAATAGTTTGCACAATAAGGTCAAATTCACCATGGAAACACAATCTGATAATAAAATAAATTTTCTGGACATAACTTTAATTAAGAGTAATAATGAAATTTCCCTTGATATATATAGAAAACCAACCCACATCAACTGATACAACAATACCAAATTTTTCAAACCATCCGATCAATCATAAACTAACTGCATATAGATCAATGGTACATAGAGCATTTTCAATTCCTTTAGATAATATTACGTTAAAGAGGGAATTGAATACAAACAGACAAATAGCCACAAAAAATCAATTTGATACAAAAACTATAAATTCCATCATAAACAAAAAACAAAAGCAACTAATTCGTAAACAAATTTACCCCATTTCCAAATCAGATTATAATAACAATAAATTCATAAAACTAACATATTTTGGACCAATTTCACAAAAAATAGCTTAAATTTTGTCAAAAATTAACATAGTAACAGCTTTCACACCCTCCCATAAAATTTCTAATGTCGTTTTTAATCCTAAAGACATAGAAAACCGACTGAATAATTCTGGAGTCTATAAATTAAGTTGTCAACAGTGTAATAGTGTGTATATAGGACAAACGGGCCGACCTTTCCATAAAAGGTACAAAGAGCACCAATCTGCTTTTAGGAACCGGAAGAATAATTCCAATTTTGCGAACCATTTCTTCAATACAGATCACACGTTCCCAGAATTGAACAACCTTGTTATCTTGCACGTGGAAGCGAAAGGGAAAAAACTTGACATCCTGGAATCCATAGAAATTGAAAAATATAAAAAGCAAGTACCAATAATAAAACTACTTAACGAACAGACGGAACTTTGGAAAACCCCTCTCTTCGAAGCTCTGCCGAAGCCTACAATCCCCATATATAATAGTTGAGATCTAATTTGTTTATTCAGTTTGAAAATGTAGTAAACACTACGAAACTCGAGTCACTGTATATCAGTAATAATAAAAAGTGATAGAAAGCAAAGTAATTTCTTATTTCATTCCGTTGTCAGTTCATCTTAAATGTTTTGCGATTTTTGGAATTCGTACAAAATACAGTGGTGTAAACGAACTTTATCGGTAGCCATAGGTACACTATCGCGTTTCACTTAATACTAAGAAGAATGATCTTCATTTTAGTTCATCTGCGACCTTCCTGTGTATATATTGTTAGAAATATGCGCATACTTGATGAAACATTCAATTACATAAACTGCAATTTTTATTCGGTGTTTTATATTCAAATTTTACTAGTTCCGCCACCCTGTATGCATTAACTATGCCATTTTTACTTCAACTTTTCTGAATTCAATTGAACCAGTATGTATTGACATATTTTTTTTGTATAGGGAACCTCGAGACCGTCTCATTATCATGTACTTTGGGACGATTCCCATTTGGATTCTGACGAATTACAATGTCTTACGTATCAGCTTTGTCATACGTACGTTCGGTGTACAAGATCTGTGTCCATACCCGCTCCAGCTTATTATGCACATTTGGTCGCTTTCCGAGCACGATATCATCTTGTGGAAAAGGAACACGACAGGTAAGCATTCAATTTTCAATAATAACATTGCTAATATACTGTTTTCTCGTTTGATCGATTTTGACGATTGCACACTTTGATCGAGCAATTAAAAAAATCTCTTTTCTATTGCTGAATTGCGCTATTTTTATTGATAATCACGTTCTGGTGCTTTCTAACTCAATTGAATTCATCGCCAGTAGTGGAGGTTACTTAGACTTAAATTTAATTTGTTTCTTTCACATGTTTAATTTAAATTTTTTTGCATTGTATTTTAATTTAGTTTTATCAAATCATTATTTGCCTAATTTCCAAGTTGTTCCATATTCTGACCATTTTATCTTCGATTTTACCTTGAGTTTTATTTATGCAACTACATTTATCTTCTTTCCAAATTTAAATTAATTCAAAAACACTTCGAAATTGGAATTTTTGATATAAGGTTTCGTTTTAGCTTGTTTATTCTAATTCTGATGTGGAATTATGTTATAATCAGAATATATCTGTGAAGTGTTGAAATAAAATGGAACATTCAGTACAATTTCGACTATACAGAATTTTTTCAAAACTGAGAATTTTTCAAGGTTTTAAAACTCATAAAATTTCATTTTCCAAAAAATTGCCTACATGAAGATTGAAAAACTCTACAAAACTGATCTTAATTTGGTTCTGAAAAGGGACAATTTTGGTTAATACAATGTTCATTGGAAAACAGTAAGCTAGATAAAGTGTGTAAAAAGAATCCTTACTAGAAAATATGGGTATCATACAAAGAAGCTAAAGATCCTACATAGAATAGAATAGAAAACGTTTTTATTGCAAAGAGTCATTGCACATATCACAGTATGAAGGATAAGTGACAGCAAAACATACAACAGGTCAAGAACAATATAAAGGTCTCACAGCCCTGACTGATTCCTACAGTATGTATAAAATTCCAATATACTATAGGGTTCACACGCAATTATAAAATTTCTCACCACACTTTTAAAATGTTTGCCCTCTCTCGCCTTCATAATACCTATAGGAAGTGAGTTCAATAATTTGATGCACATGTACTGCATTCCTTTCTGAGACAAGGTGAGGGAACGCATCGGACAATGATAGGGACACACCCGTCTAGTATTATTTTCATTTTTAAGGTTTTCAAAAAACTCTGGATGATCCTAAATAAAACAGATGCATCTATACACATACATCCCCGTCAATGTCATTAAGCCCATTCTTTTAAAGTGTCCTCTGCATGACTCCCGGTACTTTAGATTCAGCAGGATCCGCAAGGCGCATTTTTGAATAACGAATATTCTATCCACTTGAGATGAACTTCCCCAGAAAACAATTCCATATGTGAGTAACGGTTGGAAAAAGGAGTTATATATCATTTTCAATGTGTCCGTATTTAATTGATATCTTAAAATTTTCATACTGTATATAGTAGAGTTTAATCTCCCGGATAGAACATCGATGTGTTTGTGCCATTTCAAGCTGAAGTCAACATGAACCCCCAAAAACTTCGCGACTCCCCGAATAGACACAGGTCCATTTTCGGTCCGCAAACTGCCGGGTATCGGAAAGCCGCTCCTGTCAGTGCAGAAAGCAACGCACTCCGTTTTAGTGACATTAAGCTTCAACCCGTTCTGGCAACACCACTCATCAGCACACCTAAGGGCATCCTGTGCCTCAGCCACAAGTTGTGTAACCCGATCAGATTTGACCATTATGTTCGAGTCATCTGCGTACAGGATAGCATCCCACAGATGCCCTTCAATATCTCTCGGAAAATCGTTGATGTAAAGGACAAAGAGGAGAGGTCCCATAATACTCCCTTGGGGAACCCCCATCCCAACGGTCCTCTCAGCCGAATGATATTTTTTCCCGTCTCTGTGTATGGTGACTGTTTGTTTTCTGTTATGTAGATAATTTCGAATAAGTTGCAGTTGTTTGTCTCTGATACCGTATCTTTCCAACTTCAACAGGAGTCGCTCATGGTTGACGTTGTCGAATGCTTTAGATAGGTCTAAGAATATACACAAGGGCACTTCTCCAGCTTCTATTGAATTCAGAATTGCGGTTGTAAACTTGTATATAGCTGTTTCTGTATTTCTACGTGCCATGAAACCATGTTGAGACTTATGAAATATTTTGAACTTATTGAAAAAACTAATCAAACGTGTGGCTAATATTTTTTCAAAAATTTTGGAAAATGAGCTGAGAAGGCTAATGGGACGGTAGCTCCCCAAGTCATCCGGGTTTCTACTCTTGTAAAGAGGTTTAACAACAGCTATTTTTAATCTTTCGGGAAAGACCCCCTCCGTGAAAGATTTATTTATTATGAAACTAAGAGGCTTCGCAATTATATGAGCCGAGTTCTTGATGACTCGCATAGGAATCTGGTCAAAACCTACAGATGGTTTATTCTGTAGGCCCCGTATACATGCCACAACCTCTTCCTCCGTTACCGGAAACACGTAAAAGGACCTCTCCAACTGCTTCATTTTGAAATCTGTAAGATTCTGGTGTTTGTTTTCACATGGTATATTTATAAAGTGATTGCTAAATTCTTCAACAATCGTTTTTAGGCTGCCCTTAGGTATTGTATTACCTCTAGAATTTTTGGGGTTTGGTTTTAGTTTATTAATAATATCCCAAGTGGTTTTAGATTTATTAATGGATTCTTTCACCATTGAGCTATAGTATGCTTGTTTGTCTTTCGTAATGGCTGTGTCATATTCTCTTTTGGACTTTCTATATAGTTCATTAAATTCCGAGTTAATTTGAGCCGTGACAAATAAACCATCTAGGCGCAGTTTTAAGCTTTTAATTTCAGGTGTTACTTTATATTGTTTTTTTAAAATTGGAATCTTTTTCGTTATTAATGGAAAATTATCGCAAAAGTTTTCTCCGAAGCAGTCGGAAAAAGCATCCCACATGTCATCCACACCGTGAGTGGGGTTGACCAGGTCTGCTTCACCAATGCCCCGCCGGAGAGAAGTCAAAAATGCACTGACCGAAGGTATGCTGTACTCCCTGAAACTTACTATCCTGTGCGACTGACGATTTATGGTTTCAAAGGTGGTTTTGAAGAGTTGTGCAGAGTGGTCGGACACATGTGCTTCGACAACATCTGTCTTACCTTGCTGTATATTCGTGAAAACATTATCCAAGCAGCTGCCCCCCTCCTCAGTTGTCCTCGTGATCTCCCTCACCGTGACCTTAACACTGAATGACTCCAGGATGGATGAAAATGTACGAACACTTGCATCCGCTGTGTCCAACAAATTTAAATTGAAATCACCCGCAATAATATATGTGGCATTTTCTCTAGTGAGTTTATCCAAAATGAAGTTGATTTTTTCAAAAAAAGCTTCTAGGTTACATTTAAAAAAACTGGGCGGCCTGTAAATGCATAATAGGACAATTTTCTTATTGTTTTTCATATAAATGTCACACGCGGAACACTCGAATACGTTAGCGACACTGATACATTTGATATCTCTTCTTTCTTTAGTTTCTGTCTGGTCGCAGCAGTAAATCGCTGAACCACCATGTTCGCCTTTCCCCCTACAGAAGGCACTGACTAGTCTGAAACCATTGAATACATGTTTTTCCATTTCCTTCTGATCTCTCCAGTGCTCTGTTATTGCCAAACATATCGGCTGTTCCTGTTGGACCAAGGCGTCCAGCCTGTTATGGGCATTTCCTATGGATCTTACGTTTTGATGTAAAACAGAGAAATTTGGAGAGTGAGAAATGGAGCCTGACTTTACTTTACTGGAGTTTCCCCGGTTTTTATGGGAAAATTTTGAGTTTTATATTTATTAAAATCAAATCTTTTGATGCCCACACCATTGGGCCAAAATTCTGGTTTGTACATTTCGTCTTTGTGTGCAAGAGGTGCTGACACTACAAATCTCTTCAAGCCTTCTGGGTTTCCGGGCAACTCTTTCACTTCGACCGGTACATCCTCAAATCCAGGTTTGCTGTTAATAAATTCCTGGATAGCTACTGGTTTAACATGTTTCATTACTCGGTTTAAGAATAACCATACTTTTTTTCCCGTGCCTTGAAAATCATTGCCACCTTGTCCATTCGTAGGTGCTGATCCAATTCTAGCGGGTTTTCGCGTATAGTTGCCTTTTTTTGCCCTCTCTTCTTCGTTGCTATTCTTATGTCCAGATACAGGGTTTATTTTATTTGAGTTTCTCTGCTTTCTATGATGGACTGTTTGCCACTCGGTGTGCGGAGGATTCTCATTACCGAGGTTTATGATTTCTTGCATCGTTTTCTTTTGCGCTGTTTCTAATGGATGTACTTCAGAGTTGCCTTTAAACAAATCTGCCAGTGTTATTATTTCAGTAGGAACCCTCTTAGTGGTTTCGACATCTGACCGTATCGTTTTATTTATCTGGTTTTGAGAGTCCTGTTGTTGAGTTTGCATTTTTGTTTCTGGCAGCTTCACGGTACCATCATTTATCTTCTCGTTGTCAATGCCGGTTTTCGGTAAAAACTTTCTTGTTCCCGCTATGGTTTGTCCGGACACATTATCAGCGTAGATATCTTTCCGGTCTGCCTTGATGTCTTTTTGTTTTGATATCTTGTTTACTTCATATTTCTGCTGATAATGTAATATATTTTGCTGGAGTAGATTTTTATTTTCTATCAAGATCGAATTTTTTTCATGAACCTCTTTCAGTAACTGTTTGAGAAATTGATTTTCTAATGACATCTTGTCGTAGTTATGCTGAAGAGAAACTGACTTTGTTTTAGATTCATAGTTTTGTGATATGTTATCGTTGGAGGAGTCTAAAATTTCATAGTCTCTGTTTTCTTGCGCTTCAGAATTTTGAAATCTTTGTAACTCTCTATTTAAACCTTGGATCACTTGTTCAAGCGTATGGACTTGATTTGTGAGTCTTTTTATTTCTTCTTCCGACTTGGCACCCAGAGCTTCCCTTCTAAGATCTGATATTTGTAGTTCAAGTGTGTTAGCATAAGCAGTGAGTTTGTTATTTTCCTCTTCAGACTCAATGCACTGTTGACAAGGTTGTTCTTCGGATTTTTTTCTTTCTATGTTTAGTTCCTCGTTTAATGTTTCAATTATGGATTTCAGATTAGCATTTCAAATTGTTTCCTTCAACTTGACAGCTTCTGCATAAAATGATTACTTTCCTTTTGGATAGAGGGAAACATTTTTCTTCTGAGGCTGTATACTCCCCGCACGTTTTACATTGTGATTTTTTGCATATGATGGTAACACTCTGTAGTATGTTAGTAATCGGGTCCTACACGAAGATCTGTAGGTATTATATACAGGTTGGTCCAACGAAAACTTAACACCTCGATTTTCCGACTTTAAAATGAAAACGTGGAAAATCACTCGGACCCCTCAATTTCTGATTCAAGGGGTAACAACTTTCTTTCATCCCCATAACTTCAACTCCCTAATGGGGGTGAGCACAACCCCTTGATTTTGAATAGGGATGAGGGGTGTTGCGATAACTAATTTTGAAGATCGTATCGAGTACTATCTGACTCTAAAATTTCGCTTCAAAATATCCATCGATAATGAAATAACAGCGAAAATGGTGAAAGAGGCAACGTGGAATTTATCTCGAGAATATTATTCGTATCTGACACATTTCAAAGGTATTTAGTAGTTATATTGTTAATTTTTTGTCCAAAAAAGTATTAATTCCTTGTCCAAAAAAGTAGACGGACCATGTTTTTGATTTACCTTAGTCTATCATGAATTTTTAAGAACGTTACAAGTGTGTCAAAGCGATTGTAAATTTGTAGTAGAATTAAAATGATGTATTCCTTAGAAGAAAGGGTGGAAATGATAAAATTATTTCTTAGAAATAACGACTCTGCGCGAACAACAGCGGCTTTATTTAACGAACGACATCCTGGAAAAAATGTATCCACTGCTTACGTTGTGCAACCGGTTGCCAAATTTGACGCTACTGGTTCAGTTGGAGACAAAAATAGGGTGCATGATAGAGACGAAGCGAGGGACGTGGCTGTCTTAGGTCCTGTAGCAATGGATCCGACCTTGAGTACTAAGAAATTGTCCGATGTATCTGGTGTTCACGCATAACAATCATGAAAATCCTGAAACAACATAAATTCCATCCTTATAAGTTATACGATTGGTTCAAGAACTGAATGAAGATGATCCCAATGGCCGACTCCAGTTCTGTGAAGTGGTCAGTGAAATGATTAACGGTAATCAAAACTACATGTTCGATATCTGTTTTTCGGACGAGTGTTCATTTTACCTTAACGGCATTGTAAACCAGTCACTGGACGATTTGCAAACCCAGATCATTAATGAATGCCGTCAAATTACACCAGAAATCTGGAGTAACGTATGTGAACATTTGCAGCAAAACTTACATAACTGCATGAAAGTGAATGGTGTCCATTCACAGCTTTTAATAAACTAATCTCAAAAGTATGTACTCTTCCACTATTTTACCTGTCATTTTATTATCGATGGAAATTTTGAAGCGAAATTAGTACTCGATAAGATCTTCAAAATGAGGTATCACAATACCCTTCATTCCTTTTCAAAATCAAGGGGTTATACTCACCACCGTTAGGGGGTTGCAGTTACGGGGATGCGAATAGTGGAAAAGTTGTTCCTCCTAGAATGAGAAATTGACAGGTCCGAGCGATTTTCCACATTTTCATTTTAAAGCTGGAAAATCGAGGTGTTAAGTTTTCGTTGGATCACACTGTATAAGGACTAGAGGAAGCAGTTTGAGAAATTACATAAACACAGAAGTAGTTCTCTCCAATTACTACTTGATCCACAGGATGGTAGAAGGCACAAAAGGAACTGACCAGCAGATCTGATAAATGATTGAAAAGTGTAGTAACTGGAAAAGCAGCTCTTAAGCTAATGAAGTATTAAATTAAAAAGAAAATAGTTTCAGTTAGGTGGGGCTTCATCGAAATGAATTTTATAATATTATGGTTGGCTGGTTCAGTAGAAAAAGTTCTATTCCCGAGGGATGATTTTGTAGTAATAATCTTTGATTATTCATATAAAATCGTTCCTATATTGTTGTATTCTGAAATTTACCTTGCAAGTGTAACCATTTCAGGTGATTAACGGCCAGTTTCATAAACGAAATTAAAGCCTCCTTTTTCCCAAAAAGTCTCCTTTAATGATAAAAAGTGTTTCATAAGCAAGTTTTAAGGTTAAAGGGAACTTAAAAGCGTACTTTATTTTAAAATGAGAAAATCGGCCCTTTACGGCTGGAAAGGATTTAAAACTATTTCAAACTTGAATAAATTTATCAAAAACAATAAAGACTACACACATAAGGATGATAAATCTGGGGTTTATAAGTTAACCTGTGGTGATTGCCCTAAAATTTACATAGGTCAAACTGGAAGAACTTTCCGACATAGAATTTGTGAACATTTGAAGAGTTTCCTCAATAATAAAAGCAATTCTACATATTCCAACCATTTGTTAGAAACAGGACATACTTTCAACCATAACTCTGAAATTCTACATATAGAAAGCAAAAGTTATGCCTTAAATCTGTTAGAATCCCTAGAGATAAGTAAACATAATAAAATTGGAATATTACTTAACGAACAAATAGATTTAAATAGCTCACCTCTGTTAAACATATTCAGATAAACTGGAATTTGCAGGGACCCTTTTTTGGGTTTTAGTGCTCAATAAAAATTTATTGTAGTTACTGTAATATAAATAGCCACGGATTTCGGAAACAAGTTTAGTTATTCAAAATGTGATCTTGCCTGATGATGCTACTGTGATAGCGAAACAATTGTGAGTTTAACAATAAAAATTTGTGAAAATCAGAATAACCTTATTTCAAATTATTTAATATGGATTTTCACCAAGTAAGGACTGATACAATTCAATATGGAAAAGGATCCTTTAACGAGAAACTCGACACTGCACAGGTGCTCGATAAACACGAAAACAGTGGACATAACCTCCCTCTGTCACATTAGCCAATTTTGTTTGATTTTAGCGTACTACGAAATATGTTAACGTTCAAACTGTGTGTAATTCAGACTTGAGAATCAGAATTATTGTAGCTAAATGACCTGGCTCAACACATGATCAAACCATCTTTAATAACAGTGTCTTGAACAAACATTTTGAGAGTGGTAAATTTGGACGGTATTTGTTACTTGGTGATAGTAGTTATAGTTTGCAGACTTATCTTATGACAAAGTTACCGGGAGCTATAAGCAGCTGAAAATTTATATAAGCAGTCAATTATACGAATTAGAAAAGTGGTGGAGAGAAAATATGATTTGGAAACATCGTTTTCCTATCCGTCTAAAGGAATGAGTGTTAAGTTAACGACCATAAGGGCAATTATTGTTGCTACCGCTGTTTTGCACAATATAGCTGTAGATATGAACGAAATATTTCCAAATGAATGATTGCAGGAGGAAGAGAACTTACAAACAAATTCAACTAATGTTAATGCAGCTCGTTTTTAATTCAAATTTGAGGGGATTTCATAGTTTGCAGAAATGCTGATAGAATTCTAATACCGCTTTTTCCAGAAAGTGCATTCAAAATAAAAAAGATTTAATTATTATTATTTAATTTTCTCTTCATCTCCATAATTTGCAAATCTAATATTTTAAGCTTTGAATGCTCCTCTTCTTTTCTTCTATTCTCTTCCTTGATAGCCACTATCTGAGCTTCTACTAGAGCTGTTTTTTTTTATAATACATCTCTTTCGCTTCGGCAAGTGGGTTCGTAACAATTGGGCTCAACTGTTTGGAAATTGGCTCCATCAATTTCAGTGGAGCCCCACCACCAGTCCCTTTAATATGACTGCGTTGAGCAGCTAGAACCTTTCTAGTTTAAGTTTTTATATTGTCATATTTGGATTTGAGCTGGTCCCCATTTCTCCAATGGAGAATTGTTGAATTGAAAGCAGTTGCTATTCTCTGCCAGACTTATCCTATAACATTAAAATTCTCTTTTTCAATCAATTCCAAGAGACGTAGTTCCTCCTCTGGTTTTAAAGTAATATATTTTTTTCTTTTCTTCCATATTCATTAATATAACTCACGTTTACTAAAATATAGCAATTCGCACGTAATAATGATATAAATTCCAATATACTGTCTTCTGCACATAAATCCATGTTTATGCAAAGAATGATTTATGCTTCTTTTCTTTTTCTTTTTACAAGTTCTGACGCATAGCTCACAATTTTTACAGAATATCACCAACTATATTCGTAAAATCACTAGTTCTCATGATAGCCAACAGTCGGAAACATACGATCGGCGCATTAAAGGAAGCTGTACGTAAAGGACGGTCGATGTGCGTTTATGAAACTGATGGTCACATTTAAAAGATCCTTTTTCATAAAGGGACTTTATCATGAAGGAGCCTTTTGATGTTGTTTATGAAACTGGCCTTAAGCCCTTCTCATGTCATTTCACATGTTTTAATAGATAACCGAGGATCTCCAGTGTTGGATGAACTGTACTCATTATATCATTGATATACATGTTTGTGCATATCTACAGCATTTAAAAATTCTCATGAAGGTAATTTTTTGTGAAATGTTGCATAATTTCTCTTCAAAAAGTCCCATCTTTGAAACGTTTGCACTAATGATTTTTGTGGATCATCCACAGTATTTATAATATGAAAGTTTTCATTGCCAAAAGAATATAAATTAATGGTACTGAATAAAATAATATTTTTCAGAACAGCTGATATATTTTGTAACCAGCGAATTTAATTTGGTATTTCATTATCTTTTAATTGCTGTATTTGCCAACAAGTCTAATTACCATTACCTAAAGTGTGACAATCTTCAAAATTTCCATGTAAGCTCCTGGAACAATTATCTTATATTCCTATTCTACAGTTTTGTATTAATGCATTTGTTGTAGAATGACAAAATTCATTACGATATCAAATACAAAACTAAGTTGGGGGGTATATAGTACCTGGTGTAGAAATATGAAACCGCATTTTTTTGTAAAAATTAGACGTCTGTTGTTTGAAAATGAAAAAAAATTATTCAAAATAATCTCTTACCTTTTCCATATTCCAGTTGTTTTTAATGCGATCATTTGTTATTTAGCTGTTCATAATCGATTACACCCTTCTGATCTCACCTAACACAGAGTCTTTTTTCCAAAACTACTTGGTCTTGCAGTGGATGCCAATGTAATCTCGACTGGATATACTCATGATTTACGACACTTACGATTCTCAAATAATGATAATAATAACTGTTCTTTATTGACCACAGTCAAAGGCCATTCACCACAGTCAAAGGCCATTGACCACCGTCAAAGGCCATTGACCAAAGTCCTTCAGCCCTGTACATTCAATTATATTGGAGGCAAGAAAAAAACAAAAAATCTATTGTACGTAAAAATTGAATTCAAGTAAATAGTATTTCTAATTGGTCGTGAGGCCAGTCCATTACATTCTTGCACCCGTTTTAAAAATCTTTCATCTAGAATTTTCAGTCTTTCCGTTATTGGCTGTATCTTGGTCTTTCTGTATAGTAGTTTTCGTTGGGTGGATTGTGCAATCTGTTGAGGGGGGGAAAGATTCTCAAATATACCCAGAAATGGCTTTCTCTTGTGCCTGTCGAGCAGCATTTCACAAACTTCTGAACACTGGAAGCATTATTTTACCAAGAGAATGTTCACCATGAGCTTGAACCTTGAGAACATTAATTTATGAGATCTTCTTTAAGATTCAAAATGTCTTTCAGCTTGGTCCTTAATCGGGTCAATAAATTCCTTCTCTGGATTACTGAATAAAAATTTTGAATCAGTTCTGGTTGCTATTTTATTCACTTGCTTTCACCACCAGAATAAAGAACACCTGAAGAGTCGAGCATAATATTTGATAAAGATTATGTGATGCACACTTAATAATTTGGAAATTTAAATTCTTCAATATGATATTTTAAAACATTTTGAGATTTTTCTTCTCTCACAAAGTAAGTATAGTGTAACGGTTTCATCAAATTACCAAATTGATTACTACACTCAATAAAATGTAAATCTTTCAACAACTCACTATGACCAAGTAAATTAATCCTACAGATTACACAGTTTCTAATAGATAAATCGTTTGATATAATTTTACAAATTGCACCACTTAACCTGAAGAAGTTCTTTTCCTATCAACATTTGGCACCGATCCAGAAACTGGCCCATACCATTTCAATATTTGTTACCTCAGGAAAATCACCTAGAGAAAAAATAATATTATTAGATCACCCAGAGCAATTTGTTGGTGTGTTACATAGCATTGATTTATATTTTAAACTAACCAACTAAACATAAAAATAGTCTAGACGACTACATAGTAAATGAAAATGAACCAACCTGAAGAAATTATGTTCCTCTCAATATTTAATCATCTGATAATTTGTGCCAATCAGTTGGCTGTATAATTTCAATTCACCTCTTAAATAACTTGGGATCTCTCTTGGGAAAACGATGTCTAGGGCTTGTTCGATCTTGACACCCATGTACACAACATTTCTTAGTATATCCCATTTTTAAGTACTGTATTGAAGTCAATATTTGAAAATACACTAGTTTAGATGCACTAAACTGTTTTGAACTTAACTCTTATGAAATTTAATTAAAAAGAAATATGAGATGTAATCGAGGTTGGGCCATAACAAAACGTAAACAACACCATTGAAATATTTGACCATTATTACAACTATGGCTAACGGCTAATGGTAGCGGTACCTAGCGGCGAAATCAAAAAGTATAAGTTGATGGTTAACGCTAACTATTGACTGGTGTATCAACTAAAAACTTAGTTTTAGGTGGGGGTAGAAAAGTGTCCAATCTATATATTATTGTTAATCTATGCTAAACATTCAATATTTTGGTATATTTGAGAATATATAATCTACATCAAATGATGCTGAGATTCCATATACGATAATTGTTCTCAGTGACTTATTCGTAACTTTTTCAATATATATAAGGTCACCAGGTAAAGGGTATTGATCTCAACTATCAAATAAATTTAAGTTCACGTTTCAGTGGCGAAGGATCCCACCAATCTGGCTCTTCAGAAGATCGTACACCAGGAGCTATGGCTCGAGCAATCACTGTACATGCCGATACGAAAAAAGTTATGTATTTTGCTTAATTTTACAAAAGCCGAATTTGTTAGCTTTAAGTGATAGATTCAGTCAAACTATGGTCACTTACGCATGTGGAGGAACAAAATATGTATCTATTTAGTTATTACCAAATAATAGGTATTATTTATCACCAGTGTTCAGAGACGACATACACACCCGTACATAAATGGATACGTTTGTTACTGAATGTGGTACAAATTCTAATCGCTCCATAGGGCTTACTATGGTTTTTTGTTAATATTGTTGCACTAAATCAATTGTATCTTGTAAAAAGAATACGGAATTTACTTCTGTAGCACAAATCGCCCCTCACAAAATATCACCTTATATTTTGATTGTTTTATATATATATATTGGCAGCAAGTTATGCTACAATTGAATGTTATTATAGAAATATCACTTTGATAGGTGATAAGTTAATGCGCGATGATTATATCCCTTAAGACGTTCCAACCATATTCCACTAGCAATTATGAATTGATGGAAAATGACAATATTCAATTTTATCACCTTTTTTGGAAGAGAATGTTAGACAATCAGTAATGCTCGATCTATTTAATCTGAATAGAATCTCAGATTTTACAACAAATGAAAATTACGGATTTAGGACATGGGTGGTTGATGATCACCTTCATATACAGGAAAATTAAATTTCTGTTTTACATCTCTACTCCAATATTTTCGGATACTCTTGAAACATATCTGATTTCCGATGCAACGACATTAAAAACTTTTGGCTCTACCAAATTAATTCCCGGAAATTTTAGGAGTCGCGAAAAACTTATTACTAAATAATTAAGATTTTGGAGGGCTGTTTAATGTTTCGTTAAGATATTTATTTCTTAGTCAAATGTTATAAAATTGCCTTTATGGATCAGATATGTTTTAGGGTAAACACGACGTGTAGTCTTAATTGAACTTACCTTTTCCAACCTGTAGAGATACAAATTTCGATTTCACTCTACTACTCACTTGTATCATTTTTATGACAATAAAAAGACAATTAACAATTCTGGAATATTGTTGGATCGTTCAAATCTTAAGAGTAATCAGTCATATTATATAAATATTATTTTGATTCTGATTTAGATAGTTTTAGTTTGTCAATTTTATTTTAGATGTAATTTTTGAAAACTTCGATAAGTATAAAGCTTTAATAATGTATGAATGTGTGGAATTAAAATCTTCATGAATTTATCGTACTTGGGCTGCTTTGACATTTGCATGAAGTTAATCCAAGAAGAAGTAAGGACATAAAAGCAGCTCATAATTGTTTCGTAATTTAAGCGGGTAATATCTTAATAATTAGTTTTGGTGCTCAATATACAATTCGACCCTTTCTATGCCTGACGTTTAAATCCAAATTTGTCAGAACAGATCAGAGTATATCATCTTTATTCAAAAATTCAGCAGTTGGATTTAAATGAGCCATATTCTTGCTATGAAAATCGTATTTTTCGATCATTCAGAATCGTGTCCCAGTGTAGAAAAAATTTCAAGGAGCTTCGTTATAAGAAAAGCAAAAAAGATCCTTATAACGAGTTAAAGATCATCTTAAGTATCCATGGTTATTTAAAGAACACTAAATGTACAAAGTAAAAATTGGAAAAGTGCTCCTGGAATTATTTCCGTTTTTAAGTCGAGTTTGTTCAATGAAAGGAAACATTCTGAAAAATAAAATTCATGAGTTTTTTCATTTTTGGCCCCTCCAGAATAATCATTTTTCAAGTTCGAATCAAAATAAGGTTGTCCAAAATCTTATTACAAAAATATTCTTGCATAATTGAGAGAATCTGATTTTTTCCAAATAATGAAACAAGTTGGTATTTCATGGTGAAAGGGTAAGAAATTTTTGTTAATATTTTGTTTAATAATCTTGTACCAAAGTTTTTGTTATAAAATTCACTTTTCGAGGCATTAAACCGCTAAAATCTTAGAAAATAAAGGATACTTAAGTGACATTTGCTGAATTTAGAATTGTCAGCATATACTGCAAAATGGGTTTTTTCAAAATGATCTTTTGTGGAGATTTCAGAAGCTGATTAAATTAGAACTTCAAAAAATAATGATTCTTGCTGATGGGCTAAAAATTAAGAAATAAATATTTCCCTGATACTCTTTCATATCTTCTGAATTTGGTTTTTTTAGAGTCAGTTATAGTGGGGGTTATTTTGTGTGGTTTTGTTCTAATATTTATTTGATGGGATTCGTTCTAAAAAAATTGAAGCCTCTATGCCAACTGAAATGTGAAGTGAATATCACCGATAGTTAGTAAGGAAAACATACAATTTAATCCGTAATTTGATATCTCTACTTAGGAAGTGTTATTTGTATATAGTTGTTAAGTCAAAGTCTGCAATGAATCTTTTTCACAATTTACCTTAAACATTCCAAGAACGACAAATTTTAAAGAATTGTTAACTTATATTTTGTGCCTAACTCTAAATCACCAATTACAAATTTCTCTGATATTTTCTTCAATTTTGCGACTATTAGAGATAAACAAAATAATTCAAGAGGAATTAGGGGATAATTAGATTATAAGATAATTTTTTCAAACCGTTGAGGACATTCTTTTTATAGTGTTTGATTTCGTTTATCTAAAAGTAATGACCGCTTTAACTTTGTTCATATCTGATACTATTGACTCCAGTTGAATTATTTTAGCTTTATTGATCTCTTGCAAAACCTGTTAAACTAAATATATGAAACTATAAGAATGTCAAAGAATATTAATCATTATGTAAGGTTCCAATTATATATATGTACTAATTTTTGTGAATATTTGAATTTCAGTGTCCTGCAAATATCGATCGGATTTTGGCTTATTTAACTTGGTCCCTGAACAAAAAATGTGAAACTATCATCCGGCGGTATGTCTTTGTTCAGAAGTTATTAGTCCCTAAAATTCCAAAAATGCTTCACGTCTTCGACCGCATGTTGGTTTAACATTTTCTGTTCAGACCAAGCTGAACACAATAACGCTAAAATCTGAATGATATTTGTAGGACATCAAGATTCAAATATTTACCCTATTTTTGATCGAATAATACACTTCACTATTTATATGTTAATTATTTTTATTTAATTTTGAACAATGTTATATTTATATCAGAATTTGGTATAACTCCCAATTTCATTTGAAACTAATTACAAAACGGAGTATTTGGGTGTAGATATATCATATGTGTAAGTTGATATAAGAAATATCCTGTATATTAGGTATTTACTCATCCAATCATTGGAAATTTACCTTAATATTAAATTTTTAATCTTTTTTGCATTTGTAAATGCAATAAATCCAGAGGGGTTAGCCAAATTTATGGCAGAAGTGATACAAGCTCCCGCCAATGTTTGTAATCCTATCGACGATGATTGGGTGTGCCAAATTTTTATCCTTAATCCTTTATAATTGTAATTTTTTGCTTTATTTTTCACGAACGCATAATTGTTTCTAATTTCACGTCATCTACTATGCTAGTCTTTGTATTTTAATATTTTTGCCTTGCCCATGTTACACATAAAGGTATTGTATTTATTTCCTGTGATATATTTCAAGTGACCATCTACATTCAGTTTGCTTGATTCCAATTTTTAATCGAGTTATTTGCCTGTGATGAATGAGGTCAAAATTTGCAGAAATAATTTTTTTGTTGTTATTTTGATGCGTGTATTTCAACAATTTGAATATAATAAAAGAAGGAATCCATTCTCAATAAAAGTGATAGCTTTAAGAGTATTTTGGAAAAATATATTCCCCTCTTTTTGAAAATATATTGAACTTTGTGAAAAAATTTCATTTGTTCCGATTACGATTAATCATCATTAGTAAAATACAGGCCGTCTATCAGCGTAAATTGAAATGCCTGTATGAAGCAAACTTATAGTATACAGAAGGACCAAGAGAGTGATGTTCAAAGGACAAATTTAGAAGCCTAAAAGATCAATAGATATATAATAATAAAATGAAAAACATTACAAAAGTAAACAAAAATAATTTTTGGAATATATGTACTTCATAAAGATTAAATTTTAATATGAATATGAAAACAGAACATTTCGTAAACTTTACAGAAATAATTAATTTGGTATTTTAAATAAAGTTATTCTCTTCCACATATTCATCATGAATATAACAATTCTTCCGCTATCACAGTAGCATCCTTAGATTTTTTACACTTTGAATAACCAAACTTATTTTAGAATGCATTCATATTTATCAGCTATGTCCGAAATAACTTTAGTCTTTACTTCATGAAAATATAGAACTAATTTTAGATAAGGTTATTATGATTTTCACATAATTTATTATGATACAACACAGAAGTGTTAGAGAAATGTTGTAGCATAAAAAATTATGTAAAAATCAGAATATTCAACATTCATAATAAATATGTGGAAATTGGGATAAGTAAATATTTAATAAAAATAAAATCTTATTATTACATAGACGAGAGAAATTCATTTATGTCCTGATTGTCGATGTGTCCTTAAGCACAGCACTAGCAATTTTTGAACCAATATTGAAATGATATGGTCTGATTTATAAGAAAAGTAAACTTGGACTGGCTTTATTTCCTGTGATTTGAAGTCAAGGAAAAATTCATAAAAAACTCAATCTTCTAAAATATCAAAATTTGTTGATTTGACCTAGAGCTAATTTGGATACCACTCTCCCTAAAGGCGCCCTGTGTATTTATAAGTACTTCATTTCTTGTCTCACCCAAAGTTTCCTTTTACAGTCTAAACATAATCAAATATTCACTCAATCCAGTAGCTTATGACCAATTAATAATGAACTAGACCACTTGATCAAATCATCGTCGACATTTTTTTGTCGAAACATGGATGTATGTACACTGTATTTTTGAAAAGAGGTCATAGTTTAGTATTCCACCTGCATAATTAAAAGTGACAACCTTATTCTAAATCTTGATATTATAATGTAGTTAAACGTGAATGTACCTAATGAAATGCATAAAGACCCAAAACAAAAAACTGAAGGTATATACCCAATATGATGAATAAATAATATAAGAACACTATTATCGTAAGAGTCGTTTCTTAGAATCCCACAAGGTGCCATCAGCAAAAAATCACTATAATAATAAATATGCTCAGAACTATTATCAAGTCGGAATTAACATTTCTTTATTATGTTTGAATTTTAACAAAATTTTATTATTTTATATAGTTTATGTCACCAATTTATGGACTTTGACTTGAAGAAACACGTTAGTCTATATTTTTATTCTGCAGTAATATGCTTGTAAATGTTGTTATAAAAAAACATATATGAATATAATTTTTATGGAAATGATTAATCGATCTATATACAGGTTGTTTATGAGTAAGTCGATAAACTTCAGGAGATTAAAATAAAATAGAATTCAGGAGATTATTATTATATGATTTTTGCAAGCAATATTTTGATATCGTTGAGGTCCTAAAGGATTTCATTAAGTTTATTGTTGATAAAGGTGAATATTTCATTTTCAATATAAAAACAAAACTATTCTGTTACACCTCTACATAATTTATTCAATTTAACAAAATTGAATCAAGATGTTTTGGAAGAACTGAATTTCTATTTTAGTAATAATGAAATTCTCAACTATCCTGCAACATTTCAAAACATTAAGGAATCTATAGAAAACATAATACAAATACTGAAGGTTTTGCACAATAATTCCCTTTTAATATTTTAAATTGATTATTCATTCCTTAAAAAATTAAATAATTCAAATTGGTTAAAAATATAAAATTGTTGAAATTGCACAAAGAATTGAACTACTTACTATCTTCAAAGGAAAAAAACAATTTATCAGTCAATGCGTCCATCTATATTCTCTATATGAAAACTTGATCTGAATTCCAAGTAATTATTATGGAATAATAATTTTCAAATGTTCAATATTCTGCATCGGCTCAACAAAGGGTTTTAGGGTTTATTTCAAGTTTGTGCTTGATTTTAATTTAAATATTAAAATAAAAATATCTGTAACCTTTATACATTCAACTTTAAGAAATTATCAATATCAATTTTCCAAGTTTTCTTATTTAATTAAAAAAAAAATTATTTTGTAAAAGTTACAAATTGTTTCGGTCTTTACTTCTAACTGTTAGTTACCATACTGATGAAGTCAAAGTGTAATTGACAAAACAATTGTTGTGTAAACAATAAATATTAGCGGAAATAAACTGTTTCACTTTAAATCATATACAAATATTTCTGTTTTTATGTTCAAATTTAACTTTGCCTTTATCAAGTGAACTGTGAACAATAAATTAACTTTTATTTTTTGTTTGTTTGAAAAGGGGGTCCATAGTACTATCTCTTATAGTTCATCAATGTACTCATGAAACAGCCTTTATGTCTTACCTAGCTAAAATATTAAAAAGAATTAATGTAAGGGAATCAATGGAGATGAGAATTTTTTCAGATAATTTATATAAATAAAATCACTATTAAATGGTACTACATAACTTTTTGTCTATTTAGTTCGAAATTTTTGTTTGCATTTCATCCATTTAGAAAAGGGTCCGTATTTTCAGAGTTAGTAATGGAAATATCTTTAGAAAGAGTTCTTCAAAAACAAGGTCATTTTCGTACTGGGTGACTTACAGTTCGCTAAATATTTTTAAGATAAAGTCAGTTCTATTCGAATGAAATGATGGTTAGTTATAAAGATTCAAAACGTTGAGAACTTGTGAGTGTTTTAAGGAGAAAATTGCCTAACTTAGTGGAGCATTATGTTTAAGATGCTCTTCGTGCGAGTCCTGTTTTAAGGGAATAATTGTTAGTTCAAAAGAGGCACTTATTTAAAAATTTATGAGGATATTAGGCGATAAATTTCATAACTTCGTAGAGCATTATTTTTTAAGATGCTCTTTATGTGAGTCCTGTTTTAATGGAATAATTGTTAGTTCTAAAGACACCAATTTTAGTATTCATGCGTGTATTCAAGGAAAGATTTCATAACTTTGTGGAATATTATTTTAGCATTTACTGAGCTTTAATCTATGGTTGGGATCCATTCATGGTCTTGAACTTAAATCAGTTTTTTGTTGGCGAATCTGGTACTAATGCATTAAATGTATGTATGAACTATAAATCTAAATTTTAGGTGAATTTATAGTTTAATAAATGTCCTGAAAAAACACGAAATTTTGAGCAATTTTATAATTAATTATCGATAAGTAGTTCATATTTGTTTTAGTCACTTTGCATATCACATGTTTACTAACACTACATTTGTCGCATTTTATGTTAGCCGTAACCTAATCTCAGCATTTTTAACATATCTGTTGTCTTTTTCTGATCCCAATTGTTTCAGTCTTTGAGGATTGATTGAAAGCTGTATAATATTCTAAATAAATGATAATTTATTTTGATTGAGTTTTTTGTTGATTTGCAAGTACAATGTGAGGTAAAATTGACACTTTTCGCGTTCATCTTTGTACAGTTTAGTGGAAGTGCAAACAACCCGTTTCAACAGCTGATCTCTTTTATAGCCTATGACACCCGGTGACGATTTTAGCAAAATTTGAATTAAAGTTAAAGCCTCACCATTCATGATTTATGCAAACCAGATGACTACAATTTGATCGATACAAAATCAAGAAGGATGTAATCGAAAGTGACATTTTTTACATTCATGTTACATAGAGTAGTGAAGGGGTAAAAAACTGGTTTTCAAAGTGAGTGAAATTACTTTTTACCCTTTTATAGTTTGACAGCCAAGAGTGCAACGAAATACGAAAGAGAATTTGTCTGGCATCTATGAACTTTTCCTAGTGTATGTTGTATTTTATAAATCCATTTTTTTTTTCTGACGCGGTATCGCGTTTCATTTACAATTGATATTATAGCATTTATTCAGAAGTGGGCAATTATCCTCCAAATTATATTGGGAGCACAAATTGATTAGGTCCGTCTTTTGCTCAAAAAATGAATTTATTTCAAAATTCCTAAATTAGAGGTACAAACGAAAAGGGGAGATTCCTTGAATAATTTTAAGAAAAAAAAATACCCATAAACATGGGACCGCAAACGTTTCGCTTTCGAGGTACGGTGTGTTTAAGTTTGAATTTTTTTCAAGTTTTTTCTGATAGTATCTGCATTTCACAAGATATTCAACTGAAATTTGGCATATTTATTACAATTCAGAGTTTACACCATGTGGCATGCCAATTTTGATTGCAAATCTACAAGGTGATATTTTTTCAGGAACACTGTCCCCAGTTGTTATACTGAACTTTATGGTCTCTTGCTGTTTTATCGTATCTGCTGTTTAAAAAATTAAACAATACGAAAATTTTCTTTTTTATATGGAAAAGAAGAGTAAATCATGATTTAAAAAAAATGGTTCCTTAATATTAGAAGTGGGAGAAAACGATTATTAATTAACAAATGCGTTTTTAAGCAATAAAAAAATTTTTTTAAGAAGAATTGTTTTTAAATCATTATTTGCATCAAAGATTGATATTCCTTAAAAAAAATTTCAATTATTTTATAAACAACGCATTTGTTTATAACAATTTTTTAAACATTAAGAGATAAAAATAAAATAAAAATATTTCTATGTAATAACATTTTTTTTCGATAATTAATCAAAGTTTTTAATTTTGCAACAACGAAAATTGTTGATAAAAAACTGAAAAATAAACATTTTCAAATTTTTTCAACGCGGATCTATTCTGAAGTCTTCCAAAAATGGCTCCAAGAGAGGAAAAAAATCTCAAGTTAATAGTTTAACAATTATCACACTTGCAATGTTCATATCTAAGCAGAAAAAAATTATTAATTAACTATTGCATAACTAATTGAAAAATTGAGATAAAAATTTTATTTGGCGGATTATTGTTCATTAATCTATCCAGTATGCCCCTGAATTTTTTCATTTATTAAATTTCATATTTAATCTGTTAAAATAATTTTTATTAATAGTGTCCAAAGTAGGCGTGGCTTACGAAAGCCAGAGTACCCGTTTTCGGCCGTATTTTCATCCCTCTGGGAAAATTATTAATATTGAGACTACAATCCGGGAGTCGACACTTTTTCAGGAAATTTCCTCCTCTTTTTGAATCTTTTTTTTTATTTAAAAAATCTCCATTACTTTTTGAGATGTTTGCAAAAAACTAAACCCTCTTTTTTTTTAGTTAATTGTTAATAACTTTTGCAATTTTTGCAAGCGGAACTTCATTTTTTTTCAAAAATCATCTAGATGCTATTCCGAATCGAATGACACCTTGATCATAATTTTCGGAGACTGCTGAAAAAAGTTGACCCAAAAGGCACTTGTTGACTAGACTAATAATAGAAACTAAGAAATCTCTATTTGAAGAAGCATCACCTATACTGCCTATAAGATATTAATTTAATTCTGAAAGTTTTTGAATAGAATTTTTTGAAATTAAAATTATAGGAGACTAACAGATTAAATCTCTTTTGATATTCAAACCCATATTGAAGTTTTATATACTAAAAACTATGTACTATAGTACAGAAAAATATAACTATATACTGTAGTATACAGGGTATCCCAACGAAAATTTGACCCCCCAGAACTCATAAACGAAGAATTTTCTAATATTAAAAAAAAACAGGTTAACTTTTGTTTTGAGGTGGACGAATTTCCATCATGAGTTTGTTCCGAAAAAACCACCCCCATGAAGATGACATCAACCCCCAACATTTTTTGAATAGGGAAGGAATGTCGAGGGTTGGTTAGTTTGAAAGTTGTTTATGTTCTGTGCACAACCCAGTTAAAAATTTGAAAATCGGTTCACTATTCACGAAATAATGTAACTTGAACTTACCGTCAAAAGGTGACAGTTGAACCTAAGGGTTTTGATGAATCCAAACATAATTTTCAATTTCTATATTAGGGAGAAAGAATTCATATGACGACATTGTTCCTAAAAAACCACCTGAGGGTGGCAACAACCCCCAATTTTTTTTTTTTTTTAATAGGAAAGAGATGGCAGATGTGTTTTAGCTAAAAAGCATTTTTGTTCTCTAAACATCCTGGGTACAACCATGGGAGACTTGCTCTAGTATACTTCTGTTTTTGCGGCAGAATAAGGCAATCTTCAGGTAATGCAATTTTCGTGGATCTAAAACTCGAGCCTCGGTAAATAACGCATCAGATGGAAACAGGCGGTCTTTCCTGAAGACGATCCTGAGAAAATACCTCTGAAGTATATTCAGTTTCTCCAGATGCGAAGCAGGGAGGTCTCCCCAGCCCAGTATTCCATATCCCAGTCTGGATTCCACAAGGGCAAAATAAACTTCAAATGGGGCAAGTCCACAATGTTTGCGAGGTATCTGAATTTATGTAGCATAGATCTGAGAGCACCACAGACCTGTTCAATGTGAAAGTTCCATCTCAAATGGCAATCTATTGTTACACCCAGATATTTAGTTTTCTCAACCACTCGCAAATCTATAGTTCTCTGTTCATAAAAAATCTGTAACAACACAAAATTCGGCAATCTGGTTACATAACTAGTAAAGGGCAGAACCACCGTTTTCTTGTAGTTGATGGTTAGTCGCTTATAATTGAGCCAATTCAGTATTGCGCCAAAATCCATTTCCGCCCTATGCTTCAATTCCACCCAGGAGTCGGCTGTATAGAATACCGAAGTATCATCTGCAAATCCGATGACTGTCCCAGCAGTATCGCCCCCCAGGCATTAGATCTTGACGTGATGGGGGCGCTCTCTTGACTAGGACCCTAGTTTCGTCCCGGCGAAATGGAGGGTTAAGTCTTGGTGTCTAACGTAATGCCATTTCGCGCCAGTCACTGGACCTGTATGGTGGAAGATCTCAGAATGGGGCCCTAGTTTTGCCGCTCAGGTGAAATGGAGGGCTGAGCCAGTTGATTAACTCGGTGACAAGGGAGTCTGTCGCAGCACAGGGCTTCTCCCTTAAAACTAGCGTACTCTACCCTATCGTAGTATGAATCTCCGGATTCTGTGTAATGGCCGAGTGCGTTATGTAGCATACTGCGTTACCTCGGGGGGGTGGTTCGCCCACAGGTTTTACCTGTACAACCTGGCCACCCCATTGGTGTTGGACTCGAGGGGGCAGTGGTTGAAAGTCCGCATGCTGGACTAGGGGGGTATTTCATTTATGTGTTCGCAGACCCCCATGTTCGGGATATTCTCATGAAACGACTCGGGGTTTAACGGGACTTGACGGTTCGACCGGCCTGTCCTGGCCCCTGGATCTGTGCGTAACTATTTAGGGTTTGTGGATCTCGACGAAATGGCTCCGCCATTAGTGCTTGACGCCAGGATCAATCAAATGACCTCACATGGGTTCGGTGAGTCAGGACGTACAGGCCGCTAGACGGTGTTCGTACCAGGATCAATTGTAGTCGTCAATCTTGCATTTATCTTAGTTCATGAGACTGCGTTCGGGTGGATGGATAAGAATTCCCTCCGGCGGGTGAGTTGCGTCTCAAACCAACTCGGGTACTGACCTGCTGAGCCAGTAGGGGTTGGATAGTGCTTCGCTGCTACCAGTCAGACGGTTCTGGCTTTCGAGTCGGGGCCCAAACTGGAAGCTGGTGGGTTCATCTCTTCAGAAGGGTTCGCGCCACGCGCGATGATATGGCGTAATCCTTATCACACTTTCTACCTCTAGGGGTGGACTGTGGAGACTGCTTGGTAGTCACTTGGAAAAGAGGTCTTCCTCAAATAGCCAATAACTATTCTGGTAGAATTCACCTGTCCCAGCAGTATCCAGAGTAAATAAATTATTCACAAACGCAACAAAAAGCAATGGACCCAAAACAGTACCTTGTGGCACTCCATATTTCACTGTTCTGACACTACTCAAGGTATCACTCACCCTCACCATAAGCTTTCTGTCAGTGATATAACTCTTAATAAGCATCAAAGTCACTTCCCTGCACCCCATATCCTCCAGTGTAATCAATAGTTCTTCATTATTCACTGTGTCGAATGCCTTCGCCAAATCAAGAAAGATGCACATTGCAGGCCTGGTTTTATCGAGAGCGTCATAAATTTTCGATGTTACCTCAGCTATTGCGTCTTCTGCAGATAAGTTCTTTCTGAAACCATACTGTTTGTCAGAAATCAATCCGCAATCTCCGAAAAAGGGCTCCAACCTCTTTTTTACTGTTTTCTCAAAGATTTTGCGGAAGTATTTATAAGAGAGATTGGTCGGTAATTTGTAACAACCTGCTTGTCACCACCCTTATGAAGAGGCTTCACAATTGACACCTTGTATTCCGGTGGACAACTCCTTTTTCAAAAATGAGGTTTATCACGAATGATAGAGGGCCCGCAATTTCCCCAGATATATTTTTTACAGTTTCTGCTCTAAGACCGTCAAATCCAGAAGCCTGTCCGTTTTTTAGGTTTCGAATTATATCGATGATCTCTGCCTCTGTTGTTGGACATAAGAAGATGGATTGTGGGTTTATCCTCCGAGGTGAAGCATAGGATGCACGGCCAATCAACCGCTCGGCGAGCTCAAGACCAATACCGGAGAAAAAAATTGCGAACTCCTCAGCCACCTCAAGATCATCATCTACAGCAACATTATTTTCTTTGAGAACACGTTTAATGTCTTCTTTCTTATTTCCTCCCCCTGATATACCATCAATTACCCTCCAGAAACTTTTCGAGTTGTGCCGATTGCGTTGAATTTCAGACCTGTTGAAGTTTTGTTTCGTGATATTTATCAATACGTTGATTCTATTCCTGTAATTTACAAATTCATGTCACAATCTCAAGTTTTGTCTGTTTTTATATACTTCTTGAACCTGTCTCTTTCCTTAATCGACTTTATAATACCTTGCGTTATCCATTCTTTATTTTTATTGAGCTTCCGCTTTCTGATATATGATAGTATTTCTTCTAACAAGTCTTAATACACTGTCGGTAAGGAATGTGTTAGCTGAAACAGGATCAGACATAGTGAAGAGGTCGTCCCAGCTGAAATCAGACAGGTCTCTCCTGAGCTTCAGAAAATCTATCTGCTGGATCTCCACAGCTGTCTCACTCCGTGCGTTCTTTTTTTGACCTTCATATGTTGTAATCACTGATAAGGTGGCTCGATGATCCGAAATATGCGTGTCCAAAACAAAAGTTGAGCAATTATCCTGTAGTAAATAAGTCTTCGCCCTTATGAATATATGATCTATACATGAACCGGAGTCTCCTTGTATTCTAGTAGGTTCGTTTATTGTAGAAACAAAACCAAACTCAGCTATGATATTCAAATATTCCTCGGTTGTATGATTGTCTGCAAATAGATCCACATTTATGTCGCCCAATATCATGTGATAGTCAACATCATATCTCTGCCCAGTTCAATAATCTTGTAAATGCACCACAAACTCATGCTCGTTGATTGAGAGTGGTCTGTATATGCAAGTAAGCTTGAAGGACCTCTCAGAAACTTTAGTCCGCACCTCAATCACATCATATGGCCCCTAGTGGGGCCACATACCGTTATAGTTAACGGTATTGACTTTGTAATTTAATGTTTGTTTAATAAAAACTATGACCCCATCATTTTGGTTGATTGAACCGTTATTATACACCGAATTTTAGCCATCCAAGTTGAAAAAGTCCAAATCAGAGACATTTCAGGTCTCAGTGAGAACGACACAGTCAAAAAGTTCGTTAGCCTGACTGAGAAAAATCTCCAACTTGTCAAAATTTTGGCCAATACTTCTTATATTCTGCTGACATACCCTGAAATTTCCACCTCCCAACCATTGAATGATCCCACATCATATAAACTTGTCGTGGGGAACCTTACATAGTTATAATCCCTGATGATTCATTCTTCAACAAAAAATCTTCCAGAAAATACGATAAAACACATAGAAAAAATACAGAATGGGTACAGTAAAATGAAATTGTTATTGAATACAAACATATTTTTATCTAAATTTGAATATCAAAACAAATTAAAATATGTTTATCTTCTACAATTTTAATTTCAAAAAATTTTTTTATTCAAAAAAACTTTTAGAATTAAATTAATGTCTAAAACAAGCACCGCTTACATTTAATAGACATATATAATCAAAACTCAATATATAATGTCAAATGGAATAAATAAACCAAAAGATATACGAAAGTCATTAAAATTAATAAATAAATATTTAAAGGGGACAAAATTTTGTTTCTGGTCTTACCTTCAAGAACGCCAATTGCCTTTTAAAAACATGAACACACCTAAAGGACTTCTCAAAGAATATAATTTATTTGAAATATTTAATATATTTAAATATTCGAATAAGTAAATTCAGAAATCTCTCAGAGCATGTACTATATCTTCAAAAAACAAATATAATTCTAAGCAATTCCGTCTTCAGTCCTGAAATATATTCAAAATATCAAAATCAAAAAACTAACCTATATCAAACAACGTTCCACGTGCAAATGAATAATGTTTCGAGACACAGATCATCTTTATAATTCAAGATTGATCTATGTTCTAACAGAATCAAAGAACAGTGTGAGTTATTTTTAAGGCTTATTTAAATTCATTGACATTCCATAATGAGATTTATTGAAGCCAAAATATAATTATATATTATATATAAAATAAAATAGTATCAAGTAAAAGCCTTTTATATTTTATTTTATATATAATATATAATTATATTTTGGCTTCAATAAATCTCATTATGGAATGTCAATGAATTTAAATAAGCCTTAAAACTAACTCACACTGTTTTTTGATTCTGTTAGAACATAGATCAATCTTGAATTATAAAGATGATCTGTGTCTCGAAACATTATTCATTTGCACGTGGAACGTTGCTTGATATAGGTTAGTTTTTTGATTTTAATATTTTGAATATATTTCAGGACTGAAGACGGAATTGCTTAGAATTATATTTGTTTTTTGAAGATATAGTGCATGCTTTGAGAGATTTCTGAATTTACTTATTCGAATATTTAAATATATTAAATATTTCAAATAAATTATATTCTTTGAGAAGTCCTTTAAGTGTGTTCATGTTTTTAAAAGGCAATTGGCGTTCTTGAAGGTAAGACCAGAAACAAAATTTTGTCCCCTTTAAATATTTATTTATTAATTTTAATGACTTTCGTATATCTTTTGGTTTATTTATTCCATTTGACATTATATATTGAGTTTTGATTATATATGTCTATTAAATGTAAGCGGTGCTTGTTTTAGACATTAATTTAATTCTAAAAGTTTTTTTGAATAAAAAAATTTTTTGAAATTAAAATTGTAGAAGATAAACATATTTTAATTTGTTTTGATATTCAAATTTCGTTATATTTCTTCTATCAAGTAAAAGGCCTTTCTATTTTATTTTATATTTTTATCTATTTGAACCATAGGGAACATCCAGAAAAAATGTTCCCTATCATTACTTACAGATCTGGTGTATTTGAATGTATTGGGCATAGATCAACAAGACTATATATAATTGTTAATCTATGGTATTGGGCCGAAGCCTTCCATAAATATGTAAAGGCTATGACAACGTCCTTGGCCAGAATTCCGCTTTGCGCTGCTATAGTTTCCTGGCGTATCCCATAGAGAACGCTCACGTGAAATGTCAGATCCATAGAAAAACAAGGCTACTAATTTGGTAATCTGAGGTCAGATCGTCAGTAAATTTTGAAGGCCTTTTAACAAAAGTTATTAGATTTGATTTGTCACGCCATCTATGTGTCATGATGGAAACTTATCAGATGATGTAATTAATTTCGATTTCGTACTCCCTATTTAACTTACTACTACGCCCATATGTTGCATGTTATACAATTCATTAGGGCATTTTCGGACAATGAACTGACATTGAAATGACCTTCAATTACTGTATTATTCACACTTTATCTTTTCTTCGCATGATTTGAGCAACTATTGTTAGTGATTTGTTGGGCCCATAGGTACGGAGCTTTCTATTCTGAATGATTAAAATCATTGACTCATTTCATCTGACATTCAACAGTCATGCAAGTCTATTGTATCTAGTCACAACATCCTGGTCCAAATTATACAAGTGGGGTAATGACACGATAAAAGAAATATGTTTCTAACAGAATATTTGAGAAGCCTTAATGAAATACGAGAGAATAAAATGATAAGTAATGCTTAGTTTGATTGCACCATTTCAAAGTTGATTTTTTTACAATATTTACTCAGAGAAGTGTATTTTTTGACGAGCTGATTATTTACATTGAATGTACAGATGAACACGCAACGAAACTATTTGAAATAATCAGAAGAAAAAAATTTAGAAATCATGTTTTCCACTTCTTGGACAATTTTTGCTGGCGTTGTAGCACGTCCACTTCTGGGACTTTGAAGATCAGTTCCATTGACAAAGTACCGTGCCAGTAAACGTAATATCATACTTTGTCTACGAATGGAGAAATTGGCCATTTGTATCTGGTGTTTTTTTTAGAGCGAAAGAACTTTCGATAGGGGTAACTGTGATTTGATAGAAGGTAGAAGCTATGTTGTTTTGACATTTCTGTTCAGTAAGCATTGACAAATTATCATGGAAAGACTCACGCCGTGACAACGTTCACAAACTGTTGAAATTTATTTTCAAACTCAGTGTTCTATTCGCCAAACATATAGAGCACTTGGTGAAATTTATGGTTTACATAGTCGTCCATGAGAGCAGCTTATTCATCGAACTATCGATAGATTTCAGACAAAATTTTCGCTATTCGATGCAACAACAACAACAAGACAAAGAACTGTACGTACAGAAGAAAATATCGCTGCTGTAAGTCATGGTGTTAATGATGATCCAGATTTGTTTCATTATTCACAACAAGTTGTACGTTTTGCATCCACTACATGGAAATTTTTGCCTAAAGATCTTGGTCTACACCCATACAAGATCCAACTGGTTCAAGAACTAAAGCCACTTGACCATAATAAGCGTCGTTTGTTTGCTGATTGGGCCCTAGAACAGCTTGAAGTTGATCCAATTTTTCATCGTGAAATTGTGTTTAGTGATGCAGCTCATTTCTGGTTGAACGGTTACCTAAACAAGCAAAATTGCCGTATATGGAGTGAAAACAATCCTCAAGAAGTTCTGTAGGTTCCATTGCATCCTGAAAATGCACTGTATGGTGTGCTTTACACGCTGGAGGCATCATCGGTCCATATTTCTCTAAAAACGATGCTGGAGCTAACGTTACAGTGAATGGTGCTCGTTACAGATCGATGATCAATGATTATTTGTTTCAAAATTTGAATGGTGTCGACCCAGAAGTGTTTTGGTTCCAATAAGATAGTGCTACACCTCATGCTGCTACCGTAACAATGTATTTATTGAAAGAAAGATTTGGCGATAACATTATTTCGAGAATGGTCCAATTAATTGGCCTCCAAGATCATGCGACATAACTCCATTGGATTATTTTCTTTGGGGTTATGTCAAGTCGTTGGTTTATGCTGATACACCAGAAACAATAGACGCTTTAGAAACCAACATAACTCGTGTTATTGATGAAATAAGGCCTGAATTACTCGAAAAAGTGGTCCAAAATACGTCTGGTCGAATGCGGTTCCTCAGAGCTAGTCGTGGTGGACATATGCCGGAAATTATTTTTAAAACATAAATGTCATAAAATTATCTTTCAAATAAAAAAAATTGGCTTCAGTCTTTATTTAAATGTGTTTTATTTCAATTTAAAGTTCTATCACTCTAAAAAAAAACACCCGATACAACCGTTATAAGTTTCTGTAATTGAAAAAAAAATAAGATGGTACAGAAACTACGCATCTTCGAAAATCACAAACATCCTTAAATTTTATTCGTTTATTGTTAACAACGATGGTGATTACATTATTGATTTAAAATAAAAACTTGTTAGAAAATGTTTAGCTGTTTGAGATTAATGTAGCATTTCCAGAGCCACCTGGGTCTCAGTAGACGCCACTAATCCAGTTCTGTCTATTCTAAGGTGTTAAACGGCCTCACGCCTCACCTGTTGTTAAAATAAAAAAATCTCTTTGATCTACGTTATCTTCTACCAAGTTCCAGAAAAACCACACTAGATATCTTTGAAAAGTTCTACACGCTTCGGTATTCAATTGAAACTTGAAAGGGTGTTGAAGGTTGCCACTTTATTTGAACAATGTACGATTAGTTGATAGAACACACAAAAGAATATTTCAGCTGATACACAGCTGGGAATACATTTAAATAATGGGACCGTCGATTACCATTATCACTCTTAATGAAGATGTCATGACACGTTTTATTTAAAAATAAAATATTATGTATATGTACAGGCTGTCCAGATTTAACGATCTTATATTATGCTACAGGTTGAAATATAACTATTGAAACATATGTTAAGGACGAATTATTTGTACCCAAATTGGCGAATGGACCAAATATGGCTTAATAAAATATTGCTGTGGAAAGAGAAACAGGGCGTTAAAGTTGAATATTTTTTTAGGTTTTATCGTCGGAAATCAAGATATAATAATAATAATAATTTATTCATTCCCAATACAGTACACACACAGTATACAATAAAAAATTTCATAGGGAGTCAGGTACAATTTTGTCTAAAATGACACAAGTATATATAAAATAATAAATGTATAAAACAAAATAAAACGAAACTTTAGTCAAACAAACAATAAATAAATGAATTTGGCCAGTCAACGTATTTCATAAAAATATTTATTTTTTATGCTGAGTAGTATGCTTTATTAAAGGAGACATTTCAGTTCATTCTTGACCTTTTTTTGGATTTAATTCCTTCATTCTGGACGGCAGTGTGTTGAAAATTTTTATAGCTAGATGACTTACATCTAACTGTGATACTTTTTTACGATGGTATGGTATGATGTAGTTGTTTTTGTTTCTAGTATTATAGTTGTGATTAAAGTTGTTTTTCAATAGTATGTCCTTACTATCATGGATGTACATTACACAGGTATGTATAAGAATGGACTTCACGGCAAAGAATTTTTTCTCTGGGGAATAAATCTCTACAGCAATATTTACTACTTACGCCACATAGTATTCTCAGTACCTGCTTCTGTTTTATGATTACTTTCTTACTTTCAGACAAATCCCCTCAGAAAAGAATGCCGAAGTTAAGGACACTATGAAAGTACCTGAAATAAGTAATCTTGGCTGCTTCAACTCCCGCTATCTGCTTTATTCTCCTAACTGCATAGGTAGCTCTTGACAACTTAGGAACCATTTCATCAGAAAACTTGAGATTTGAGTGCAAAACACTCCAAGTAACCTCATGTGATTATCCGAAGATATCTTTGGTTCAAACAGTACTCTCTGTGTTTTATCACTGTTCATCATCATTTTGTTTGCGCTGAACCATACCTGGGCTTCCTTTAGTGTCTTCTTGTCTTTCTCGTCCAATCGTAGTTGTCCATCCCTTTATTCAGAAAAGAAGTGCCATCAGCGAAGAGGACGGTTTGATCTGATTTCACATTAGCTGGCAAATCATTAATGTATATCACAAAAAAAGGGGACCCAACACAGAACCCTGCGGTACACCATGACTCACAGTCTCCCAAGAAGAAGACCTGCCTCCCAAGCTTGTTTTCTGCATCCTGTTTGTCAGATAACTTTTCATCAGGTCAAGAGCCTCACCCCTGATTCCATAGTATTCAAGCTTGTTTAAAAGCACAGAGTGTGAAATACTATGGATAAGTCACATGCCTGTAAACTACATTTTTGTCCCCCATCAAAATCTTCTCCAATATTTTCAAGCACCTCCTTCAGTGCCGTCTTCACTGATTTGCCCATCAAGAACCCATGCTGTTGTTTGCAGAAAATTTTTTTATATTTCTTAACTCAGTAATCTTTTTTTTATTATTATCTCAAACAATTTTGAGAACACAGGAAGTATCGATACTGGGCGATAGTTTTCTGGTAATTTTATATCTACTCTTTTATGGACAGGTACTATTTTAGCCTTCTTCAACTGATCCGGAAAGTGCCCCTGTTTAAGACATTTGGTTAGCATGGTAGATAATGGTACCTCAATGCACGGAAAATTTTCCTTCAACATGGTTGATGTAATTCCATAGATATCTCCGGTTTGCTTAGATTTTATCTGTCTTAGAGCTTTCCTGAGTTCTATTATTGTGCATTCATGAAGGTAGATAGACTGAACAGTTTTACGCAACAGATTGATTGGATTTTCTTGTACTTTACATCTTTCTGAAAAAATAATCTGAATCTAAAAAAATCTCCATTGCTCAATTCGGATAAGGCGTTTTATTTTGAAAGAATAAGCTAACAATGTCCTTCTACACTGTTAATTATATAATAATAATTGTCTCAATTAATTTGTGCCCAATTGGGTGTCCGTGAAATGAATTAACAGAGCTAATTGTTAATTCAACTGAAACAATTTCTTTGTTTTCAACAGAAACGAATGAATTAATCATTACAGCAGATGTTTACCGAAAACGCCTCTGTTTTGTTCTAAATCGTAATAAAATAATGCTTAATTCATTCGATTTCAGTTTATAGCGGAAAACCATTGTTCTGTTAAATTTTCAGTGCAGGGTTCAATCTTAGGCTATTTATTTATGTAGCAGGTGAAATTAATCTTAGGGCAGTAAGTAACCAAGGTTAGTTTTGGTTTATTATTTTCTCATATGATAAAATTTTATAATTATGTGACTCAAAATATTCATACTATAACAAGTCAGTGAAAATTTTCAGTTTCGAACTATGTAGAATTGAATAATCAGTTAAAAATCTACAGGATGAATAATAACTATAGGGACATTTTTTACACGCAATAACTGGCTGTGATAGGACATCTGCATTTTACAGAAGGGCTAAAATAGCAGTTTTCAAAATGTTTGAAAAACAAGATTTTGAATGTGCTGAAGTTTTTAAAAAAAGAAATTCAACTCAACAAGAAGTCATCACTAACGGCATCCGCTTTCTTCTTTCTATCTACGGAGCTCCTAAAAAAACGACCTGTTTAGATAATCATCGATATGCATGTTTTTTTAAAGATACTAAAAATAAAAAAACAAGTTCAATTAGCTTGTCTTCCTCCAACCTCAGTTGCTGCTCATCAACATCTTTTTCGGGTTTATTACCAAGTTCAAGTGTGGCTTGGTTATCAGCTAGAACCTACAGAATGGGATTGGAAGTTGGTCAACAATTTATTAGAGCCAGTTAAAACTCTACTCCCACCTGCGCCGGCAAAACTACTGAACACAATTTTTTGCAACTGCAAAAAGGGATGTAGTTGCAAAAAAGTTGGACTGTTTTGTTCTCTAGCATGCACAAATTGTCAAGGCCGGTCGTGCTCTAATGTTCAACCACAAATGATGGAGGATTCGTTTGATTTCGACGAAGTGTCATGCGATACATCGATATTGACGCAATTTACTTGCCTCCAAAGTGAAGATGAAGAAGAAGCAGGAGAAGAAGAACAAGAATTCAAAAATTACGAATTAGGCGAATGCACTTCATCACTTTTTTTTTAATTTACACCGCTTTTATCTTTTCCAATCTTTGAAAATTTCCAATAGTTTTGCAATAGTTTCACATCAAATAGGATCACAACTGACCCGTGGAGTAGGCCTAATGAGGAAACCACATTAAAAAAAAAACGCGCTAAGTACACTACCTCGTAGGTGGCGTGGAGACCTGTACATATTATGACGATAACTAAATTTTTGAATATTAAAATAAATTGAAATATGTTTATCGTCTACAATTTTAATTTGAAAAAAATTTTTTTATTCAAAAAAAACTTTTAGAATTAAATTTATGTCTAAAACAAACACCGCTTACATTTAATAGACGTATATAATCCAAACTCAATATATAATGTCAAATGGAATAAATAACCCAACAGATATACGAAAGTAATTAAAATTAATAAATAAATATTTAAAGGAGACGAAATTTTGTTTCTGGTCTTACCTTTAAGAACACCAATTGCCTTTTAAAAACATGAACACACTTAGAGGACTTCTCAAAGAATATAATTTATTTGAAATATTTAATATATTTAAATATTCGAATAAGTTAATTCAAAAGTCTCTAAAAAAATGCACTATATCTTCAAAAAACAAATATAATTCTAAGCAATCCCGTCTTCAGCCCTTTTTAATATTCCAAATATCAAAATAAAAAAACTAACCTATATCTCTTAACATGTGTAAAAAGACTAAAGCTTCGAAACACAGATCAACTATATAACTCAAGATTGATCTATGTTCTAACAAAATCAAAGAACAGTGTGAGTTATTTTGAGGTTTATTTAAATTCATTGACATTCCATAATGAGATTCATTGAAGCCAAAATATAATTATATATTATATATAAAATAAAATAGAAAGGCCTTTTACTTGATAGAAGAAAAATAACAAAATTTGAATATTAAAACAAATTGAAATATGTTTATCTTCTACAATTTTAATTTAAAAAAAAAAATTTATTCAAAAAAACTTTTAGAATTAAATTTATGTCTAAAACAAGCACCGCTTACATTTAATAGACGTATATAATCAAAACTCAATATATAATGTCAAAAAAGGTAAGACCAGAAACAAAATTTTGTCTCCTTTAAATATTTATTTATTAATTTTAAATACTTTCGTATATCTGTTGGGTTATTTATTCCATTTGACATTATATATTGAGTTTTGAGTATATACGTCTATTAAATGTAAGCGGTGCTTGTTTTAGACATAAATTTAATTCTAAAAGTTTTTTTGAATAAAAATTTTTTTTTTGAAATTAAAATTGTAGAAGATAAACATATTTCAATTTGTTTTAATATTCAAATTTTGTTATATTTCTTCTATCAAGTGAAAGGCCTTTCTATTTTATTTTATGACGATAACTTTTATAACTTTTTGAATCGGTATATCTCAGAAACGGTGGCTCGTAGGAAAAAACTATCCATATATTTTTTATAGATAATTTTATAATCTACAATTTTTGTCCGAGGTACTTTAATGATAAAAACTAATTTTTTGACCTTTGACCTTGAATAAAATTTTTTCCTTACACGGGAATGATGGGGAACTTACAGGTATTGTTTATAATTATCTTTTGAACAATTTAACTCATTTTCAGCTTGTTGGGAATTTATGTACCTTCGAATGTCTAAATTGACCGGACTAATACCTTTGCGAGTTGATTCAAGTAAAGAAATGTATTTTCGATATTTTCACGTTACTAACGCAGAATAAACTTTCCTCATGCTCTAATCAGATCATAATTTGCCGTAATGCTCATAATTAGCATATTCAAATAAATTAATTCGACTGATCTGTACCAAATATTATTAATAAGGAGTATGAGCTATGATAAGAAGAAATCGAGACAAACTCGACAAGGTTTTGTTGATCACAGAGGCAAATTGCAGACATTGCTAGTGTATTATTAATACCTTAGAGCTTCTGTGTATAGCGAATATAGATACTTGACAGATTTGGAGTCACTAGCATACATTGCACTGACGAAAACCAATCAGTTTGAAACGTGAGCATGTCTGCAATTTGCCTCTTTGATTTACAAAACCTTGTCGAGTTTGTTTCAGTATATAATTGTTATACAAATGTATGTTACACTGTCTCGATTTCTAGAACTTTCTATTACCATAGCTAATACTCCTTATTCATGATTTTTGGTACAGATCAACCGAATTAATTTATTTTACTGTTCCAATAGTTATGATTCACCCTGTTTACACATTTCAAAAGGAAATTGGGTACACATATAAATTTAAAGTCCCCAACTTTTGACAAGCTGTTTATCTGGAAACACGTGAAATTTTATTCGTGAAGAACACAATCATTTCAACTTCGTTTCACCCTCTAAACTTTGATAGTCTCTCACGAGTCGTTGTTGCTTGATTAGTTCATAGCAACTAAAGACCGATTAAACGAAAAAAAATGTTCCATATCTCCATTGTTACATATTTTCCAATTAGTCTTTCTGTTTGGTGTAGGGTCATCCGGAACTGATATACCGGTTGTATCATCTTCACCGACTTATCTGACTGCTCGACCCATCATGACCTAATTTAAATATGTACGTCTTGACGAGAGTGCCGAGTGAAATGGAAGTGAACTAAACGAGCCGTATTTGTAGGTTTGTTTTCGATCGCGTCCAGTCAGTCGTCTACAACGGACGGTAAAGCGTGTCCATTCAGGTGGACCAGCTCCGTTAACCCGTTCTTCACGCATTCACCCTTTTTTTTGACGTTTCCCGTTTCTTCACAAACGAATAAATTTCGCGGGTGACGCGACTCAAATGTTCCTACAGTGGTTTTCTCTCTGAACCTGGATTTTGGACAATCTTTTTGCCTGAAAAGGAAACCTGAGGTGAGTGTCATTTGATATTCTGCTTAAGTGGTGCGAATAACTGTTTTATTTCGACAACGAAGTGAAATCAACGCGGCGATTTCGTACTTTTATTGGCAAATCTGAAGATATTTCTTGCCGTCTACACCTTCGTATATTCCTAGCACGAAACAGCAACATTTCCTCATCGAAAAATGTATTAAATTTGTTATTCAAAAGAAGAACGAATCCATTAAAACGTTTGTTCAAATCTTGCAACAAAATATTCTACTCACACATTCTTTAGTAGGTGACTAACTGTATGGTTCGGCTGTTTTTCTCTAACCCAAATTGAATGTTACTTTCGTTATTCTGTTATTATTGCTTCCTGAACTTGACATATCAAATTTATTGTTTGATTTTTTGCGAATTCCGCTATTGAAGACAGTGACCACGCATGTGGGAATGTTACTTTCTCTAAATTTATGCTTACGTTGTTATTTATAATGAATATATTTATGGTCATTATTGCCATCAGCTTATTAAAAATATTCCAATCTGCAAGAATTCATACTATTTAACGCTTTTCGAAACATACATAGTTCGATTTGTCAGTTTTAATCAATTGTTAAAGTAGTGCAATAGGGAATTCTGGAATTCCTTGGGTTCAGCGGTGTTCCAATATCCGTTACCTTCAGTTTAGGCAAAATGTTGACACGAAGGTTAAGGTCGCATTGTCAACTGAACCTTTAAGACTTGTGAACGTAATGGAGAAATAATTGTGCTTAAGGTGATCATTATAAAGACGTTTTAATGATAACAAGTGTGGCGTTTTCTGTTAGATTTTGAACTGTTTCAGACGTTACTGTTTGATAGGTAATTAAAAGAAGTCTTTTAGAACTGTTACGTTTTACCACCAACAAATAGTCCGGTTAAATAAGAAGTTGAAGGTTACAAAAATTCCCATAGAGCTATTAGGAGTACAAATAAGTTTCCGCCGTTTTATTGTAGATGGCGCGGCACGGAGTTTCGGTTAGCTTTCGCAGATGATAACCGGCTTAAAAAATAGTTTGGACATTCAAGAACAACATAACCTATTAATATCATTGATTTTATATTGGTAAAATATAATTTTTATAAGTTGAAAATGACAAAATTTGAGCCAAGTAAGCGTCATTTGCGGGAAATATTAGTTTACTTTTTTAATTTAAAGAAATCTGCTGCTGAGGCGCGTCAATTGCTCGTAGAAGCATATGGTGAGGGTGCTTTGAGTGAGAGAACGTGTCGAGAGTGGTTTCAAAAGTTTAAAAACGGTGATTTCGACGTAGAAGACAAAGATCGCAGTGGAAGGCCAAAAATTTACGAGGATGCAGAATTGGAGGAATTATTGGAGGAAGATTCATCTCAAACACAAAAAGAACTTGCTCTAACATTAGAAGTCACTCAGCAAGCAGTCTCACATCGTTTAAATTTAATTGGTGTTAAAAAACGGCGGAAATTTATTTGTACTCCTAATAGAATACTATTATAAATTAATTAATTGTGAAAAGTGCCTATCGATACCTTTTGTGCGAAAAAATCTGATGGTGAAAGTTTGCAGAAATGGGGTTTTCCAGCTGAACGGTGAATTCTACAGCTAAAATAGTCCGGACAAAAATTGTAGATCTTAAAATTATCTACAAAAATGTTCCTACATTTTTTTCGTAAGTATTGCCATAGCCGTGATATGGCGATTCAAAGAATTGAAGAAATCATTTTGTTCGTAATATGTGCACGTTTCCTATAAGGTAGCTCTTTTCTTTAACGCAGTTTCCCTTGATAGGCATATTCCACGATCTATTGTGATCTTATATACACACATTGTCCAAAGTCTTGGCCCCCTAGGTTTCTCAAGAAATAAACAATCTATGTTCTGGAAATGGGATGAATATTTCCTCTATTTCAACGGCAATCGATTTGATAGAAAATCTTTGTTTGTTACTCTTTGATTTATGCAGGATGAGACAAAATAGGAAAAATGAGAAAAAATCTAAATTTATCGATTCGCTGAAAACTGAAAACTTCGAATACACCTGTATTCTCTCGAACAAGAAAAATTTTTTGCTGCTTAATTGTTTTCATTTAAGTGATAAGATATTGAAGATTCCACACACAAAAAATTGTCATGTTACATTCAACAAGTTGAGAGTTGATGTGGGGGGCCAGGACTTTTGACGGTGTGTGTGTATGTCCACTGTACAGCGTTCTACGCAGAATATTGTATAGAAAATAATCATTTTGAAAGATGTCACTTTACTGTATAATGTTAATAAGGGTGAATTGATGATTCTTTCAATCAAAAAAGCCATTGAGAAAAGGGAGAATTTAACAAATTCCCAAATATTCTTTGGCAACACCCGTATATTGGATGCTGTTATTTCCATGCGCCATAAAAATACACAGATGTCTTAAGTGTAATAAAAACTGCGTGAATTTTTTTAAATAAAATTGTTATAATGTTTTACCTAGAACCAACAGCATACTCCATTCATTTAATTACCTACTTCATTTCCAGACTGAAGTGAAAACTCAATAAAAGAACAGATTATTCATGAAGGTTCAGGTACAATGAATATACCAGGAACACAAATAAGTGTTATAAAATATCGGCACAGAAGAGAGAATAATTAGTTAACAGATGTAATTTAAATATATTGAATATTCTGGATATATATACATCCGTATTCATTATATTCAGATTATTTTTATTATGAATTTGTTTGGTAGGTTGGATGGACTAATCCGTTACTTTCTGATAGTTCATTTGATGGGATGAAATAAGAAATCACTTCATTTTGTACCATTTTTTTTTTTTTTTTGAATATACAGTGACTCGAATTTCGTAGTGTTTACTACAATTTCAAGCTGAATAAACAAATTGTATCTCAACTAATGGGTGTTTTTTAAGAGTGATATAACTTTCGATAGGGATAATTGTGATTTGACAGAATGTAGAAGCCATGCTGTTTTGACATTTCTGTTCAGTAAGCATTGACAAATTATCATGGAAAAACTCACGCCGCAACAACGTTCACAAATTGTTGTAATTTATTTCCAAAATTAATGTTCTATTCGCCAAACTTATAGAGCACTTCGTGAAATTTATGGTTTACATAATCGTCTATCAGAGCAGCTTATTCGTCGAACTATCGATAGATTTCGGACAACATTTTCTCTACTCAATGCAACAACAACAACAAGACAAAGAACTGTACGTACAGAAGAAAATATCGCTGCTGTAAGTTATAGAGTAATAATGATCCAGATTTGTCTATTCGTCGACGTTCACAACAAGTTGGACCGTGTGCATCCAACACATGGAAAATTTTGCGTAAAGATCTTAGTCTTCACCCATACAAGATCCAACTGGTTCAAGAACTAAAGCCCCTTGACCATAATAAGCGACGTTTGTTTGCTGATTGGGTCCTAGAACAGCTTGAAGTTGATCCACTTGTGTTTAGTGATGAAGCTCATTTCTGGTTGAACGACTATGTAAACAAGCAAAATTACCTTATATGGAGTGAAAACAACCCTCAAGAAGTTCTACAGGTTCCATTGCATCCTGAAAAATGCACTGTATGGTGTGCTTTACACGCTGGAGGCATCATCGGTCCACATTTCTTTAAAAACGATGCTGGGGCTAATGTTAAAGTTGAATGGTGCTCGTTACAGATCGATGATCAATGATTATCTGTTTCAAAATTTGAATGCTATCGACCCAGAAGTGTTTTGGTTCCAACAAGATGGTGCCACACCTTATGCTGCTTCCGTAACAATTGATTTATTGAAAGAAAGATTTGGCGATAACATTATTTCGAGAAATCGTCCAATTAATTGGCCTCCAAGATCATAACTCCACTGGATTATTTTCTTTGGGGTTATGTCAACTCATTGATTCATGCTGCTGATAAACCAGAAAAAATAGACGCTTTGGAAGCCAATATTACTCGTGTTATTGATGAAATAAGGCCTGAATTACTCGAAAATGTGGTCCAAAATTGGTCTGGTCGAATGCGGTTCCTCAGAGCTAGTCGTGGTGGACATATGCCGGAAATTATTTTTAAAACATAAATGTCATAAAATTATCTTTCAAATAAAAAAAATTTGGCTTCAATCTTTATTTAAATGTGTTAAAATTCTATCACTCTAAAAAAACACCCGATATTAGATGGACAGGAAGGAAATGTCGCTTTGTTATTCAATCAAATTCAAAAGAATAAATTATTTACAAGTTGTTATTATTTATCAATAATGTAATCACTTTTGTTATCAGCAACCTTTTGCCATCTTGTGTGCAAATTTTCAATGCCGGACCGATAAAAATCAATTGCTTTTTGAGTAAAATATCTCGAAATGACATTTTGGACATCATCCAAATTTTCAAATTTTTTACCACTAGGAAAATGTTGTAGCGACTGGAATAAATGAAAATCCGAGGGTGCGATATCAGACGAGTATGTTGGTTGAGGCAGTGCATCCCAGATTAATTTTTGCCAAGGTTCGTCTTGCACAGTGAATTGTTCATTTTGAAGTGCTGAAACGTGGACAAACTATTAATGCAGATCTTCATTGTCAACAATTGGATCGAGTGAACCAATCTTTGATCGAAAAGTATCCGGCAATTGTCAAGAGAAAAGGCGTTTTTTGCAACACGACCGCCCTTTGCAAGACAAGCCTTGGAAAAAATGGAATGAGATAGGAGGTACTGCTTCACCCAGCATACTCACCCGATATCGCACCCTCAGATTTTCTGTTTCGAAGGATTCAACATGATTTGACAACTCAACACTCCACTTCTTTCGAAGAAATCTGAAATTGGCTTCAAAAGAGAAGAAGCTTTTCCGAGATGGCGTTCGGAAATTGCCTGAGAGGTGGGGAAAAGAAGTAATCAGTGATTAACAACATTTTGATTAATTTGTTAATTCATTTTCTTCTGAGATAAATGGATTTTTTGAGCTAAAAAAAGGGACCTAATTAATTTGTACTCTCAATTTTACGTTTTTTCATCCGTACACCAAGTTTTATCACCCAGAAGTAGCAAACCAAGACAAAATCATTGTATTTTCAGTAATTTTATGGTAAACACAGGTTTTACTCAAATCTAGTTCGCCATGATAAGACAGTTGTAAATTCGCCATCTTTCTTCTGTAGACGTCAAACTACGAATCAGGTCAATTAATTAAGTGCCAAGTCAGTTGTGTGTTGTAAACGTTCTTCTCATTAGACCGTTATTACTGAATCAAAACTTCATAAGGTCGTTTCCGTTCGAGAAAATTAGGTATGTAAAATCCACAACGGGGCCAGGGAACTCAGGTTCACCATGCAAAATCTATTTGTTGGTGTTAGTACCAATTAATTTCTCGAATTATTATTGCTTCATTATATTGGAATTATTGAACCATGTCATTTTTTTCGAGTTTATCATTTTGTTGGAAACTATGGAATTTTAGTAGATTTTTATATAAAAATTTGACGGAAGAAGTGAAGTCAGTGTTCGCTTTTTCATATCTACGACAGGGGTTAGTAAACTTTTGAGTCGGAAAAGCCAAAAATTAAAATTTATAAAATTTCAATGTTTTTGAAGAGCCACAAAATGTTTTCTATAAAATAGAAAGGCCTTTTACTTGATAGAAGAAATATAACAAAATTTTAATATCCAAACAAATTAAAATATGTTTATCTTCTACAATTTTAATTTCAGAAAATTTTTATTCAGAAAATTTTTATTCAAAAAACTTTTAGAATCAAATTAATGTCTAAAACAAGCACCGCTTACATTTATTGGACGTTTATAATCAAAACTCAATATATTATGTGAAATGGAATAAATAAACCAAAAGATATACGAAAGCCATTAAAATTAATAAATAAATTTTTAAAGGAGACAAAATTTTGTTTCTGGTCTTACCTTTAAGAACGTCAATTGCCTTTCAAAAACATGAACACACTTAAAGGACTTCTCAAATAATATAATTTATTTGAAATATTTAATATATTTAAATATTCGAATAAGTTGATTCAGAAATCTCTCAAAGCATGCACTATATCTTCAAAAAACAAATATAATTCTAAGCAATTCCTTCTCCAGTCCTGAAATATATTCAAAATATCAAAATCAAAAAACTAACCTATATCAAACAACGTACCACGTGTAAATGAATAATGTTTCGAGACACAGATCAACTTTATAATTCAAGATTGATCTATGTTCTAACAGAATCAAAGAACAGTGTGAGTTATTTTTAAGGCTTATTTAAATAAAAAAAAATTTTTCTTGCCAACAATAAATAGTAAGAAACTAATCTATTCACTCATAACAAAAAGTATTTATTTATTTATACAGTGTGGTCCAACGAAAACTTAAAACCTCGATTTTCCGACTTTAAAATGAAAATATGGAAAATCGCTCGAACCTGTCAATTTCTGATTCGAAGGGGAACAACTTTTCCGCTTTTTTCATCCCCGTTACTTCAACCCGCTAACAGGGGTGAGCACAACCCCTTGATTTTGAATAGGGATTGTAAAGAATTGCTTGGTATGTAGAGATACCTTTTTGAATTCTTCGAAAGTAATTTACCTTTTTGAATTCTTCGAAAGTAATTGATTAAACGTTAGTATGCAAAATCTTGGTTAAGCATATTTCAAATGGGGGTGAAAGAGGGATGTATATTAGACTTTAATGCTTTATTCACAGCCTAAAATACATATAATATAAGTTCAGAGAGTTGAATTATTTTACCCAAATTGAGAAAGTTGTTTCGTGACCAGATATGGAATGTAATCCAGCTCGTAGGGACCATGTAGAGAATTGTCAGCAGAAGCACATATAGTACAAGTGTATAACTTTGAGATTTAGAGTTGTAGACCCAGATTGAGGTGGATACACTATCTTGATTCTGGAACAGTTCTTCCTCGAGTTTGTTCTATTGTTGTTCACGACACAGACTTCAATTTTATTGGTTTCACTTTTGAGTTCACTTTTCACAACTTAATATCTAATTAGAAATGAATAATGTAGGTAATACATTCACTTCCAGGCCTTTAGTGCGTTATGGGTAACTGAGAGAGAGAGTTCCTTGGAAGTTTAAAGTGAAAAAATGAGAATATAAAATAATTCGAGCGTAGAGATAAAAATGTTTCACAAGTTACGAGAGCTTACTTCAAGGGAATGTGCGTGGGATCAGAACTTGTCTTCAACTGAACTTTCTTATCGCGTGACCTGCCTAGCGCAGGGGATGTGTTCGACTGTTTCTTTCCGCTAACTGCCAAATGAGAGAGTTGGTTTGGGTCCGAAAAGGTGGCCCAGGTAATTCCGATACGACAATAGTCTTGAAACGGCTAAAACGGTTCTAATGGGTTTCTAGGAATAATCTAAGGGAGAAATATCTTCGTTTCTTAATTGGTGTTTAGGCCCGCTTAGGTTTCTAGGAATTAAATGATTCATATTTGAAAGGCCTAAATTGTTAAACTCTGGGGACGTAATTGTTGCGTACCTGCAAAGTCAATCAAAAATTCTTTGTTCAAAGTAAATTTGAACAGGGATGATGGGTGTTGCGATAACTAATTTTGAAGATCGTATCGAGTACTATTTGATCCTAAAATTTCGCTTCAAAATATCCATCGAAACAGCGAAAATAGTGAAAGAGGCAATGTGGAATTTATCTCCAGAATATTATTCGTATTCGACACATTTCAAAGGTATTTAGTAGTTATGTTGTTAATTTTTTGTCCAAAAAAGTATTAATTTCTTGTCCAAAAAAGTAGACGGACCATGTTTTTGATTTACCTTAGTCTATCGTGAATTTTTAAGAACGTTACATGTGTGTCAAAGCGATTGTAAATTTGTAGTAGAATTAAAATGGTGTATTCCGTAAAAGAAATTAGAAATAACGATTTTGCGCGGACAACAGCGGCTTTATTTAACGAACGACATCCTGGAAAAATGTAGCTGCTGCTTACGTTGTCCAACTGGTTGCCAAATTTGACCCTACGACGAAGACGAAGCGAGGGACGTGGCTGTCTTAGGTCATGTAGCAATTGATCCGACCTTGAGTACTAGAAAATTGTCCTTTTGTGTATCACGCACAACAATCATGAAAATCCTGAAAAAACATAAATTACATCCTTATAAGATACGATTGGTTCAGGAACTGAATGGGGATGATCCCGATCGCCGATTCCAATTCTATGAAGTGGTCAGTAAAATGATTAACGGTAATCAAAACTACATGTTCGATATCTGTTTTTCGGACGAGTGTTCATTTTACCTTAACGGCATTGTAAACCAGCATAACTGTCGGTATTGGTCAGATGAAAATCCCAGATTATTTCGTGAGGTGCATACTCAGCGTCCCCAAAAATAAAATGTTTGGGCGAGTATTTATGGAAATCACATACTCCTGCAAGTATTGAAGAATGCAGAAGACAATCAAACGACCATTTTCTAACAAGATGGCGCACCACCTCATTTCAGTCAACCGTGCGTCAGTTCTTAAATGAAAATTTTCATCACTCCTGGATTAGAAGAAGGGGACATATTGGGTGGCCACCCAGATCACCTGATCTGGCTCCACTGGAGTTTTTTCTATGGGGTTACCTGAAACCCCAGCGATTTTCCACATTTTCATTTTAAAGCCGGAAAATCGCATCCCCGTAACTGCAACCCCCCATTAGGGGGGTTGCAGTTACGGGGATGCGAAGAGTGAAAAAGTTGTTCCCCTCGAATCAGAAATTGACTGGTTCGAGCGATTTTCCACATTTTCATTTTAAAGCCGGAAAATCGAGGTGTTAAGTTTTCGTTGGAACACATTGTATAACACATAGTGAAATAATTCTTGTGCTGAGCGACTGGCACAATAGTTTCACTTGTTATTGCATGGTAATTCCTATATTTCATAAATGATCTTCCTTACCTGTATAGAATCATCAACACATGTGGATGGCAGCTAACCAAGAAAGAAACAATAGAAAACATTAAATACATTGAGTATTGAACGGAATGATCTAAATTAATCACCCAAGACAAATTTGTTTCGAATGGATATTCAGGAATATCAAATTCCATCACCAAAAAATGTTCCACATACATACAAAATACATACAAAAAAAAACTTTTTAATTTCTCTTTTCAAAGAATAGATAGCATATTCTCCAGAAAGAGAATCTGAAATTCTAACGTATATTCTCGTCAGTGGGAAGTTACTAGTGTGTATCTGCGCCTAAGACAGTGTAGTTCTTCCGGTATAATTTTAAATTTCTTCTCTCTAGTACTATTTTTTTGGATGCAATAGTCCGTTATTTTGTGATAGTTCATTTTTAAATGGAGTGAAATAAGAAATTATTTTGTTTTCTATCACTTTTATTTACTCAATAAACAGTGACTCGAATTTCGTAGTGTTTACTACATTTTCAAACTGAATAAAAACAAATTGTATCTTATCTATTATAAAGAGTGTTCCAACGAAAATTTGACGCCCTCCCCAGAACTCGAAAACGAAGAATTTTCGAAGATTTAAAGAAAAACACGCCAACTTTGTTTTGAGGGGGACGAATTTTCATCATGAGTTTGTTCCGAAGGTGGCATCAACCCCCAACATTTTTTGAATAAGGAAGAGATGTCGAGTGTTGGTTAGTTCGAAAGTTATTTATGTTTCTGAGTTCTGATTGGGACACCCTGTATATGTACGTTGAAGGCTTTGGCTGGTGCAAAACTTCGAGAAGTGGGGTGTGCCAAAGCACCGTCTGCTCATTTAATAGTTTTATTGTTGAAATGTGCCGTTTGTGTTTAAATATTTCTATGGATTCCTGGATTTCTAGTTTTTTAAATGCTTGCATTGTTCAACAGCAGATGATTGAAAAGCTTCTAGAAAAGTCACCACAAAGTTCTAAACATAGAAATAGAATCACCAGGGTTATAAAAATATTAAAGTATGTGCACAATATTGTGGTTTATTAAGATTTTCAAATAACTGTTAGAGAAATATATAGAATATTATGCCCATTAAACAGTAATACCTATATAATAACTTACCGACAATTAACTTGCAATTTAAACTATTTTCCATAACGTCCTTTAGAATTTTTTCAATTGATTGAAAATAACATTTCCTACGATATCGTATTTTTGTTGTTCTTAACTATCGTTTGAAATATACCTTTTGAGTATTCCATGATTTCTGTAGGTTTGGTTTTACCAAAATACAATTACACTATGTAGCATTGTTATCGAGCTTAGATGAGTGTAAATTTTCATAGTTTTCTTTCTACAATAAGTATAAAACGCATTAGATTGAAATTAGTACATTACAACCGCCTATTATCGTTGTATTCTTGATGTATTCGGTTCTTTTGAATTTGATAAGCTTCTTAGAAGCAGAATGACTAACTGTTCGATTAGTAGGGTTCTTATGTCAACAGCAATATTGAGGTGTGTTAGGTACATACTTCATATTCGCCAAAAAAATTGAGATAGGCCATTTACCAATATTTGAAAAAGTGTGTTTGCACTATAGTATGAGTAACAAATTTAGAGCAAACAAGAAACGGCAAAAATGTTTGTTTATCTTTTCCATAAGAGTTAAGTCACTTTTGGAAGTGCTAGAGAACTTGACCACAAATAATATTATTAAAGGGTTTTTCAAGGTTTCATTTTGATATTAAAATAAACAGTATATTCTGAAAGAAATCAATAGATGTTTTTTCCATTGTAAAGAAGAAGATATGCCATTAATAAAATTCCAGCCATAAAAATCATTAAACATAGCTATGTAGCGCAATCCGTTAATCGTAACAGTTTTACCAACCTCATTTTCGAATAAGTAAGGTCCAATCACACCGCTAGCCCAAAAACCGTACGAAACAGTAACATGTTGAGGATGTAGAAGCTTTTCAACAATCATTCTTGGATTTTCTGAGCCCCAAATGCATCAATTCTGCCTATTAACATAGTCTCCGAGGTGAAAATGGATATCATCACTGAAGATGATTTTTCGATGAATATTCGGAACATTTTGATGCATTTCAAGGACCCAATCTGCGAAGATACGCGTTGCTGGTGGACCAGCTTGAGTTCTTGTGTTAACTGAACTTTGAAAGTGTTGAGGCTTAAGTCTTCATGCAAAAATAGGGTGTAATGTTATTTATGGAATGACTAATTCCAAAGATCGACGAGGAATCGACAAACCTGTCCCAACAGCTCAAATTTCCATTAGTTTCATTTCATGCCGGTCGAGAAGGTGCTTCACATCGACCCAGAAGTACTTTAGTTTTGCAAAATGTGACTGCAAAACTTTCACCATTTTTGTAGCGAATTTTAACAATTTCAATGTGTTTTTGAAGCTTCTATCGTTCCAATTTTAGTAATGGCGTAGTTTTACTCTTCAAATGTCAAAATATGATAGCTTCAAAAATGGCTCTGCCCAGTCAGCGGGCTATTCAAAATTAGAAAACCCTTTATAAGAACATTACACGTTTGAAATTCCATATCTTCTCCTACTGAACAGTACAGGTAAATTCAGTGAAAATTTCCATATAATATAAAACATTTCGTCTTTCCTTATCATCAATAAAATTGATTGGAATTGTCTGAATGAATCGTTAAGTCGTTAGGCTCGATGGACTGGGAAATTGTGCTCCAGTAGATTGCATTTATTGAGTGCTTCATTGTCCATTTTGGAACTACACAATTGACGATAACTCATTGATCATTGATGATAAGTACCTGACATCTCACTCGTTTGAATTACAGATCATGAAACACTCCGTATAGCTATAAATTTAGGCAATGATTATTGCTCGAAACTATAGTCTGTCTAGAAAGTATCCGAAATTTATTATTTTTCATAATTTAAATATACTTCCTTTTTGTAACATTCTAAGACAAAAGTAATGTATAAAATAGGTTGTGCAGATAGTCGGCTATGGCCAAAGTTGCATGGCAACACTATTTATCAAATAATGTTAATTGTAAAATAGAAAGGCCTTTTCCTTGATAGAAGAAATATAACAACATTTGAATATTGAAAGAAATTGAAATATGTTTATCTTCTACAATTTAAATTTCAAAAAAATTTTTTATTCAAAAAACTTTTAGAATTAAATTATTGTCTAAAACAAGCACCGCTTACATTTAATAGACGTATATAATCAAAACTCAATATACAATGTCAAATGGAATAAATAAACCAACAGATATACGAAAGTCATTAAAATTAATAAATAAATATTTAAAGGAGACAAAATTTTGTTTCTGGTCTTACCTTTAAGAACACCAATTGCCTTTTAAAAACATGAACACACTTAAAGGACTTCTCAAAGAATATAATTTATTTGAAAAATTCAATATATTCAAATATTCGAATAAGTTAATTCAGAAATCTCTAAAAACATGCACTATATCTTCAAAAAACAAATATAATTCTAAGCAATTCCTTCTTCAGTCCTCAATAATATTCCATCAAATATTTGTTTTTTGAAGATATAGTGCACATTTTTTAGAGATTTTTCAAATAACTTATTCGAATATTTAAATATATTAAATATTTCAAATAAATTATATTCTTTGAGAAGTCCTTTAAGTGTGTTCATGTTTTTAAAAGGCAATTGGTGTTCTTAAAGGTAAGACCAGAAACAAAATTTTGTCTCCTTTAAATATTTATTTATTAATTTTAATTACTTTCGTATATCTGTTGGGTTATTTATTCCATTTGACATTATATATTGAGTTTTGATTAAATACGTCTATTAAATGTAAGCAGTGCTTGTTGTAGACATAAATTTAATTCTAAAAGTTTTCGAATAAAAATTTTTTGAAATTAAAATTGTAGAAGACAAACAGATTTCAATATGTTTTAATATTCAAATTTTAACTATATACAAGTGCCCTTGATGTGAAACTATTCGCATATACATCAAAAATACAGTCCATTAAACATTTCGAAATTAATCAACGAGATTAATTAATTTGCAATTGTCTATTATTTCAAAATACTGAAATAATAGGCAGATACTGAGGCAAAATAACCGTGGTAAGAAACAATATTATTACCAAATATTCATGTTATTATTATTCGTTGTTGTTTTGTTCAATTTCTTTTCTTACTTGGTGAAAATAAAATTTGTGAAAATCAGAATAACCTTATTTAAATATTATTCAATTCCTTCTGTTTAATAAATTCAATTGAAAAAAAGGTTTTTCGAGGTTTTCTTGTCACCCTGTATGGTGTGTTACAATAATTTGGACAGATATATGTGAACGGAGGTTAAACGTCAACTATTTCTTTGAGGTTAATTTTTGTTTTGACATATTCAGCCATCTAGAATCATGGAAAAGTTGGATGTTGAATCAAGTGTTGAAGTAATAATGCGACATTAATCAGAGTGAATAAGATATTTCAAATATTTATCCTTGTGGTATGTTCGTGATCACCATCAACGTAATAAATCCTGTATCCTGGATTCAAATCATAATATGGAGATACTGAAGGACCAACGTAGGCAATACTGGATGCCCTACCTGAAATCGATACCTACATTAAAAATATTTGTGAGAAATTCTGGGAAATCATCACTTGATTTTATACCAAATAATTATTTCTTTATCACCATCCAAGTCAACATTTTAAGGATGTTATTTATTCATTGTAATGTCTGTCTAGAAAGTATCCGGAATTTATTATTTTTCATAATTTTAATTTCCTTTTTTTTGTAACATTCTAAGACAAAAGTAATGTATAAAATAGGTTGTGCAGATAGGCGGCTATGGCCAAATTTGCATGGCAACACCATTTATCGAATATTGTTGATTGTCAACAGGTATACAATTTATAGAATGATCTAGCAACTAGAAAAGAGAAAACAAGTAGAATATTTGTATAGAAAAGGTTTACGAAACGTTAAAAAATTAGTGCAATTGACTGAACTGGAAAAAGTGCTGTATATGAGACAATAAAGAGCATAAAAAATGGCATGAATATGAGTCATAGATCAGTATCAGAAAGACCGCGTAAGATTAAAGGAAACAATTTAAACGCTCTAGCCTTAGGACGACACAATCCGCGCCTGGAGTTTCACAAATTGACTAACAGATTTAGAAATCAACGAAATATAAGAGCATGTCCGTATGTCACTGACAAGGTAATGCTACATATCAAGGAAACCAAAAAAATCCCTATAATGACACCTTTACAAAAGAAACGAAAGATAGAATTTTGTCAAATTTTTCAAGAAGATAATTTTAATAATGTCTTTATATCTGATGACAGTTGTTTCCAACTTGGTGGACATCACTTAAAAATCGTAAACAACCGCTTACTGTTCAAATTTCCAAATTTCCCACCAAAATAATGGTTTGGGGAGCAATATCTCAGCGTGGTGCTAAGACTCTCTGTATAGTTGATGGTATCATTAATAGTCTGTGGCATTCTGAACGATTTGCTCCTTGAAACGGCGCATGCTTTATATCCAGAGGGGTGGCGTTTTCAGCAGTATAATGCAAGATGCCATACTTCAGCCTATACTCAAGCTTGGATGCAAGAACACCAAGTGACAACCATTTCATGGCCAGCAGCTTCATCAGATCTTACTCCCATTGAAAACATATGGAGACTAATGAAGATTGAACTTGAACGAGCAGCGCCATGAAATAAAAATGATTTAATTCAGTCAGTTTTACAGTTCTGGACTACCATCACCGAAAATTATGGAGGTGATTTAGTTTCAGGTGTTCCTCGACGTTTAGTCAAGTGTTTACACTTGAATGGAAAAGTATCTGGGCCCACTGAGCTTCTGACCAGTTTATGTGATCTCGTGCAAATTGAAGACGCGCAATTCGATGATCTCTGAGAAGTTCTGGACCTGTCGCTGGTCTGTATGGTTGTAAATTCCATTCTGAGTGACTTCGCCTCACGGTCCATTCACTTACGTTTACCCGACGTACCTCTATCAATCGATTTCGAACTTCAACAGCAGTAAGATGGCGGATTCGAAGACTTGTTGAAACCCTGAATCTCCTTCCAGATCCAGTTCTGGTCAGTCTGCCTGTCTCCTGATGCCTTGTTTCTTTGGACTGTAGATAGGTAACATTCATTTTTGTAGCAACAGATCTCAGGCTCAGCCCATTTTCAATAAGTGCCACTATTCTCGTATAATCTTCAATTGGTAAACTCATTTTATGAATTGTTTCTTTCATAGAGTGCAAAACAAAGTTTTCAATGACCAATGTTGAACGCAACTGATGAACACGATGAATTGAATTAAAAAATCTAGAAGTAGTATCGTGAAGAATCATTCGAAGATTGTTTCTTGTTTCAACTTTTTTACCTCATATGTCTACATTTTGCGCAAATTCAGTTGATTTTCGAATGAAAGATAGATGATGAACAGAATATTTTTGAATCAATTTGAACACTTGAGTCTATTGGAAAAAACAGTGTAAAATCTTAGTGACCCGTTTTTTTGCTCGCCAGTGTATTTTTTTAAAAAGCATTGCATTTAAAAAGAACTATCTCAAAGTAATGGACTATTCCATCCAATATTTGAAATCATTCTGTTGTCAAAATCAATTTGAAGAAATTATTACTTCCGTGTACCACTTCTTATATCACTGATCGTATCAAATGCCAATAATTCCTTGTGAATATTAATTATTTGTCAATATATTCACTCGAAAAGAATTTGAATAAGCCATCGAAATCTCATTGGAATTTGCTGCTCCAAACTTCTTTTCGAGGAATCAATTAATGGACCAAAACCAGCATAGTAACCTCATTGCCCAGTCCAAAACATCCGCGAAGAAACGTTCACTTGGCAACTCGTAAACAAGTCGATCAATATATAGAATCTGCGGTATACCGCAAGATCATCCCGTAGAATAATCTACAAAAACTGTTTTCATGGACAGCGAAGGCGACGAAATAGCAGATATAAGTGAACCCTTCAATCAAGATCAAGACGAGTCAGACGATTATTCAACCTTCTTTCTTCAGCCAGCCTCATGCCCCTACAATATCGCCCAGAAGGTCGAGGAAGCGAATAATGCCCTCTACAATTCATCCCTGAAATCGGAGAAATCCCCCAAAGTCCGCTTCAAGGAAGACCTGGTGAGTTTTGACGCTCAGCTGACAGACGATGATGTGGTCAGTATCGAAAGTGATCATGCTGAGCTGCCCTTCATGGAGCAGCAGATCGATCAAACTATTGTTTTCGAATATAAAACCAATAGCTCTAACATGTTCAGCATAGATGAAGCATGCGAAGATGAAATAATAGAGGATATAGAGTGCGAATTGGAAGTTATCAAGAAAGTAGATTCTCACGAGGAAATTGCGGACTTTAAAACAATCAAAAATGAAACAACAGCTCATGTGGAGAGACAAACTATCCAAGAGAGTGAACTGTCCAGCTCAGAGTCGCTCAAACCAAAAAATAAAGGAAGAAAGAAGTTGCCCAAATTAATAAACTGTAAGTACCACTGTATCGAACGGATAGAAACAGAGCTATCCGATTCCATTAGAAAATTGGCACTAAACGATAAGCCACAAGTTTGTCCTCCACTAAAATTGATAGACCGAAAATGTTGCACCAAGAATCAAAAACGCAACCCTATGATTCTACCAAAATACGAAGGTTTGCATTCAGAATATGGTCTAAGCGTAGAACAGATGGCCAGGAGATTGAAGATCAAAGAAATGATACGTTCCAGGGAAGAAAAAAGACAGGAATTAGTCAAAGAGTATAAGAAAAGAAAGGAAGAAATAAACGAACAGGTGTTTTGCGACTGGTTGAAAAGAATTTCCGAGAAGAAACACCGCGTTAGTTTTAAGGAATACAGGGAGGGTTTGAATACAATGGACGCTTTTTCAAATCAGACACGGCCGGTTTCTTCTTCGAAAGCGTCATCAAGAGGCATTGGCAGTTCGAAGACGACATCAGAGTCAGGCTATTCTTCGAAAACGTCCAGTGACAAAAGTGCTAGAGCGAAAAGTGGTCAAAGTGTTTATGTTGAAGTTCCCAGAAATGTTTTACAACGAGGAATAACTGTAGAAAATTTTTTAAATAATATTGGACACTCAAAACAGCTTTATATCACTACATTATCGTGATTTCAAGGTATAAGTTGACATCGAAAACTTAAAAAAATGCTTTTATGTGGATTTGGTAGAAATTTGATTTTTTAAATTATAAAATCGTCAGGATTTAGTTTTCATTTTAATAAAATAAGTAATTGTAGAATGAATTGGCCAAAGTTCTCCATAAAATATTGTTTGAATCTAGTTTACAACAATATATTCTACTTTTTATAAAAGTGTAGAAGCTACTTACACGAATTCTGTGCCTTTTTTACCAATAGTAGACTATCTCTATTTCACTAAATTTTAATTTAAATGGATGCAAATATCATGGCTGATACTCCTCTCATTAATTAATATCAATATCAAATTGATATCAATATTTGCATTATAATTTGATTTAAAATAATTCACACAGTTTTCATGTTTCACAATTTATTCAGAATTCTGACACGTGTTTCGGTCTTACGACCATCTCCAAAGGAGTACAAAAAGAAACTAAACTTAAAATTTAAAAAGGTTCTTTCATTACACTGCATTTTAATGGCGCATGGAAATAACAGCATTCAATATAGGGGTGTTGCCAAGGAGAATTTGGGAATTTGTTAAATTCTCCTTTTTCTCTACGGCTTTTTTGATTGAAAGAATCTCCAAATAGTCCATCAATTTACCCTTATTATTAGTATATAGTAGAGAGACATCTTTTATATTGAAAACATGATTATTTTCTAAACAATGTTCTTCAAAATCGGTTGATTTCGGATTTTTCAAAATAGACATCCTATGTTCTTTGATTCTATGCTGTAAACATCGGCCTGTCTGTCCTATATATGTAGCATAGGATGTCTATTTTGAAAAACCAGAAATCAACTGGTCTTGCAGAACATTATATAGAAAATAATTATTTTTTCAATTTTGTGTTGATATTAAAGAAAAAAATCATTTTTTCAATGAGAAAAATGTCATTTTACTATATAATGTTAATAAGGGTAAATTGAGGGACTATTTGGAGATTTTTTCAATCAAAAAAGCCATTGAGAAAAAGAAGAATTTGACAAATGCCCAAATACTATTCGGCAACACTCCTATATAAAGAAATAAAAGAGTAAAATAATAAGGAACGGTTTTTTACTTGATAGAAGGATTATTACAAAATTTGAATATCAAAACAGATTCAATCTGTTAGTCTTCTACAATTTCAAATTTTGTAATAATCCTTCTATCAAGTAAAAAACCGTTCCTTATTATTTTATTCTATATATAATATATACATAATTATATCAGGTTTTTAAATAAAGAAATTCATTATACAGTGTTGAATGTTTTTAACTAAGACCATTAAAGTGCCTTATAAGCTTTGTATGATTTTTTGTGAGCATAGAACATAGAGTACCTTGGATATTAGATCATGTGAATGTTTCTGAAGATCATATATTTCTTAAGATTGCATTCGGTAAGTTTATTGTTAATTGATTTTATTATTTTTTATATGTAAAGTTGAACTGATCTTATCGTTATTTTAATTATTTTTTGAAGATGTGCTACATGTTTTGAGATTTTTTGAAGTAATCTATTTAAATATATTGAATATTTAAAATAAATTAGTTTTTGAGAAGTTTTGAGAATTATGTTTTATATTTTTGAGAAAGAGTTATTTTTCATTAATATAGGATCAGAAAACAATACATTTTGTAACAAACAGGGCTTCGTACGTTTGTCTGAAGAGTTCAGTACGCATGCCTGGAACGAAACAAAAAATGTTTGTTTATTTATTTTTTAATTTTAATTGACAATTTATATTCGTTGGTTTTTCTTAATTCTATTTGATATTGTATGATGAATTTCGATTTTATACGTCTATTAAATATGAGCAGTGCTTATTAAGACATTAATTTAATTCTTAAAGTTTCTTAAGTAAATTTTTTGAAATTGAAATTGTAGAAGACTAACAGATTGAATCTGTTTTGATATTCAAATTTTGAAATAAAAGAGTCTTTTTCGATTTTGAGTTGAGTTCCTTTTTGTACTCCTTTGAAGATGCTCGAAAGACCGAAACACGAGTCAGGATTCGGAATAAATTGTGAAAAATAAAAACTGTGATTCATTTAAAATAAAATGCATACTCCATTTATGTTATTTGCCTTATAATATTCACTGAGTCTTTTGTTGAAAAAAACTTGACTCTTTTTCACAGTTGAAAAAGCCTGACGTGAAGTCAGGAGCTAGCTAGTTCATATCACCTACGATCCTTACGAGATATTTTTTTTGCCTTTGAGTTTTATACGGTCGTCAAGAAATTTCGTATCTGACTTTTTGTCGTTATTTCCCATGTAAATGTTAGAGCGTAAGATAAAACTGCGTTCATTTTGTTAAGGTGTCACTATAGGGATTTTTTTGGTTTCCTTGATATGTGGCCTTGTCTGTTAGCAAATTTGCGAAACACCAGGCGCGGATTGTGTAATCCTGAGGCCAATTAAACGTTTAAATTTTTTCCCTTAATCCTTCGCGGTCTTCATGAATGAAACTGGTCTATGCCTCATATCCATACCATTTTTTATCCTCTTCATTATATTCTTCTTGTTTTCTTTTTCCTAGTTGCGACATTATTTCATAAATTGTTTACCTGTTGACATTCGACAATATTTGATCAATAGTGTTGCCATGCAACTTTGGCCATAGCCCACTATCTACACAACCTATTTTATACATTACTTTTGTCTTAGAATGTTACAAAAAGAAAGTATATTGAAATTATGTAAAATAATAAATTCCAGATACTTTATAGACTTCCAAATACTAAATTTCAAATCCATTGAATCTTTAGTTTTGAAAATATTGGAAAATATGAAAAATTTTCAAACGTGAATAATCACGGATCTATTGAACCTATTGTTTTAATAGTTCAACGAACTTAACTGAGTCATTTATACCTCAAACCTTGTCAAAAAGTTTCAAAGCTCTAGCTCTTTCCGTTCGATAGTTTGCGTGTTTTCGGCCGTACCGAAATACGAATAAAATGTCTAATTGGCAGATAAATAACGGAACTGAATATAAGTAACAATAGTTGATATATAATTGTAATTAAAAACTGAATTACTTTTGAGCTTGAATTCTTCGTCAGTGCGTCCAATCTAGTCGTTTGAGATCATTCCTGTCTCAGAATTCGAAAAAACAGACATTTGGGCTGATTGGTAGCAAGCTGTTTCCTGGAACAAGCGCGCAAAAAAAGAATCACCTATGAACAGTTCTTTAGTACAATTGTCTTATGAATGTTTTATGAGTTTGGTTATTTCAAGCAGATTATGTTGTTCGAAGAAGGTCAATTGAATTATATTGCATATACAATGAAGGATACTGAAGAAGGTGATAAACGATGTGCCTTGTTGATGAATCACGAAAGCAAACCGTTAGTATTTCGATTCAGAAAAGAAAGATATCTTCACCTTCAAATACACATTTATATTCCTTCGGTTCGGTGCACTTTAGTAAATATTTGTCCAATGCATGATTCAGCTCAATGTAGCTCGAAGCATTCAACTTCCAAGAACTCAAATCGGGTCGAATTTATGGCTTAGCTCAGATTCAGAAATTCAGCTGCATTAACCTTGAATATTGGGAATATATGAAATGATTGGGGCTTAGTTTGGAGACTACACCAAAATATCGTTTTTCTCATTTTTTTGAACGGTTTCCAAATTCTTATTACTGTTTTTTAATAATTCCACGAAAAAAAATTGAAGGAACGACCAAGGGTTTACAAGATTTTACGTCGGCTAATAAGTTTCCAGTCCAATACAGGGATGGCATTACGAATACAAAATACAAAAATACTGTTAGAAAGTATCGGGGTTTTTTAGAGTGATATAACTTTAAATTGAAATAAAACACATTTAAATTATGATTGAAGCTAATTTTTCTTTATTTGAAAAATAATTTCATGACATTTATGTTTTAGAAATAATTTCCGGCACCACGACTAGCTCTGAGGAACTGCATTCGACCAGAACAATTTTGGACCACTTTTTCGAGTAATTCAAGCCTTATTTCATCAATAACACGAGTTATGTTGGCTTGCAAAGCGTTTATTGTTTCTGGTTTATCAGCATAAACCAATGACTTGATATAATCCCAAAGAAAATAATCCAGTGGAGTTATGTCGCATGATCTTGGAGGCCAATTAATTGGACGATTTTTTCGAAATAATGTTATCGCCAAATCTTTCTTTCAATAAATCAATTGTTACGGTAGCAGCATGAGGTGTAGCACCATCTTGTTGGAACCAAAACACTTCTTGGTCGATACCATTCAAATTTTGAAACAAATAATCATTGATCATCGATCTGTAACGAGCAGCATTCACTGAAACATTAGCTCCAGCGTCGTTTTTAAAGAAATATGGACCGATGATGCCTCCAGCGTGTAAAGCACACCATACAGTGCATTTTTCAGGATGCAATGGAACCTGCAGAACTTCTTGAGGATTGTTTTCATTCCATATACGGCAATTTTGCTTGTTTACATAGCCGTTCAACTAGAAATGAGCTTCATAATTAAACACAAATGATTACCGATTTTTTTGGACCTAAAAATAATGATATGGAATTGGAAGAGATGAGGTTCCAGCAAGATGGTGCAACAAGGCACACAACACGGCCCGTTTTGGCTTTATTGCAAGAAAAATTACCAAAACGCGTAATTTCACGTTTCGGCGATGTGAATTGGCTACTAAGATCTTGTGATTTATCGCCTTTGGATCACGCGGTGCACATTTAAATGATATTGTATTCCACACATAATGGCAAGGTCCAAGCATTACACTAAATAAAAATTTAATCGATATTCTAAATGAAAGAGTATTTTATTCACGTTTACTTTCGGGAGTACAAAGTGGATTACCCTGTATCACTAGTGACTAGTTTCTTTGTAGTCGTGTGGATGATTATTTGCTAATAGTTTTTGGAATAAGGCATTTGAGTAGCGTTCTAATCTTTCATGATGATTTCTGACTCGTCATTGGATAACGTCTTCAACAAAGGAAATTTTAATTTCTTCGTGCAGCTTCTGATTTGTCGTACTATCACATAACTGTAAATTTTGATTAGAGTATTTATATCAGGCGATTTTTCCTACATATACTCAGATTTCAATTCCACATGACCGTGGTGTTATGACTGTCTTATACAACAGTTTTGCTTTTCATTGTCTTGTGTTCTCTGGTCGATTTGTCTCCTTTGTTTTACAATGTTTTTCTTTTGGTTAAATCTAACGTCTGAGTAAAATACCAATTACTATTGTATTAAGGTGTTTGTTTAAATTTTTTTCTTTGTTTTGCGCTTTTGGAGACGTAGACATAAAAATCTTTTCAATTCCATGTGATATGACATTATTACCACGTAGCTAGTGAATGTCTTGTCTCTGTAAACGATTGATACCTTCAAATACTAAATCAAAGATGCCATGAATGAGATTGTGCCCCAAACAATGTAATGAAAAATTAGGTTGATTGGATGGGGTGCTGTGGCCAGTCGTGGCCGTCGTTTGAATGATATTATTTTAAATGTTAAAGTGCAACCTTTCTAAAAATCCTATAACTTTGAAAAAATATCCATTAGTTTTTTATTTATAACCGATCAAACGCCATTTTAAATGGCCCACCCCTTATATAAATTGAAATAAAATACATTTAAATTATGATTGAAGGTAATTTTTTTTTTATTTGAAAAATAATTTTATGACATTTATGTATTAAAAATAATATCCGGCATATGTCCACCACGACTAGCTCTGAGAAACCGCATTCGACCAGACCAATTTTGGACCACTTTTTCGAGTAATTCAGGACTTACTTAATCAATAACACGAGTTATGTTGGCTTCCCAAGTGTCTATTGTTTCTGGTTTATCATCATGAACCAATGACTTGACATAACCCCAAAGAAAATAATCCAATGGAGTTATGTCGCATGATCTTGGAGGCCAATTAATTGGACCATTCTCGAAATAATGTTATCGCCAAATCTTTCTTTCAATAAATACATTGTTACGGTAGCAGCATGAGGTGTAGCACTATCTTATTGGAACCAAAACACTCCTGGGTCGATATCATTCGAATTTTGAAACCAATAATCATTGATCATCGATCTGTAACGAGCACCATTCACTGTAACATTAGCTCCAGCATCGTTTTTGAAGAAATATGGACCGATGATGCCTATGTACAGTGCATTTTTTAGGATGCAATGAAACCGGCAGAACTTCTTGAGGATTGTTTTCACTCCATATACGGCAATTTTGTTTGTTTACATAGCCGTTCAACCAGAAATGAGCTTCATCATTAAACACAATTTCACGATAAAAACGTGGATCAACTTCAAGCTGTTCTAGGGCCCAATCAGCACACAAACGACGCTTGGTCAAGTGGCTTTAGCTCTTGAAACAGTTGGATCTTGTATGGGTGTAGACCAAGATCTTTACGCAAAATTTTTCATGTAGTGGATGCACAGAGTCCAACTTGTTGTGAACGTCGACGAATAGACAAATCTGGATCATCATTAACACTATGACTTACAGCAGCGATATTTTCTTCTGTACGTACAGTTCTTTGTCTTGTTGTTGTTGTTGCATCGAGTAAAGAATCGATAGTTCGACGAATAAGCTGCTCTGATGGACGATTATGTAAACCATAAATTTCACGAAGTGCTCTATAAGTTTGGCGAATAGAACACTGATTTTGAAAATAAATTTCAACAATTAGTAAACGTTGTTGCGGCGTGAGTTTTTCCATGATAATTTGTCAATTACAGAACAGAAATCTCAAAACAACATGGCTTCTACCTTCTGTCAAATCACAGTTATCCCTATCGAAAATTCTATGACTCTAAAAAAACACCCGATATTTTATTACACTCGACACAAATCAAATCTATTGTCCAATATTGATAGTTTCCAAGGTTATGAATTAGGAGCTTTTATCTCTTTATATGTCGTCATAACCAAACCAACCTCCTTACACAGTCTAGAAACTAAATATAAACAGTTGTCTTGTACGAGTTGGGTCATAGAGTGTCGCTGAAAGATAATATTTTGTTGATTCTCAAAAATGACGCTGATTCCTAGTAACCTTTGGTATTGGGATCACATCAGATATAACTAAATTCAGTATTGTTTCTTTCTTTCTAGGTTACCATGGTGAAGACTACTTATCTTGTGTTACTTATAACATCTTGTTTCGTATCGTTTATTCGTGGTAAGTTGAATTTTTTTATTTTAATTAGTTTTGTTTCAGTTAGCTGGCTTACTGAATATTCTGTATTTGGTTAGAAATATTAAGTACTCTAATAGCTCAAAGCTAATAGAAGATATGATATTTATTCAATTTGTACTTATAATTGAAGTAGTCAAATAACTTTTTCAGAAGAAGACGAAAATTCTTGAGAGTGAGGTATAAAAAATTACTAATGGCTGTTCTAACAAGAGGTTTCAGTGTGAATTGATAAAAAAACGAATGGTTATGTGAAAGGCAGGTACCCTCATTTTTAATCACTCATCCTTCAAGGTTTATTTTTTTTGATAAAAAAAGGTATAAAAACAATTTTATTTTGTAATCTTTATTATTACACAAAAGAACCATTCTTTACAATTATTTTTTAAGGATATTATAATTTCTTTCAAATGTTGTCCGCGACTACGGTTAACAACGTTCATTCTGAAGATCCAATTTTCAATTACTCGTCTGAGTATTTCTAGTGGTATTTGGCCAATAACTCGAGTAATATTGGCCTTCAATGCCTCAATTGTCGCCGGCTTATCCATATAAACTTTGTACTTTACATAGTTCCAAAGAAAAAAGTCGAGAGGTGTGATATCACACGATCTAGGCGGCCAATTCGTTGGTCCTAAGCGTGAGATGATCAGTTCGCCGAATCGCTCTCGCGGTAAAGCCACTATTCGGAAGGTCAGTCGGCTTTAGTTCTTGCACTAGTTGAATTTTGTAAGCTTTTAAAGAAAGATTCTTACGTAAAATACTCCAAGTTGTTGAATATGACAGGCCAAGCTGTTGAGAACGGCGACGAATCGACACTTTACGGTCTTCGCGTACACTCACAGCTACCGCCCTTATATTTTCTTCACTACGTGCTGGGTGTGGTCTATTTGGTCGAGTTTTATTCAATAATGAAAATTGCGTCTCAAAATTACGGATGGTAGAGCTAATTGTGCATTCGGTAGGCCGATTATGTAGACCATAAGTTGCTCTAAGCCACCGATACACATTCCTCGTAGAACGCCCATTTTCGTACTAAAGTTGAACATTTTGTAGACGCTGTGCCGGGCTAAGTCTTTCCATTATGAATTGTCAAACACTACTGAACAGAAATGCCAGTTCTTTTAACACAAGGCATGTTTAATCTGCAATCAAATCCCCACCACAAAAAGTACCTCTAAATGAATCATCCTTTGTAAGATCTTACTTCTTCAGAGTTAGTTCAAACTGTAAATTCAAAAAGAAATCACAGTGTTGTCAACACAATATGTTCGTTCAATGAATTTGTGAAAATTATGGTTCATTATTTTATTCAATCCAAACACGTTTTATTTTGACATTTCAAAAGTGGAGCGAATTCAGAATGAAACCTCTTGTTGGAATACCCGATATATATGGTGCTATTATTTATTTGGTTTATTTATTGAATGGAATTCATTAATATCTTAAATGTTTCATTTTAAATATGAGAAAAACGAATGTTAACTTCCGCTATTTTATTGATTTACACGACAATTGTTTCGTCATATCATGACTTCATCAGGTGAGTATTTAAACTGAGGTATACAATGCAAAACATGACTTTAAATACACAACTCTGGTACAAAAAATAGAGGGTGGAAAGAGATGGTTTACAATAATTGAAAAATATTGAGTAGGGGGATCTGTTTAAATCTATTTGATCATTCAATAAAATTTGTCCTTTATTATATCTATTGATCTCTAAAGTTTCTAACAGATTTAGTTTCTGACTTGTTTTCGACATGTAATATTTCATAGTTCATATTAAAATTATGGCCAGTCTCTAACAAATGGTTGGCATAAGTTGAATTCCGTTTATTATTAATATAACATTTTTCATGTTCTCGTATCCTTGTTTGGAATGAACGGCCTGTCTGTCCCACATATACACATGGGCAATCACTACATGTTAACTTGTAAACTCCTGATTTTTTGTTTTTAGGAATGACATCTTTATTATTTTTTTTTTCATTTTTTATTAAGCTGCCTAAAGAATAAAGATATCATTCCTAAAAACAAAAAATCAGGAGTTCACAAGTTAACATGTAGTGATTGCCCATGTGTATATGTGGGACAGACAGGCCGTTGATTCTAAACAAGGATACGAGAACATGAAAAATGTTATATTAATAAAAAACCGAATTCAACTTATGTCAACTATTTGTTAGAGACAGGCCATAATTTTAATATGAACTATGAAATATTACATATCGAAAACAAAAGTCAGAAACTAAATCTGTTAGAATCTTTAGAGATCAATAGATATAATAAAAGAGAAATTTTATTGAATGATCAAATAGATTTAAACAGATCCCCCTACTCAAAATTTTTCATTAATTGTAAACCATCTCTTTCCACCCCTCTATTTTTTGTACCAGAGTTGTGTATTTAAGGTCATGTTTTGCATTGTATACCTCAGTTTAAATACTCACTTGATGAAGTCATGGTATGACGAAACAATTGTCGTGTAAATCAATAAAATAGCGGAAGTTAACATTTGTTTTTCTTATATTGAAGATGAATTTCCGTCAAGTAAAGACTGAGACAATCAAAAAAATGTTTTATTTTATTTTTATTTTGGGGATTGAACATTTGTAAGGGTAAGAAAGGAAATTCTAATATTGAAAACTACATAGGAAAATTCACTATATCAAAATCCCGTGATTCATTCGTTATAAGGCAACTTACGGCTTCTCGTTTTCAGTCATTTAAACCATGATCATTCAGTTTGATTCAGTGATATTTGAATATTGGTTAACCACATAATACTGTAGATCGACTAATCAAAATCTTACCTATGGAAATAACACCGTTCTTGGAGCAGAACATATGCAATGAACAATTTCCTCCTATTACTTATGGTAAAGTTCAACTTTATTTCAGAAGAAATTTCTCTTTTCCCAGATCCTGTTCAGATTCAGATAATGTCAAGGTTTGATGTGATTAATTTCCATAATCTATTTCCAAACCACTAAGTATTCCTTTAAATAGTTCAATGAAATGCATTTCTAATTATTCTTTAAGCATTTCATATCGCAGTACCATTACTGGGTCAGATCTCTGCTTCCGGTAGCGTGTTTGGATGAATAAAGATAACGCTGGAAACAATAGTTAAAAAAGTAAATAATTTTCGAATTGAGATACATATTCGCTAAGATTTTCACAGAAAAGTTTGGATCTCCTCGTATGTGCTGCCTCTTGCTATACAGGTGTCCCAGAAGTCGACGTCAAGCCGGAATCCGGTAACAGGTTTAGTCATAATAGTCATCGGAAAAATATAAAAGAAAATCCAGGTTGTATTTTTCAAATTATAAGCCAATTGCTCCAGCTTGGAAAATAATGTCACAAGTATTCAAAATTAAAATTATTAAAATAATAAAAAAAAAATCATGTCTGTATTTGTGGCAGTAAGAAGAATAGGGAGAAAAATATAAAGTAAAAATTTATTCGTTTATAACAAATTGTTTATTATATAAACAATGAAAAATTAAACAAAACGAATTTTTTTATATATGGAAAAGAAGAGTAAATCATGATTTTTAAAGAAAAAATGGTTCCTTAATTTTAGTTAGAAGTGGGAGAAAACGATTGTTAATTAACAAATGCGTTTTTAAGCAATTTTTTAAGGAAAAAATTTTTTTTTTAATTATTATTTGCATCAAAGATTGATATTCTTTAAAAAAATTTTCAATTATTTTATAAACAACGCATTTGTTTATAACAATTTTCTAAACAATAAGAGATAAAAATTTAAAAAAATATTTCTTTGTAGTTTCCTACAACATAAAAACCTACCATTAATAATATTTCGAAAAAAAAATTTTTTTCGATAATTAATCTAAGTTTTTAATTATGCAACAACGAAAATTGTTAATAAAAAACTGAAAAATAAACATTTTTGAATTTTTCCATCGGGGATCTATTCTGAAGTCTTCCAAAAATTTCTCCAAGAGAGGAAAAAAATCTCAAGTTAATAGTTTAACAATTATCACACTTGCAATGTTTATGTCCAAGCAGAAAAAAATTATTAATTAACTATTGCATAACTAATTGGAAAATTGAGATAAAATTTTTTTTGGCGGATTATTGTTCATTCATCTATCCAGTATGCCCCTGAATTTTTTCATTTATTAAATTTCATATTTAATCTGTTAAAATAATTTTTATTAATAAAGTGTCCAAAGTAGGCGTGGCTTACAAAAGCCAGAGTACCTGTTTTCGGCAGTATTTTCATCCCTCTAGGAAAATTATTAATATTGGGACTACAATTCCGGGAGTCGACACTTTTTTTAGGAAATTTCCTCCTCTTTTTGAATTTTCTTTTTGATTTCAAAAATCTTCATTAGTTTTTGGGATATTTACAAAAAACGAAACCCTCTTTTTTTTTAGTTAATTGTTAATAACTTTTGCAATTTTTGCAAACGGAACTTCATTTACTTCAAAAATCATCTAGATGCCATTCCGAATCGAATGACACCTTGATCAAAATTTACGGAGACTGCTGAAAAAAGTTGACCCAAAAGGCACTTGTTGACTAGACTATAGAGTATCTCTCGCGATACATCCTCGAAGCTGCACTAGCATTTCATCTGCATACCCCATAAATGAGGTGCATGTTGTCATATTCTTGTGTGGTATACACAGACATGATGGCAATACACAATAACAGGTTAGTCCAGGTAAAATCAAAGTTCGTCGTAGAGAGATCAAAACTATTCAAAGGAAAAAACTAATCATTGAATACAATTGTCACTAAGATGTTCATTCACATTATAATAACATTTACTTAAAAGTAAAGATTTTATTTCCTGAGAGAAGCCAGACAAATTAAGTGACTTAATTGAATCAGGTAGATGATTATACAAAATAATGCTTTTATATCTAGCAGATGTTTCATATTTGGTAGTTCTTTGTTTAGGACAAAAAACGTTCTATTATTTCTTGTACTATAATTATGAAAGCTGAAAAATGTAAGAGTATGACCTTCATTTTTCTTAATCAACAAAAGACATTTGTATAAATATATACAAGGGGCTGTTAGTATACTACTCTGTCAAGAAAGTACCGGGAATTTTCAATTAAAACAACTTTTTTACATTTAATCGTCAAAATTTATTGGGTCGCCTTCAAAATAGTCTCCATTTGCTCCAATACATCTATGCCAACGGCACTTCCAATTATCGAAACATTTTTTATAGGCGCTTTCCGGGATGGACTTTAGCTCTCGCGCCGAATTTTGTTTTATGGCTTCAATCGACTCAAAACGGGTGCCACGAAGGGGCAATTTTAGTTTTGGGAAGAGGAAAAAGTCGCAGGGAGCCAAATCCGGCGAATACGGTGGTTGCTGAAGCACGTTTGTTGAGTTTTTGGCGAGAAAGTCAGTCACAATCGTAGCTCGGTGAGAAGGCGCGTTATCGTCATGCAAAATCCATGAGTTGTTCGCCCACAAATTTGGCCGCTTCTTACGGATACGCTCACGCAAACGTTTCATAACGCCTAGGTAATACTCCTTGTTTACCGTCTGACCCTCTGGAACAAATTCGTAGTGCACCACGCCACGGATATCGAAGAAAACAATGAGCATCACCTTCATTTTCGAGCGTCTTTGGCGTGGTTTTTTCGGTTTCGGCTCATTTTTTGCCACCCATTCCGATGATTGCTGGCTTGTTTGCATATCGTACTCGTAGACCCAGGTCACATCACCAGTTATAATGCGTTCCATGAATGTAGAATCGGAATTACAGCGATCCAGCATGTCTGAAGCAACCTGTTCGCGATGACGTTTTTGAAGAAAATTCAGGTCTTTCGGTACGAGTCGTGCGGCCACCTTTCTGATGCCCAAAATATCAATCAAAATCGTACGTGCGGACTCGTGGGATATCTTAAGATCATGTGCTATCTCTCTCAAGCTGGTACGACGGTTTTCCAGCACCCTTTCCTTAATTTTATCGACGTTATCTTCGATCGAAGCCGTCGATGGGAGACCACTTCACGACCGTCCTTGAAGGCTCTGTACCACTGATATGCACGAGTTTTCGATAGAGCATTATCACCAAAGGCCTTTTGCAACATTTTCAATGCATCGGCACACGAAAATTCATTTGCAACACAAAACTTTAAACAAATTCTTTGCTCAACGTAATCACCCATAGTAAAAATCGGCACGCACTCTGACATCGACTGACTTAATCAGCTGTTGCAAACACACTAGTTGACAGATCCCGCTCAAGCTTGGCATAGTAATTAAGGACAGTGGTACCAAACTAGAAAAAAAAATTTTTACCTGCCTCATTGCTCCGCCAGATTTAAATCGATAATTCCCGGTACTTTCTTGACAGAATGTATCATGTTTTATAAATATCGAACGCGAAAGCCTCCAAGAGTGATAAACATAATTTTTTGAGTTCCTCCAGATTCTCAGGTGTTACAAGAAACGATGTATCATCTACAAATATAATGACTTTTGTTCTAATATGGTGCGAAAGGTAATTTATAAAGAGTATGGATAAGAGAGGTTCTAAAACTGTCCCTTGCGGAACACCAAGATCAACCTCATTTTCATCAGAAAATACATCATCAATTCTTACATGCAAACTTTGTTTAATCCAATCCAGGGATACTCCGCGAAATCCAATATTGAGTAGCTCGCATCTTTGCCAACTATACCACCTTGATCTCCCTAACTCTTATTTTTCTACATACTTGTAATGTTGATTTTACATTTTCTTTATTTTGTTGCTTTTCCAGGTGGACCAGTATTAATAGATATCGAGGACCATGTGAAGGACAAATATACAGATGATTGGGATTACAGGCTGAAGCAGAACAATGTTCCTGTCTTAAACAATACTGGAAAAATCCATCAAATACCTCCTAAAGATTATGATACTGTAAGTAAGGGTCAACAGAGCAACCTCATAGTCAAAATAAACAATTCATAATAATATCACAGTCTCGAAAATTCATCCTGATCTGTTAAATGGAATTTCAGATAAAATTCCAAACGTTTATTTTTATCCACAGGGTCATACCTGCACTTTTTCCCATATATCTTTTGAACGGCGGAAGCCCAAAAGTTTGAATTTGAAAGTTGAAAACATAAAGCAATGTACTAGGAATACCTCGGACGAACTTTGTTTCATTTAACTTTATTAAACAAGAGAGTACAAGAAAGTGTAGAGAATCTAATAGAATAAAAATTATTTGCTGAGATACTTTTGTTTCAGAATACAATAAAATTTGTCCAAAGTTTTTATTGTCACCCTGTACACATATATTCATAATTTATATATATATATATATATATATATATATATATATATATATATATATATATGATAGATTGAATATCCTATCTGACTTTTCTCCTGTAGGTTGGAATAATGTTCCAGTATGTTCAATTGTGTTTTTGATCAGTTATTGTTTTTTGTTTTATATTCCTGTCGTCAGATCGGATTCCAGATTTAAGATATTAGTTTCCTTATAGACGCAAACTTATTTGGAAATGGAGCCAATAGGGCTTTTGGTATGATTGTGGGGTATTTAAAAAGAAGTTGAAGACTTCTTTCAGGTTAGAGAGAGCGGCTGGCTCATCGCTATTCGGAAACGAGAAACGTCACCGAAATGCCTAGAAGTGGATGCGTAAGATGTGCACATGTGCATAAGATCGGTTCTGAAAGTGTCAGGCCACTAAGTACCTGTCGGATCGTGCGGCTTCTGCAAGCTTCTGGTTTCAGTGGGTCCAAGACTTCATGAGGTTAATCTACGACTACTCTTGAGATGAGTTCCACCATACAAGCTCAAAGATGTGTTCTATTGGCATGAGTAACAGAGCACGTGAATTGGAATGAAGAACGAAGGCCTGTCCTATTCATAGATGAATTAAGATATGGACGGTTTTCGGATAGTCAAAGTTTTCGGGTATTAACTCTTCCTCTGACTCCCAGAAGTCGCAGATCAGTAAAAGAAGTTCATCCGTTCAATTGGCGCTTGGAGTGGCATTTGTTTTAATGGACGTACACCACAGGGGATGCTTGATAAGAACATGACTGCGCAGATTTACTTCGAATGTCATCAACAATCTTTTATGTCTGTTTGATGCTGCTTTTGGCCCAAATTTTCTTTCTTCACCCCTATAGGCCGAATTCAATTGAGCGCTATTAGCGATATTAGCCACCTCTACAGACACTCCAAGAACTCATGAATTCTTACCTGCTTAAAACTGAACATCTCAGGCATATGAACTACATTAAAGGTTCTGAAGGATGATCTTCCAGGAGATATAGGGGTATCAGTATCATATCAAATATCAAAAAATGCGATATTTTATTCCTGATTCTATTATTCATGATGAAATATTTATTGACATATTTTCCCAATTCTTGATATTAATGCATTATTATTTTAGAGCAGGCTTCTATGGGAACTTGAAAATGACAAGAAAACTAACTTGCCAATGTTCGTTGATAAGGCTTTGAAGCTGCTCAACCTAAAGCAGGTGGCCTTTGAAATAGAAAATTCAGTATTATCGAAAGTATCCTGTTCAGCGTGTAAAGCGGGTAAGTTATTTCAAGAATTTATCTTACTTCTCGGTGAAAAAATCTAGAAAAGCACTAACGTGAAGTCAGAAGCTTTTACGCGCTTGTTCAGCATTTTCACGAAAATTTCAAATGTCTGAATAGCTTCTTGAAGAAGCTACAAACGATGTGTAAAAATTTTGCATTAGCTTTTGTGTCGTTAATTTATATCGTTTAATTTAAACTCGATTATAGGTCTGTTGCTATGGTTCCTTTAGCTTTCAGCGATGCTCTGCTCACAAAATATTTGTTTCTATTTTGATTCTTCTGCTCATATGATCCTCATTGAATTTTGCACAGAAGTTATTATTATTATTCAATATTGTATATTTTTTTTCGTTCCTATATCGGTTGACTGTCGCACATATGTCTTAATAGTGTCTATAAAAAAACAGTGTTTCCATTATTTAAATATTTCAATATTAGTCTTTTACATATTTAATTTCAAAAAATTATTTTTAATAACTTCAAGAATTAAATTGAAATAATGTAATATAAGTACCACTTATATCAAACGACATATAAAATAAACATTCATTATAGGACATCCAAATGATATAACAAAATCCAATAAATAAAAATTGTTAACCACAATCCTATAAATTGAATATAATTTTGTCTACTCAAAATTTTTTTAATTCCTGAAGTTATAATTCTATAAATTAAATATTTTGAATAGACAAAATTTTATTTCTGCTGATCAATCTTATGAAAACAAATATCTTTCAAAAATAAAATAGAAAGGCTTTTTACTTGATAGAAGAAATATAACAAAATTTGAATATTAAAACAAATTGAAATATGTTTATCTTCTAAAATTTTAATTTTAAAAAGATTTTCATTCAAAAAACTTTTAGAATTAAATTAATGTCTAAAACAAGCACCGCTTACATTTAATAGACGTATATAATCAAAACTCAATATATAATGTCAAATGGAATAAATAAACCAACAGATATACGAAAGTTATTAAAATTAATAAATAAATATTTAAAGGAGACAAAATTTTGTTTCTGGTCTTACCAATTGCCTTCTAAAAACATGAACACACTTAGAGGACTTCTCAAAGAATATAATTCATTTGAAATATTTAATATATTTAAATATTCGAATATATATATATATATATTAATTTTAATAACTTTCGTATATCTGTTGGTTTATTTATTCCATTTGACATTATATATTGAGTTTTGATTATATACGTCTATTAAATGTAAGCGGTGCTTGTTTTAGACATTAATTTAATTCTAAAAGTTTTTTGAATAAAAATCTTTTTGAAATTAAAATTGTACAAGATAAACATATTTCAATTTGTTTTAATATTCAAATCCTTCAAAAATGTTTAACATGATCTTAAGAAATTCATCATAAAACTATCTTACTTAGAATATTCAATATTATTGGATATCTAACTAAGTTACTTTGTATAGAATCTCAAGATATGTAAAACAAACATTACTGAAAAACAAGTTTCAAGAGAGACTTTGCTTCGTCAGTATTCAAATAATTTATATTCAATAAAATATAACATTAATCAACAAGAAATATTTACTCACCCTTCAATAATTTAGAAACTTCTGGCAAATGAGCTGCTGAGAAATTTAAATGTAATATAAGGTGATCTTACAAGTAAATGAATAGATCTGTGGTTTACCCTTGATCTAAAAGATTGAAATAAAATATGTAGAAGGCTTATATTAAAATATTTAAATAATTTTATACACCTTCTATCAAGTATTAACCTCTATTTATGTTACAGTGTTTCCATTTAATTTAATGTAATTTTTAAAATTTTCAAGCTATTTTTAGATTGAGTGGTTTTTGAATCAATTTCTATGAAGTTGATGCAAGTAGAAAATCCTTGTATTATTTTCCTGTCAGTTAATTGCGAAATTACTGTTTTAGGTGCCGGATTGTTACAGCATTATACAAGAACTGGAAAATCAGAGAAAGAAATCAAAAAGACCATATACCAATTTTGCGTGAATCTCAAAATTCAAACTCCAAGAGTTTGCGAGGGTATTACAGAACTGTTTGCAGGAGAAGTGTTGTATGTACTTGGAAAAGTTACCATAGGTAAGTGATTTAAGATTTTTCATACTATAGAAACATAAAGCCTAAACTTATATTTACATATTGGACTCAGGTTGTTGCTCAGTTTTTTTGTTGCAACAGTAATTGTTTTAATCGTATCTGCACTTTTTGCTGAGGTCAAAAAAATAAATGCAGACAGAATAAATATTCCTTTTTATTTTAAAAAATTCACACAGTATAAATATTCGCTTCTTCCTACAGCGGTTATCGCAAAATTATCTATTTCTTTTTTTTTTATTATCACCAGTTAAAAAAACCATAATACATATTCATTTCGCGACCTAATTTCTTTCTCAATAAGTTCTGATGTAATACCTGAACAGATTTCCTTCCTTTCTTTGATTATAACGGCTTATCCATTTAGTGGTCCTGATGTCACAGCCTTGTTTCAATGACATACAGGGTGGACCAACGAAAACTTAACACCTCGGTTTTCCGACTTTAAAATGAAAATGTGGAAAATCGCTCGGACATGTCAATTTCTGATTCGAGGGGAAACAACTTTTCCGCTTTTTTCATCCCTGTAACTGCAACCCCCTAACGGGGGTGATAACAACCGCTTGATTTTAAATAGGGATGAGGGGTGTTGCGATAAATAATTTTGAAGATCGTATCGAGTACTATCTGACCCTAAAATTTCGCTTCGAAATATCCATTGATAATGAAATAACAACGAAGATAGTGAAAGAGACAATGTGGAATTTATCTCGAGGATATTATTTATTTAGTTAATTATGTTGTTAATTTTTTGTCTAAAAAAGTATTAATTTCTTATCCAAAAAGGTAGACGGACCATGTTTTTGATTTACCTTAGTCTATCGTGAATTTTTAAGAACGTTACAAGTGTGTCAAAGGGATTGTAAATTTGTAGTAGAATTAAAATGGTGTATTCCGTAGAAGAAAGGGTGGAAATGATAGAATTAGTTCTTAGAAATAACGAATAACAGCGGTTTTATTTAACGAACGTTATCCTGGAAAAAATGTATACGCTGCTTACGTTGTGCAACTGGTTGACAAATTTGACGCTACTGGTTAAGTCTGAACAAAAAGAGGATGCATGAAAGAGACGAAATGAGGGACGTGGCTGTCTTAGGTCATGTAGCAATGGAACCGACCTTGAGTACTAAGAAATTGTCCGATCTATCTGGTGTTTCACGCACAACAATCATGAGAATCCTAAAACAATATAAATTCCATTCTTATAAGATACGATTGGTTCAGGAACTGAATGAAGATGATCCGGATCGCCGATTCCAGTTCTGTGAGGAGGTCATTGAAATGTTTAACGGTAATCAAAACTACATGTTCGATATCTGTTTTTCGGACGAGTGTTCATTTCACCTTAACGGCATTGTAAACCGGCATAACTGTCGGTATTGGTCAGATGAAAATCCAAGGTTATTTCGTAAGGTGCATAGTCAGCGTCCCTAAAAATTGAATGTTTGGGCGGGTATTTATGGAAATCACATAATCGGCCCTTTTTTATACCCGGTAATCTCACTGGTCAAATTTATTCAGATCTATTGGAGAACGCTATGTATCCAGCTCTCGTGCAAGTATTGGAGAATGCAGAAGACCATCAAACGATCATTTTCCAGCAAGATGGCGCACCACCTCATTTCATTCAAGCGGTGCGTCAGTTCTTAGATGAAAATTTTCCTCACGTCTGGATTGGAAGAAGGGGAAATATTGAGTGGCCACCCAGATCACTTAATCTGGCTCCACTGGAGTTTTTCTATGGGGTCACCTGAAATCCAAGATTTACACTACCCAGCCTAAGTCACTGAATGATTTGCGAACTCGTATCATTAATGAATGCCGTCATATTACACCAGAAATCTTGAGTAACGCACGTGAACGTTTTCAGCAAAACTTACATTACTAAATGTTGCCCATTTCCAGCATTTAATAAACTAATCTCAAAATTAATTACTCTTCTACTCTTTTACCCTTCATTTCGTTATCAATGGATATTTCGAAGCGAAATTTTAGGGTCAGATAGTACTCGATACGATCTTCAAAATTATTTATCGCAACACCCCTCATCCCTATTTAAAATCAAGCGGTTGTTATCACCCCCGTTAGGGGGTTGCAGTTACGGGGATGCGAAGAGTGGAAAAGTTGTTCCTCCTCGAATCAGAAATTGACCGCTTCGAGCGATTTTCCACATTTTCATTTTAAAGCCGGAATATCAAAGTGTTAAGTTTTCGTTGGACCACACTGTATGCCGAACAGAACTGTGTTCAGTTGGAGGTTAGCCATTTAACAATATGGATCGTTTATCTACTGTTGAACGTGTGAAAGTTGTGAAAACTACTACAAAACAATGATTCTGTAGTAAGTACGATTCGTGCATTACGGGTGAACGTACAATAGTTACACGGTGAAAAAATTCGAAGAGGCTAGATCTGTTACTGATGTCTTAGGGCTCATACATCATCGAAATGCACGCTTGACCGAAAATATTTCTACTGTAAGTGAAAGTGTTGAAGAAGGTCCAAACTTATTAATACATCAGTGCGCACAACATCTGAGCCTCTCTTACGGCATGCTATGGTGTATTTTGCATCTGGATTTGCATCTCTATACTTATAAGGTTCAGTTGACACAAGAACTAAAACCAGCTGACGATAGAATGCGTAGAACATATGCCGATTGGCTGCCTGAACAACAACGTTTGGATGACGATTTTTCGCATCGAATTTTCTTCAGCGACGAAGCACATTTTTCGCTCGGCGGCTATGTAAACAAGCAAAATTGTCGCATCTGAGGCAGTGAAAATTCTCATGTAATTGCTGAGAGACCATAACATCCATAAAAAAATACTGTATGGTGCGCAATTTGGTCTGGTGGAGTGATTGGCCCGTACTTCTTTGAAAATGAAGAAGGTGTCACTCAAACCGTCAATTCTTATCGCTATAGCCAAATAATTACCGATTTTTTTGGACCTAAAAATAATGATATGGAATTGGAAGAGATGGGGTTCCAGCAAGATGGTGCAACAAGCCACAAAACACGACCCGTTTTGGCTTTATTGCAAGAAAAATTACCAAGACGCGTAATTTCACGTTTCGGCGATGTGAATTGGCTACTAAGATCTTGTGATTTATCGCCTTTGGATCACGCGGAGCACATTTAAATGATATTGTATTCCACACATAATGGCAAGGTCCAAGCATTACACTAAATAAAAATTTAATCGATATTCTAAATAAAAGAGTATTTTATTCACGTTTACTTTCGGAAGAACAAAGTGGATTACCCTGTATCACTAGTGACTAGTTTCTTTGTAGTCGTGTGGATGATTATTTGCTAATAGTTTTTGAAATAAGGCATTTGAGTAGCGTTCTAATCTTTCATGATAATTTCTGCCTCGTCATTTGATAACGTCTTCAACAAAGGAAATTTTAATTTCTTCGTGCAGCTTCTGATTTGTCGTACTATCACATAACTGTAAATTTTGATTAGAGTATTTATATCAGGCGATTTTTCCTACATATACTCAGATTTCAAGTCCACACGATCGTTGTGTTATGACTGTCTTACACAACAGTTTTGCTTTTCATTGTCTTGTGTTCTCTGGTCGATTTGCCTCCTTTGTTTTACAATGTTTTTCTTTTGGTTAAATCTAACGTCTGAGTAAAATACCAATTACTATTGTATTAATGTGTTTGTTTAAATTTTTTCTTTGTTTTGCGCTTTTGGAGACGTAGACACAAAAATATTGTTTTAATTCCATGTAATATGACATTATTAACACGTAGCTGGTGAATCTCTTGTCTCTGTAAACGATTGATACCTTTAAATACTAAATCAAAGATGCCATGAATGAGATTGTGCCCCAAACAATGTACTGAAAAATTGGGTTGATTGGATGGGGTGCTGTGGCCAGTCGTGGCCGTCGTTTGAATGATATTATATTCCATACATAAATGTGAAAGTGCAACCTTTCTAAAAATCCTATAACTTTGAAAAAATATCTATTAGTTTTTTATTTATAACCGATCAAAAATGCAAATTTGAAATGGCCCACCCCTCAGCTTAATGGTATATATCGGTGTTTTTTTAGAGTGATAGAAATATAAATTGAAATAAAACACATTTAATTTAAGATTGGAGCCAAATTTTTTTTATTTGAAAGATAATTCTATTTCATTTATGTTTTAAAAATAATTTCCGATATATATCCACTACGACTAGCTCTGAGGAACCGCATTGGACCAGATCAATTTTGGACCACTTTTTCGAGTAATTCAGGCCTTATTTCATCAATAACACGAGTTATGTTGGCTTTTAAAGCATCTATTGTTTCTGGTTTATCAGCATAAACCAATAACTTGACATAAACCCAAGGAAAATGATCCGGTGGAGTTATGTTGCATGATCTTGGAGGCCAATTAATTGGACGATTTCTCGAAATAATGTCTTTCTTTCTTTCAATAATCAATTGTTACGGTAGCAGCATGAGGTGTAGCACCATCTTATTAGAACCAAAACACTTCTGGGTCGATACTATTCAAATTTTGAAACAAATAATCATTGATCATCGAGCACCATTCACTGTAACATTAGCTCCACATCGTTTTTAAAGAAATATGGACCGATGATACCTCCAGCGTCTAAAGCACACCATACAGTGCATTTTTCAGGATGCAATGAAGCCTGCAGAACTTCTTGATTGTTTGTTGTTGATTGTTTTCACTCCATATACGGCAATTTTGTTTGTTTACATAGCCGTTCAACCAGAAATGAGCTTCATCACTAAACATAATTTTACGATAAAAAAGCGGATCAACTTCAAGCTGTTCTAGGGCTCAATCAGCAAAAAAACGACGCTTATTATGGTCAAGTGGCTTTAGTTCTTGAACCAGTTGGATCTTGTATGGATCTTTACGCTAAATTTTCTATGTGCTGGATGCACGGAGTCCAACTTGTTGTGAACGTCGACGAATAGAAAAATCTGGATCGTCATTAACATTATGACTTACAGCAGCGATATTTTCTTCTGTACCTATAGTTCTTTCTCTTGTTGTTGTTGCATAGAGTAGAAAAAAATGTTGTCCGAAATCAATCGATAGTTCGACGAATAAGCTGCTCTGATGGATGATTATGTAAACCATAAATTTCACGAAATGCTCTATAAATTTGGCGAATAGAACACTGATTTTGAAAATAAATTTCAACAATTTGTAAACGTTGTTGCGGCGTGAGTCTTTCTATGATAATTTCTGAATGCGTACTGAACAGAAATGTCAAAACAACATGGCTTCTACCTTCTGTCAAATCACAGTATCCCTATCGAAAGTTCTATCACCCCAAAAAAAAACACCCGATACAATGTTCCAAGAAATACGTTCATTATCGTCAAAGTGTTTTTCTGCACTTTTCCAGCGTGATTCATCTTATTCCGAGGCAAACAAAAAAAGTTCATAATCCATATAACAACTTACAAGGTGTTTTAAAAATAAACACCTCAACTATACATTAGTTTGCAGTTCTCGGCAACAAAGTGTAATTAATCAGAGTTATTAATAATTTTGCTTCTCTTTGTTGTTTCAAAATACCGAAACAAGAAAGAAAATACTGCGCGAAACTAACAGCGGTACGAAACAATTATTTTGAATTTTCTCTTTTTCATCTATCTCTTACTCAACTTCATCCAAGTGTTTCTGATGAAAAAAATTCAGTTTTGATTGTAAGGTTTACCTGAGATTGCACACTGATTGTGCTATTGGTAAATGTTCTCAGGTGTTGGTAGTTCTAGTACAAGACTAATTAGACAGTGGTTTAAATTCATCTGAGGAAGGTAAAAAAAAATGCGTTACGCTTCAACTAATAATGATGAATAGAGTTTAACTCTATGTGTATTTAATTAGTATAGAATTGATTTTTATCAAGTACAGATTTGCACAATTCGAAGTCTACTACAGGACATTAATAGATTTGGAAGTCTTCAATTGGATCAGTCTTCACTTGATGAAAATCCATATTAAATAATGTTATTCTGATTTTCACACATTTCTATTTTTATTATATAGCCCGTCTAGAAAGTATCCGGAAAAACAAAGCTCAATTGTTATTATTTAGTATATATTCTTAATTATTGAATTATAAATAATAAAGACATTATTAAAATTATGTTCATCCTTCGCTCCTTTTGTAAAGGTGCCAATAAAGCGTTTAAATTGTTTCCTTTAATCTTACGCGGGTCTTCATGAAACTGCTCTATTCCTCATATCCATGCCACTTTTTATCCTCTTTATTGTCTCATATACAGCACTTTTTCCCAATTTAGTCAATTGCACTAATTTTTTAACGTTTCGAATACCTCTTCTATACAAATATTCTACCGGTTTTCTTTTTTCTAGTTGGGACATTATTTCATAAATTGTATACCTGTGGACAATCAACAATATTTGACAAATAGTGTTGCCATGCAACTGTGGCCATAGCCGACTAACTGCACAACCTATTTTACACATTACTTTTGTCTTAGAATGTGGCAAAAAAGAAGTATATAAAAATTATGAAAAATATAATAATAAATTCCGGGTACTTTCTAGACGGACTATAATAAAACAATTGTTTCTACTGTGACAGCGAAACAATTGTATTATAATAACAGAAGAAATTTGTGAAAATCAGAATAACCTTATTATTAGATATGGAATTGTTATTTTTCAAACTGAACTCGACATTTTTTTTAGGTCCTGACGAAATATGTAGTTTCGTTATTGGTGATGCTTGTGGGGATGTTTACAATCCTGTTCATGAATGGAACGTAATGTTTCCTCCAGTACCAAAGCCAAAAATTGTAGAACCTAAGATACCAGAGGTTGGTGAAATTAGTCAATTGAATATTCGATTTTTATGATATTTCATTGCTACTGAAATAATTGTGAATGTTTAGTTTCTAAGTAATGTGCAAATTTTTGGAACGAAGTTCCATACCTACACTTGAACTGATAACAACGAAATTGTCATTTATCTTAAGTTGATGAAAAGTACGAGTTTCAATTTGTCGGAATTTGTATTTTAATTGACACACTTTAAAAACAGGATATCTAGATCACTCCTAGATATATTTTAGGATTTTTAGTAGTTCAGAAGGCATTTTATTAAAAAAAAAATTCACACAGTTTTTGTTTCACAATTTATTCAGAATTCTGACACGTGTTTCGGACTTTAGACCATCTTCAAAGGAGTACAAAAAGGAACTAAACTTAAAATTGAAAACGTTCTTTTTTCACTCTTAGGACATCTGTGTATTTTTATGGCCCATGGAAATATCTAAATTTATAAATAAATATCAGTGTGCTGCCAAAGAGTATTCGGGAATTTGTTAAATTCTCCTTTTTCTCAACGGCTTTTTTGATAGAACGAATCTCCAAATAGTTCATCACTTTACCCTCATTAAAATTATATACTAAAGTGACATCTTTCTCATTAAAAAAATGTTTATTTTCTATTCAATGTTCTGCAAAACTATTTGATTTCTAAAAAAATTTGAATATTAAAACAAATTGAAATATGTTTATCTTCTACAATTTTAATTTCAAAAAAATTTTTATTCAAAAAACTTTTAGTAATAAATTTATGTCTAACAAGCACCGCTTACATTTAATAGACGTATATAATCTAAACTCAATATATAATGTCAAATGGAATAAATAACCGAACAGATATACGAAAGTAATTAAAATTAATAAATAAATATTTAAAGGAGACAAAATTTTGTTTCTGGTCTTACCTTTGAGAACACCAATTGCCTTTTAAAAACATGAACACACTTAAAGGACTTCTCAAAGAATATAATTTATTTGAAATATTTAATATATTTAAATATTCGAACAAATTATTTCAAAAATCTCTAAAAAAATGTGCACTATATCTTCAAAAAACAAATATAATTCTAGACAATCCCGTCTTCAGTCCTCTTTCAATATTCCAAATTATATACGTCTATTAAATGTAAGCGGTGCTTGTTAGACATAAATTTATTTCTAAAAGTTTTTTGAATAAAAATTTTTTTGAAATTAAAGTTGTAGAAGATAAACATATTTCAATTTGTTTTAATATTCAAATTTTGTTATATTTCTTCTATCAAGTTAAAGGCCTTTCTATTTTATTTTTATATATAATATATAATTATATTTTGGCTTCAATAAATCTCATTATAGAATGTCAATGAATTTAAATAACCTTAAAATAACTCACACTGTTCTTTGATTTTGTTAGAACATGTATCAATCTTGAATTATATAGTTGATCTGTATTTCGAAGCTTAAGTCTTTTAACACGTGAGTGATATAGGTTATGTTTTTGATTTTGATATTTGGAATATTGAAAGAGGACTGAAGACGGGATTGTCTAGAATTATATTTGTTTTTTGAAGATATAGTGCACATTTTTTTAGAGATTTTTGAAATAATTTGTTCGAATATATAAATATACTGAATATTTCAAATAAATTATATTCTTTGAGAAGTCCTTTAAGTGGGTTCATGTTTTTAAAAGGCAATTAGTGTTCTTAAAGGTAAGACCAGAAACAAAATTTTGTCTTCTTTAAATATTTATTTATTAATTTTAATTACTTTCGTATATCTGTTGGGTTATTTATATATCCATTATATATTGAGTTTTGATTATATACGTCTATTAAATGTAAGCGGTGCTTGTTAGACATAAATTTATTTCTGAAAGTTTTTTGAATAAAAATTTTTTTGAAATTAAAATTGTAGAGGATAAACATATTTCAATTTGTTTTAATACTCAAATTTTGTTATATTTCTTCTACCAAATACGTTCTTTGATTTTATGTTTACTATATAATGTTAGCAAGGGTAAATTGATGAACTATTCGGAGATTCTTTCAATCATAAAAGCGATTGAGAAAAAGGAGAAATAAACAAATACCCAAATGGCCACACTCCTATATTGGATGCTGTTATTTCCATGCGCCATAAAAAAACACTAAGTCCTAAGTGTAATAAAAGTACCTTTTCAATTTTAAGTTTAATTCCTTTTTATACTCCTTTGAAGATAGTCGAAAGACCGAAACACGTGTCAGGATTCTGAATAAATCGTGAAACAAGACGTCGCCAAACCAGACGAATATTGTGGTATTTATTGAGTGTCTAACATTCGCTCGCTTACAGTAGTTTTTTGAAGTGAGGATTGTGATCCCTCTTTCGACTATGCTCAAATAAAATTGCTTATTGAGCTATCCGGTATTATACGGAGTACTCTTAAGAACGCTAACCTTTTTATCGTGATCATCGAGTGGCGGGAGAATATGACTTTACGTTGTGGTTGTACTGAAAAATTGGGTTGATCGGATGGTGGTACTGTAACCAGTCGTGGCGGTCATTTGAATGATATTGTTTTTCATTTGTAAATGACAAAGTTCACCTTTCTAATCTTATTACTTCGAAAAATATTCATTACTTTTCTACTTGTAGCCATCAAAAATGCAAATTTTAAATGACTTTATTTCCTTGACCGATTCTTGGTATTATCTTGACCCTGTAATAGTTTACGAGACTAATTTAACAAATTTCAGGCAAATGCTCCTTCATTCAAAGTTTTACACTTATCCGATACTCATTACGATCCCTACTATATGGAAGGTAGCAATGCAAATTGCGCAGAACCTTTGTGTTGTAGATTCACCAACGGTTTAGCACCTTCTAAAGAAGAAGCAGCAGGAAAGTGAGTATTCTAAGAAAGTTTTTCTTCTTATTATCAACAAATGCAAATCCTTTTTCTTATAGTTGCATTTGTTCATGGCTTTTCTTATTTTAGATGGGGAGATTATAGAAAATGCGACACCCCGAAAATAACTGTCGATAATATGTTGCAGCACATTCAAGAAACACATCCAGTAAGTGAATATAATATTCTGTTCAGTCACTAGTAAACATATCTGTTTAATCGGGCACGATGTATGAATTCTTGATAGAATTTTTCTATATTCGAATAGAATGGAAATTAAATATTGTCTCGTTCAAAGTGTGAAAAATCATGCATATCATTTTAGCAGTGCTGAAGCTTGACTAAATATATTGATTTCACGCAAATCACTTGATGAAACATTTTGGATATTAATAAGGTAGACAGATACACTAAAGTTCAACAAAAATTTAATTTATGTTGACAATTCATTAAATTTCCTAGATATTAAAATTATAATGAAGCTCCGAAGTGAATTGGAGAGCTTCTACCTCTTGATTCAGAGGCAGCGTTTCGTTCCGAACTTGCGCACCTGAACTCATCAGATACGTGTACCTTTCATTTTAAAGTTGACTGTGTGCGAGATTTTGGGAAATCACAGCTTCTCATTTGAATTTTTAATTTTTTCTTTGGATCGTAGGATATAGATTACATCCTGTGGACCGGAGATCTACCCCCCCACGATATATGGAACCAAACCAAAGAAGAAAACTTGAAGATCATCAAAGAAACGGTCAAACAGATGTACGCCACATTTCCGAATATTCCAATTTTTCCTGCATTAGGAAATCACGAATCGGCCCCTGTAAACAGGTGAATATTTTGATCTTGATCGTGATTTTGACCTTTGTTTTCCGTCATCTTGCAAATGAAAGTCTTTTTTTATACTGTTATTCAAAAAGAAAATACAGAAAGTATAAATTACTACTCCTATTGTAGAGAAAATAATTGATATGAAGGTCTGAAGGAATACGAGTGTTATGAGGGGAGCTTCTACCTCTTCATTTGGGAGGCGGCGTTTCGTTCTGAGCATGCGCACATGAAAGTCTTCAGACAGGCATAGTGTGCATGTCTGCCGGAGTCGCCAGTGACCTTGTGTTCCACGTCGGAACGGTGATTGAACGCTGTGTGTCCTGCCCTACTTGAACTCGGCGGGGACGGTCACTCAGGAATTTTGAGACTTGTCGTGTCCTCTATATGATACGCCGGCAAGCTGCAGCAGAGCAAGACAGGATTATGGACGAAGAGCGAAGAAAGTGGTCGCTACACACTCCCCCTCTAGTGAGCGTCGGTTAGGTCATGGAATACACCGTTGGAATGTGGCAGGTAACAGTCCGCCGCTGGGTTGGACGCGGTACCATCTCCAGCAGGGTTACTGTGGAACGAAAGGAAAGGTTGCCTCGAAATGATGGGTGGGACTATTAGGGCCGGTTCGTCGGGCTCACCAATGAAGCGCTGAAGGAAAACGGGTATAATGAGGGAGCTTATACCTGTTACTTTGGGAGGCGGCGTTTCGTTCTGAGCATGCGGTCTGATCTCTTCAGACAGGCGTGGTGCGCATGTGTGCCTGTGACGTCCGTGACATTATGTTCCACGTTGGAACGGTCGTCGAGCGCTGTGTGCCTTGACCTACTTGAACTCGGTGGGGACCGTCAGGCAGGATTCTAGACGAGGGGCGAAAAAGGTGACTACAAATATGACTGAAACTTTGGTTTGTAATAGAACGAATTCAACTTTCACAGAAATGTACGAGGTGTGTTCGAAAAGTAACCGACCCGAGTTCATATATTCGCCCTAGACCGCTTGAGCGGCCCCTTCGAGGTATGAGCGTAACCAGTAGTGCCTTACGAACTCCCTGAATGCTGTAGTTACTAGAGACGCCTTGGGTCGCGCGCGGCGTGTGTTTATGTCTAACGTGTTTTTTCCGTTCGTCGCATTTGTTACTGTTAAAAATTACAGAAGGAATATATCAACGAATTTGCATCAAGTTTTGCTTCAACTTCGGCAAGAGTTATATGGAGACAGTTCCCCAGTTGAGATTATATCTCACCCATAAGCTCGGGATCCGCCCAAGCAGCACGCAAAACGAAACAAATATCCCCCTTTGCTTACAGTATAAACTGGTAGCTTCGAAGAACTATCCTACTTATTGTGGCTATGCACTGTCATACTCAGAATTGTACATGTCGGCATGTGAGCATAGTTCTTCACCAACGTTGAAATACCGTTGTCATCATTTCTGTCCCGGGTTTCTGGTCGAGTTTTGATACTCCAGCAGACCCCCGCTAAGCTGAAAAAGAAAAGAAAGGATGTTTGGAGAAATAAAAGGGCATCAGTACAACCAAGGAGGAACCAGCAGGGATTCTCCTCTCCCAAAAGGATCGCCGTGCCGATTCCAACACTCAGCTGCATGAGCAAAGTGTCCCTATTTGGTGGTTGTGAAAGACCGAAGCATAGAAACAACACAAATAACAGCTTTCCAGCGTAGATCCCTCTCCTCAAAAGGACTGCTGTGGCTGTTCGACTGCTAAAAGGGAGGCTCCGAAGGGGCGGCTTAAGGATCCAAAAATGGGGCCGAAATTATGGGCGAGCAGAGGGCGAGTCTTCCCGAATCCCACCCAGGTCGAAACGTCGTAGTCTCCCATTCTCCTCCTGCGGACCATTTTGGACGGATAAGTAGCTTAACCATCCACGAATGGGGCCGAAGTTGGGAGCGAGCAGAGGGCGAATGCAACACAGGCCGAAACGACGCAGTTTCCCTTTTTCCTCCAGCGGACCATTCAGGACCCCGCAGCGGAATCTTAAGGATCTAAAGATGAGGCCAAAGTTGGGGGCGAGCAGAGCGAGTCTTCTAAGATCCCACCCAGGTAGAAACGTCGTAGTCTCCCTTTTTCCTCCAGCGGACCATTTCAGATCCCGCACCGGATAAGTGACGAAGGTTGGAAAGCCCGCGCTGAGATTCAGCAGGGTTTCGTCTTCGCCCGTGTATGTTATAAAACTGTAATCGATCGCAGGATAGCATGACTCCATCTTCCCCCAGAGCCACAACTACCCCGTACGATTCCAAGCTTTGTTGAAGGATAGGGACGGTTGAGGGACAACATGATGGCATGGTATGCAAGAAAGGAACTAGGAATGGAAGTCTCTGCTTTAGGCATCATAACTCTATCCTCCATTTCACCATAATGAAATTAGGATTTCAGTCGTGACAAGCACCCCCACCACGACAAGGTACAGAGACAATGGGAGACGGCTCTGCACTGTCAATGCCCGAGTTTTTGGTACGCAACTCATACCCCGAAGGGGCTTCTTCCTTCCACCATCCAGTCGGCCGTTCCAGGTCTGGACCCGCCGTGGACTCCCCAGTCGGTCCGGGTTCAAGTCCAGCCGAAGCATTGTCAAGATCCCTGAACTCTCGAGCGCAGTTGCAGACTACCCAGGCCGAAGAACTACGGTATAATAAATACCCTTCTATCGTAGCATGGAGGCTTTCAACTACTGCCCCCAAGAGTCCAACATCAATTTTGGTGACCAGGAGTACGAATATTCCTGCGTGTATCCACCCATCCCGTGGTAACCTTGTTTCCAATAGGAGCCAAGAAGACGAACGGTCGCCAAGAGGAGTTCTACTTAATGCCAGAATCCTCGAACTCGAGGATTATATTATATTATTATAATATCACTCCCCTTAAAGCTTGCATAGAGCTATTACTGACATATTCGCCCTTATGAACAGAGTACTTGCAATCCACCACGGCAGTTTTATGGGTGAGTTGACACATCTCGTACAAGAAGATTGTAATGTCAAGATGTGGGATGGGACAAATCAAGGAACGTTTACTCTTTTTCTTAGCCCAATAAACTAAAATTAAAAACAGAACATCACAGTTTGTATAAATAATTTTTCATTCATTATGGTTTAAATTTCAAAATAAATTACATTAAGGACTGTCTCGAATAAACCTCTAATACTATAATATACTAACTGACAAAGAAACTGCAACACCCAGAAGAAGCCTTTAGTATAGCAAGAAGTAAATGATTGAAATTTGGAGAAAAAATCGTGAAGGTCTTTTCATGTAAACATTTTTTGTTACTTAAATATGTAAACATTTTTTGTTACTTAAAATATGTAGTAATTTTTTGGAAATTTTTTAAATTTTACAACAAACTAGCTGTTTGAGGAGATCCAATGTCGATGTTTAGTTGTTGTTAAAATGTCTAGAGCACGTGTACGCGGAATTTATCGCCAGGTAAGTGAATCTGAAAGAGGTTGAATTATTGGTCTACAGGAGGCGGGGTTGTCATTTCGAGAAATCGCTAACCGTACGAACAGAAATCCAACTACTGTTATGAGATGTTGTCAAGCGTGGTTTTATAATGCCGAAAATTGAAGAAGAATAGGCACCGGACGTCAAAGGGGCACAAATGAGGTTCAAGATCGACGTCTAAGACTTATGGCTATTATAAACCGATTTGCGACAACTCGATCTTTGGCTGATTAGTGGTTAGGAGAACAAGGCATCAGTACAAACGTGAATTCTACTAGGAAATGTTATTGGCATGCGAGCATAACTCTTATCCAAGTGATTACTCATCAGTCTCCACATTCCACCCCAAGAGGTAGCAAGTGTGATAAGGATTACGCCATATCATCGCGCGAAGCGAGAACCCCTCCGAAGAGGTGAATCCACCAGCTTCCAGTTTGGGCCCCGACCCGAAAGCCAGAACCGTCTGACTGGTAGCAGCGAAGCACTATTCAACCTCTACTGGCTCTGTAGATCAGTACCCGAGTTAGTTTGAGACGCAACTCACCCGCCGGAAGGAATTCTTATCCATCCATCCGAACACAGTCCCATGAACTAAAATAATCTCAAGATTGATGACTACAATTGATTCTGGTACGAGCACCGTCTAACGGCTTGTACGTCCTGACTCACCGAACCCATGTGAAGTCAATTTATTGATCCTGGCGTCAAGCACTAATGGCAAAGCCATTTCGTCGAGATACACAAACCCTAAATTGTTACGCATTGGTCCGGGGCCAGGACAAGCCAGCCGAACCGTTAAACCCCGAATCATTTCATGAGAATATCCCGAACATGGGGGTCTGCGAACAGATAAACGAAATACCTCCCTAGTCCAGCATGCGGACTTTTAACCACTGCCCCCTCGAGTCCAACACCAAAGGGGTGGCCAGGTGGTACAAGTAACACCTGTGGGAAAACTACCCACCCGTGGTAACGCAGTATGCTAAATAACACACAAGTAGGTCATATTTAGTCTTTATTCGAGGTAACATGACAGCGCTGCGTTATCTTCAAGAAATAGTGAAGCCATATGTTCTCCCATAACTCAACCGGCTCGAGAATCCAATATTTCACCAAAATAATGCTCGACCTCATGTTGTCAGAGATAGTTTAAACTTTTTTGAAGCGACCCATGGGAATCTTTTGCCATGGCAGCCCAGATCCCACGATCTTTCGCCCAAAGACCATGTTTGGGACATCATGGGTAGAAGGCTTGGAAATTTACCCCAGCCCTCGCGGACTTTGGCGGCTCTGAGACATGAACTACAGGTAGCTTGGGATAGTATCCCTCAGGAAGAAATAGACATTCTTATTGCAATAATGCCAAGACGTGTTGGGGAGCGCATGGATAATCGCGATAGACAAACACATTATTGATAAATTTAATAAAAAAATTGTAAACCCTTCGTTTTTTTTTCTTCAAATTTCAATCATTTACTCCCGGTTATACTATCTATGTTTTATAATACCAAAAAAAAATTAAAATTTCAACAGCTCCTTCTTGGTGTTGCAGTTTTTTTGTCAGTTAGTATATATTACTTTTTTCCTCAGTTTTCCACCTCCATTCATAGATGCCCCAAATATTTCAATAGCATGGCTGTACGATGAACTGGATGTGCAATGGCGCAAATGGTTACCCAGTTCGGTCAGTAACACCGTGAGGAGAGGAGCATTTTATTCAGTATTGGTTAGACCTGGATTTCGACTGATTTCTTTGAATATGAATTATTGCAACAATAAGGATTGGTGAGTTGAATTCAACAAAATTGTGTCTACCAATGTGTGGATCGTATCTCTTGAATCGGCTCAATAAAGAAGCATGTCTGTCATAAGGAGAAACATTTATTATATCATGTTTAATATTTGGTTCAAGTCTCATCAGCTTTCAAATCAGAAATACCAGCTGAATCTGAAAGGGCACATTGTTAATAAGTTGAGGATTATTTTTGCGTGAACTTCAAGGCACCGTTTTGTTCTATAATTTGGTGCCATTTTGAAGGTAGCTTCATCATGCGTCTCTCATAGAAGTCTTGGTCCTTTTTGAAGAAAAACTCTAGTAATCAATTATCTCAATCTTCCCTTCATGTTAATTTCTTATCATTCGGGAAGTTTTGCAATGCTAGAAAAAGATGGTAATCGTTTGGTGCCAGGTCTGGACTAAATGGTGGATTGGATGTTCCTTGACTTCCACTTTTGACACCCTGTAACTCACAACTGACTAGACCAAACAAAAACAGCAAAAAAAAATTTTTAGTGCGAAATTTCACCTTAACAACGAGCATGAATTTGAAATTGTTTGAACGAAACTTTGCGAGATATCGATCACTATATCTATCTACAGAAAAAATAATAGATGTCTTTTTCCCAACCTATTATTTACTATCGGGTGTTTTTTTTTTAGAGTGATAGAACTTTAAATTGAAATAAAACACATTTAAATTAAGATTGAAGCCAATTTTTTTTTATTTCAAAGATAATTTTATGACATTTATGTTTTAAAAATAATTTCCGGCATATGTCCACCACGACTAGCTCTGAGGAACCGCATTCGACCAGACCAATTTTGGACCATTTTTTCGAGTAATTCAGGACTTACTTCATCAATAACACGAGTTATGTTGGCTTCCCAAGTGTCTATTGTTTCTGGTTTATCAGCATGAACCAATGACTTGACATAACCCCAAAGAAAATAATCCAATGGAGTTATGTCGCATGATATTGGAGGCCAATTAAATGGACCATTTCTGGAAATAATGTTATCGGCAAATCTTTCTTTCAATAAATCAATTGTTACGGTAGCAGCATGAGGTGTAGCACCATCTTGTTGGAACCAAAGCACTTCTGGGTCGATACCATTTGAATTTTGAAACAAATAATCATTGATCATCGATCTGTAACGTCCACCATTCACTGTAACATTAGCTCCAGCATCGTTTTTAAAGAAATATGGACCGATGATGCCTCCAGCATGTAAAGCACACCATACAGTGCATTTTTCAGGATGCAATGGAATCTGCAGAACTTCTTGAGGATTGTTTTCACTACATATACGGCAATTTTGCTTGTTTACATGACCGTTCAACCAGAAATGAGCTTCATCACTAAACACAATTTTACGATAAAACAGAGGATCAACTTCAAGCTGTTCTAAGGGCCCAATCAGCAAACAAATGACGCTTATTATGGTCAAGTGGCTTTAGCTCTTGAACCAGTTGGATCTTGTATGGGTGTGGACTAAGATCTTTACGCAAAATTTTTCATGTGGTGGATGCACAGAGTCCAACTTGTTCTGAACGTCGACGAATAGACAAATGTTGATAATCATTAACACTATGACTTGCAGCAGCGATATTTTCTTCTGTACGTATAGTACTTTGTCTTGTTGTTGCATCGAGTAGAGAAAATGTCCGAAATCTATCGATAGTTCGACGAATAAGCTGTTCTGATGGACGATTATGTAAACCATAAATTTCACGAAGTGCTCTATAAGTTTGGCGAATAGAACACTGATTTTGAAAATAAATGTCAACAATTTTTAAACGTTGTTGCGGCGTGAGTCTTTCCATGATAATTTGTCAATGGTTACGCTTACTGAACAGAAATGTCAAAACAATATGGCTTCTGTCAAATCACAGTTATCCCTATCAAAAGTTCTATCACTCTAAAAAACACCTGATATAAAGTGATGAGTATTAAAAATTTCATCAAACACTCAAGTTAAACATCCTGAAAATGCTGGTTTTGTTCCAGTGCCTATGCATTCCGCATGTCTAAATTTGTAACATTATAGAGGCTTTCTTAAAGATACTAGAATTCATATTCTCATCATACAATCTTTGTAGATTAGTGGTTTAGTTACATAATGATAATATTCTAGGTATGTATCTCCTCAAAATCCAACTCCAAATTGGTCACAATGTTATAATCTAATGGTACAAAGTTTACCCGGGCACAAACTAACATTGGATCCTGTAGAAGTAGTGACGGCAGATCAGGGATGGCCAGCACTACAAATACAACTACTTCAAGAACTTGTAGTTGCTGCTAAAAGAATGGGACATTCGGCTTTAGCTACAAGGCACATGACATTCCTACTTCAAACAATGTGGAAGCACTTATCTAAACCCGAGCAAAAGGATCTTTGCATACAACTTCAGTCCTTGGCAGCTCAGTGCGAAGGAGCTCCAGTAGCCTTGGTGTTGGATAATGGCTCCATAATACCACCAGCAAATTTAATAAACATTCCAGTTTGTCAAGAATTCATACCCAGAAGTTTACAGCCTCATCTCCAACCCAGAAAACTTAAGATTGCAAAACAGGACAGTGGTCCCTTTTTGTTCACACCAATCCATTTTGGAAGCTTAGAACGAGACTCTTTGGAACCTAAGACCAAGATGGAATTTTTATGGGTCGAAGGCGATCTATGCTGCGTATCACTGAAACTTTTAAACCCACTTCCTTTTAAATTGAAAGCGAGCGACATGTGATTATTGAATTCTGGCGTCGTTTTCGAATCAATCCCAGAAACTGTTGTCCTTCCACCAGATTCAGCTACTTTAGTTACACTTAGTGGCACACCAAAAGAAAATGGAGAACTTGAGCTGCAAGGATTCAGTACACACGCTCTGTGTGTGAAGTCGAATTGTCGATTGAAACATATGGAGTTGTTTTTGCCCTTTTTCACAAAACATGGCTTCTACCTTCTGCCAAATCACAGTTTTTCCTATCGAAAGTTCCATCGCTCTAAAAAACACCCGATACGATCTCTTAACGAGATCAGAAAAGACAACAAGTCATTAACCCAGCAGATAAGACATTGGAGATTAAAACGGAAGAAAAACGCTCAGTATCAGTATAGAACATAATTCTATAATTAATATTTTTTAGCTTTTAAATTCAAATAGACAGTGTTTTTTCATGACAGTTTTCCAATGCAGGTGGCTCTTATTGAATAGCACCGATCCAGCAACCGAGCTCCAGTGGTTCATTTACGAGCTTCAATCTGCCGAATTTAACGGCGAAAAAGTTCACGTGATAGGACACATTCCTCCTGGACATTCTGATTGCTTAAAGGTGTGGTCCAGGAATTATTACGCCATTATCAGCAGATATGAATCGACGATTACAGCTCAGTTCTTCGGGCATACGCATTTCGATGAATTTGAGGTTTTTTATGATCACAAGGATTTGAGTGAGTATAGTTATTGTTTCTATGGTCAGTTGATCAGTAATTATAATAATAGTCGAATTATTGATTGATATATGCTTCGCCTTTCATATTCCCCTATATTTCAAAATAAATTAATAGAAATAAATGAAGATATAAGATATGAGAATCATATAGTCCGTCTAAAAAGTATCCGGAAAAAACAAAGCTCAATTTTTATTCTTTAGTATATATTTTTAATTCTTGAATTAGAAAATTATAAGAAAATATTCATCTTATTTACTTATGCAACCTCCATTTAACTGTAAACACTTGACTAAACGTCGAGGTACAACCGAAACTAGATCAGCTACATAGTTTTCGATGATAGTAGTCCAGGACTGTATAACTGACTGAATTAAATCATTTTTATTTCGTGGCGCTACTCGTTCAACTTCAATCTTCATTAGTCCCCATATGTTTTAAATGGGAGTAAGATCTGATGAAGCTGCTGGCCATTAAATGGTTATCACTTGGTGTTCTTGCATCCAAGCTTGAGTATAGGCTGAAGTATGGCATCTTGCATTATACTGCTGAAAACGCCACCCCTCTGGATATAAAGCATGCGCCGTTTCAAGGAGAAAATCGTTCAGAATGCCACAGTACTTTTCTCTATTAATGATACCATCAACTATACAAAGAGTCGTAGCACCACGCTGAGATATTGCTCCCAAACCATTATTTTGGTGGGAAATTTGGAAATTTGAACAATAAGCGGTTGTTTTGATAGGATTTTTAAGTGATGTCCACCAAGTTGGAAACAACTGTCATCAGATATAAAGAAGTTATTAAAATTATCTTCTTGAAAACTTTGACGAAATTCTATCCTTCGTTTCTTTTGTAAAGGTGTCATTATAGGGATTTTTTTTGGTTTCCTTGATATGTAGCATTACCTTGTCAGTGACATACGGACATACTCTTATATTTCGTTGATTTCAAAATCTGTTAGTCAATTTGTGAAACTCCAGGCGCGGATTGTGCCGTCCTAAGGCTAATAGAGCGTTTAAATCGTTTCCTTTTATCTTACGCGGTCTTTCTGATACTGATCTATGACTCATATTCATGCCATTTTTTATGCTCTTTATTGTCTCATATACAGCACTTTTTCCAGTTCAGTCAATTGCACTAATTTTTTAACGTTTCGAAAACCTTTTGTATACAAATATTCTACCTGTTTTTTCTTTTCTAGTTGCTAGATCATTCCATAAATTGTATACCTGTTGACAATCAACAATATTCGATAAATGGTGTTGCCATGCAAATTTGGCCATAGCCGCCTATCTGCACAACCTATTTTATACATTACTTTTGTCTTAGAATGTTACGAAAAAAGTATATTAAAATTATGAAAAATAATAAATTCCGAATACTTTCTAGACAGACATTACAATGAATAAATAACATCCTTAAAATGTTGACTTGGATGGTGATAAAGAAATTATTATTTGGTATAAAATCAAGTGATGATTTCCCAGAGTTTCTCACAAATATTTATAATGTAGGTATCGATTTCAGGTAGGGCATCCAGTATTGCCTATGTTGGTCCTTCAGTATCTCCATATTATGATTTGAATCCAGGATACAGGATTTATTACGTTGATGGTGATCACGAACATACCACAAGGGTAAATATTTGAAATATCTTATTCACTCTGATTAATGTCGCATTATTACTTCAACACTTGATTCAACATCCAACTTTTCCATGATTCTAGATGGCTGAATATGTCAAAACAAAAATTAACCTCAAAGAAATAGTTGACGTTTAACCTCCGTTCACATATATCTGTCCAAATTATTGTAACACACCACACACGGTGACAAGAAAACCTCGGAAAACCTATTTTTTAAATGAATTTATTAAACAAAAGAAATTGAATAATATTTAAATAGGGTTATTCTGATTTTCACAAATTTTATTTTCACCAAGTAAGAAAAGAAATTGAACAAAACAACAACGAATAATAATAACTGAATATTTGGTAATAATATTGTTTCTTACCACGGTTATTTTGCCTCAGTATCTGCCTATTATTTCAGTATTTTGAAATAATGGACAATTGCAAATTAATTAATCTCGTTGATTAATTTCGAAATGTTTAGTGGACTGTATTTTTGATGTATATGCGAATAGTTTCACATCAAGGGCACTTGTATATAGTTATCTCGATGATGAACTAGCTTGGTCTATCCAATAAGATAAACCAACTAAAATGATAAGGAATTAAAGTAAAACACTCGTACTACTCTATAATAACAACGAACTTTAATTCTTGTTTTACTGTATATAAAACAAGCCAAAGGTATGATTATTACACTAACAACAAATGTAAGGTGGATTGCTACATTTACAGCAATCGCGTTAAGCTTGTCCAATTACAAACGAACAACTTGACTTTTACGAGAATAATGCATAATTTTGCTACGGCTACATGTGACAACTTTAACTATTACTCGAATAATAAATGCGTGATGTAGCAAAGGCTACATGCGAACACTTTGACTATAAGGAATAATAATAATGCGTGATGTAGCAAAGGCTACATGCGACCACTTTGACTATTACGAATAATAATGCATAATGTAGCTACGGCTACATCCGACAAGTTTGATTATTACTCGAATAATAAATGCATGATGTAGCAGGGCTACATGCAAACACTTTGACTATTAGGAATAATAATGATTTTATAGTATTTTCAAAGACTGAACGTTAGAGGTGCTCGATGCATCCCTTCTAACACAAAAAGAGGGAAATTAACAAAATTGATTGGAAGGTCCATTTGGAGGTGGACTGAATGAACGAAATAAACCTCCTTATTGGTTACAGAAAAATTATGAAATTAATGCAAGTGAAGAAGGATAGAGTCAGTTTGTAATTCCGAATGCTGCATCATGTGAAATTAACAGGCATAAATATATCAAAATCTCTAAATGACTTTCCATGTTTTCTAATACCATATATAATCATTAGAAGACTAATAATCTGAAGTGTCGAGTAAAACTAAACAAAGTTCCAAACAAATCTCAAAACTGCTAGATCGCATATTAACGTAAAAGATCTAAGTATCGAATAATTTCGAACGACAGGACCGTCTCTAGTGAGACGGAACAAATATATTTAAGCAGAAGTTGCTTTCTTGAAATTTCCCGGCGCAGGAATTGCTTCAGCGACTCCAAACTTTTGTGGTATATAGCACATACCCTGAGTTCCAAAATCGACCATAAGTTGTAGTTCATTGGGGTGAGATCCGGCGAGTAGGGCTGGCATTCTGCAGATGTGATGACATCCGGAAATGGGTCATGCATCATTCTTCTGTCATTTTCGTTTTGTGAGCCGGAACGGAGTCCTGTTGAAAGGTCCAATGCGTGTTGTCGAAGTGCCGATACTACGGCCTCGAAAATGTTGCAGCGGTAGACTTCTTGATTGATTTTGACCCCTTGATCCACGAAAAGCAAGGGTGCTTTGCCGCTGGCGCAAATTCCACCCCAGACCATGACGGATTGCGGATTTTGACGATGTTCGACGATTGCCGACATACCGGGAGCGTTTACGGACCAGACTTGATCGTTTTGGTGGTTGTGGGATTGTTCTACGGTGAAAACTTTCTCGTCTGTGAAGAGAATGTGCTTCCATTGCTGACCGGCGGCGAGATGAAGGAGTTGGCGGAACCTTTGGAGTCTTACGCGCTTGCTTTCATCCGTGAGCAGTTGAACTTTTTGGAGCTTGTATGGCTTCAGGTTGATCTTTTTGGACATTTGACGAACGGATTCACGGTTGATACCGGTCTCACAGGCTATTTTCCCCATGGAAACCTTCGGATTTCGAATGACTCGCTTCTTAACTTTGTTGCGATTGTTAGGCATATTGACAGTGCGTTTTCTTCCACTTCCTGTACGACGACGATCATGGTCAAGCTCCTTGAAAAGGCAAATTGCATTGGTCACGGTTTGTCGAGGCACATTGAGCAAACAAACAATCTTACATTGACGCTTACCTTGACGAAACAGCTCCGAAATTGCACTACGTTTGTTTGACATTCTAATACTCTGCGAAATAAAGTAATATCAAACTAAAAATTCACATGCTAATAGGAAGAAGTGTAGAGACTCTAATAGAATAAATATGATTTGGCTTAATTACAATTAAATTGAGGAAGCCCAACACAGTTATGAGTTCTAACCATTGATTCCCCTCATCAAATAAAACGCTTTCTTGATAGGTGATAGGTGTTAAAATGTGCTAAAATTTATGGCATTAATTTCAAGAGGGGGTCATTCTGTTCAACCTGTGTCTTTTTTAGTAAAATAGAATATATTGAGTTTTGATTATATACGTCTATTAAATGTAAGCGGTGCTTGTTTTAGACATTAATTTAATTCTAAAAGTTTTTGAATAAAAAATTCTTTTGGAAATTAAAATTGTAGAAGATAAACATATTTCAATTTGTTTTGATATTTAAATTTTCTTTTTTAGTAGATATAAAATTAAGACTCATTACACAGCATAAAGAGGAGATAAAAGAATCATTTCTTGAAGGGAATCTATGAATCTATTGAAATTCTTATATCATTTAAAGACTCGCCCTGTGCACCTTGTGTACACATGAATCTTTTTTTTTTTTTTTTTTTCTCTTAAATTTTGTTTTTCTTAGGGAGTTATAGATCATGAGACATGGGCGATGAATTTAAGGGAAGCAAACTTATATGGTTATCCCATATGGTTTAAGTTATACAGTGCCAGACAAGCTTTCGGAATGGATAGTTTACGGCCTCAAGACTGGGATAATCTGGTTGTAAAAATGAGCAATGATCCTAAACTTTTCGAACTATTTTATAAGTAAGTATAGGATGAGTTAAAGACCAAACAAATTCAAGAAATAAAAAAATGGCTACAGATTTAGCGAGCCACATCCAAAAAGATGTGCTTTGATTGAAATCTTGCCATATTTGAAAAATAATAGGATAGGGTAGTATCGGTTTTTTTAGAGTGATAGAACTTTTGATAGGGTTAACTATGATTTGACAGAAGGTAGAAGCCATGTTGTTTTGACATTTCTGATCAGCAAGCATTGACAAATTATCATGGAAAGACTCACGCCGCAACAACGTTCACAAATTATTGAAATTTATTTTCAAGATCAGTGTTTTATCCAAGATCCAACTGGTTCAAGAACTAAAGCCACTTGGCCATAATAAGCGTCGTTTGTTTGCTGATTGGGCCCTAGAACAGCTTGAAGTTGATCCACTTTTTTATCGTAAAATTGTGTTTAGTGATGAAGCTCACTTCTGGTTAAACGGCTATGTAAACAAGCAAAATTGCCATATATGGAGTGAAAACAATCCTCAAGAAGTTCTGCAGGTTCCATTGCATCCTCAAAAATGCACTGGTATGGTGTGCTTTACACGCTGGAGGCATCATCGGTCCATCTTTCTTTGAAAACGATGCTGGAGCTATGTTACAGTGAATGGTGCTCGTTACAGATCGATGATCAATGATTATTTGTTTCAAAATTCGAATAGTATCGACCCAGAAGTGTTTTGGTTCCAACAAGATGGTGCTACACCTTATGCTGCTACTGTAACAATTGATTTGTTGAAAGAAAGATTTGGCGATAACATCATTTCGAGAAATGGCCCAATTAATTGGCCTCCAAGATCATGCGACATACCTCCACTGGATTATTTTCTTTGGGGTTATGTCAAGTCATTGGTTTATGCTGGTAAACCAGAAACAATAGACGCTTTGGAAGCCAACATAACTCGTGTTATTGATGAAATAAGGCCTGACTCGAAAAAATGGTCCAAAATTGGTCTGGTCGAATGCGGTTCCTCAGAGCTAGTCGTGGTAGACATATGCCGGAAATTATTTTCAAAACATAAATGTCATAAAATTATCTTTCAAATCAAAAAAAATTTTGGCTTCAATCCTAATGTGAATGTCTTTTATTTCAATTTTAAGTTCTATCATTCCAAAAAAAACACCCGATAGATTGAATATTTGATTTAATCTGATCTTATTTTCATTGTAGAATTTAGTAACATATCAATCTACTTGATGTGTATGATTTGTATTGATATTGACCCAGATCAAAATTTTTCAATTTCCTTTTTCATGGAAGGGTTTTATTAATTTTCTGAATTAATTATACTTTGAGTAAAAAACAGACAAAGCAAGTTTTTTTTCAATTGTGATAACACAATCTTAAAGATGTTTTCATCGAATTTGTTCCTAGATACTATTACAAAGCCAGCCCTGTAAGACCTACTTGTGACACTTCCTGTAAGAAAAAAATTTTGTGCGATCTGAAATCTGGAAGATCGCATGATAAGAAAAATCTTTGTGAAGGCATAGAATCAAGAATAGATGCCACATCGAACGTTAGTTGGAAAGAATGGATATATAATACTATATCAGTTTCGTAAGTTTGATTATTAGTATCTTAATTGAATTACAACAGAATATTTTTGGTTAAGGCATTAATATCACCATTGCCATTAATAAGACGATTATGTTTATGGTCCTCTTTAATAATGAAAGACCTCTCACTATAAATTTTGTGATATGGAAAATGTTCCTTTTCAATTTTCTTTAAAATATGAAACTGTAGATTCTCTAGTCTAAATAAGAGCTTTAAAATAAAATAAATGGAGGTTTATACTTGATAGAAGGTATATAAAATTATTCAAATATTTTAATATTTACAGATATATTCTGTTAGCCCTCTACATATTTAATTTCAAAAAATTATATTTAATATTAACTTCAGGAAAGAAATTAATGTCATATAAGCACTGTTTATATCAAACGATATATCAAATAAATATTCATTATAAGACATTCAAATGATATAACAAAATCCAATAAATATAAATTGTTAACGAAAATCCTATAAATTAAATATTTTGAGTAGACAAAATTTTGTTTTCATGAAAACACATATCTTTCAAAAATGTTTAACATAATCCTAAGAACTTCATCATAAAACTATCTCACTTAGAATATTCAATATTGTTGAATATTTAACTAAGTTACTTTTTAGAAAATCTCAAGATATGTAAAAACATTACTAAAAAACAAGTTTTAAGAGAGAATTTGCTCGTCAGTACCAAAATATAATATCAATCAACAAAAAATATTTACTCACCTTTAACAATCAAGAAAGCATCTTGGCAAATGAATACTATGAATACTATTCTATGGTAAACCACAGAACTATTTATTTGAGTTCACATTAGACATCACATAAATGTTCAATATTCATTTGCCAAGATGCTTTCTTGATTGTTAAAGGTGAGTAAATATTTTTTGTTGATTGATATTATATTTTATTGAATATGATTTGTACTGACGAGCAAATTCTCTCTTAAAACTTGTTTTTTAGTAATGTTTTTACATATCTTGAGATTTTCTAAAAAGTAACTTAGTTAAATATTCAACAATATTGAATATTCTAAGTAAGATAGTTTTATGATGAAATTCTTAGGATTATGTTTTCATAAGAGAGATGAGCAGAAACAAAATTTTGTCTACTCAAAATATTGAATTAATAGGATTTTTGTTAACAATTTATATTTATTGGATTTTGTTATCTCATTTGGATGTCTTATAATAAATGTTTATTTTATATGTCGTTCGATAAAAGCAGGGCTTATATGACATTAATTTAATTCCTGAAGTTATAATATTAAATATATTTTTTTGAAATTAAATATGTAGAAGGCTAACAGAATATATCTGTAAATATTACAATATTTAAATGATAAAAGCTTCAAAATTTTAGGAAAACTCTGAACTGAGAAAACACATTCGACTCTTTATCAAAAGATTTTCAGGCGAAATATTTCCATTCATATTTAATTTTTGGTTATTAAATAAAAATTAATTTTATTTTCAGTAATTGAACTATTAAGTTACGAATTAATTGAATAAATACAATAGGAGCCGTAAGCATAATCTCAAGAAATTTCCTCAAGAGTTGTAATACCCCGAAATTTTTAATAATAATACATTTGTTTTTCTTCAGCGTGGTGTGAGGATTGTTATGTACAGCACATCTTCGAAATAATAGGTAAGGTGTAAGGTTGGAACTAACAACTCTTTTTTAGTGGACATATAAAACTTTAGTTTGGTGCAAAAGAAATTAATAACGAAAAATAACAAAAACAAAACGTCATTTTATCGCAATATGAAAAAAGTCACGTCACTTTTTCAAGCGTTGTAAAATAACGGAGTTTAAAATTGCAGAGATGAAATTGATCGTTAAATAGAACTGGTATTATTTATAGGAATACCTTCCAGTATTTCTGGCAAATTGTGATGATTGACAAAGCAAGAAAAATTTTGGGAAATAAATTTTCCTACGTTTCATGTTGTTTATTTTTTTCCATATGTAATATTTCTCGTTGTTGTCTCCCAGAATTTTACGATTATTGGCTTCTACATTTACTAATTGCGAAATTTCCATTGTGATTATTAAGTCATATGCTTCTCTTGACACTTCATAAGAATTTTTGACAATTTCAATCGAGCAATCGCGGCATCTTTCAAGAAACTTACAGAAAACGTGATAAAGGATGTAACCAAATAAATAGTTAACTATTAATAAGATAAACAAATACACCTGGCTTAAGATAAACAAAAATTTCATTTATGTTGTTGACATACACACATCGTCAAAAGGGGTTCGAAGGGCTGCTACAGATACCGTTCGTTTCCTTCGAGTAAAATTTGCGATATAATGTTCTTCCCTTGCAGATGTTACTCTGCAACTCTCGTTATTCGCTAAAAACTGATTAACTTCGAATACACCTGCATTCTCCCGAACAAGAAACATTTTTTGCTGGTTTATTGTTTGCATTTAAATGATAAGGTAGTGAAGATTCCACACACAAAAAATTGTTACGTTACATTCAACAAGTTGAGAGTTGATAGGGAGGGACTTTTGACGATGTAGGTATTTAAAACTCAAGTATACTGTCTGTACGGCCGAGTCTTGATCATTCGCTTGAATTTCGCATTCTTTTGGTAATTTTGTATAATTTTCAATTATTTTGCACCGAACTATGGTTCATGAATTACGAATATGTTTATTTATACCTGTCTAACGAAATAACTGATCATTATATTATATTTCACTCTCATTTTAACGCTTCTTTGCTGATAGATAATTCTTCTAAATCATCAAAGCATAACGGCTCATTCTGTATATAAACATTTTCAGCATATTTATCCTGCTTGGTTCATACAAGGTGTGGTGAAGGATTTAGGCGATTTGTTTTCCAAGAACCTTCTTGGAAAACAAATCGCCAAAGCAGTTAACCTTAACTGCTTTGTTTTATTGCCATTTTAGCAAACGTTAATTTTGTAGATTCATGTTCAACAGTTGTGAATAATAAACACGTATCGTAAATTTATTGTGGAATAAGTAAGCTTAGAAATGTTTGCTCTCGATATGATCATTTTGACCTTCTTATCATCATCTCAAATGGAAAGTCTCGGAAGGTCGCAAAAATCAGTAGCGTATTAATAAGGCAAAAACTTAATAAGGTAATACACAAAAAAATTTTAATTTATGTTGACAAATATGTTTCGGGTTTAAATTATTCAATTAGTAGCGTCTTTTGAACAGTGAAGTATATGTAAGGAGGTATCCATAAATTCGAAATTTGGCGAATGCATGGTAGAAATGAAAGTCCGTCTAGAAAGTATCCAGAAAAAACAAAGCTCAGTTGTAATTATTAAGTATATATTTTTTTCTTGAATTAGAAAATTATAACAAAATATTCATCTTATTTACTTATACAACCTCCATTTAACTGTAAACACTTGACTAAACGTCGGGGTGCACCGGAAACTAGAGCACCTCCATAATTTCCGGTGATGGTAGCTCAGGACTGTAAAACTGACTGAATTAAATCATTTTTATTTCGTGGCGCTACTCGTTCAACTTCAATCTTCATTAGTCCCCATATGTTTTCAATGGGAGTAAGATCTGATGAAGCTGCTGGCCATGAAATGGTTGTCACTTGGTGTATTTGCATCCAAGTCTGAGTATAGGCCGAAGTATGGTATCTTGCATTATCCTGTAGAAAACGCCACCCCTCTGAATATAAACCTTGCACCGTTTCAAGGAGAAAATCGTTTAGAATGCCACAATATTTTTCGCTATTAATGGTACCATCAACTATACAGAGAGGCGTAGCACCAGGCTGAGATATTGGTCCCTAAACCATTATTTTAGTGGGAAATTTGAACGGTATCATTGATAGAATTTTTGAGTGATTTCCACCAAGTTGTAAATAACTTTCATCAGATGTAAAGACATTATCAAAATTATCTTCTTGAAAACGTTGACAAAATTCTATCCTTCGTTCCTTTTCTAAAGGTGTCCTTATAGGGATTTTGATTTCTTTGATATGTAGCCTTGCATTTTCAGTGACATACGGACGGTTTCTGGACTTACTTTTATATTTCGTTGATTTCCAAATCTTTTAGCCAATTTGCGAAACCCCAGGCTCGGATTGTGTCGTCCTAAGGTCAATAAAGCGTTTAAATTGTTTCCTTTAATCTTACGCGGTCCTCCTGAAACTTATCTATGTCTAATATCCATGCCATTTTTTTTTTTTTTTTGTCTCATTAGAGCACTTTTTTCCAGTTCAGTCAATTGCTCTATTTTTTTAACGTTTCGAAATCCTTTTCTATACATATATTCTACCGGTTTTTCTAGTTGCGATATTATTTCATAAATTGTATACCTGTTGACAATCATCAATATTTGAAAAATGTTGTTGCCATGCAACTTTGGCCATAGCCTACTATCTGCACAACCTATTTTATACATTTTTTTTTCTTTTAGAATGTTACAAAAAAAAAGCATATTAAAATTATGAAAAATAATAAATTCCTTATACTTTCTAGACAGATATTTAGAATTGACTTATTAATGAAACACATGTTTCTATTTAAATTAAAATTTTAACGATACTAACGTAGTTATCCTCCATACTTGACGGACTTCATTAGAGTTATTGTTATATGATTTGTTTTATATATTTTTCACAAATTCAATTTCGGACCTCAAGTTTTAACATGTAAAATATCGACATTATTTGAAAAAGGACGATTAGTTTTGAGAAGGTGTTTTGCATTGTGGGATACTTTCTTATCTTTATGAAAACATTTTTTGTGTTTAGATGAACGGATTCCAAAAATTCTACCAATAGTGAGCATGTGTTTCATTAATAAGCGAACTTTATAAAATTGAGAGTAGTAAATTTGTTTGATTAACTCAAGGCACGTCATTACATGTTTCATTTTCGCTCACAAGAAGTCATTTTCACATAAGCAATGAGCTTAAATAGAATGGTAGTTAAATTTATGGGTTTACGGCAGTGAATTCAATGTAATTATTGAAAATGAGTGGCTTTTTTAATGAACAATACAAATTTTCAGCCGTTTTATACCTAAATCCGTGAAGAAAGTTCTTTTGGGAAAATGACTTGGATATTTGGTGGAGTCCTTCTCTTGTTCTCCTAGCTATATTGGATTATTATTTGAAAAAATAATAAACCTTTCTTTTCGTGGAGAAATCACCCCAATTTCTCAACTATTTTTATATTTCCATAAATAACTTTAATGTATGAACAATTAAATGTAATATATTGTAAATATAATTATAGTCTTTTGTACATATCAGCTTATGACTCTTTCAACTGCTTATTTGTCTTTAATTAACAATTTCAAATTTCTTCATGATTCTTCCATGTGATGTAAAATATATTTTGTATTATTGTGTACTAAAAATTGTAATTTGTTCAAAAATATTTTCCGTTTCTATAAAATATACGAGTATAATTTTGTTATATGGTATGTTTCGCCAAGAACCTCATAATATGATTCTGAACAGAAAAGTTAACATAGATACATCCTCTGAATTATTTGTTATCAACATTAGGGTGTTGAATTTTTGACAAATAATTTTAAATTGACGAAAATTGTCTGGAATTACGATCTGATTTTCCCTTTGGAAAGATAGACTAAAAGACCAGTAAACGAGTAGATCTGCAGTTCCTAAATTGGCAAAAAGCTGAAGCTGTTGAAATTTCACCAAACAATTTGAAAACTAACATAAATAGAGGTTAATTCTTGATAGAAGGTATATAAAATTATTAAAATATTTTAATATCAGTCTTCTACATATTTGATTTCAAAAAATTATATTTAATAATTATAACTTCAGGAATTAAATTGAAATAATGTCATATAAGTACCACTTATATCAAACGACATATAAAATAAACATTCATTATAAGACATCCAAATGATATAACAAAATCCAATAAATAGAAATTGTTAACCAAAATTTTCTAAAATAAATTTTTTTGAATAGACAAAAATTTGTTTCTGCTGATCAATCTTATGAAAACAAATATTTTTCAAAAATCTTTAACATAATCTTAAGAATTTCATCATAAAACTATCTTACCTAGAATATTCAATATTATTGAATATCTACCTAAGTTACTTTCTATAAAATCTCAAGATATGTAAAAAATATTACTGAAAAACAAGTTTTAAGAGAGACTTTGCTTCATCAGTATTCAATAATATTCAATAATATTGAATATTCTGAGTAAGATAGTTTTATGATGAAATTCTTAAGATTATGTTAAACATTTTTCAGTATTTACCAGAAGTTTTCTAAATTGTTGAAGGGTGAGTAAATATTTGTTGTTGATTGATGTTATATTTTATTGAACATGAATTATTTAAATACTGACGAAGCAAAATCTCTCTTAAAACTTATTTTTCAGTAATGTTTTTACATATCTTGAGATTTTATAGAAAGTAACTTAATTAGATATTCAATAATATTGAATATTCTAGGTAAGATAGTTTTATAATGAAATTCTTAAGATTATGTGAAACATTTTTTAAAGATATTTGTTTGCATAAGATTGAACAGCAGAAACAAAATTTTTTTCAAAATATTTAATTTATAGGATTTTGGTTAACAATTTTCATTTATTGGATTTTGTTATATCTTTTGGATGTCTTATAATGAATGTTTATTTTTTATGTCGTTCGATATAAGTGGTACTTATATGACATTATTTCAATTTAATTCCTGAAGTTATAATTATTAAATATAGTTTTTTGAAATTAAATATGTAGAAGGCTAATATTAAAATATTTAAATAATATGAAAACTTATGTTCACTGAGTTATTTGCGTCTTTATTCAGTGTTGACAGACCCTCCTAAGCCTGGATTTGAATCCTATAGATTTTGCAATTCGATGCAATCAAGCAGTTTTCAGAATATATCAGTTTAAAAAAAAATGGCGCGGGTAGTGATCACTTCATTTGCGATTAAAATAATTACCATATTTTAGGATGTCTGTGCTTTGGTCAATTCCACGATACACGATACAACTGCCGAAGTATGTCTTAGGCTTGGGATAGAGGAAAGAAGCCTTAAAATAGAAAATATTAACTTCTGATATTCTTATATCAATATTTGTGATTAGATGATATTAAATGCAGTGGTTTGTGATAACAATTTTAGCAATATCAATTCAAAATAGAGAATTCATTGAAACAAAACCCTAATATTGAAATGAAAATAGCTTTAAATTACCTGGAAGCAAACAATTGTATTCAGTTTCATCAAAAACCTTTTGTTTAAAGTTGTTTAGTGTTTATTACCAGTTACAATTGAAATAAAAATTTTATATTATATTTAATAGGAAAAATTAAAATGTGAATCTTATGTGAGTTTGAACCAAATATGATAGCAATGAATAAAATGATACTGAAATAATTTCATTTAATTTGAGAGAAATTCTTGAACTTTTTGAATAATCTAGAATAAAGATAAGTCAAGTTTCGAATATCTCACGTTCCAACAGCTATTTTGGTGTTAACGATTTTTCTACTACTTCTAAGTAATCAAAAGAGCCATTTGTTCTCGACAATTTCACCTAATTCAAGAGACAAGCTGTGTTTATCTTTTTAGTGTTTATTTTAGCATTTTCACTAATTGCACTCAACAAAACAACAACAAATACAGAGTTAAGTGTTACTTTCGAAGCTCTTTAGGAATGCGGATGTTATTACGGAGCTTCTAACCTCTTAATACGGGAGGTGGCGTTTCGTTCCAACTTGCTACCCTGAACTCATCAGATAGGTGTGGGGTGCAAGTCGGCTGTCGGAACGCTGGCACTCCTCTCTGCTTGAACCCGGCGAGTACGGTGAGCTCGGTATTCGGAAAGCGGTAGCGGCCTCTAAGGATACGCCAGGCAGCTGTAGCAACAGAGTTCTGCGGAAGGAGCAAGGGCACACTTTCAAAATCCTTGTCACTTTTACGATAAAATGCAATATTTTTGTTTAATCTGGATGCCAGTAATTTGGCAGATTACTTTGAAAGTTTCCTTTCTCTTAAGAGATGGTTCTAGCTAATTTAAACGTAGAATACTTGTTGAATCTGCTTTGTAGTCACTGTATCGTTTTCTTTATCAAACTTTGATGTTTATGTTTCGTCAGTATAAGAAATTTGCTGAAGGCTACAATGGGTATTTCATCAGCGTGTGGTCTTGCTGAATCTAAAGAATATGTCCATTTAAATTTCGATTTTGACGAGATAAAAATAAAAATGGTTACATGGTTCCATCCAAATCAATTACACTAAAATATACACTGTTTCTTTTTCAGTTCACTTTCGGAAATATTCAGCAAAGTTTTGAACACGAAATGTTAATTCTAACTTGGGCCTCATGCAAATGTTTTTTTCAGATGTAAAAACCAATTTGAATTCCATTAATAATGCAATAAAAACTAATATACAGATATGATAAAATATATTATATATACACTTGTGTATATGATTAAACTTGGCTCTTTAATTTAAAGATATACTACAGACGTAATAAGTAATAACAAATACCAACGATATTATTTTTTAATATCCTTCATGACTTCTTTTAATGGAATATTTTCTCATTGGCACATGAAATGATTTCTGGTTTCATTTTGTTCAGGATTGCTTGATTTTATCAAATATGTTTTATTTACTATATTGAATAATACTCGAATGTAATTTCCATTAATTCATAAACTCGAAATAGTGTTTTATATGAGTATGAATGTTGTATTATTAATGTTGAAATTTTAACTGCAGTCGAATTTTAAATTGTGATTTTGTGATTTTTTGATAATGTCTACAGAAACTTTTCAATCTTTTATGTAAAAATTTGTGTTCATGCTGAAATTTTATGTACATATAAATTAAGGTGTCATACTTGAAATAAAAATTCAGTTTTTCTAGCTGATTGTTTTAATATATTCCTTCGGTTTTGGTAGTGGAATAAAAAAGTCAACTGAAGAATATTAGGAAGTTAAAGGTATCGTATATATCTACCCTTTAAAGGTATAGGGTCTTCCAATAAATATTTAATTTTGAATTGCCCGCCATTTTTGAGTGCCGAAATAAAACTGACAGATTGTATATGACAAGTAGAAATGAAGGATTGACGGATAATGATTAATAATGGAAGCTAACCGGTGACTTGCAATACATGCAATTACTGCAGAAATAGGAATATTATATGGAAGTACTGAGTCAATCATTTCTAATGAATTAGAATGAAGCTCTATAGGAAATGCGGGTATTATGAGGGAGCTTCTACCTCTTAATTTGAGCATGCGCTCCTGAACTATTCAGGCAGGCGTGGTGCGCATGTCTGCCTGTGACGCCAGTAACCATGTGTTCCACGTTGGAATGGTCATCGAACGCTATGCGTCTTGCCCTACTCGAACTCGGCGGGGACGGTTAGTCAGGAATTTTAAGACTGGACTTGTCCTCTATATGATACACCGGCAAGCTGCAGCAGAGCAAAGCAGAATTCTGGACGAGGAGCGAAGAAGGTGGTCGCTACACACTCCCCCTCCAGTGAGCGTCGGTAAGGTCACGGAATAGGCCGTTGGAATGTGGCAGGAAACAGTCCGCCGCTGGGTTAGTCGCGGTGCCATCACCAGCGGGTTTACTGTGGAACGAAAGGAAAGGAATGGGCCAATTAGGGCCTCCAAATGAATGGGTGGGTCGCTCTGGAAGCAAACCGTTCATCACGTCGTGGTCACCAATGAAGCTCTATAGGAAATGCGGGTGTTATGAGGGAGTTTCTACCTCTTAATTCGGGAGGCGGCGTTTCGTTCTGAGCATACGCACCTGAACTCTTCAGACGGCGTGGGGCGCACGTCTGCCTGTGAAGACAGTGACCTTGTGTTCCACGTCGGAACGGTCGTCGACGCTGTGTGCCTTGCCCTACTCGAATTCGGCTGGGACAGTCAGTCAGGAATTTTAAAACTAGTCGTGTCCTCTGTATGATACGCCGGAAAGCTGCAGCATAGCAAAGCAAACTTCTGCACGAGGAGCGAAGAAGGTTGTCACTACAAAGGTTATGAAAAATAAATCGCTTAACGCTCATACAACTCACTAAAATAGTGAAAATTTAATATGAAAATGGTAGAATTCTCGGTAGCTACTTGTCCCAGCAATCAACAAAATCTAATCGGGGTTGTTTGAATTTAGAATTGTTTTATAGATGTATGTTGCACTGTGTCGATTTCTAGAACGTTCCTTACTTGTGATAATTGGTGCAAATCGGCCAAATCATTTTATATGAATATGCTTATTATGAGCATTACGGCGTATTATGATCTGACTTGAGCATGAGGAAAGTATTTCTGTGTTTGTAACGTGAAAAAAAGGGAATATATTTCTTTACTCGAATTGAACATATTTCAGTAAATATTGATTTTCGGAACACGTTGAATTCAAAATTTCATTACCTAAATGTAGGATTAAGAAAAAAATTTTCATTTATTTTTTCTTTCAATTTGAATTTGATTTTAGGGTGAATACTATCTAAGTAATTTAGAAATTGAATTAGTTGTGTAACGGTTATTTCTATTTCATGCTGATCTTCAACATATTTTAACTTGTCGATTGTATATATTCTGAAAGATAAACAGGATGTAGTTTGTGTTAGATACCCAACAGTAATTAATCAGCAATTTTATTTTTATCGCACAATTCATGGATCGCTCCAAAAAAGCAAGAAATTATTTTATCAATGTCATTATCAATTATTTGAGCATTTTATCTTGACCTTTTTCAGGCAGTGTCGTGACAATTTAATTTAGGTACACTAAACTCTACATAAGTGTCATAGTAAAAGCTATTCCACGTCCAATGTTTATTCCCTTAATATTTCGAGTAGCATGCAATAAAACAGATTCTGGACAAACTAAAGATACGTTTTCTGGAGAGGTTGGTGTGATATCTCTTATCTGCTATTTAAGTAATAAGTTATATTTAAATATGAAGGAATTCATGGAAAATATAGAATATTGACTGATCTGATGGAAGCTAACCGATGACTTGCAGTACATGAAATTGCTGCAGAAGTAGGAATATTAAATGGGAGTACTGACCCAATCATTTCTAATGAATTAGAATGAAGCTCTTGTGGAAATGCAGTTTTGCGAGTGAGCTTCGACCTCTTAATTTGGGAGGCGGCGTTTTGTTTTGAGCATGCGCACCTGTACTCTTCAGACAGGCGTGATGCGCATTTCTGCCTATGACGCCAGTGAACATGTTTTCCTCGTCGGAACTGTCTTCGAACGCTGTGTGCCTTGCCCTACTTGAACTCGGCGGGGACGGTCAGTCAGGTATTATTTAGACTAGTCAGGTCCTCTATATACATAAGCTGCAGCAGAGCAAAGCAGAATTCTGGACGAGGAGCGAAGAAGGTGGTCGCTTCACGCTCCCCCTCCAGTGAGCGTCGGTAAGGTCACAGAATAGGGTATTGGAATGTGGCAGAAAACAGTCCGTCGTTGGGTTCGTCGCAGTGCCTTGTCCAGCAGGGATACTGTGGAACGAAAGGATGGGGCAATAAGGGGCCGATAGGCGTGGTGCGCATGTCTTCCTGTGACGCCAGTGACCTTGTGTTCCACGTCGGAACGGTCGTCGAACGCTGTGTGCCTTGCCCTACTTGAACTCGGCGGGAACGGTCAGTAGGGTATTGTTTATACCAGTCGTTTAGACACTATTTGCTGCGCCAGCAATCGCAGCAGAACAAAGAGGACGAGGAGCGAAGAAGGTGGTGGCTACAAGACTGTTGAAAAATGTTAAGACGGTTTCCTCGCTTACTAATGTAAAATCACAAACCATGTTGTCTTGCTGTGTGCAAAAGGCTTTTAACGCGATAATGAGAAGAGGGTTATAATTTCTTAAGTCATATTGTCACCTATCGGGTGTTGTTTTAGAGTGATAGAACTTTCGATAGGGATAACTGTGATTTGACAAAAGGTAGAAGTCATGTTGTTTTGACATTTCTGTTCAGTAACATTGACAAATTATCATGGAAAGACTCACGCCGCAACAACGTTTACAAATTGTTGAAATTTATTTTCAAAATCAGTGTTCTATTCGCCAAACTTATAGAGCACTTCTTGAAATTTATGGTTTACATAATCGTCCATCAGAGCAGCTTATTCGTCGAAGTATCGATAGATTTCGGACAACATTTTCTCTACTCGATGCAACAACAAGACAAAGAACTGTACGTACAGAAGAAAATATCGCTGCTGTAATTCATAGTGTTAATAATGATCCAGATTGTTCCATTCGTCGACTGTCACAACAAGTTGGACTCTGTGCATCCACCACATGGAAAATTTTGCATAAAGATGTATTACCAGTTCGGTTGAATTGGATGTGACTGTAAGGTTTCTACAGGAAGTAATTGGGAGTATACGTTCGCTGCTTGAATAAGCTCGATGGTAAATAATACGATGTATATACATGTACGTAGATGGCGCCGGTATTTGCTAAAAACTCTAAAATTCCTATGCGCTCAGTTTCGTTGTATTCGAACTGGCACTGACTATGAGTCCAACAAGATTCGAAACATGCAGCATGTCTGCTGCTTCGGTCCCCACAAATGACGATACCTAGTAGAGTTCTTGAGAAAGTAAATGACTTTGTCTAAACCAGACCTTCATATATCCGAAACCAATAAATTTTAATGCTATGCGTTAAGCGTGAAGTGCATCAGAACATTTGGTTTTGTCAGAAATTTGTTGAAAATATGACATTGCAAGGAAAATAGAAAGATTTCTATGTCTAAGGCACGAACAAATACAATTATTTTTTATTGAAGACAAAAACCTAGCGTACGAGAAGGAACAACATAATACCTCTGATTCTTAAGAATCTAAATTAGTATAATCATAACTTTTTTCATTTTATATAGAGCCCTGCTCTATACTCCGTCACTGTTGAAATTCAGTTCCAAATTCTTCCAATAATATTGCAATATCGGCTTATACATAATCAAGATTTATCTAGCGAATTCAACTGACAAACCAATTTATATTATGGTTGTAAGTAGTTTATTCACGATTTAACTCAGTACGGAAAAAATGTTCTCATTAATGAGAAGCGCTCATTTGAGGACATCTTGGAGAAAATTTTCAACTGAGGGAAAGAAATTGGTTGACGTTATTGTTGATAATCAGACAGGTATAGCATCGGTCATTTTACAAAGGCCGCCGGTAAATAGTTTAAATTTGGAACTTTTGACTGAATTATCTGATGCACTTGGTGATTTGGAGAAGAATAAGTGTAAAGGCGTAATCTTAAAATCCGTAAGTTATATTTTGGGTAGAAAATGTTTCAAATTTCGTACAAGAGTTTGCAATTTCCTCCTCAAGATTTTTATAGCTTTCCTATTCTGCGTCCCACAATTTTCAACTGTTCCTCCTGCATTTTTTATAGTATGAGCATCCGTCTAACAGTTCAAAACTCCAATACACCCGAATAGGTTTTATTGATCGTCGGGACATTAGCAGCAACATGCACATGTTTCGAAGCTTATTAGCGTCATCGGAGCAAGCTCCGATGTCCAATGATTGCAATGCAGCCACGCAACTATATTTGCCCCACATAGTATCGCTTAAGTTTTAACAAGCACGAGCGCCATCTATGTACGAATACACATACAAAGCATACTCCACCAAGCGTTTAAAGCAATAAACTTTCCGATTACTTCTATCGTTATCAATCTAGATAACCTTCGTCATGCTTTATTATATTAAGGAGTATAAACTATTGTTACAGAAAGTTTTTCTTTCCAACGGGAAAGTGAAACTTGGGCACGAGAGCTGGCACTGACGATGAAGCCAATAAGCTTCAAAATCTCTGATATTTTATATTTCGATGTAAAAATAAATGAGGCTTCTAATTTGATTAAATTTTTAGTCTTTGGAGAAGATATTTTCAGCGGGTCTTGATTTCAAAGAATTATACAAACCCAAAGAAGACAGAGTGAAGCGATTTTGGGCCACCTTCCAAGATGTATGGTTGAAACTATATGGACACAGTGCCCCCACTGTTGCTTGCTTAAATGTAAGTTGAGAGCACATCAGCATATATTTTGTTTCAGTGGTTTTATCTGCTTATTGCAAATTTTTAATCGAGTCCTGTTGCCATTGTAAGTGTTGCGGCACAAATTCTGGAGGCTATAGAAGATGGTCGGGATCTGCGCAATTCAAGGAAGTTTGGTGTACGTCTCTCTAGTGTAAAAGGAGTATTTCAGCCTTACGAAGAGACTGATCTGCTCACTAGAAGTGCTGGTTCAGAACAAGGAAAGACCATAACAGCTCCAGATGCCCGGTTTCTCGTTTCTAGTACTTTGAGAAACCGAATGGTCACGGCAGTTTCCTTTCAAAATCGTCTGTAAGAAGTGAGAAATGTAAACGTGAGTAAATAGTTAGCAGGCGACTTCAGCTGCTGGATTTTCTTATTGAAATGGGGCTACTAGACCACCGCTTTTCCGTGAACATCGGATTGCAAGGTTGAATTTTGTACGAGAACACTTGGCTTGGACTGTAAAGGATAAGAGTCGCGTATTGTTTTTCGATAAATCGCGATTTTGTCTTATGGGCTAAGAAATCCACCTGAAGCACCCCAATTGGACGTAGAGCACAAGGCGGCTTTGCATCGAATATGAACATCGGATTGCAAGGTTGAATTTTGTAGAACACTTGGCTTGGACTATAAAGGATAAGTGTCGCGTATTGTTTTTCGATAAATCGCGATTTTGTCTTATGGGCTAAGACAGCCACCTGAAGCACCCCAATTGGACGTAGAGCACAAGGCGGCTTTGCATCGAATATGAAGATCGGATTGCAAGGTTGAATTTTGTATGAGAACACTTGGCTTGGACTATAAAGGATAAGAGTCGCGTATTGTTTTTCGATAAATCGCGATTTTGTCTTATGGGCTAAAAAATCCACCTGAAGCACCCCAATTGGACGTAGAGCACAGGCGGCTTTGCATCGAATATGAACATCGGATTGCAAGGTTGAATTTTGTACGAGAACACTTGGCTTGGACTATAAAGGATAAGAATCGCTTGCAACATCGGATTGCAAGGTTGAATTTTGTACGAGAACATTTGGCTTGGACTATAAAGGATAAGTGTCGCGTATTGTTTTTCAATAAATCGCGATTTTGTCTTATGGGCTAAGACAGCCACCTGAAGCACCCCAATTAGACGTAGAGCACAGGGCGGCTTTGCATGGAATATTGACCAAAATTCAATTAACGTAAAAACTTAAGCCGGTGTACGATAACATCGATCAGTCTTTTACTGAAACGCTCTTTATTACTTATTTTTAGAATGGCACAACTTTCGATTTTTATTTAATAAATGTGGATCCACGGGATCCAATTTTCCCGTATCTGTTTTTGTTTTCTGGAAGTAGGAAAATCCTAAAAGAGTTCAAGCAGCAGATAACCACAGAGCGAATTGAAGTTCCTCAAGTATTTTCATCAATTTTAAAATTTCAGGGGGCCACACCAGCTGGATCCTGCATTTTAGCATTAGGTTGTGAGTACAGGGTGATGGTAAAACACGGATCAATTGGTCTAAATGAAACTCAAATGGGATACACTCCGCCACCATGGTTCGTCGAAGCTATGGAAGATGTTATTGGACGTAGACGAAGCGAAATAGCTTTGACAACTGGAAGAATGTATTCCGCGGAAGAGGCCTTAGGAATTGGACTGGTGGATGAACTAACTCAAGATAAAGAAGAAGCATTCTTGAAAAGTGTAGCGTTCTGCCAATTATATAAAAATATTTCACCTGTAGCGAGAGCAGCTACGAAAAGGTTGATAAGAAAAGATAGAATAGATGTGAGTTAATTTTTTACTAACTCGTACAGTTGGCTAAATTAATACAGAAAGTGGCTTCATCTAATCCACAAACAAATTTAGCGTCTGACAATGTAATCTTCCTCATGAGAATCATTTTCGAAACATGCGTCAGATGCTCGACTTATTTGTAGAGCAGAGTGCAGCTACTCGCTTCGTCAATTTGGTCAACAAATATTTTATGGCAAAAAGATATCAGAAAATACCTTCCCTAGTAAAAAAATATTCCGAAGGTATATCCCACTTTGCCTTCTCGACTAATTTAGCTGTCAATTCGTTTTCGATGAAAATTTTGACGCGAAATTATACATAATGTCCGGATTTAATATTAAAATATTTCAGAACGTGATTTTAGAAGTAGAATGTAGAAAAAACGTCTTAACCTACGAGGGGCGTTCAATGTATTTTCGGTATAGGCATGAATGAAAATTTTGGAAAAATTCTATTTTTCAATGTAGTCCCCCTAGAACTTCAATACATTTGTTAGATCGAGAAATAAGCTCTTCTAAACCTTGTAAAAGATATTCTTCTCCTCAAAATAGGTATCGGGTGTTTTTTTTAGAGTGATAGAACTTTAAATTGAAATAAAACACATTTGAATTAAGATTGAAGCCAAATTTTTTTTTATTTGAAATATAATTTTATGACATTTATGTTTCAAAAATAATTTCCGGCATATTTCCACCACGACTAGCTTTGAGGAACTGCATTCGACCAGACCAATTTTGGACCACTTTTTAGAGTAATTCAGGCCTTATTTCATCAATAACACGAGTTATCTTGGCTTCCAAAGCGTTTATTGTTTCTTGTTTATCAGCATAAACCAATGACTTGACATAACCCCAAAGAAAATAATCCAGTGGAGTTATGTCGCATGATCTTGGAGGACAATTGATTGGACCATTTCTCGAAATAATGTTATCGCTGAATCTTTCTTTCAATAAATCAATTGTTACGGTAGCAGCATGAGGTGTAGCACCATCTTGTTGCAACCAAAACACTTCTGGGTCGATACCATTCAAATTTTGTAACAAATAATCATTGATAATCGATCTGTAACGAGCACCATTCACTGTAACATTAGCTCCAGCATCGTTTTTAAAGAAATATGGACCGATGATGCCTGCAGCGTCTAAAGCACACCATACAGTGCATTTTTCAAGATGCAATGTAACCTGCAGAACTTCTTGAGGATGGTTTTCACTCCATATACGGCAATTCTGCTTGTTTACATAGCCGTTCAATCAGAAATGAGCTTCATCATTAAACACAATTTTACGATAAAAAAGTGGATCAACTTCAAGCTGTTCTAGGGCCCAATCAGCAAACAAACGACGTTTATTATGGTCAAGTGGCTTCAGTTCTTGAACCAGTTGAATCTTGTATGGGTGTAGACCAAGATCTTTATGCAAAATTTTCCAGGTGGTGATTGCAGAGTCCTACTTGTTGTCAACGTCGACGAATAGAAAAATCTGGATCATTATGACAACGATATTTTCTTCTGTACGTACAGTTCTTTATCTTGTTGTTGTTATTGCATCGAGTAGAGAAAATGTTGTCCAAAATCTATCGATAGTTCGACGAATAAGCTGCTCTGATGGACGATTATGTAAACCATAAATTTCACGAAGTTTGGCGAATAGAACACCATGATAATTTTTTTTTTTTTTTTTCTCTTTATTGTCCCAGCCACACAGGCTATGCAGACAGTCTCTACGTGATAATCTTCGTTTCATTTCTCTTTCATACCAACCATTCACACAACACACACAAACACACCCATGGGCGCAGCTGGATTCGAACCTGCAATCCCTGATACCACAGCTCGCGTCTATGCTCACTATGCCACCGAGATCCCCACCATGATAATTTGTCAATGCTTACTGAACAGAAATGTCAAAACAACATGGCTTCTAGCTTCTGTCAAATGACAGTTATCTCTATCGAAAGTTCTATGATTCTAAAAAAACAACCGATAGAACCAGGAATCAAACATTCTAGATAAGATAATTTGAAATCATCTTCAACTAATATTCGAAATTATTCATATTCAAATTTCGTTTACAGGCATTCATCAGGAACAGAGAACAAGATCTTAAGGAATGTTATGACGATGCTATATCAAATGTTGCAGAAGAGGGTTTATCATCTTTTATAGATTCGATGAAGAAGAAAAATTAGATACAATTACATATGAATAAAGAGTTGAAAACATAAAAAAAGTGTTTAGTCTTCGCGTTTTTATGTCGTTCTCCACGGCGTTCTAAGACCAGAATTGCCTAGACGAAATCGCAATTCGTCGTTGAAGACGCCATTATTACGTCGGTGGATTAGTTTTGCGTCTGACACATAGATGGCGCTACAAATACAAAACTAATATGTTTATTAGAAAGTACTAACCTTCAAAGGAGATCTGTGAAAATATCCTGATGATTTGACGTTTGAGTCAATAGTTACAATTGTTTTAGAGGAACAACTTGTGCGATTTTCAAAACAATGGAAAAATTTTGTTTGTTGATGAAACTTTACATTTTGATGGGAAAAACCGTTGCAAAACAAGCTGGGCTTGATGAGTGTTCTCTGTACTTTACAACGGGAAATTCTACCATTATTGACTGATTTGCTGAATTTAAACGTGGTAGTAACACAGAAAAAAATAAACAAATTCAACAAACAAAATCGTTTTAGCAAACAGTGAAATGAAGATGCAGATGATAGCTGCGTTCTGAAAATATCAATTTGCATTTATGATCAGCTATAAATAAAAAATTAACGAATATTTTTCCAAAGTTATGAGTTTGTTAGAAAGGTTGAACCTTGACATTTACGAATAAAAAACAATATCATTCATATGACTGTCACAACTGGCCATAAAGTACCCGATCCGATCAAGTCAATTTTTCAGAACATTCTCGATTGTTCGGGGCTCAAACTCAGGAATGGCAACTTCGATTATCTGAATGGTTAGCGTAACACTTATTCTTTAGCGTAAATCGACCCATTTTGTTAATGTTGAATATAAACTAATTATCTGTCAAAACACGAATGACAGAAGTGTTTCCAGACTCGAAATAACCACTACTTCAAAATGCAAACTCTAGATTAAAACTTTACAATCTTTCATAACATTTAACCCTTAGAATTTTGCGCCTTCAAATTACGATTTGCGGTTCTCTGTATCATTCGTCTGAAAGCTGTGGGAAAAATTGATAAATGCATGAGCTGAAGGAAAGGCAGCAAGAAAATCGCAAGTGAAATGCTACTCGATAGACACAGAAGAAGTTATCTCTCTATCGAATCGTAACAGGTGTTAAAAAATGGATAAATTTTTACAAAGTCGATTTGTAATTAGAATTGCTTGGCGGGATCAGCTTTTTTCACTTTTGATCAATAGAAATTCATGAGGAGCAACAGTTTGGGCAATTTGCTAAAAGATCTAATGGGCCTATAGGAACAGATTAAGGAGACGGTTCAAATTGTCAAATATTGATAGTCCTGAACATTGAATAAAAGTAGTAATATACGTATATAATACTTCGCAAAAAATTATTTGTTTATTGACTTATTTTGAGTCTCTCCAATACAGAGTGAAGTTATCTTCCAATAAAACTGAGTCAACGAGTCCCAGACTTGTTTTAATAGATACTATCTTACGGACGCACATCCGGCATTTCGTTAAGAGTATACGTGCGTACACAATCACATTTTCTTTCGCCTCTGCTTCGTGAGATTTGTCACGCACCCAACGGGGTCTGACATATAGAAAAAGAACTTCACAGAAGTGCACCTCAGTATATGAATCGGTGTGCAGCGTGAACCTCAAAGTCACCTTGACTCGAACAATCTGATTAGATTCAATAACACCTCTAAAACTTATCGGCTCTCATGAATTTGTTTACATTTCGCAGAATTTAAATTCATGTGACAAATAGAAAATTGATTGCCCTTATATTTCATCCGGGATTTTGAAAATCGTACAAAAATGACAGGACATAAATTCATCCAAAGGGGAGCCTATAAAGGAAAAGGCATTGCAGTTTTTACCAGTGGAGGTGATTCACAGGTGAATTAGTTTTCTTTTATGTATTTTTGAATCCTACGTTCCACTGTTCTCATAACTGAAATATTGGTTTTAGGGCATGAATGCTGCTGTTCGAGCAGTTGTTCGTACAGGAATATATTTGGGATGCAAAGTTTATTTCATCAAGGAAGGTTATCAAGGTGGGTATAACGAGAAAATATTAATCATCTACCTCTTGCATAGGTAAATAATTTTTGACATAATAGATAGATATATCCGACCAAATATATATCTTATAAGATTCAAATCTTAAAATATTTATTTTTCATGACATATCTTCACATGACTTTGTTTACATCTTTATATAATAAGAAGTATAAGTATATATACTATGAATAGCATTAATCCTGGTTTAACAATAACAATTTGGCATCTGACCAAGTTGCAGCTTCGTTGTTTATGTTTTTAGATGACAACACCTATTTTGAGTACTTGTTTTGAAAATTAAAATTTTCATTTATATGTAAATTTCTAGTGAATAATGTTATACATATTCTGAGACTAATCGAACACACTCTTCAAATTTCACAACAATGCAGTTTTATCATGTAATCTTAAAACTAAACCTAAATTCAGTAACAAACAAAATAGAATTATGAGTATTCTCGTGATTTGACATGCACTCTTTCAGAGTTTTTTAATATTTGTGTTCTTATTTTAGGAATGGTTGATGGAGGAGACAATATTGTTGAAGCTGATTGGTCTTCCGTTAGTAGCATCATACATATGGGAGGAACTGTAATCGGTTCAGCAAGATGTATGGACTTCAAGTGAGTACTTTTAAATTGCTTCAAAGTCTCTATATATTTCGAGAAAAGTACTGACAGAAGCTTTTGTGACCTTGTTCAATAGTCTATTTCCTTTGTAAAGTTTAAATTTCAGAACTACTTCTTAAAGAAGAATGATAGATATCTATCCAAAAGTCAAATAAATGTCATTTTTGGCAATTTTAGAACTGTTCTCCTGAAGAGACAGAAAATCTCATGAAAGTAAAAAATACATGTTTAAAAGGCTCTATCCTTGTCCCTTTTATTTGCAGCATTACATAATGGCAAGAAACCGTGAAAAAAAATATAATGAACCAAACTTCATATTCTTTTGTAACTTGTGCCAAAATCAGATAAGAAAAAAATTCAGAAAATTCTCTGCATGAAATTATGCATGAGCCTTTGTTGTTTTACATCTAAATGCTAAATTTAAACTTGATAGTAGGTCTGTTGCTATCTTTTCAATATTATTTTTTATTATTATTATTAATACACAAACAAAGGGAGGGGCGAACCCATAAACCCTAAAATTAACAAAATTTGTTGCCTCAGTAGTAAACATACCTCATTAAATGTCCAATAAAAAACCCGATAGCAAACTAAGCCAAAAAAAAAACAAATTTTCATTAATGTCTCAGCCAAACCACCCGTCCAATCCACTCTTAAACACTCCAACCGAACTCGCACCGACAATTCCCGCAGGTAGGGAAATCCACACTGTGAACACGCGATTCACTAAACAATTCTTGCGGCACCTGACAGAAAAGTTTTCCTTCTTAAGTTTTAAATGGTGACCTCTCAAACGAGTGTCAGAGCTTACACTATATATGTCCCTCAGCATGCCATAATTGTACCTCAATACACGAAAAGTGATAATCAAGTCTCCTCGTAGCTTGCGCCTTTCGAAGGTGCTGAGACCCACCATACATAATCTTTCCTCATAGCTTGGTCGTGCACCTCGAAACCAAAGTCGCGTTGCCTTCCGTTGTAGTTTTTCCAGTAACTGTTGATCACGCACTAAATCAGCATTCCACGCAATATTCCAACAATGGTCTTACGTAACTGGAGTATAATCGTATCCATGATTTCAGTGATATTTTTCGGAACGATTTCTTTAACATGAAGAGCCTGCTATTCGCCTTTTTCACAATTTTCGTAATATGCTCTGACCACGACAAATTCTCACAAACGGTCACACTAAGATCGTTATGGGATCGTACAGTGTCCAAAAGATGCTCACCCAGCATATATATCCTACGCGAATGATTGCCCCCGAGATGCAAAACAACACATTTATCTATATTCAGTGGCAAAAGGCAGTCCGAGCACCATTGAGATATTGAATCCAGATCTTCCTGTAGAGTTTTGTGTTGGGTGGAGTAATTAAAAATCTTCGTGTCGTCGGCATAAAAAGCACAGTCAGACCGGATGTGACGAGATAAGTCACTGGCATATAATATAAACAACAGCGGCCCAAGAACAGATCCCTGGGGTACGCCGCTCTGTACCACTCTGTCTGTCGAAAAAGAACTCCCGATGCGAACGCAGAACTCTCGGTCAGACAAAAATATATCTTCCTTTTTTTTTGAATCATTGTTATGCTTTTGTTTTCTCTATTTTTTTAAGGGAACGCTGGGGTCGCCTAAAAGCAGCAGAAAACTTGGTGAAGCGGGGTATCACCAACATTGTTGCTATTGGTGGAGATGGTACGTTAACTGGTGCAGATACCTTCAGGTCTGAATATAGTGATCTACTGAATGAGCTCGAATCAACTGGTCAGTATAGTGCACCTTCTAAAGTATTTCCAGTTACCATAAAACTATTTTCTAGGACGTATTACCAAAGAAGAGAGAGAAAAATATAAATTTCTCAATGTCTGCGGTTTGGTAGGATCTATAGATAACGATTTTTGTGGCACAGATATGACAATTGGCACTGCCAGTGCACTTCGTAGGTAGGTCCTCATATTCTCCCTACTTTCCCTGGGTGTTCAACTAATTTATAATGTATTTTTCTTATAGAATCATTGAAGCTCTTGATGCTATTTCAAGTACTGCCTACTCTCACCAAAGAACGTTCATTATGGAAGTTATGGGAAGACATTGTGGGTAAGAATGTTTTTTCATTCAATTAATTCCATTAACACAAGATTTTTTAATTTTCTTAGAACTGAAGGCCTTTTAAATTGATTTTTTAAATTTTGTTTCTATTCCCGTTCAATTATTAATCCTATAAAAAAAGATTTAGCCGCCTTTCAATTGACGGCATCACTAAATCTATGTACATGCATTTAGGATGATAATTAGTATATGAATAGACACAAAATGATTTAACAATTACGTTAAGTGCACACACTTTACGCAGTGTGTTCAAAATGTCAAGATTCATGCCAAAAAAAGGATTATTTTTACAGAATTTTCCTGCTCCACTTAAGTGTTCTCCCATCCGAACCTTGCCATATACGGATGGTTTTTTTATAGGTGAATCTTTTTTTAAAAGGAGGTAGAATTACACATACTCAATCATTCCACCAAAATATGAAAGCTGCAAACAAGACGACTCGAAATATTCCAGAGAAAATTGACCTTGAAATAACGCTAGTATTTATTTAGATTCTCCAGTATTACTTGCAATTTGTAACGAATAAAATGAAGTGAACCCCCGGAGGCATTCGAGATAAAAGATAGCTTGGCACATTCTAGAGAAATATCTGCTGGAAATTTTCTTTTCGTACCTGATGAATGTTATCAGATGTTCGTTTATATCTCTAAGTTTGGCCAAATATGAATGTAATGATAACTCATCAAGTGAAGACTTTACCGAGTCTTTGCTCGAATTATTTGTAAAATTTTTGTATCTTCGAGAACGATTCAGGATACACTGACAAAATTCTGTTGCTGGCTACAAACTTTTCTTCACTTTGCAACGCACTGCGCGAATTTCCGCGGCAATTAACCTCTTTCTATATTTGTGAAAGCAGGAACAGAACTAAGGCCGTAAATATGCTTCACTGCTCCAGCTATTCATTTCGAGGGACGAGTAATCCCCCTTGTGCAACTTTTATGTGTATTTTGAAGAGTTTGACCTCCAGTTGAAGAAAAAAATCACCTTTGAAAAACCTTGCATTTTTTTCCTTTTATGTAATCCAAGCCACTAATTATTTCCTAAAGTTTTCATCTATTTTGCCCTCATCTGAAATGTGAAAATAATTAAATTATTATTTCGACCAGAGCGTTGGACGATTGTAAAATTATTTATTAAAAAAATAATGCATGTTATAAACTTACAGGTATTTAGCCATTGTTTCCGGTTTGTCCTCTGAGGCAGACTTCATATTCATACCTGAACATCCTCCTCCCCTACAATGGCCTGAAATAATGTGTAATAAACTCAAGGAGGTATTTATTAAACCTTCACCATTTTTTAATTTAATGAATACTTATGCTCATGAAGTTTAAATTTATTATTTGTAAGAGTTTTGATTGTATAAATGGAAAATCTAGAAAAATCCTGCATTTGCAGCTATTTAGGTCTATTATCTGCTATGGCATCTGAAGCAGATTATGTGTTTATTCCGGAAGATCCACCGAGTCCAAATTGGCCAGAAAAACTGTGTAAGAAATTGAAACAGGTATTTCATGACTTTGTGAAATGGATTGCTTTAAAATGGCATGAGATATATGTTGGGTGTAAATGCTTATTAACATGATTCGGCTAATATTAAGGGTACTAGAAAGTAATGCCGCTTCTGCAAATTTTGATATGTGTCAGGTAATTGATAGACTACCAAGCACTCTTACTAGAAAGTAATGCCGTTTCTGCAAATTTTGATATTTGTCAGTTATCATTTATCTGTGTCAGTTAATTGATAGACTACCAATCACCTTGGGCGACCATCCAAGGGCATTTGCAGCATATTAGTAAAGTAAATGAAGCATGTGTTTGAATCTCTCATAATCTTTGTGGAGAAAACAAAGCTAATAAATCTAATACATTGGCTGATGACTTCCCAATTTAATGAAAAAAAAAAATTTTTATCTTATTTGATATTCATCAACAGAGTCTCCTTCAAGAGCAATATAATCATTCCAGCACTTTCCTAATCTGTCTAAACATTTTTTGAAGAACAAATTATCTTTGGTCTCAAAATAAACGTTTTAGAGCCAAATGATGGAGCAATTGCTGAGTAATTCATTTTCAAATGCTGGACAAACTATGAATGCAGACCTTTACTGTGAACGGTTGGATCGAGTAAATCAAGCCTTGATTGCTAGTGCCCAGCAATTGTCTACAGATAAGTTGATAAGTTATTCTGCAGCAGTATAATGCCAGATGAATCCTTGAAAAAAATTATGAAGTATTGCCTCACATTGCATCAATTTATTCTGATCGCTACATTTTCTATGTGGAAAAAACTTCAAAATATTTCATTTCAAAATAACATCTCCAGATATTTTGCTGGAAAGGCACTTGATTTTTATCTATCCAATATTGTAAATTTGCACATTAGATGGAAAACGGTTAGTGGTAATGCAGATGACTTCATCATTGCTTAAGAATAAAAATTTATCTGTACAAATTCAATGCATTAAAACGTCATTACCTTTGAGTCTCCTTAATGGTTGGTATTAACAGTACCATTGCTTGAATCTATCTGATGCTAATGTTTCCTATGTTACAAACAATATGGTTTATATTTGCTTAATTTAATCTCCTCAGTAGAAATTAATCTGATGTTGAAACTGGCAATGTTCAGAATTTGTTACCTGAAAAGTGAGTTTTCAAGCTGCTTGTTGCACCATAGGGCTAATCACTCACCACTTTTATATGCTTCCTTTCCTTAACATCTAAATCTTCATATAAAGATTTTGAGTGTTTTACGCCAACAGTGTAGTTATAAAAACTGAGTGTTGATAGCTCAGTGGTAAAAGTTTTTGGGCTCGCGAGTTCAAATCCTGTTCAAGTGGGAAAGAAATTTTCTAGTTGGACGGGTTTCTCACTGTTGGGTGGAAAATTAGCAGTGCTGTGACCTAAAGTGGCGTAAGATTGCTGAAACAAAGCCTACCCAGAACACAATTGAACTCCTAACTCACACAAGCTGAAAAAGCTTCTGAGAGATTATACTCCTAGATCTTCACAGAAGATCTAGGAGTATCAGGATAATATATATAAAAAAACAGTGTCAACTGATTGTTTTACGCTGAAAATGAGTTTACAAAGACAGAAGTTAGGGTTTCAACTACGTATTTATGTTCAGAAGGTCGGTTGTCTGAATAAGTCTTGGTTAAGTAAACATAATTTACCATTATGAAGTTCCAATTTAGTTTATGGAATGAGTTACTATTGTAAAGAACAATAAGATCTAAAATTGTTTTTATTCACAATTTTTGTTACTTTACTAAGACGAACTAAACTATGCTTCTTTTTGACCTTGTCAGATTTCTTAATTTTGAGGGGAAAAAGGTCTTTGACTTAAAAGTGATTAATTTTTAGTCAAATTCTGTCTGTCTGTAAGGTTGTTCGCAAGCATGATGACTCTAGAAACAAAAAACTTAAAAACTTGAAATTTGCAAGTTACTTTCCTCCTTCACTAACAAGCTTTTAATTTGTGAATGTCTTGGTTGTTTCTGTGTTGTTCTTGAATGCAGCAATAATTTTATCTGAGCTTGTTTAATTTTTTTTGTTGGTGAATAAGTTCTAGAAACTTGTATGATCAGTAGTTCACTGTTATACATCGTAGATTTCGAACCGGAATTGAAAGTGCATATGCTCTTTTGAGGAATTCGGTATGTCAGTGGAAATCTTTCCCTGTAATTGAATTACAGCGGTTGAATTTCGGTTTGTTGTGAATTCCTGAGTCCTAATTCCTGTTAAATGAATCTCATCTGAGATTTTTTGATGAAAAACCTGGATTGCTTTTCAACGTCTCCAGTGTGAAGGATTGAGACGCAAAATGGTAGTATTTTCTGTCACACTTGTTTGAACTGCAACCACTACGAAGTCGTATTAGTGGCCTAGTATTGTGAAAAGTAAATTCTCTGTCAAACTGTTTAATTTCACGACGACTAGCATGCTGAGAAACAACAGAATGACTACTGTGTTTACAGAAAATTCTCTTAGAATATCAACAAAACTTTTTAAATTTTAACAGAAATTCCAAACCCTGGGGCCAACCTCAAATGATTTATTATGAATTGGGAATCCTTATTGAACACAAATCACTGTATATATCTGAAAAAAAACATATGAGCTGTCAAGATCTGGTCATCCTTTTTGGGTTACATGTTGAAATCATGAAAACTCATTGATTATTCAGCCATTTTATAAAATAATGGTTAATTTTTTAGGAAAGAGAAATGGGAAAGCGATTAAACATAATAATTCTGGCTGAAGGCGCTATTGATGTAGAAGGAAAACCCATTACTGCAGAGCAGATTAAAAAAGTTGTTGTGGACAACTTGCATCAAGACACAAGGATTACCATTTTAGGTCACGTCCAAAGAGGTGGCAACTCTGTTGCTTTCGACAGAGTCTTAGTAAGTCGCTGAACTGAACTTTGAGATTTCAGAGGTTTAATTTCTTCATTAAAGGGATCTCGTATGGGTGCTGAAGCTGTGATGGCTCTGATGGAAGCTGAAGAAGGTTCTACTCCTTGTCTGATATCGTTGGAGGGTAATCAGGCAATCAGGTTGCCGCTTATGGAATGTGTAAAACAAACGAAGGCTGTAGCTGAAGTAAGTTAGCATAATACTCGAAATATTATTTTCTTCTATGTATTCTTTTTAAAAGGCAATGGACGAGAAGAATTGGGCCAAGGCCATTGAATTGAGAGGCAGATCATTTGCAAGAAATTTGGAAACGTATAAGTTGTTAACCAGATTGAAGCCGACTGTGGAACAGACTTCTGTAAGTATGTTTAGATTTCTTCTACATTCTTCCTATGTTGAGCTGATCCTGAAATTATGGATTTAATTGTAATCTTCATCATTTTGGATATCCAATTTTTTATTTTGAAAGTTACTATTCATCTACTTGAAGCTGAGAACAACAAATTTGTCTCATAATACTGCAAAGACACATTAAGTATTTGGGTACAGTAAAAAACTCACTTCACGAAAAAAAAAGCAAATTCCTTAAGCTCATTTTATGTCTATTTCACTTATTTTTCAGAGGCATCTTTCATTATTTAGAAATTAATTTCATAGCATAGAGATTGTTGTTTTATTTTATGAAATGAGTTTGTTTATAATAAATCTTTAATTGAGTCATTCTTTACTTGATGGAAATCCATTTAAAAGTATATTTAATATAAGGTTATTCGAGTTTTCACATATTTAGTATATGCGAAAAATATGAATTTTGTTCAATATATCCTTTTTCCACTTTTTAACCATTTATTTTTCATTTTCTGCTCTTAAAATGGAGAATAATTGACTTTCAGTTAACAGAAAACAGAATTCTGTGTCTGTTGGTCAGCATTTGACAAGTGAAATTATCACTTTTTCAAATATTTCCCATAGCTTTCAAATGTATGAAGACGGCTTTCCGCGTATATTCAATTGATTCGCTAGTTCTTGTTGAGTTTGTGTATCATCTTCATCCAATAAGGGTTCGTAGGCACAAAACTCGACATGTTTAAGGTTGTAGAAAAATATACCCCTGTATGGAAGTTGGGTTGTTGTGTGTTGAAAATCTTCAGCTATTAGAGATAGATGGCGTTGCAGAAGCAGTCTTACTGTCTTTAAGCTGATAGGTAGCACCATCTATAGGAAAATTCCGGTTTCATACTTCTACATCTGGTATATACATCCATCTGAAAACGTGCCTTTTTTTTTCGCAGAAACCAGTTACTGTAGCTGTCATGCATGTGGGGGCACCAGCATGTGGAATGAACGCTGCTGTGAGATCATTTGTGAGAAATATTGCTTGGCATGCCGGTACTGTTTTAGGTATCCAGAACGGAATTGAAGGTCTTATCGAAGGAAATTACAAAAAACTTTGTGAGTAGTTAATCATCTTAATTCTACAGATGCGATCGTTATGAAATTCAGCATTTGACAGTGGAATAATAACGCGCGCGTTTAAAAAAAAAATTGTGAGCAGATTATCTTAAACAGTATAACTTTCAAAGAAACACATAGAAACTTGAATATTTTGGTAAGTTTGGGGCCTGAATATCGCGGTTGAGTTCGTTATTGGGGAAAATCAGTCTAATGGTTTTGGAAATTAGCTTTTACATTAACAAATAGACAGACAAAAATTTTACAAATAGTTTTTCTTGTGTTCTGCTACTCTTCTTTTATCATTCTCACTCGATTTCCGGCAAATATATTCAATGTACAGACATTCCAATTCTACTGTTTTATATATTTATGTACAGATAGTAAAACAAAATTTTATATCATCTTTAATTTCAGCATGGAGAGATGTAACTGGATGGGTTTCTGTTGGAGGTTGTTTCCTAGGAACGAAAAGAACTTTACCAGGAAAAAATATACCCGAAATTGCTGCAAAAATCAAAGAATTGAATATTCAAGGAATGGTTATTATCGGTGGTTTTGAAGTAAGTATAAGGTGGGCCGGAAAGTAATGTCCCCTTTTAAAATGAAATTATTAGCACGTTTTTATTTTTAATCGATAATGTAATCATCTTCGTTATCAACAACTACTTGCCAACTTTTCAATGCCGGACCGATGAAAATCAATTTGTTTTTGAGTGAAATATCTCGAGATGGTATTTTGGACATGACCCAAATTTTAAAATTTTTTGCCACTAAGAAAATGTAGCGATCGGAATAAATGGAAATCCGAGGGTGATATATCGGCCGAGTATGGTGGGTAAGGCAGTACTCCCACCCCAATTCATTAATTTTTTCGAAGGTTCGTGTTACAGACAATCGCCGAATACTTTTCGATTAAAGATTGGTTCACTCGATCCAAAATCTGCATTAACAGTTTGTCCAGGTTTCAGCACTTTTAAATGACCAATTTCGCTTATACTCCACCAAACACACAGAAGAGCCTTTTTAGGATGTAAATCCGGCTTCGCAGCACTTCGTGATTCATTTGGAGAGAGCCACTGTCTTTGGAATTTTGGACTATCATATATGACCCATTTTCGGTCTCCAATGATCAAGCGATCAAAAAACGGTTCTGTATGTGATGGATCGGTTTGTTCCCTTCGGACAGATTATGGGGGGACCTAAACACCTGCTCTGTTTATTTTTCCAATCTGCTGCAGATGTTCTTAGATGGTCGACCAAGGTTGGTTAAGGGTGTTTTTTAGAGTTCCTCGATTGTCTGACATGTATTTGCTTCCACATCTGACCTTATCATGTCGTTGTCTAATGCCGTTGGATTTCCTGATCGATAGGAGTCAGAGAGATCAAAATTACCAGATCTGAACCTTGAGAACCATCTTTGGCATTTACGAACGTCTAATGCACTTGGATAAACATCGCAAATGTGTTTGGTTGCAACTGTTGCGTTACTACCCCTGTGAAAAAGCCTACAATGCCGGATATGCTCTTCTGGTATTTGACTGTCCATGTACCCCAAATTGCAAAAAAATCTAATATTTAATTATTTAGAAGTGAATAAGTCACAATAACCTTAAAATGTCTTTGACACGACTTCAAAGTACACAATGAGCTGAAAATGACAATCAAATATCAACATGAGCAGAAACAACATTACTTTCCGGTCTCCCTATTATATTTTATTACTATTATCATCGTTATTATCTTTAGAACCTAAATTTGAACATCTTAAAATGCTCTAAAATGATTTGCAGGCGTTCCACACTTGTCTGCAATTTTTTGAAGCAAGACCAAATCATCCTGAGCTCATGATACCGATTGTTGTGATACCAAGTACCATAAGTAACAACGTGCCTGGAACAGAGCTGTCGATTGGTTGTGATACTGCACTAAATGAAATCACAGAAATTTGTGACAGAATTAGGTTATCAGCACAAGGAACTAAGAGGAGAGTATTCATCGTTGAGGTTATGGGTGGACATTGCGGATATCTTGCAACCCTAGCAGGTAAAGATAATCATGAGTCCAATAATACCATTGTTATTGAACAATTTGACAGTCAAGGTATTACAGCTGATTCATAGATTTGAATTACAACGATGATTCTTCTTCAAATAAATTAATCCTTATTAATGGTTCCTCTCATAATTGAATTTGTTCTAGGACTTGCTGGAGGAGCTGATGCCACTTACATACATGAAGAATCGTTTAATGTTCAGGACTTGCAGCAAGACTGCTATCAGCTGGCAGTAAAAATGGCTGAAGGCGTCCAAAGAGGTTTAGTTTTGCGTAATGAAAAGGCATCAGCTAACTATTCTACTGATTTCATTCATCGTTTGTACTCTGAAGAAGGCAAAGGGGTATTCAGTACCAGAATGAATGTTTTGGGTAAGTTTTTTTCAATTGAAATAAAGGAAATTTGTTATGTCACAATACTCCCATTAATTTTGTCGATAGCTCAGTGGTACACCGAAAGGTCAGAGTTCAAGTCTCGCCAGGGTAGAATAGAAATTTTCTAGTCAGATCAATTCGGCGACCATTTCACTATTGGGTCAAAAATTAACAGTGTTATGCTTAAGGTGGCATAAGGTAACAGTAACAAAGTCGAATCATAAAACAACTGAACTCCTTGCTCGCACAAGCTATACAGGGTGTCTCAGGATAGGTGTAATAAACTAATAGGATAAATAAACTGCAAACTGGGTCCTAACTTCGTAGACACAGGGTATCAAAGCTGATAGATATGAGGCCGACTTGGTAATGGGAAGGTCCCAGGATAAATCCCCGGGGATCAAATATTTTCATTTTTAACTTTTTCGATAAAAAGAAAACTTTAAGAAATGTTAGATAATGATGAACTGTAGATATTAATGAAATTTTATTATTACAGGTCATATGCAACAAGGCAGCACCCCAACACCTTTCGACCGAACTTTTGCAACAAAAATGGCCGCCAAAGCATCAAGCTTCCTTTTGCAACATATCAACAATCCAAGCACATGTGCCAGCAATAAAGCTAATTTTGATCCACAAACTGCTTGCCTTCTGGGAATGTTGAGACGGCAATATAAATTCACTCCAATCATTGAACTGAAAGCAGAATGCAATTTCGAGTGAGTAAATCAAAAAAATCAATGAAAATTCTATTGTACCTTCGTTTCTTGTTTGTCTTCTTGTTTAAGTAAATTGTTTAAGTAAATCAAAAAAATCAATGAAAATTCTATTGTACCTTCGTTTCTTGTTTGTCTTCTTGTTTAAAGTAAACATTATCGAATGGGCTCTTAAAGGCTTTTCAGATGAGGACTTGGTTAGTAAGTGGAAGGGCTGGAGGATAAAATTGTATTGAAAAGTGTATTATGGAGGCTGATAAGTTTTATGTTTGACACATAGATGGCACCACAAATAAAAAAATTAAATTTTTTCCTTCAACAGATAGCTATAAAAATCCCTTTAGCCAAGAGATTCTGTTCATCTTCTTGGTATAACTGTCAACTCTTTGGTCTGTTGGGGGGAATATGTGACTGACTTTGCAAAGTATGCTGTAAAGAAGCTGGGATATTTGTTTAATGCTAGGAAATATTTCTCTGCAGATCAGGTGCTTCTTACTGTATAAAGCCCAGATCAGACCAGAGCTCGAATACTGCTCTCGTGTTTGGAGCTCAGCACCTAAGCAATCGTTACAACTTTTGGATTCCATTCAGAAAAGAGCAGTACGACTGATTGACTGTCCAACTATAACAGCCAATTTGCAGTCGTTGGAACATAGAAGGGGAGTTGCCGACTTGTGTTTGTTCTATAGATATTATCATGGTCGATGTTTCACGCAACTGAAGGAAATTATGCCAGCTAGATTTGCATGTGGAAAAGCGTATAATTAGTAGACAAAAAAAAATATTTTGTCGTCATCGTTCATTGTTGTTGAATGAAAAAAAAAATAACTGCCGTGTTTTCGCTGTTTCAAATCAAATTCCATATATAAGAAAAACAAATGTTAACTTCCGCTATTTTATTGATTTTCACAACAATTGTTTCGTCATACCATGACTTCATCAGGTGAGTATTTAAACTGAGGTATACAATGCAAAACATGACCTTAAATACACAGCTCTGGTACAAAAAATAGAGGGGTGGAAAGAGAGGTATACAATTAATGAAAAATATTAAGTAGGGGGGATCTATTTAAATCTATTTGATCATTCAATAAAATTTGTCTTTCATTATATCTATTGATTTCTAAAGTTTCTAACAGATTTAGTTTCTGACTTTTGTTTTCAATATGTAATATTTCATAGTTCATATTAAAATTATGGCCAGTCTCTAACAAATGGTTGGCATAAGTTGAATTCGGTTTATTATTAATGTAACATTTTTCATGTTCTCGTATCCTTGTTTGGAATGAACGGCCTGCCTGTCCCACATATACACATGGGCAATCAATACATGTTAACTTGTAAACTCCTGATTTTTTGTTTTTAGGAATGACGTCTTTATTATTTTTTATTAAGCTGCCTAAAGAATTAATAGGTTTAAAAGAGATGTTATATTTTTATTTTTTCTTTAAATATCTAGCAATCTTTTCAGATTTTTTGCCTATGTAAGTTGAAAGAAAAAAGAAAAATATAACATCTCTTTTAAAACTATTCATTCCAAACAAGGATACGAGAACATGAAAAATGTTACATTAATAATAAACCGAATTCAACTTATGCCAACCATTTGTTAGAGACTAGCCATAATTTTAATATGAACTATGAAATATTACATATTGAAAACAAAAGTCAGAAACTAAATCTGTTAGAAACTTTAGAAATCAATAGATATAATAAAAGACAAATTTTATTGAATGATCAAATAGATTTAAATAGATCCCCCCTACTTAATATTTTTCATTAATTGCATACCTCTCTTTCCACCCCTCTATTTTTTGTACCAGAGCTGTGTATTTAAGGTCATGTTTTGCATTGTATACCTCAGTTTAAATACTCACCTGATGAAGTCATGGTATGACGAAACAATTGGTGTGAAAATCAATAAAATAGCGGAAGTTAACATTTGTTTTTCTTATATTGAAGATGAATTTCTGTCAAGTAAAGACCGAGACAATCACAAATTCCATATTTTCCCCTTTGTTTTTTAGTGACATTTCCACTTTATTTGAATAGATTTCCTGAGACTTCTGCATTGCAATCAATTAATGATTAATTCAGTTTGGAAATTTTTATAGTGTCAGAATCCCGAAGAATAGTTGGTGGTTGAAACTCAGACCTCTTTTACGGATTTTAAGTAAACATAACAGTGTACCTGGAATTGAAGCTATAGAATTGACATTTGAAGATCGTCAAACAGATTGGGGCCATCACGATTGAGGAATAATTGTAAAATTATCAAAAAATATGGATTTCATTAACATGTTATACCATTAGTCCTGATTTATATTTCAGTGAAATAGTAATAAATTTTTATGTAATATGTAGCGATAACTTACTGAAGACTGAATTGAATTTTAAGGAGTTACGAGTCAGGTAACCTTCTTATTTAATCTCCTGAAATTCAAATTCATTAGGTCTGGATGAAGTGGTGTTTTGATTCTTTGATATTTTTTTTTATTTTATAGGTTGAGAATACCCAAAGAACAGTGGTGGTTAAGTTTGAGACCACTGCTTCGTATTCTAGCCAAGCACGAGAGTGCCTATGAAGAAGAAGGTATTTATATGACAGTTGAAGACCGCAGACTTTGATGTTGCCATTAACATGATATTAGTAATTATATATTAGAACATTGTGATTGGAAATTTAGATATTGTATTTTATTTCGAATTCAGTCCACATTATTTATTGCCTTGATATGTGATTGCATATTTGGTAGTTGAAATTTATTTAAAATTGTATAATTTTTTCTTTTTTCGATGTGAAATAATTGATCAAAGGTTTATAATTGAATTTTATTTATTATAAATAAATAGCTTTTTCAAATTGTGGAAAATTTTGCTCTTTTCACCTTTTTCTTCTCATTTTGGGATATCTAGTTAATTAACGTGAAGTACAGACTTGCTGTGAAGAGTTGTATGTTTATTAAAGGGTACCAAGATTTAATGTTAACATAGCCTGTTCCGTCTCATTAGAGCTGGCCCTGTCTAAACTAAACATAATTAATCTTTTCTTATCGGTACTTAGGTCTTTTCATGTTGATATTTCGATTTAGCAGTTTTTCAGCTTTGTCAAACGAACTGTTAAGTGCTATTCGACTTCAGCTTATTTGTTTCCTAATGATTATATATGGCCTTAGAAAACATGGAAAGTCTTTAGACCATTTTGATATATTTATTGCTTATGAACTCACATAGACACAGCATTCGGGATTATAAACTGTTTCATTCTATCCTTATCTAGTAGCATTGATCTCATTATTTTTCTATAACCAATAAGAAGGTTTATTTCTTTCATTCAGTCCACCTAAAAATGGGACTTCCAATCAATTTCCGTCTTTTTGTTAGAGGGGATGCATCGAGACACCTAACATTCACTCTTTGAACAGACTGTAAACTCATTATCATCTGGGTAATCAAATTTGTCGTATGTAGCTTTTGCTACATTATGTACTGTCTCCGGATTGTCAAATTTGTCGCTTGTTTAGCTCCTTCTCAAATAGGTGTCATTTTGACCAACTCTGGGAGTTGGTCAAGTCAGGTTCCTCACCGGAAACAAAATCCTTAAGATCATGAAATCTATGGCTTTGGCCTCTGATCTACCTGAAAATCTGTACTATTTGATCAAAAAGGCTGTTGCCAAGAAGAGCATTCTTGGACCCAACTGGAAATACGAATCCCAAACGGCTTCAGATTTTGACTTGGTTCAAGTAAACCAAGAATTATAGTTTGTTATTATAAGTATTTTACTTCAATTCCTTATCACATTTGTTGGTTTATCTTTTGGATAAACAAAGCTAGTTCATCATGGAGATAACTACCTACAAGTGCTCTTGAAGTTAAATTCTTCTCTACACTACGTCAAGTACTGTCCACTAAACACATCGTAATTACTCAAAGAGAATAGTTGATTTGCAATTGTCTCTTATTTCAAAATACTGAAATAATGGGCAAATTATTGTGGTAAACTAACCATGGTACAATACATATCCCTTGGTATAGTGGAGTAATATTACCTTTGAATCTGATATTCCGATTATGGACCGTGTCCTAAATATGATACGCTTGTACAAGTAGGGGAGTTCACAGTATTATTTTTATAGAAGCCTAAATGTTTAAATAGATTAGGTACTAATTTTTGTTAAGAATTTGTTCTTTTGGGTTTTCCAAATTATCATCAAGTTCGGACCTTTATTTAAAATTATTGTTTTTAATTTTTCGAATACTTTCGATGTCACCATTCCTGAAAAACTAACATTCAAGTGGAATTCAGTGGATATGTGGACCCTTCTCATATATTGTCAGTAATCCAAGGTTCATTGGATTTTGAAAACCTAGATATTTTTATTGGAGTGTGAAGATTCAACAATGACGAAAGAGTTGATTTTGTCATCAACAGTATTCAGGGTATAAATGTTTCGCCAATTCTGTATCATATACAGTGATACAAAAAATATGTTTTGTTATTGTTAAAGTGTTTGAGTTTTATTCACTTTCTGATTGTCCTTGTGGTATATCTTATTCGAAGAAAAATGAAGCATTTTCGTCATTGAGATGAGACACTAAGAGTTCTTCTTAAAGTTCAACCCCATCACAATACTTAAATTCACGACAACCCATTGTAATTAATTATTACTATTAATTGATTTGCTCTTGTTTGTTGTTTAAAAATATTGGAACAGAAATCAAAATATGACGGTATGGAACCCAATATCTTTGTCACTAAATGCCATAATTCTGAGAACTAAAACACAAATTTCTTACAGATAAAAATTTAATACATGTAAAGTCCCTTTCTTATAGACAAAATGGTATCCAATAAACAAAAGAAAATGGCATTAAATCTCGTGTACCCAATCATAAAAGAGGACAATACACAGAAATATTTTTCGTTGTCTTATGTCAATGGATTATCTGAAAATATTGCTAAATATTTCAAAAGTTGTTTCAATTATAACGCGGCTTTTAAGACAATTAATAACCTTAGTACCTACATAAAAAAACAATAAAGATCGTACAAATAAAGAAAATAAATCCGGAGTCTACAAGTTAACTTGCAAAGATTGCCCTGTAGTATACATTGGCCAGACTGGCAGATCATTCAAGAAACGTATACAAGAACACCACAGGGGTTATATATCCAATTCTGTACATTCGACATATGCTAATCATCTTAAGGAATTCAGGCATAATTTCAACAATAATTATGAAATTATCCACGTTGAAAGCAAAAGTTCTAGATTAACACTTTTAGAATTTCTTGAAATCAACAGGTATAATGCCCGTAAAATCCTTTTGAACGAACAAGCAGATGTCGATCATTCTCCATTACTGAATATTTTTCCTTAATGGCATTTTTAGCGGCAAACTCCAATAAACACCTAGAGTTTTTATGACTTGTGCTTCTATTATTTGGTCACGTACCTAAAAATGTATATAAACTCGGTTACACTCAATACCATCAGACAGTACAATGTAATACCTGAAGAAGCCACATCGTGGTGAAACAATTGTTGTATTAGTACAAACATTTTTGTGGAAATAAATTACTGTCTTATATACATTTTTTTAATCAAATTCTGGTATATTTAGCAGGTATCTTTTTGGCCTTTCAATTATTATCTACTCTCAATGGGTATCATAATCAGATAAATTTGATTTGCAAATAAACTTCTTTAAATACCACAAATTATCTAGGAAGGAGTATGAGTACAGAACAGCCGAATTAATTATTTTGAATACAAATTATCTTTCTCAGTAGATCAAATCACAAAGCCATCGAAAAATTTTTCAGATTACTTCCTTATGTATGATTGTACTGTATAAAAAATATTCTTTATGTATAAGATTGAGCTTATAAATACAGTTTATATTATTTTAGTTTTGAATTTTTCAAAAGAGTAGAATAGTAAAAATTTTACGTATTACTGTTCATTCCATTTTTCAATGAGAATTTATTTCAGTCCCTTTCCATTTGTAAGATAAATTTTAATGTGAATTTTATTGCCTTCTTAAAATTCCACATTTGGAAAAGTTTGACCACAATCAGTTTTCCGTTCTGAATGTGTCATCAGCAATAACATAAAATTATATAATGATTGAATGTCAACTTTCATAAACCCTGGAAGAATAATCAAGTTGGGAAAATGGCGAATGAATATAATTATTTAAATGAAAGGTATGTAGCGAAAATTAGCCACTTTTTGTGTGATTCCCCCATTTATTGACATTCAATTGGATTCACAGATGAAACTATCAATAACATAACCTATAAGTTTTTAGCGTAGTTCATATTTGCATATTCCAGTTAAACATATAGACTTCGATCTTTTTATCTGTAAAGTTATCAGCATATTATTTATTATTAACCAAATATTCCAAAACGATTAGAAGTTACCAGTTTGTGTCTGATATTCAACGAATTAATTATATCAATTTTATTGATATAATTCATATTATCGAGTCTTACAGTACCATGTCAGTAAGGAGTTTCTCTAATTTGGGGCCCTTGGTTGGAGCTATAGATGAAGGTACATCAAGTGCAAGATTTATCTTGTTCAAGGCTGGAACTGTTGAAGAAGTAGCATCATATCAAGAAGAACTTTCATCAATATATCCTCAGGAAGGATGGGTGGAGCAAGATCCAATGCGAATTCTTGAAATAGTTAAAAAATGTATCAACAAAACCGTTGAACAACTGATTTCAAAAGGAGGAGAGGTAACAGATATTGTAGCTGTTGGTATAACAAATCAGAGAGAATCAACAATAATGTGGGATAGAACTACTGGCGAGCCTTTCCACAACTCTATAGTATGGTTGGATGTAAGAACTGCCTCAACAATTGAACATCTTTTAGACCAAGTGCCAAACAATTCAAGAAATAAGAACTATTTGAAAGTGCTATGTGGGTTACCATTGAATCCATATTTTAGTGGTGTAAAAGCCAGGTGGCTGAAGGACAATATTCCTGCTATAAAGAAAGCACTACTGTCAGGTAACTTGAAAAAGATTTTTTCTCATTGAGCCATATACTACTCTGTCAAGAAAGTACCGGGAATTTTCAATTAAAACAACATTTTTACATTTAATTGTCAAAATTTATTGGGTCGCCTTCAAAATAGGCTCCATTTGCTCCAATACATCTATGCCAACGGCACTTCCAATTATCGAAACATTTTTTATAGGCGCTTTCCGGGATGGACTTTAGCTCTCGCGCCGAATTTTGTTTTATGGCTTCAATCGACTCAAAACGGGTGCCACGAAGGGGCAATTTTAGTTTTGGGAAGAGGAAAAAGTCGCAGGGAGCCCAATCCGGCGAATACGGTGGTTGCTGAAGCAAGTTTGTTGAGTTTGTGGCGAGAAAGTCAGTCACAATCGTAGCTCGGTGAGAAGGCGCGTTATCGTCATGCAAAATCCATGAGTTGTTCGCCCACAAATTTGGCCGCTTCTTACGGATACGCTCACGCAAACGTTTCATAATGCCTAGGTAATACTCCTTGTTTACCGTCTGACCCTCTGGAACGAATTCGTAGTGCACCACGCCACGGATATCGAAGAAAACAATGATCATCACCTTCATTTTCGAGCGGCTTTGGCGTGGTTTTTTCGGTTTCGGCTCATTTTTTGCCACCCATTCCGATGATTGCTGGCTTGTTTGCATAGAGTACTCGTAGACCCAGATCTCATCACCAGTTATAATGCGTTCCATGAATGTAGAATCGGAATTACAGCGATCCAGCATGTCTGAAGCAACCTGTTCACGATGACATTTTTGAAGAAAATTCAGGTCTTTCGGTACGAGTCGTGCGGCCACCTTTCTCATGCCTAAAATATCAATCAAAATCGTACGTGCGGACTCGTGGGATATCTTAAGATCATGTGCTATCTCTCTCAAGCTGGTACGATGGTTTTCCAGCACCCTTTCCTTAATTTTATCGACGTTATCTTCGATCGAAGCCGTCGATGGGCGACCACTTCACGACCGTCCTTGAAGGCTCTGTACCACTGATATGCACGAGTTTTCGATAGAGCATTATCACCAAAGGCCTTTTGCAACATTTTCAATGCATCGGCACACGAAAATTCATTTGCAACACAAAACTTTAAACAAATTCTTTGCTTAACGTAATCACCCATAGTAAAAATCGGCACGCACTCTGACATCGACTGACTTAATCAGTTGTTGCAAACACACTAGTTGACAGATCCCGCTCAAGCTCGGCATAGTAATTAAGAACAGTGGTACCAACCCAGGAAAAAAAAATTTTACCTGCATCATTGCCCCGCCAGATTTAAATCGATAATTCCCGGTACTTTCTTGACAGAATGTAATTCTACAATGTGGTAAATTAATTTACTACATGTAAAATGATAATAATAATGATTTTCCTAGGCAATTGTATGTTTGGAACAATTGACACCTGGCTTATATGGAATTTAACAGGAGGAATAAATGGTGGAAAACATGTAACAGACTGTACAAATGCATCCCGAACAATGCTTATGAACATAGATACTTTAAAATGGGATCCAGTTTTATTGAATTTTTTTGACCTTCCTGATTCCATGCTTCCAACTATAAAATCAAGTTCTGAAATATATGGAGCAATTGCAGATGGGCCTTTAGCAGGAGTACCTATTTCTGGATGCTTAGGAGATCAACAAGCAGCTCTAGTAGGTCAAATGTGCTTAGGAAGAGGAGAAGTAAGTAACGCTGTTATTTTCCTCATTTGAAATGTTTACTGAGAAGCAGCCTCTAATTATGAGTAAATACCACTTCATCTAAGTATTCGTTTCCGACTTCAATTAAGAACAATTTGTAATTATGTAGGCAAAAGCTACATATGGAACAGGATGCTTTCTACTGTACAACACAGGAACTACTAAAGTGGAGAGTTCACATGGTTTGTTGACTACTGTCGGTTATAAATTGGGACCAAACAAGCCTACAGTTTATGCCCTAGAAGGTTCTGTTGCAATTGCTGGGGCAGCTTTGAACTGGCTTAGAGATAATTTAAATATTCTGGACGACTTCAAAGATGCTGAAAGAATTGGTAAAGAAGCTGAGTCTGTTCAATCTGGAGAGGTTTATTTTGTACCAGCATTTAGTGGCTTATATGCACCTTACTGGCAAGCAGATGCAAGGGGGTAGGTAGAGACCATTTCGTGGATTATTTGCTAATGAAAGTGTTCAAATTAAAGTTTTAAATATTTTCAGGATAATTGCGGGTATCACAGAAGATACCACATCGAATCATATCATTAGGGCTACATTAGAAGCTGTTTGCTTTCAAGTTAGGGATATTTTAGATGCAATGTGTAAAGATTGCAAGACACCTTTGAAGAGATTGAAGGTATGTTAAATGCAAAAACTGAACATTTTCACAGTGAAATATTAAAAATCTTAATTGAACTTCAATTTGAATGCGAGTTCGAATGGAAGTAAATCGGACACAAAATGAAGAGTTTCCTAATAAAAGCAACCAGATTTAAAACTGAAATGATTGCAATGATAAATTTTTAGTAAATATGTTGCAAAAGGAATGGTATATCATTTAAACATATATCGCCATTATAGCTTTTTTGCTATGGCCTAATATGTCAAGTCATCAAACAAACAAGGGCATCTTAGGCTGACATCTTGAAAAAATAACACAAATTCATATAAAAGTACCCTTATTTTTTTATCATTTTCATAGCAATCTTCGATAGCTTCATAAAATAGAAAGGCCTTTTACTTGATAGAAGAAATATAACAAAATTTGAATATTAAAACAGATTTCAATTTGTTTTAATATTCAAATTTTGTTATATTTCTTCTATCAAGTAAAAGGCCTTTCTATTTTATTTTATATATAATATATAATTATATTTTGGCTTCAATAAATCTCATTATAGAATGTCAATGAATTTAAATAAACCTTAAAATAACTCACACTGTTCTTTGATTTTGTTAGAACATAGATCAATCTTGAATTATATAGTTGATCTGTATTTCGAAGCTTAAGTCTTTTAACACGTGAGTGATATAGGTTATGTTTTTGATTTTGATATTTGGAATGTTAAAAGAGGACTGAAGACGGGATTGTCTAGAATTATATTTGTTTTTTGAAGATATTAGTGCTCATTTTTTTAGAGATTTTTGAAATAATTTGTTCGAATATTTAAATATATTAAATATTTCAAATAAATTATATTCTTTGAGAAGTCCTTTAAGTGTGTTCATGTTTTTAAAAGGCAATTGGTGTTCTTAAAGGTAAGACCAGAAACAAAATTTTGTCTCCTTTGAATATTTATTTATTAATTTTAATTACTTTCGTAAATCTGTTGGGTTATTTATTCCATTTGACATTATATATTGAGTTTTGATTATATACGTCTATTAAATGTAAGCGGTGCTTGTTAGACATAAATTTATTTCTAAAAGTTTTTTGAATAGAAAATTTTTTTGAAATTAAAATTGTAGAAGATAAACATATTTCAATTTGTTTTAATATTCAAATTTATATTTCTTCTATCAAGTAAAAGGCCTTTCTATTTTATTTTATATATAATATATAATTGTATTTTGGCTTCAATAAATCTCATTATAGAATGTCAATGAATTTAAATAAACCTTAAAATAACTCACACTGTTCTTTGATTTTGTTAGGACATAGATCAATCTTGAATTATATAGTTGATCTGTATTTCGAAGCTTAAGTCTTTTAACACGTGAGTGATATAGGTTATGTTTTTGATTTTGATATTTGGAATGTTAAAAGAGGACTGAAGACGGGATTGTCTAGAATTATATTTGTTTTTTGAAGATATTAGTGCACATTTTTTTAGAGATTTTTGAAATAATTTGTTCGAATATTTAAATATATTAAATATTTCAAATAAATTATATTCTTTGAGAAGTCCTTTAAGTGTGTTCATGTTTTTAAAAGGCAACTTGTGTTCTTAAAGGTAAGACCAGAAACAAAATTTTGTCTCCTTTGAATATTTATTTATTAATTTTAATTACTTTCGTAAATCTGTTGGGTTATTTATTCCATTTGACATTATATATTGAGTTTTGATTATATACGTCTATTAAATGTAAGCGGTGCTTGTTAGACATAAATTTATTCCTAAAAGTTTTTAGAATAAAAAATTTTTTTGAAATTAAATTGTAGAAGATAAACATATTTCAATTTGTTTTAATATTAAAAAAAAATTCGATAGCTTTGATTTTTAAAACACTGAAACATACTCTTATAAAAACATGAATGGAGTATGCGGTTGGCACTAAGTGAAACATTTTAACAATTTTATTTAAAATAATTCACACAGTTTTTATGTTTCACAATTTATTCAGAATCCTTACACGTCTTTCGACCATCTTCGAAGGAGTACAAAAAGGAACTGAACTTGAAATTAAAAAGGTTCTTTTATTACATTTAGGACATCTGTGTATTTTTACTTTTGTACTCCTTTGAAGATGGTCGAAAGACCAAAACACGTGTCAGGATTCTGAATAAATGGTGAAACATAAAAACTGTGTGAATTATTTTAAATAAAACTACTCATGTCATATTTTCATCTCAGGTAGATGGGGGTATGACAGCAAATGCACTTCTCATGCAACTTCAGGCAGATTTAGCTGGAATAACAGTGGTAAAATCCGCTGTTCTTCAGAGCACAGCCCTTGGAGCCGCCATGGCTGCAGGTGCAGCTGTGGGTCGTTGGAATGTGCAAGCAGGTACAATCAATGTACCTTCCAGGACTTGGTATACAATATTTACAGATGACGAACGAGATGTAAAATATAACAAATGGAAAATGGCCATTGAAAGATCGTTAGGTTGGGACCTTTGAAAAATCTTGATTTCACTTGGCCATAAAATTGTTGAAGTATTTTATTTGTTATATATATTTATAATATTTTATTTTATTTGGAATATAAAAACTTGTATACCTTCATGTCTATTATTTCTGTCAGAACCTGATAGACAGTACCCGAAAAATGGGTTTTACGAAGATGGATTGAAACATTTTGGTCAACCTTCGGTAAAGTGTAAAAAATGTATTTGTGCAAAACATGAATTTATATTAAATCAATAATGAGATTTCTACAACACATATATTCACTTCTATAATATAAATCCTTAAAGTACATTATACTTTTCATAATAAAAATGTTATAAATATAAATTTGAGAATAATTTGCAGTCTTATAAATTGAATCAAATAACATGATCATTTTTAATTTTTCAATATAGTTTGTTCATTATGTAACATTCTTCGTTTCCTAAAAGCAATTCCATAGATTGTATTCTGTTAGCAAATAATAGAAATAAATTGTTGATAAGTTTCTGGTCCGATACACAATGACATCACAAATACAAAGTTCATATTTTTGTTAGAAATTACTAATATTACAGATAATAGCTCAATTAATTTTCCATAACTTCTCCAGATTTTAATCTGAATGAATCTCTTCAAAACATTTAGAATTAAATGTTAAATATGCCCTAAATAACACTGTATCACTTTATAGAAATATATATTATCAGCACATGTGGTGGTAATTCACTAAAAAAGACTTGAAGGAAATATAAAGCACTGACCAAATTATTTAAATTCATTACTTAATACAAATTGTTTCGAGTGAATATTAAGGAATAACAAGTTCAATCGCCAAAAAGTGTTCCACATAGAATTCAAAAAGTTCTTTTTTATTTTACTTTTCGAAAAATGGATAGCACATTCTTTAGAAAAAGAACTCGAAAGTTAGTCCTATTCGCTGAATATTGGAAGAAGATGTTATGTATATTTTTTATTGATTAGTTTTTTATCCAAAAAACTCTATATGTCTATAAAGTGATACAGTGTTATCTGTATGTTTAAAATTTAATTCTAAATGTTTTCTAGAGATTTATTCAGATTAAAATCTGTAGAGGTTCCGGAGAATTAATTCAGCTATTATTTGTAGTATTCAAAAAACTCTTCATAGTAAATCTTCAATATATATTGTTACAAATGTCTAAGCTTCAAATGAATGCTCAAATTATTGTTTCGCTTTTAAAGGAGATTATATTGATGAATATAATCTAATTTGATCAAAAAAGTTGTATTTTCTCCATTGGACCAGGAACTTATCAGTTAATGTGTTAGATATCAGTGCGATGAATGTAATTTGAAAGAAAAATTTAGAATCACCTCTTCTTCTTTCTCTTCTTCTTCTTCCTCGTCATTGCTATATAAATGTACTGATTCTCCACTGATCAGGGGACATTTTTCTCCACGAAACAGATAAATAGAACTATCCGCTTCCAATTGAACGAATCTATATCTAGAAGCCATCTCCAGAAAAATCAACATGTCTACAATGATGAGAATAGCGAACAGAAAAAATTCGTGTGCCTGTAAAATTGTAAAACACTGAATTATTTTTCAGAATGAAGAGATCCGTATTCTTTAAGGATCATACGAGTGACATAATCCCTCATAGATTATATAAATTACATCACGGTATTTATATGTCAAATATTCTATGGCACTGTAACTTGACACGTAGGCGATCGGTGACAATAACAAAACAGAACAACGACCTTATGGCGTCCTCATTGTATTTTGAAGCGGCAGAGAGGAAGGTTCTTGGAGATAAACTTCCGGAGCGATTTAAAAACATACTACAGATAATAGTACTTATAACAGTGCCTCTTGGTAACTCTTAGTAAGTAAACTTCTTTTAAATGCTTCTGATTAATTGCATGCTTTATGATTTGAATACCACCTTAGTTTTAATGTAAAATTAGTGATTGCACGCTCGTCCATTGTACTTCCACTCATCGCTTTTCATTCTTGTATTTTTGCTTCGGTGTTATTTAATCCGACCGGAATGTTTTAACTAAAATGCATTGCCTTTGTACATAACTAAAGCAGCACGACCCTCACAAGTTATCTGTTTGTCTTGTATACTTTCTCACAGTGCCTGGTTGCTGTTTGTTGTATTCATTAATAGTGGTTCTTTATTTGTACTGTTCATGGTATTCGCAGAGCCTGATATGTTACTGATTTGCATTTACTCTAGTGTGATCCCCTGGTTACCTATTTCTTTGTTTGTTCTTATTGTAAAGTTCGTTAACACGCCTAGGTAATGGGGTACTGTATCTATTTTATAATGTCTTAGTCATTTTGTGTTACATATTTGCCATATGCATGCGTCCGCTTACTTTGAAAGATTGTATTCCCTGTGAATCGGTGGAGTTCTTTAGGGTAAATCACTGAGTACTCTTGGTAGAGGATGACGTATCGTAAAGAGACAGTAAATAGCTTCGGATCAAAGTTATTGTAAGAATGTGTGAGTGATTGCTAGATCATTGTTCCAAGGTATTGTGATATCCCCAATATTAGTTTGCATGACCCTTCAGGTAGTATTCAGTTCGTTCTTTAGTAATATATGAGCCTTCCTGGGCCTTGGCCTTCCTCGAGGAGGCCAGATACAGTCCATTTGATAGTAACTTTTCCGGTCGACTCGAATTATGTTAGATCCTCTCTTCAAGGAGATCTCCTGGGCATACCACGTTACCCTTACCTTACTGTCCGTTCAAACTTAACCCTTGTAACTGTAAGGTTCTGCACTGGTTATCGGAAGTGCAGTTGAAGGTACATGCTGGCTAACCCTTACTAACCCTTTCCGCTGTATAAGAATGATATCTGATTCGAGCAAGTTACAGACATAACGATATATAGAAATAAGTCATTTAGACCCGGGGCGCTATTGGATTCTCTGTGTAGCTTTACGAACCACTAAGTACTGTAGATTTAACCGCAGGCTGATAAATGTTTGTTTCCATTCATTGAGGGTTGTTGCTTTCCAATATCACTAATGTAAATATATTATTCTGATCTTACTGTGTTTTGAACATTTGAACCTCCCGTCACTGTTTCCATGCTCTCCTTAGGTGTAATTTGGGTTGCCTACACAACATAATGTCCTATTCTCTGGCCACTAGATGATCACGATAAAAAGGTTAGCGTTCTTTAGAGTACTTCGTAAATCCCAGATATCTTAAAGTACTCCGTGTGATCCCGGATATTTTAGAGTACTCCATATAACACGGGATAGCTCAAGAATCAAAAAAAAATATTCTGGGTATTTGAAACTCATTCAGAGATCAATTATTTATGAATCATTAATATTCATTTCTTCAATGGCACCAAAATGGTTCAAAAGAGGCGTTGTTTCACCCGGTAGTTTTTTTTTTGTTAGTATAAATATTTGCATAGCGTATACTATCGTGACAAACTCACCTGGCTCCGAAAGAAATTGGCTTGCGTGATTATTATAACAAAAAAATTGCCTGCAGCCACGCTCAAGTACCAGCCTGCAATTGTCACAGTTTTCATTGATTTTGGAGCCTGAAATATTGAGTATCAAGGAAAAATTAAAATTATTTCAACCGTGAAATATACCATCCCATATTGATACTAGTAAAGCGTCTCTGTTTAGGAATGATAGGATTTTAATTTTAAATAAAACAACAAAGGTTTAACATATCAACTTAATTCTTGTTTCATTTAGAAGCTTTAACAATGCAGTCATGTTCCGAATAAGATATCGTATACACTGACACACTCAATGGTCCCGATTCTGTGTGCATTCTGTGTATTATTTCTGGCTGTATTCCCCAAATACCTTAACGAATATTCTCTTCCGAGTAATCCAAAGTATGTGGCTTATTGGCATAGACTGTGCTTTCACATAGCCTCAAAGAAAATAACCCTGAGGTGTCAAATCATAGGACCTTGGCGACCAATTCACAAATTCTTGTCATTATAAAATAAAACACTTGTTTACATTTTCTACTTTATTTTTGGTATTGACGTACGTTTCGTCTTTGCTAGAAAGACTTCATCAGAATACAGTATTCTGATGAAGTCTTTCTAGCAAAGACGAAACGTACGTCAATACCAAAAATAAAGTAGAAAATGTAAACAAGTGTTTTATTTTATAATGACAATTACAACTGATTTCTACCAAGCAACGGCCCAATCTATCATAAATTTCACAAATTCTTATCGTAAGATGATCCTACCGTCAAACCTTTCCCTCAGCAACTGCACTCTGGTAATATTTTCTTATTACTTCCAACCGATCGAGAGGGGTGAATAAATTTTGAAAATTTGATAATCTATAGTGTTTTAATCTCCATTATACATTGAAATATTACCTGCATAAACGCAAACTCCAATCCAGCAATAGCGAAAAATATTTCAGCAATAGAAATGAAGAAGTATTGGGGTATTAACCATAATATACTGACAGTATTAGGAGCTGCCATAGGGTAAACGTGGAAAAACTATAACAGAAAAGAGTAGTCGTTATTATGTATGATTCTGTAAAATGAAGGCGTTTGTATAGAAAAATCTTTCAATAATGGGCGCTATTGTTCATGGAATCTTTCATATATTCAACAAATATGAATTGACTTAGACTGATGAGATGTATTAAAATAAAAAACTGATATATTTTTCTCTATAGTCTTCGCTTACATCAATATTTCAATAAATTTTTCCCAACGAATAATAAGTTTTTTGATGCCAATTTTAATGTGAGTCAATACTTGATAGAAGTAAAATTTAAATGACTTTAAATTCAGAATTATATATTCTAACTTCTACATTATATATTGAAACTATATACAAAATCTATCAAATTGATATCTTTATATATAATCAATATAAAATATTTTTCAGTGTCTCAGAAAAAACCTTATTACATCCCGACTTGAAATGTATTAATACAAATGTATTAACAAAAACTATATACGTATGTATATCAACATACAAATACAAGGAAATCCACTATTCCAAAATTATCTAAAATTATCAAAATAAAGGATCAAATAAAAATAATTGAACGAGAACTCGGAACATTTGATAGCTATTTCGGCCTATATGGCCTCATCAGAAATGTATTGAATTCAGATTTAAATATATAACAAGATCAAAATTCAACTTACCAAAATAAGATAAAACATGGAACGAATAAACTTGAAGTAAGCTTTAAAGTATCCAAAATAAAACAGAAATGATCAACGTATTGTTACGTATAATCTATAACTATTTGTACTCGGAACATAGAAAAACAATAACAAAACTTATTCACCCCAAATAATGTCCCATGATGAGAAAAATAACCAGAATTTCAAAAATAATAAATAATTGAGGAATATATTGTGGATATAAAGACCCTATATGAAATTATTTCATAATTTAAAAAACCAATTTTAATGTGAGTCAATACTTGATAGAAGTAAAATTTAAATGACTTTAAATTCAGAATTATATATTCTTACTTCTACATTATATATTGAAACTATATACAAAAACTATCAAATTGATATCCTTATATATAATCAATATAAAATATTTTTCAATGTCTCAGAAAAAACCTTTTTACATTCCGACTTGAAATGTATTAATACAAATGTATTTACAAAAACTATATAAGTATGTATATTAACATACAAATAGAAGGAAATCCACTATTCCAAAATTATCTAAAATTATCAAAATAAAGGATCAAATAAAAATAATTGAACGAGAACTCGAACATTTGATAGCTATTTCGGCCTATATGGCCTCATCAGAAATTTATTGAGTTCAGATTCAAATATATAACAAGATCAAAATTCAACTTACCAAAATAAGATAAAACATGGAACGAATAAACTTGAAGTAAGCTTTAAAGTATCCAAAATAAAATAGAAATGATCAACGTATTACCTATAACTATATTGATTATATATAAGGATATCAATTTGATAGTTTTTGTATATAGTTTCAATATATAATGTAGAAGTTAGAATATATAATTCTGAATTTAAAGTCATTTTTTGATGCCATTATCGAAAACTGTAGTTGGTCTTCAGCCAACTGCTCATAAATAATTCCACTCCTCTTTGAGTGGACCAAATATGTGGTTATATAAAGCACAACAACAGGGCTAATATTGATACATCACTATGACGAAGAAAGCAGACCAAAGCCGCTAACATTTTTGAATACCGGTTATCGTTAGAGTAAATTTTTTTTCCCATACAAAAAACCATAATTAACATTAATTATGAATGTAACTGACAAGAAAACTTTGGTCGATAGCCATTCGAATACTAATGTAGCGAACAACTTCTTCGCTCCTCGTCCAGAAAGCATATAGCGTTTGACGATCAGGCTTCCAAGAGGAACACATAGTCACTGGCGTCACAGGCAGACCTGCGCATCACGCCTATCTGATGAGTGTCAGATGCGCAGACTCGGAAACGAAACGCCGTCTCCTGAATCAAGAGTGGAAGTTCACTGACAACACCTCATACCTTCGAGAGCTTCACTATTAATAAAGTTGACTATCTCTCTCTCATGAATCAATTCCCACTTTGAGGCGATAAAAGAATGCTCTCAGTCGATAGAAGACATAAAAGAGAATTTCGTGGTACTGAAGTCGACAAAAATGTTTTGATGATTGGAATTTTCAGTGAACTAAGTGCATATTTTCGGAACGGCCTACTTTGAAGGCGATGCTATGAATTAAAACCTAAAGAAATTGATCCAGATCATAAAATATTTTGCGATCATTTTATCGGGTGTTTTTTTTAAGAGTGATAGAACTTTAAATTGAAATAAAACACATTCAAATTAAGATTGAAGCCAATTTTTTTTTATTCGAAGGATAATTTTATGACATTTATGTTTTAAAAATAATTTCCGGAATATGTCCACCACGACTTGCTCTGAGGATCCACATTCGACCAGACCAATTTTGGACCACTTTTTCGAGTAATTCAGGCCTTATTTCATCAATAACACGAGTTATGTTGGCTTCCAAAGCGTCTTTGTTTCTGGTTTATCAGCATAAACCAATGACTTGACAAAACCCTAAAGAAAATAATCCAGTGGAGTTATGTCGCATGATCTTGGACGCCAATTAGTTGGACCATTTCTCGAAATAATGTCATCGCCAAATCTTTCTTTCAATAAATCAACTGTTTCGGTAGCAGTATGAGGTGTAGCACCATCTAGTTGAAACCAAAACACTTCTGGTTCGATATCATTCAAATTATGAAACAAATAATCATTGATCATCGATCTGTAACAAGCACCATTCACTGTAACATTAGCTCCAGCATCGTTTTTAAAGAAATATGGACCGATGATGCCTCCAGCGTGTAAACCATACAGTGCATTTTTCAGGATGCAATGGAACCGGCAGAACTTCTTGAGGATATGGCAATTTTGCTTGTTTACATAGCCGTTCGACCAGAAATGAGCTTCATCACTAAACACAATTTTATCCATAAAAAAGTGGATCAACTTCAAGCTGTTCTAGGGTCCAATTGGCAAACAAACGACGCTTATTATGGTCAAGTGGCTTTAGTTCTTGAACCAGTTGGATCTTGTATGGGTGTAGATCTTTACGCAAAATTTTCCATGAGGTTGATGCACAGAGTCCAACTTGTTGTGAACGTCGACGAATAGACAAATCTGGATCATCAATAACACTATGACTTACAGCAGCGATATTTTCTTCTGTACGTACCGTTCTTTGTTTTGTTGTTGTTATTGCATCGAGTAGAGAAAATGATGTCCGAAATCTATCGATAGTTCGACAAATAAGCTGCTCTGCTGGACGATTATGTAGACACACTGACTTTGAAAATAAATTCCAACAATTTGTAAACGTTGTTGCGGCTTTAGTCTTTCCATGATAATTGGTCAATGCTCACTGAACAGAAATGTCAAAACAATATGGCTTCTACCTTCTATCAAATCACAGTTATCCCTATCGAAAGATCTATCACTCTAAAAAGAAGCACCCGATTATTCTTATCTTTCTAACACTTCTTGTAATATCTTATTCATCATTCACCTCTATTCTTCTTTTGCTTTCACGGATCACCAGCGCATAAATACCTCCGAATTCCAAATAAATCTTCCGCGTTGTTAATTCTGGTATTTCTCGGCTATGTATCGTACACTCATATCTGAAAATAACAGGATTTTTAATTTTATTAGAACTTACATTCAACCATTTAAAGTCATAGGTGTTTCTGGTAAGTTTCGTACTTACTCTCCATCTGGGAGCTCCATATAGGCCGATGTTGCAAGGTATATGTTTTTTGATTCTTGCACGAAATATACATCTTGAAAACCCTCCTCATTTCTGAGACTTACTGTGACATTATGAAGGGATCTACTAGTTTTTATATAAGCAATCCTAAAAATCAAATAATGGACTGGCGAATATGTTATCTAGGAAGTATGAGCTATATGAATAGAAGGTTGGGAAAATTCACTCAAATAGGTATGGTCGTTCTTAGGAACATACGCAGCTGACGTGCACATGTTTCAATGCTTGTTGGCATCTATCTGTACAGTGCTGCAATGCCCAACAGAAGTAACGTTGAAAAGCATCTTTTTTCACCTAACTAAGGAACGGCAGAGCTTGACTAAACACTAGCGTCATCTATGCATATCACAGTCCCCACCAAACGACTCAAGCAGCGAACTATATGTCCGATTCAGTTATTAACTGAAGAAACTTTTCTCATTTTCCTCGTGCATAGATGATAATATAATAGTTTATTTCTGATTATTTAGCGTCGAAATGTATGTATGGAATGAATCGAACTAGAAATTCAAAATATTTAACTTCAAAATATACAATCTGCTCATACATTAACCGAAAATCTGTTAACTGAGAAATCAAGAAATACATACGAAAAATACTTTGTCTCTTTTATGAACTGGAAAATAACGAGGGACGTTTTCTTGAAATTTTTTATGACTTATATTTGATACTAAAAGCGATGGTGAACGTGAAACTCGATATTCAAATTTCTAAATATAAGAAAGTTAGAGCAATTAAGAAATAGATGTTGATACTTGAGATATTTTTCAGTTTCTGTTGTTTTTTCATAAAAAGAAATGTATTCTTTCTTTATTTTACTTCAATAGTCTGAGCTGAAACTTAACATCGATATTTTTGAATATAAAAAAATTGAAGCAAATGTCAATATGAAATAGTTGTTGATACGTGAGATATTTTTTAGTTACTGTTCTTTCTTCATAAAAATAAATGTATTCTCTTTTTATTTTACTTCAATAGGCAGAAATCAAGGAATCCATACAAAACATTCCATGTCCATTTGAGGATATGGAAAGAAGATAAGAAAAATTCTCCTTTTAAGAGAATGTTTTCCTGACTCAACAACGGTGTGAAAATCTAAATAAATTGATTGAAGGTAAATATATAAATAGTTCATATTTCTTTCTTTGTTATATCGGGTGTTTTTTTCAGAGTGATAGAACTTTCGATAGGGATTTGACAGAAGGTAGAAGACATGTTGTTTTGACATTTCTGTTCAGTAAGCATTGACAAATTATCATGGAAAGACTCACGCCGTAACAACGTTCACAAATTGTTGGAATTTATTTTCAAAATCAGTGTTCTATTCGCTAAACTTATAGAGCACTTCGTGAAATTTATGGTTTACATAATCGTTCATCAGAGCAGCTTATTCGTCGAACTTTCGATAGATTTCGAACAACATCTTCTCTACTCGATGCAACAACAACGAACTGTACGTACAGAAGAAAATATCGCTGCTGTAAGATCCAACTGTTTAAGAACTAAAAAGCCACTTGACCATAATAAGCGTCGTTTGTTTGCTGATTGGGACCTAGAACAGCTTGAAGTTGATCTACTTTTTTATCGTAAAATTGTGTTTAGTGATGAAGCTCATTTCTAGTTGAATGGCTATGCAAACAAGCAAAATTGCCGTATATGGAGTTAAAACAATCCTCAAGAAGTTCTGCAGGTTCCATTGCATCCTGAAAAATGCACTGTAAGTGTGCTTTACACGCTGGAGGCATCATCGGTCCATATTCCATTAAAAACGATGGTGGAGCTAATGTTACAGTGAATGGTGCTCCTTACAGATCGATGATGAATGATTATTTGTTTCATAATTTGAATGATATCGACCCAGAAGTGTTTTGGTTCCAACAAGATGGTGCTACACCTCATTCTGCTAGCGTAACAATGTATTTATTGAAAGAAAGATTTGGTAATAACATTATTCCGAGAAATGGTTCAATTAATTGGCCTCCAAGATCATGCGCCATAACTCCACTGTATTATTTTCTTTGGGGTTATGTCAAGTCATTGGTTTATGCGGATAAACCAGAAACAATAGACGCTTTGGAAGCCAACATAACTCGTGTTATTGATGAAATAAGCACTGAATTACTTGAAAAAGGGGTCCAAAATCGGTCTGGTCGAATGCGGTTCCTCAGAACTAGTCGTGGTGGACATATGCCGGAAATTATTTTCAAAACATAAATGTCATAAAATTATCTTTCAAATAAAAAAAAATTTGGCTTCAATCTCAATTTGAATGTGTTTTATTTCAATTTAAAATTTTATCACTTTAAAAAAACACCCGATAGAATATACTATTCGTGTGCACAAAGAATACTTACCTAACTCTAGCTCTTCCATTCAAAGACTTTTTGAAATCGATGGGGTCTGTTTGAAATATTTCTATTCTATTTTTTTTCCCTACGCCGATAATTACAGTTTCTACCTGAAATATGGAGATATTTTCTTAATAAAAGACTATTTATATGCCATACCGCCAACGGAACTATGGTGTTATTGCAATAACGGTCATTTCTAGAAATTATCCAATAAATTACCCAGCAAGACCTTATGAATGGACAGAGTGTTACTTTCTCTACTCTAATAAACCAAAATTTTCAAAATATAATTGTAATTAGTTGGTGTTTCGAATGACACGCAAACCTTTTGACTACGCAGCAATTTTCGTGTTTGATTTCACTCTAAAATCGTAAGGTACTAATCGGATCACCTTGGATTCACCCACCTGATCTTCCACCGGATTCATTGTCATCTCGAAAAAATGCTGCTCAAAGAACAAATCCCCGCAAGTTTTCGGCGCCTCCACGGATATCTTATAGCTGGGGTGTGTATGAGCTGGAAGGTTCTTGAACGACCTCAGTTCGCCGGAATCCATCTCCATCGTTTTACCGAAGGAGTTAAACACCTTCAACTTGCACGGCAGGGTGTTCACGATGAACATAGAGGCGTGCCTCTTGTCCGGTAGCTCGGGATAGGTGTTTTCGAGCACGGTCTCCAGGATGCCCGCCGAGAAGAAGGCGAAGCTTGCGGCCACGCCACCGATTGCCATGCGATTCAAATTGTTCTGAAGGACCGGACAGGTGGCGAAGAGGGGTTTGAAGACGGTGTCGAAGATGGGGATCATCAGTAGGACCATCGCAGGATTGACAACTTGCATCTGATCCGGGACTATTTCCAGACCCAAAACCTTACCGTTCATGTGAGAAGCCTGAAATAGGGGAGACCATTCATGATAGCCAACCTTCAAAATTCATAAAATGCTTGGTATGCATACAGTAAGTTTATTAACGAATACTCAATGCTAGCAGTAATGATTCCTATTAAATTTACTCACTTGAAATGTCCATCTGGAGCCCTGTTGGTCGAACAAAGACCAGAATATTGGTACTGGTAAAAATAAGAAGAGCACAGAGAACACAATTTTCATATCATTAATCAATTTCTTGTTGTATTTATCTTGAGCATAGTCCAACCAGTGGTCGTGCTTTTTCGTCTTAGCTGATATGCGCTTAACTAGAGCATACTTTGGGCTTCATAAACACAAGTGTATCACAACTATAGAAAAACTTACCGAAGCACATTTCATGAAGTTCAACATGACATTTTCTTTTGGATTTTTTAGCCTGTACCATGGTTTTCCGATCATAAAGAGAGCTGCAAAAATTTTTTTGATTGTTCTGCAAAGATTTTTACGAAATGAAGACATGCTAACCAATTGATAGCAACATCAAGGCAGCCGGGAATCCAAAACCGAGGGGATAACATGTGTCTTCTCCAAAACAAGTGACATTTTTTCGTAGTATAGGTGTTATTATCATACCCATGAAACCTCCCAAATTTATGCTGAAATAAAAGAGGGAGAAAAAGTGCTGGAGTTCTTCGCATTGGTCTGGCAGATAGAACTGATCTCCTCCAAAAGCCGCAACGCACGGTTTGACTCCTCCGGTACCCAGAGCAATCAGAAATAGTCCAAATGGAGTGAGAAATCTGAAAAAAATAGTTCCACTTTTCCATTGTTCAAGGTAGAGAGCTGTTACCTCGGCTGATAAGTTTCCGGTTTGACACATAGAAAGCGCAACAAATACAAAATCAATATTTTCGTTAGAAAGTACTAACCTCTAAAATATGTAAAACTTTGATGGGAAAAAAACATTGTTGAAACGAGAGGTTGGCTTGGAACGTATGAATACATATACTAACTGACAAAGAAACTGCAACACCCAGAAGGAGCTGTTTAAATTTTAATTTTTTTTGGTAAACTATAGTATAGCAAGGAGTAAATGATTAAAATTTTGAGAAAAAATCGTGAAGGTCTTTTCATGTAAACATTTTTTGTTACTTGAATATGTAGTCGTTTTTTGCAAATTTTTTAAATTTCACAACAAACCAGCTGTTCGAGGAGATCCAAAGTCGATGTTTAGTTGATTTAATTGTTGAAGGGAAAGTATTTTGATAATTTTGATTTCGTACATCCATTGCCTGAATTCTTTACATACACAATATATTCTAACCTGAAAACAGAAAACTTCCTGAAAATTAATAGAAAAATAATTGTAACAAATGTCTAACTTATACTGTGAAACAGAGACAATAATCATGGGTTGAATCTGAATTCACAAATGAAATAGAAAGGCCTTTTACTTGATAGAAGAAATATAACAAAATTTGAATATTAAATATTAAATTTGAATATTAAATTGAAATATGTTTATCTTCTACAATTTTAATTTCAAAAAAATTTTTATTCAAAAAACTTTAGAAATAAATTTATGTCTAACAAGCACCCCTTACATTTAATAGACGTATATAATCAAAACTCAATATATAATGTCAAATGGAATAAATAACCCATCAGATATACGAAAGTAATTAAAATTAATAAATAAATATTTAAAGGAGACAAAATTTTGTTTCTAGTCTTACCTTTAAGAACACCAATTGCCTTTTAAAAAACATGAACACCCTTAAAGGACTTCTCAAAGAATATAATTTATTTGAAATATTTAATATATTTAAATATTCGAATAAATTATTTCAAAAATCTCTGAAAAAAAAAATGTGCACTATATCTTCAAAAAACAAATATAATTCTAGACAATCCCGTCTTCAGTCCTCTTTTAATATTCCAAATATCAAAATCAAAAACATAACCTATATCACTCACGTGTTAAATGACTTAAGCTTCGAAATACAGATCAACTATATAGTTCAAGATTGATCTATGTTCTAACAAAATCAAAGAACAGTGTGAGTTATTTTAAGGTTTATTTAAATTCATTGACATTCTATAATGAGATTTATTGAAGCCAAAATATAATTATATATTATATATAAAATAAAATAGCAAGGCCTTTTACTTGATAGAAGAAATATACCAAAATTTGAATATTAAAACAAATTGAAATATGGTTATCTTCTACAATTTTAATTTCAAAAAAATTTTTATTCAAAAAACTTAAGAAATAAATTTATGTCTAACAAGCACCGCTTACATTTAATAGACGTATATAATCAAAACTCAATATATAATATCAAATGGAATAAATAACCCATCAGATATACGAAAGTAATTAAAATTAATAAATAAATATTTAAAGGAGACAAAATTTTGTTTCTGGTCTTACCTTTAAGAACACCAATTGCCTTTTAAAAAACATGAACACACTTAAAGGACTTCTCAAAGAATATAATTTATTTGAAATATTTAATATATTTAAATATTCGAATAAATTATTTCAAAAATCTCTAAAAAAAAATGTGCACTATATCTTCAAAAAACAAATATAATTCTAGACAATCCCGTCTTCAGTCCTCTTTTAATATTCCAAATATCAAAATCAAATACATAACCTATATCACTCACGTGTTAAAAGACTTAAGTTTCGAAATACAGATCAACTATATAATTCAAGATTGATCTATGTTCTAACAAAATCAAAGCCAGGACAAGCGGGTCGAAACGTCAAGTCCCGTTAAACCCCGAGTCATTTCATGAGAATATCCCGAACATGGGGGTTTGCAAACAGATAAATGAAATACCTCCCTAGTCCAGCATCGGACTTTCAACCACTACCCCCTCGAGGCCAACACCAAGGGGGGGCCAGGTGGTACAAGTAACACATGAGGGCAATCCACCCCCCCGAGTTAACGTAATATGTTACATAACGCACTCAGCCATTACACAGAATCCGGAGATTTATACTGCGATAGGGTAGAGTATGCCAGTTTTAGGGGAGAAGCCCTGTGCTGTGACAGACTTCCAGTCACTGAGTTAATCAATCGGCTCAGCCCTCCATTTCACCAGAACGGCAAAACTAGAGCCCCATTCGGAGATCTCCCACCATACAGGTCCAGTGACTGGCGCGAATGGCATTACGTTACGCACCAAGACTTAAACCTCCCTTTCGCCGGGACGAAACTAGGGTCCTAGTCGTGACAAGCGCCTCCATCTCGTCAAGATCCGGGGGGCAGCCACCTGTAACTATCCGAACGGTTTACTGCCGGATAAGGTCTTTTGGATTGCAGCATTATCGACCCCATCTTGTGCTACCCCTGATGGTTGAGCATCGCCGGCAACGATTACAGTGGTGCAGAGAACGTCAACATTGGAATGTGGAATGACATCAGGTCGTCTTTTCTGATGAATCTCGATTGTTCTTGGATGCACATGATGGCCGAAGAAGGGTTAGACGACGTCGGGGAGAAAGACGTGAACCTCAGTTTGATATTGAGAGACACCGGACAGTAGGCGTAATGGAATGGGGTGCTATTGCACATGCAAGTAGGTCACCTTTAGTCTTTATTTGAGGTAACATGACAGCGCTGCGTTACCTTCAAGAAATAGTGGAACCATATGTTCTCCCTTATCTTAGCCGGCTCGAGAATCCAATATTTCAGCAAGATAATGCTCGACCTCATGTTGCCAGAGTTAGTTTAAACTTTTTTCAAGCGACCCATGTGAATCTTTTGCCATGGCCACCCAGATCCCCCGATCTTTTGCCCATAAAGCATATTTGGGACATCATGGGTAGAAGGCTTGGAAATTTACCCCAGCCCTTGCAGACTTTGGCGGCTCTGATACATAAACTACAGGTAGCTTGGGATTGTATCCCTCAAAAAGAAATAGACCATCTTATTGCATCAATACCAAGACGTGTTAGGGAGTGTATGGATAATCGCGGTGGACAAACACATTATTAAGCAATTATTAAAAAAAAAGAATAAACCCTTCGTTTTTTCTTCAAATTTCAATCATTTACTCCTTGCTATACTATCTATGTTTTACCAAAAAAAATTCAAAATTTAAACACCTCCTTCTGGGTTTTGCAGTTTCTTTGTCAGTTAGTATATAATGCTTTGATTGCTCAAAAGAGGTAACAACACCGGAAAGCATAAACAAATTTTGACGAACCGTAAACTGAAGATGCAGGAGATAGCTGACATTCTTTTCTTTAAGAACTGCTTATTTTTGCTTTAATTTTTGTTTGCTTCGATGATAGGCAAGAAAAGGAACTACCTATATATTATGAAAAATATGTTATTATTTCTTACTCACATTTTTGATAACTCCATTGTTGAAACTGATGCTCCACACATAAGAAAATTCCCAATAAGATATACAAGGGAAAAGTAAAGTATCGTCCTGGAAAATTGTGATGATATTGATAAAATAATGAAAGTGTCTCATTTATCATAGTAACCTATATTTTCCAATAAAACTGTCCGCACATATAGCACCCAGAGTAGGTATGATATAACATCCCATTATAAAAACATGGTATACAATGGTAGATGCATTTTCACTAAGCATTAGTTCATTCCTCAAATAAATAGATAAAATAGCTGAAAATACATCGTTCCAGTTGAAACAGCCAATTAAAATACATCGGAAGTGGCAGGATCAAATCCCCCCAATACTTGAATTCAATACTTACTTCGTAAGCCACAAAATGAAAATCTCTCGCAAAATTCGTTAGCTACAATGCAAATAATAGACATCTGTACTTTGTATACTCTCTGGAAATGTATTAACTTCAGTAATAGTTTGTTTTGATTTGGAATTTATTGAAATTACCTTCATTTTCCGTCTCTGTTGACTTCAAATTAAATCAATGACGTTTAGTTGACACAAAAGTTTTTGTTGGAAATTACGTTGCTTACAAATAAGGCAGATTATTGAAAAGTTATTTGAACACAATGTCGAGCTATACTAACTGACAAAGAAACTGCAACAGCAAGAAGGAGCTGTTTAAATTAAATTTTTTTTTTTGGTAAAACATAGATAGTATAGCAAGGAGTAAATGATTGAAATTTAAAGAAAAAAACGAAGGGTTTACAATTTCTTTTAATAAATTTGTTAATAATGTGTTTGTCCACGATTATCTATACACTCCCCAATACGTCTTGGCATTGATCTAATAAGATGGTCTATTTCTTCTTGAGGAATACTATCCCAAGCTCCCTGTAGTTTCATGTCTCAGAGCCGCCAAAGTCCGTGAGGGCTGGGGTAAATTTCCAAGCCTTCAACCCATGATGTCCCAAACATGCTCTATGGGCGAAAGATCGGGGGATCTGGGTGGCCATGGCAAAAGATTCACACGCTGCATTTTGAATATTTGAACCTCCCATCACTATTTCCTTGCTCTCGTTAGGTGTAATTGGGGTTGTCTACACAACATAACGTCCTATTCTCCCGTCACTACACGATCACGATATAAAGGTTTAGCATTCTTTAGAGTATTCCGTATTATCCCAGATATCTTAGAGTACTCCGTAAATTCCCGGATATTTTAGAGTACTCCGTATAACGCGGGATAGCTCAATAACAACAATCAAACGATGCATGCTTAAATTCACCAAAAGGGCAGTATGGAAAAATTCATGATACTGGGGAAGGTTGATGGCAAAAAGCCAAGAACTCAAGTAAATGTCGGTGTCCTAAGTGACGCATACTCTAGAAGACAGAGAAGCATGGCGAAAGGTCACTATGCAACAACCTCCATGAACGAGTTACGATGTCCGAAACAAATTCAATTCCTTGCCAATTTTTTGAAAACTCATATAAAAGGATTAATTTTTTCGGTGAACCTAAATTTTACAGTTATCTGCCATGACCTAAAAACTGTAAATCGTTTGCCAATGTATAGTCTGGTCCGCTTCCACACTCTTCGGCAGATTGATAACAAATATAAAGAACAGGAGTGGACCCGATACAGAACCCTGGGGATACCAAGATGAAAATGATGCCAGGAGGAATAATTTCCATCGGAGTATATTGTTTGTACCTCATTTGTCAGATAACTCCTCATTAGTTTCAGTGCAACACCTTGGATACCATAGAATTCAAGTTCTACGTCTCCTGAAATATCGTTTCGTGCCAAGTAGTGCATTATAAGGTATGTTTTTCTCCATCAAAACAACTTGTTGACTAGATGAATATGTTCTTTATTACATGGATGTGAATTATTGTAAATAATATATACATTGGTCAACTCTTTCCTCTGAAATCCGTGCTGTTCATTTCTGAGTATTTATATTATATTGCAAGGAGACTGGGGTTGAAATAAACAACGAAAATTAATTTAATAAATATTTTCATATAAAAGTTAATTATCATCATACCTTCAAACTCTTAAGCTAAATACTTCTTAAAACTAAACACTCAACATTGGTTACTTTATTGAATCATTTCAGATATTTACATATCCGTGGAAAATGCTTATAAAATTTCTTACAGATACTTCATACTCTTATATCTAACAAGACTCGTAGTTTCTTTACACCTATCACAGCTCATTCAAATAAGGGAATTCATTAAAATATTTTCAATATGATCACAGCATTTTGGCCATTTTGGTTACCGCCATATTATTATTTCGATTCGATTTTTCCTCGCATTTTTATGATGTTGAATTATGAATATTATGAATTAGATCTTCATGAATAACTATAAAATCATAGCTGTCATTTTGAAACCGTAAACAGAAAGTAAATGATTTGAAGTTAAACACTTTATTTCCGCTTATTTTTATTTTTCAACGACAATTGTTTCGTCAATTACATATTGACTTCGTCAGGTGAGTATGGTAACTGAACGAAGTCAATATGTAATTGACGAAACAATTGTCGTTGAAAAATAAAAATAAGCGGAAAAAAAGTGTTTTACTTCAAATCATTTACGATGAATTTCCGTCAAGTAGAGACCGAAACAATCAAGAAGTAAACAGAAAGCACGATCAACAACCAATACGGTAGCATCTTCAAAGTAAATCGCACAGCGTATAACCAATAAGATAGACCTTTCAATCGTTGCCGTGGAAACGAATAGCAGGCCGCGTAGCTGATAACATTTTGACGTTTCGTAATTATGTAGCGATTTGTTACTAGTTTTTTCACTTAATGAAATCTTAGTTTTTATGGGAATGAATGTGGTCGTAGAAAGTATAGTACATAACTCGAGTTCTAAGACAATCACGAACTTCTAGTCGTGCTTCTTACAACTCTTGTTATGTAATTTACTATTTTTTACAACTGTGTCTAAATACCTACTTTCCCGCACTGTTTTCGATTCCGAAAGTGTCACTTTCCAGCACATTGTCAAATAATAATCATTAATGAAATTTTTCCATTTGAAATTGTCTAATATTCGAAGAATTCAGATACTTGTCAAAATCATTTTTGACATTCATCGATCTGTGTATATTTATTCATTTCATGGTCCGGATGATTCTCTATAGAAACTGGTTACTGAGTTAATCAATGTGCGAAAGCAAATACTTATCAAAGTTGTTTATCCTCATTGAATTTTATAAGTCGTTTGTAAAAAAAAAATATTCTTCCTGTCATGAGCTTAAAGTATCTTTTCCGCTCTTGATAGGAAAATAACTATTTTAGTGAAATTTCTCAAATTTCATTCATCGCGATCCCAAATTGTAGCTGTGATCATATCGACAAACATAAGTAAATTAATATGGTCGGAAATATATATTTTCTACGAGTCAAAATGAAATAGCACCGTTCATGGACATAATGTTTCAAAGATAACAGGCAACGCTATAACAATATTAGCAGGAATCAAAAGAAAAATTGCATGATAGAATTGTTTTGCTAGAACATTACATTTTTACAATATTTTTATGATATGAGATCTCTAAAAGTTCTCAATCAAGAAGGAAAGGTAAACACCGGGGATAGAATCATGAAAAATATGTTGAGGAAAATACTGAAATGTCAGCAAAACTTGGCCATGTAAATTAGAATAGGATTCTTATTATTAAAACTGGAACAAAATAATATTAGCGAAATACAATAGCGGTGCGTTCGAATTTTCAGTGAGCTTAGCCTGCAAATAAACTGTTTTTAAAACCACATATTCCACCAGTTCTGCCAATTCCAAATTCTTCGAATTTCGATACCTACGGTCTGGTTTATAAGAAGTTGCGTAGTGTTTCATCGAAAACAATAACTTACATATTAAACCACACAAGGCTTTGATGCTAGAAGTATATTTAAAAAATTTAAATTTTTCAGCCGGTATTATTTGGTAATTGATCATGATTAAAAACAAGTTTCTGGAAATTACAATATTTGCTTTACGAAATTTGCAAAAAAAAAATCTTAAAAATGTTTGTACGAAGAATCCTACATGATGTCAATGCCTCTTTTCTTGCGAAATTTAAAACTGATTGATCCTACATATCTTCTTATTTTAGCCTGCATTGACATTAATGGATTGCACATCCTCAAATTAATTATACAGCTTGAATTTTATTTGGACTAACTTTATTACTTAACAACTTTTATACAGGCTACTTTTAAGGAAGGGTTTTTTTATGCTCTTTATCACCTTTTAAAATTAGACTAACCTTCAAAGACATATGTTTACATTTCTTAGTCTTTTCTAATTTATTTTTCTATTGATAGTCCTTTTGATTTTTTCATGAAAAAAATCTGAAATACTATTGAATTATTATTATTATCCTGGCTTCTGCACTTCTTTTCTAAAAGAAAATAATAAGAAGAGGTTTTTTATTTGATAGAAAAAATATTACAAAATTCGAATATCAAAACAGATTTAATCAGCTAGTCTCCTATAATTTTAATTTAAAAAAAATTTATTCAAAAATTTTTTTTTTTCAAAAATTTTCAGAATTTAATTAATGTCTTATGAGCACAGCTTATACTTAATAGACGTATAAAATCAAAACTCAATATACAACATCAATTGTCTATTAAAATTAATAAATAAATTGAAGGAGACAAAACTTTGTTTCTAATCTTATAATTATGAAAACTAATTCCTTTTCAAAAGTACAAAACATAATTTAAAGACTTTTTAGAAAATATAATTTATTTGAAATATTTAATGTATTTAATTAAGTTACTTCAAAAATCTCTCCAAACATGTATTATATCTTCAAAAAACAATTAGAATTCCGATAAGGTCTTCATCGCTCAAACTTCACATTTAAAATAATTTTTTGAAGATATAATACATGTTTTGAGAGATTTTTTAAGTAACTTATTTAAATATATTAAATATTTCAAATTAATTATATTTTCTGAGAATGTATTGTATTTTTGAAAAGGAATTAGTTTTCATAATTGTAAGATCAGAAACAAAGTTTTGTCTCCTTCAAATATTTATTTATTAATTTTAATTGACAATTGATATTGTATATTGAGTTTTGATTTTATACGTCTATTAAATATAAGCTGTGCTTATAAGAAATTAATCAAATTCTAAAAATTTTTTGAAAAAAAAAATTTTTTAATATTTTTTTTTTAAATTAAAATTATAGGAGACTAGCAGATTAAATCTGTTTTGATATTCGAATTTTGTAATATTCCTTCTATCAAGTAAAAAACTTTTCTTATTATTTTTCTAAAAGAGCCGTTTTCGAATGAATAAAGAAAAAACGTTGTAGTAAATCTTAATGTAATAATCATGAGAATGGTGAATTTTGGGTCGAATATTTCAAAGATTCTTCAAAAAATTAAACTCAGAAAATTCTCGACAATATTATAATGAAAATATTTATTTCACATAAAATTAATATTTCAATTTATATTTTTTCCTTGAAAATGAAGAAAAAATAATTTTTGCCTTAATTAAGACAAGGTATTAATTTCAATATTAATTATATATATATATATATATATATATATATATAATTGGAAAAAAGGTAATTTTTTGATGAAACTTTCACATCTTATATGTGCGTGAAGCAGCATTTTAGAGACACACTATATGTAGTTAAATTAACTTTTTAATTTCAGATAGAATGTTTGCTATTTGTTGACCAGTATAATATCGAGTGAAAAACTTGGAACAGAACCTGTGTGATATTTTATACAGAACGCAGACAGGATATACATATAGTTGGCTGTCAGGCATAAGATTCAAGATATGACGACAAACTTTTTATAGAAGTAGTAATTTTTCCACCGATGATTACATAGAGGTGAAAAGTAGATATAGTTACGTTTGGATAAGTTTGTATAGTAAATATGGGAAGTTGATCAATTGGTCATTTTCACATACAGAGCAGAAGATATAGACAGCAAAAAAAATATTAAATTCGTTCTGATAAGGAGGAAGTACACGAAATATGGTCACATACTTTAAATTTCTCTTTACTGTTGTATAAAGTCCGCTCCATAAATATATTTCATTTTTTCATCGAAAACAAGACTAGATCCAAAAATACGATCATCCGCCATAAAATCTATAGAAGTCTCTTTCGATTAAATCGAAAATAAAGCTTGCTTGCATTTGCCATTCGCCAAATTTTAATGATTTCTCTTCTATACAAGGGCAACGTGAGAGTTTTAAGCGAATTTATGTGTAAAATTAAATTATCGATTTCGTTACAGATTTTATATATTGTGATTAGGAAGTTTATGAATAAAAATTTCGATAAAAAGGCAGATTTATTATATTACCTCAGGAATCGATTTCTCGACGTTCACAAGAAATAGGCATCTCCAAGAAGTCTTTGTGATGACTTTTAGGAAAAGTCCTTGATTTACATCCATATAAAATTGTTTAAACCCAAGAACTCAAACCAACAGATCATTTAAAGCGACGTGTATTCGGTGATTCGATTATTTTAAGAAATGGACCGATAAATTATCCGTTTCGTTCCTGAAATTTACCTCCATTCGACTTCTTTATTTGGGATTATATTAAGTTACTGGTTTACAGCAATCATCCAGCAAATTTAAGCGATTACAGATCAATATTGAATGAGTAATTGCTAACATACGACCTGATTTGTGTGAGAGAGTCATGGAAAATTGGGTTCAACGACTTCATTTCTGTCAGCGTTTCCGTGGTGGACATTTAAATGATGTTTTTTTGATAACTTAAGGTATCCATTGTAATTTATAATGAAATAAAAATTTCATTAATTTTCAATTAAATAATGCGTTTTTTTCACAAAAAAAATGGGGCGCTGTTAATGAAAGACTCTTTATTAGAGTAAGTTTATGTTGGAGCAACGATAAACGACAAGAGCGGCGACACTAGCAAAACGGAGAATATTAATTTATTATTGTGTTTATACCGGGTGGCCTACATAAAACAGCCCTGCCAGATAGTTCCGTAAATATGAGTTTTCCGGAAAACATCGTGACAAGTCAATTTGTACTTGGAGGGGAACATCATTTGCTAGCTAATTTCGGAGCAAATTTGTGTCAGATAATCGAGGAACTGTTAAACACTCCTAACCATCCTTGGTCCACCATCCAGAAACATTTGCAACAGATGTTAGAGAAAGCAGGGTAAGTGTTTTGGTCCCAACCTTGCTCCAACATTTGCAGAAGCCTGATAAAATAAGTCTTCAAAGACTTTAACTTATTACATCTAGCTTATTAAATAATATTTAAATAAGGTTATTCTGATTTTCACAAATTTTTATTGTTATGTTTACACCAATCGTTTCGCTATCACAGTAGCATCATCAGGCAAGATTATATTTTGAATAACAAAGCTTGTTTCCGAAATCCGTTGCTATTAATATTACAGTAAGTACAATAAATTTTTATTGAGCACTAAAACCCAAAAAAGGGTCTCTGCAAATTCCAGCTTATGAAGGGAGAATATACCCACAACGTATATCTTAAGGTAATACACTCAGAATTAACTTATAGACTCCATAATATCATCTTTGATTCTATAGATCAAAATGCAAGAGAAAAAGTCGCTAATATTATATATAAAAAATTTTTGATTCAGAAGAAGAAAATAACCAAATTAGTATCGGATAAAATTCATAAAAACAAAAAAATTGCAACAAAATCAAAAAAATTTTCAAAACACATATTTTACCCTAGATTCAAAAATCTTTCCGGAACAGAATTTAATGAAACAGAAATTAATCTTTTGAATAAAGGATTCAAATATAATATTAATTCAAATAACAAAAAAAACTTAGAAAATGCATCAATAGGTTCAGAACTAGCACTTAAAAATTACAAGAACACAAATATCGACAAACATATCATTACCAATATGATAACAAACCATCATAAATTACCTAATAGAAATTTCAGAATGAAAGAAGAATATAAAACTATAAATCAGAAAATTACTGAAAATAATTTAATTTTCACCCGAGCCGATAAAGGTAACACTATTATTGCTTTAACGGAAAGTGATTATATTAGCAAATCAGTTACTTTCCTAGAATTAAATAATTTTCAATTAATCAAACACAATCCAACGACAATTTTCCAAAATCATATTAAATCCCTAATAACCCCGGAATCCAGCCTCTTTCGGAACACCCCAAAAAATAAATGAATTTTGATGAATCCACAACCTCCAAAAATGTATTCTTTGATTAAATTACACAAGGAAGATTATCCTATTAGACCAGTTGTTTCGTTCGTTAGTGCACCTTCATTTAAACTTTCGAAATAACTTTTCAGATTATTTCAAAAGAAACTAAATTCCAAGCTAAATACTCGATAAAAATTCACTACAACTAATAAATAAAATAAAGGATATCCACTTATCACATAATGCTAAATTCATTTGACGTACAAAATTTATTTCCAAGTATACCACCAAACGAAACAATTAAACTAGTAGATGATCTATTAATCAACAACAGATGTAATACAATTATCAAAGAAGATATTTTAGAATGTCTAGATATTTGCACTAAACAAAATTATTTTCAATTCAAAAATAAAATTTATAAATCTGAAAACGGTTTGATTATGGAAAATCCCTCAAGTCCTTTAATAGCAGAAATATTCATGGACAATATTGAAACTAAAATTCACCAAAATCCCCTCAAGAAATACTTTTTATATTGGTATAGATATGTAGACGATATTTTCGGTTGCTTCACAGGTACAGACAGACTTTTGAAAAAATTCTTTTTATTCATCAATGAAATACATCCTTCAATTAAATTCACTATGGAAACCGAACATAATAATTCTATTAATTTTCTTGATTTAACTGTTACTCGAATAAATAATTCACATGATTTTTCAATATTTCATAAACCAACATATACGGATTCTATTAAACACAATAAATCAAATCATCCTTTAAATCACAAATTATCAGCAGTTAATTGTATGATCCATAGATTAGTTAATATTCCCATGAATCGAGAAAATTATATTTCAGAACGTAACATAATTAAACAAATAGCTATTAATAATGACTATGATCCTAAGTTGATAGACAAATTGTTGATGAATAAAAATAATAAAATAGCTTTAAATATGGTGTTTCCTAATATAAAAGAAAATTTTAAATACATTTCCTTAAAATACACTAAAGGTATTTCTGAGAAAATTGCTACATACCTCAAAAATAAATATAATTTGAGAACTTCATTTAAAACCAATTCAAACTTGAGTAAATTCATTAAAAATAATAAAGACTGTACACATAAAGATGATAAATCGGGGATTTATAAGTTAACCTGCGGTGATTGCCCTAAAGTTTACATAAGACAGACTGGAAGAACTTTCCGTCATAGAATTTGTGAACATTTGAAGAGTTTCCTCAATAATAAAAGTAATTCTACATATTCCAACCATTTGTTAGAAACAGGACATACTTTCAACCATAATTTTGAAATTCTACATGTAGAAAGCAAAAGTTATGCCTTAAATCTGTTAGAATCTCTAGAGATAAATAAACATAATAAAATTGGAATATTACTTAACGAACAAATAAATTTAAATGACTCACCTCTGTTAAATATATTCAGATAAACTGGAAATTGCTGAGACCCTTTTTGGGTTTTAGTGCTCAATAAAAATTTATTGTACTTACTGTAATATAAATAGCAACGGATTTCGGAAACAAGCTTATTTATTCAAAATGTAATCTTCCCTGATGATGCTACTGTGATAGTGAAACGATTGTTGTAAACATAACAATAAAAATTTGTGAAAATCAGAATAACCTTATTTAAATATTATTTAACAACATAAATAGAGGTTAATTCTTGACAGAAGGTATATAAAATTATTTAAATATTTTAATATTAGCCTTCTACATATTTAATTCCAAAAAATTATATTTAATGATTATAACTCCTGAAAATAAATCAAATAATGTCATATAAGTATCACTTATATCAATTGACATCCCTACTATCCCTACTATCCCTACTAATATTATAAATGCGAATGTAAGTTTGTTTTTTACGCTTTCACGCAAAAACTACTGAACCGATCATCATGAAACTTTGTACATATACTCTTGAAGGTATAAGAAGTAACATAGGGTACTTTATATTTAAAAAAAAAAATTTTTTTACGAAAGATAAAACAATTGTTTGTCAAAAAATCGTCAAATTTAGCTACTTCAGTAATGAAGTTTTACTATTATTATACCCTTACCCTTTATCTTTCATACTTATTTAATGACTCCACTGCGGGCGAAGCCGCGGGTAAAAAGCTAGTAATATTATAAATGCGAATGTAAGTTTGTTTGTTACGCTTTCACGCAAAAACTACTGAACCGATCATCATGAAACTTTGTACATATACTCTTGAAGGTATTAGAAGTAACATAGGGTACTTTATATTTAAAAAAAAAAAAATTTTTTTACGAAAGATAAAACAATTGTTTGTCAAAAAATCGTCAAATTTAGCTACTTCAGTAATGAAGTTTTACTATTATTATACCCTTACCCTTTATCTTTCATACTTATTTAATGACTCCACTGCGGGCGAAGCCGCGGGTAAAAAGCTAGTCCCTACTAATATTATAATAATAAAGGTTCTTTATTGCAGAGCAAATGGCCATTGACCTTGGGTCCTTCAGCCAAGTTTTTTTTTTTCTCCTCTTTATATACATTATTTGTATTTAACAACAGCAAAAAAAAAAAAAAAAAATTACATTCTGAATATATTTATTAAAGGATGTTGTGGGTGTTTTCTTGAGGTGGTGTGGTAAATATTATAAATGCGAATGTAAGTTTGTTTGTTACGCTTTCACGCAAAAACTACTGAACCGATCATCATGAAACTTTGTACATATACTCTTGAAGGTATTAGAAGTAACATAGGGTACTTTATATTTAAAAAAAAAAAAATTTTTTACGAAAGATAAAACAATTGTTTGTCAAAAAATCGTCAAATTTAGCTACTTCAGTAATGAAGTTTTACTATTATTATACCCTTACCCTTTATCTTTCATACTTATTTAATGACTCCACTGCGGGCGAAGCCGCGGGTAAAAAGCTAGTATAAAATAAACATTCATTATAAGACATCCGAATGGTATAACAATATCCAATGGTGTGTGTAGTGAACCGTCCTCACTACATTTAAAGGTTTCATTTCGGCAGAACTATTTCTAGAAGATTGAAGGGTAAGTAAATATTTGTTGTTAATTGATATTATATTTATTGAATATGAATTAGTTGAATACTGAAGGAGCAAAGTCTTTCTTAAAACTTGTTTTTCAGTAATGTTTTACATATCTTGAGTTTTTATATAAAGTACCTTAGTTAGATATCCAATAATATTGAATAATCTAAGTAAGATAGTTTTATGATGAAATTCTTAAGATTATGTTGTATATTTTTGAAAGATATTGGTTTTCATAAGATTGATCAGCAGAAACAAAATTTTGTCTATTCAAAATATTTAATTTATAGGATTTTGGTAAATAATTTTTATTTATTGGATTTTGTTATACCATTCGGATGTCTTATAATAAATGTTTATTTTATATGTCAATTGATATAAGTGGTACTTATATGACATTATTTTAATTTATTTTCAGAAGTTATAATCATTAAATATAATTTTTTGGAATAAAATATGTAGAAGGCTAATATTAAAATATTTAAATATTATTTAAAATGGATTTTCACCAAGTAAGGACTGATTCAATTCAATATCTAGCTTATTACATCAGTAGCACATACAGTGTCTTTTGATCGCCTAATGAATTAAGATGAAAAAGTGGGTCCTCCATTATAACTAAAAACACAAAAACAGAGACTGTTTACAAAGGAATCGCGACAAAGTACAGCTAAGCCAGGTTTACACCCCAATGAGGCAATTTTGTGTTGGAATGAAATAAGGAATTACTTTGTTTTCTATCACTTTTTATTATAACTGATATACAGTGACTCGAGTTTCGTAGTGTTTACTACATTTTCAAACTGAACGAACAAATTAGATCTCAACTATTATATATGGGGGTTGTAGGCTTCGGCAGAGCTTCGAAGAGAGGGGTTTTCCAAAGTTCCGTCTGTTCGTTAAGTAGTTTTATTATTGGTACGTGCTTTTTATATTTTTCAATTTCTATGGATTCCAGGATGTCAAGTTTTTTTCCTTTCGCTTCCACGTGCAAGATAACAAGGTTGTTCACACCTTCCCAGAATTGAACAACCTTGTTATCTTGCACGTGGAAGCGAAAGGGAAAAAACTTGACATCCTGGAATCCATAGAAATTGAAAAATATAAGAGGCACGTACCAATAATAAAACTACTAAGCAAACAGACGGAACTTTGAAAAACCCCTCTCTTCGAAGCTCTGCCGAAGCCTACACTCCCCATATATAATAGTTGAGATCTAATTTGTTCGTTCAGTTTGAAAATGTAGTAAACACTACGAAACTCGAGTCACTGTATATCAGTTATAATAAAAAGTGATAGAAAACAAAGTAATTCCTTATTTCATTCCATTAAAATGAACTATCACAAAGTAACGGACTACTCCATCCAATTTTGTGTTGTTTGGAGGATTATTCACGGCGTGCGCATCTTCATTGAAACTGTAAATGTTTACTATGAATGGAATGAAATAAAAAAATTATGAACTTAAAAGTCTTCGGCGAATACCAATGGAAAGGATGTCATTCTACAACATATTGGACAAGAAAAATACAGAAGGATTAGATATTTTGATGGCTACAATATTTTCTACGTGGCAAACACTTTTGGATGATGTCCAAGTATACCACATCCAGACATTCTGCCGTAATTAAATTATTTATTTCGATCCGGTATTGAAAATTTATATATGGGGAAAGTGTTGAAAATGTATCTGTTTGAATTTAATGTACAAAACTGCATTACTTTCCGGTTCTTTTTATATGAAAAATTAGTAGACTAATCGTTACAGCTAAACTTCTCAAATTGCCCTGGCATACCATAATCACTTTTACCTAAATCCATACACCTTTGGTGGAAGATCTAGTGTTTTCTCATCATAACTCATAAATGTCTCCACCATTCGATCTAGAAGTGCATCGTTTCAGTTGGGCCTCTCTGCCCCGTTGGGGACTGCAATACATATTATATCCCGGAATAATGTGAACCCTTACGTCCCCTGAAGGTCTAATGCCTTCAGGTCTGTGTCTCCTGGAAAAGGAAACGGTCGTCTTGCAGCAGCAATAATGGAAGAGTTTTATGTAAGCTCCTCTAAAATGCCTATTAGAAATGCAATATATTATACTATTTATGCAAGACTTACTAATGCCTAACCACGCAAAATTATAAAAAATTCTATTAGGTATTCTATTCATTGTACCTACGGCTAAAACTACTCCAAACGGTAACCAAAACACTACGAAAAATATGAAACTGTATAAGTTACTAAGCATAAGAGAGTGGTCCCATTTCAGAGTTACAGGAATTTTATAGTTAGGTCTATCGATTCTGATACTCTTCATTTTTATGTAGGTTGTTACGAAACAATACAGAGACAAAAAAACTGGTAGGAACACAAACACTACGGCAACAGTTATCTGGTAAGGAATCAGTCCAGGTGTTTTTCTGGTGCAGTAGTCGAAAGACAGTCTTGGGGCAAACTGCAATCCCGATGTTAAACTACTCATACTCCAAAATACTACAAGAAGCGTTGTTATTTTACCGGAAGTAAGTTTCGCGTTGGCTTCCGCTGAGCAACATAAACGCAGATAGTTCTCAGCGGCGCTTGCAGCGATTGACATCACGCTGACCAGGAAGCAGAGGGCTGCCAAGAACCATTGGAATCGGCACACGTCTAAATTATCTTGAATGTCGGCTAAAATAACAACTGCAGAGGCTGGCATTACAAATCCGGAAACGAGGAAGTCTGCTAGAGCTATATTGACCACGAATGTGTTTCCTGTGAAAGAAGAATTAATAATTAATAAATGGTATATTCTGCAACCAGACACCAAAGGCGAGCCCGTGGGAATGTGGTAAACCAACAAGGTTTAGAATTCATGAAAGGGCTGTAATGATGCAGGGATTAATTCATCGGACAAAAGCAAATTCAACGCCAGGTTCAATTCCCCAGAATCAATTTGTTTATTATTATCTCCAGACCATTTAATGTTAACCTTAGGAATTGGCTTTCGAGGCACCCACGTACGGCAGCTTCAAGAAAGGAAATTATTTTACTCTGGCCTATATATTATAATAATAAACTACACTTTAAAAAATTCATAAGAGCTGATTGTACGAAACGTAAACATATTCCTTCAGATGAGTTTAGGAACGGAAACTTTCAGGAAAAAACGCTGACGTCGAAGTTAACACGTGTGGCTCGACAAAGAGCTGAAATTTCGAAAAGCGCTAAGTTGCAATTTTGAGCGGGTGAACGGATAAAAAATTTGGAAGGAGAAAACCGACGCGTGGGAGGTATTAGGAGGGCCAAATGATAGTTTGTTAGGGAGTCTTGACACGCCGGAAAAACTAGTAAGATCGTCGAGAAAGATCGTGGTGCGAGGCTCGAATTGGTCTCAGAATTTAGCATTATTATAATTATTTTGAAGTTTAAGAATTGAGTCAGAGGAATTTGAATATAGTGCTAAGTTCCGGGACCAAGGAATCAAAGAGTACCGGTAGTCGTTCTTTATCGTTTATTGTTCGTGTTAAATAGGTCGTTTTTTGTAGAATATCGCGTGTGCCCAGTTTTGTTTTGAATCTATGTTTTTGGAGTCTGGAGGTAAGAAGTATCTAAAAATTTTGGTATATTATTCAGGTTGAAAGTGTCTAATTAAAGTGGAGTCAGAAATTAAGAAGTAGGTTGACATAACTATTCGTAATTATTATGTTTGAGGAATTTAAACAGAGTTAAGAATTATATAAACGATTCGAAGTGCTTGAGGGATCCGCATCGCCCTCTTCTTAATTATTCAGTGTGTCATCTTTATTTAAATTTTATTGAGTTTAGGATTGCTAAAATTATTGTAGTTTTGCACACTTTATCATTATACTTGTTAAAATCCATAATTGAGTTTCATTAACATTTTCATTATCACAGAAAAAATTTATTAACATCAAAGACCTTCCATTTTCGCGAAGGCCGTACCCTTCCTAGGACCGCTCGACTAGAATTGGTTCGCACCCCATTCGTAAGTAACTCAATCTAGTAATATTTTCCATCCATCCACCTCCCACAAAGAAGTGGTTGTGAAAATGACGAGTGAACTTGTCAATTTGGGTACTGAACATTGTTATTTTTATAAATTTTTTTTTTAATCTACAGAGTGTTTCACGAATTATTGTACAGGCTTTCAGGGCAGATGCAGGACATTTTGTTAAGTCTGAATCAGTGCTTGAAATATGTCCTAACTAATTAGAACAAATTGTAAAAATTACTATGTTTTACTACCAGTAAAAATATATATTACACATTTTCTTGTGACTCGAGTTTCGGGAATTGAACTATCCCATCATCAGACAACTGAAGATCTAACAGTGGTACAGAGGTATTTAAACAAAAGTGATACATATTTTGAATATTTCAATAGATTCTAGGTAACACCTAATAGTGGTACAGAGGTTTACAATCGGAACGTGATAAAAAACCGGGTTAAAAAAGAGAGGCCTTCTAACAGATATGGGAATATCGGCAATCGACAAAGAAGGTTGTTAAACAGATGGTACACATTTAAATATCTGAAATAATTTTTGGGGTTACATTGCTCCGTACAGTCATTAATTATTTTTACATTATTTTGTTGTTTATCTCAAATATTTGGATTTACATAGCTCCGTACATTCATTCATTATTTTTTACATTATTTTTATTGTGAACTAATTTGAAAATTTCAATAATCAAGTTTCTTTTCTTTTGAATCTACATGTAAAATTTTCTTAAGATTTTCTTTTGTCGAAAGGAATTACTGTTTTCTAAAGAACGAGTGGCAAAAGTTGAATTTTTGTTTACTTTTCATTGAATTCATTTTATGTTCGTTGAAAAAGGTTTCAAACAGATGCTACTTTTTATATATCTCAAATATTTTTGATTTACATAGCTCCGTACAGTCATTATGACTGTACCCGGTTTTTTATCACGTTTCACTTGTAAACCCTATTAAACACCACTATTAGGTGTTACCTAGAATCTATTCAAATATTCAAAATATGTATCACTTTTGTTTAAATACCTCTGTACCAGTGTTAGGTCTTCAGTTGTCTGATGATGGGATAGTTCATTTCTCGAAACTCGAGTCACAAGAAAATGTGTGATATATATTTTTATTGGTAGTAAAACATAGTAATTTTTACAATTTCTTTTAATTATGGTCAACTACCAAATAGTAACCGTTTAAACAATTCAGTATATGTCCTAACTACTTTAGTCTAAGAGATACAGGATGTTTTATGTATTTTATCAAAAACTTTCAATCGGAATAACTCTTGAACGCCTGCATGGATCTTCATGAAAATTTGAGGGAATGAGTATAGGCCTAATTTTTGCACCTAATCACTTGTCGATAGCGCAGGTCCGGACTGAGAAAATTATATTCTTTATCCCACATAATGTAAAACATCCTGTACATCGAATTTTCGAAAAGTGAAATTCTCCTCAGAATCTACAATGAATACTCTTTCAAACAAGCTCATGTGAAATAATGGCACACTTCGCATCAATATTTTATGAGCTATTGAATATCTGGAATTTTCGATTCATAGTAAACGCGGACCTGTGTTTCTCCGAATAATGTGTTAATTCATATTGAATGAATTCAATTTCTTAATTAAATTTTAGATATTGAAAAAATTAATAACTGACTGAAATCAGACACACGCATACAAAACGAAATACTTTTCGACATCTTATTTACACTTTCGCAAATAAATTCTTTTATACCCCCTTCCCGCATCATAATTATTTCATGGATTTTGTAAGTGCAATGATCGTGAAGCTGCTAGAGAATATCGAAAACTATATCCAGATCGTTGAATTCCGAACTACCAAACATTCAAACATGTTAATCGCTCACTTCGTGAAACCGTCAGTAAATGAACAAGAAGGAGCAAGTTCGATAGTTAACCATGAAGAGATAATAGAAGCTGTCCAAGAAAATTCCTCAACCAGGACTCTGCGTCTTAGTTCAATTTTAGGTTTGCCACATTGTCGGGTCTGGCGAGTTCTGCACCGTGAAAAGTGGCATCCATTTCATTTACAATTCGTCCAAACCTTGGAGCCAGGCGTTGACCTACCGAGGATGCAATTTTGCAGATGAGTTTTGCGAAACGAGCGAGCTATCTTCAGAACGCTTTTTACTGGTGAAGCGACCTTAACAAAATATGGAATTTTGAATATTCGCAATGAACATATTTGGTCCAGAGTAAGTCCGAAAGTGACTAGGAAACGCAGGTTATGGAGTGACATATCTACAATTTTTAATCGAGCATTTGCCAGGGCTCTTGAATGATGCAAGCAATATTCCAAAAGGAATGTACATCTAACATGATGGAGCTCCGGCACATTTTACCCGTGAAATTGTAGCGCATCTGAATGATGTTTATCCAGATCATTGCTTTGGTAGAGGGGGACCTCATGATGGCCTGCAAGATCCCCAGATCGTACATGCTTGATTATTTTTTCTGGGGGCACCATAAAATGGAGTTTATTCTGAAGAAATCATAGACGGGGAGCATCAGATTGATCGTATTCAAGCTGCATGTAAAGCAATACGAAATCGATCGGAAATTTTGAAGAAAGCTCTAGCTCATTTGATCACAAGAGCTAGAAAATGTTTAGAAGAGAGAGGGGGTATTTTCGAAATCAAGTTATAATTTTTTCTCTTATTTATTGTCAACTTTTTTTCAGTTCCACACATGTTTATAAGATATATTTTAAATTTTTATTATTAAGTCCATTTTATAATAGTCCAATTAAATGTTCAATGTTAATTCGAGTTTTCGGTTGAATTTAGTTTCCAAAAAATATTTGATGTTGCCCCTACATTCGTATATTGGATGGAATAAGATGCAGCACAATACCTAATAGTCCAGTCATTATAGTAAGTTCTCGGAATTCGAGATACCCAGCTGTAAGTCTGTAAATACTTGAATATTGACACCCTAAAAGTTGTCTCAAAACCTACATATGGTAGGGTGTAAGCAACTATTAAATTTCAAGGTCAAAGGTCACAAAAATCGTTTTTTTTTTTAAATATCTCATTTCCTACGGGTTTTTTGCTATTAGTATTTATTATCAATTTTGTAGAATACAAAATTCTATACAAATTTTGTCTAAAAAAAATTTTTATATGATAAACGGTTTTCGAGATAGAGGGCGGAGAGCGCGCGGTCACACCATCACTTCAGGTCAACCGGTGCCTCCGGTCGAAAACGCGCCATATATAGTTGATAAACTATCGATAAATTAATGATTATAAATAATTGTCAATTTTTATTAACTATTATATTATATTTTATCATTTTTTTCCTAACCTATCTACTTTTTATTCAGTATTAATTTATTTAACAACACTTACCTGCCCATGTAATTGCAGAATTGTTAATGAAAATATAGGAATTATATTTAAATTTTAACCTAATTAATATTGATAACTTCTTACATGATGAAAGAAAAAACAAATAAATTATGAATTAATCTTTCTATCAAAAAATATCATTCAATTCATTTATTTTTATTGAATGTAAAAAAATAGAATAAAGGGTACAAAAACTACAATTTATAATTTTAATCATCTTCTTTCTCTTCATCGTCGTCTTCTGGCTGCTGCTAAATTTCAAACTGGTCTTCATTATCATTAGTGTAAATGGAAATATAATTATGTTATGACTTAAGTTCTTCTCTTAATTATTTTTCAATTTTAGTAAACGGTTATCAGTACTATTGAATAGATATAGATTTAATGCATGAAGAAAATGATAAAACATAATATAATAGTTAATAAAAATTGACAATTATTTATAATCATTAATTTATCGATAGTTCATCAACTATATATGGCGCGTTTTCGACCGGAGGCACCGGTTGACCTGAAGTGATGGTGTGACCGCGCGCTCTCCGCCCTCTATCTCGAAAACCGTTTATCATATAAAAAAATTTTTTAGACAAAATTTGTAGAGAATTTTGTATTCTACAAAATTGAGAATAAATACTAATAGCAAAAAACCCGTAGGAAATGAGATATTTCCGAAAAAAGCGCAAAAAGCCGATTTCTTTGACCTTTGACCTTGAAATTTAATAGTTGCTTACACCCTACCGTATATAGGTTTTGAGACAACTTTTAGGGATTCTTACCTAATTTAAGCTTAAATGACTGGACTATAAGTCATGTTACTGAGAATTTCAATCGATTCAATATGAATAGACGCATTATTCGGAGATCACAGGTCCGTGTTTACTAGAAATTGAAAATTCCTAATATTCAATGGTTCATAAAATGATGATGCGAAGTGTGCCATTGATCCTAATAGGGTTGTTTGAAAGAGTATTTATTGTAGATTCTGAAGAGAATTTCGCTTTTTGAAAATTGGATGTACAGGGTGTTTTATAAAGATGTGAGATAAATAATGTAATTTTCTCAGTTCGGACCTGTGCTATCGATAAGTCATTACGGGCAAATATTTGGCATTGGCCTATACTCATTCCCTCAAGTTTTCATGAAGATCTATGCAGGCGTATGCCAATTGAACGTTTTTGATAAAATACATAAAACACCCTGTAATTCTTACACGAATATAGTTAGGACATATTTCGAGTACTGATTCAGACTCACCAAAATGTCCTGCATCTGTCCTGAAAGCCTGTACAATCATTCGTGACCCTGTATATTCATCCTGATATCATCTCACCTTTTTTTCTCAAATAATCATCAATCATGACTGCACTAATCATGAAAACATTGCCAACACTTCCGATAGATGCCAAACAAACCAAAACTATCAACCTTGCAAGACGCGACCAGTCATCACTCAGTGTAACTGGTGACATATATTCATTGTCTGGAAATTCTGTGGTGGTATTCAGTTTCACGAAGTTCATATTTGATCTGAAAAAAAATACTGATTGAGAAGGACGGAAAATGGAGAAATACTACGTTACTTATTAGGAGTACAAATAAGTTTCCGCCGTTTTATTGTAGATGGCGCGGCACGGAGTTTCGGTTAGCTTTCGCAGATGATAACCGGCTTAAAAAATAGTTAGTATGGTGAGGGTGCTTTAAGTGAGAGAACGTGTCGAGAGTGGTTTCAAAAGTTTCTAAACGGTGATTTCGACGTAGAAGACAAAGATCGCAGTGGAAGGCCAAAAATTTAGGAGGAAGCAGAATTGGAGGAATTATTGGAGGAAGATTCATCTCAAACACAAAAAAAACTTGCTCTAACATAAGAAGTCACTTAGCAAGCAGTCTCACATCGTTATTTTTATTATTTGTAGAATTCTTCTGCATGACAATGCAAAGTACTTGGAAACACTTGATTGGGAAGTGTTACCCCACCCGCCGTATTCACCAGGCATTGCACCGTCCGATTATCACCTGTTCCGGTCCATGGCACATGCTCTGACAGCGCAGCGGTTCACATCTTATGAGGATACCAAAAATTGGGTTGATTCGTGGATAGCCTCAAAAGACAAGTAGTTCTTCAGACGTGGGATTCGAATGCTGCCTGAGAGATGGGAAAAAGTGGTTGCAAGTAATGAGCAATATTTTAAATAAATTTATATTACCGTTCTTCTATAATAAATATTTAATTTATGTTAAAAAACGGCGGAAACTTATTTGTACTCCTAATACATAAATACTGATGACTAGAAAAACCTTGGACAAATTTTACTGTGTTCTGGAACGAAAGTATTTAAGCGCAGCCAAATAATTTTTATTCTATTAGATTCTCTACACTTTCTTGTACTAATATATGAATTTTCAGTTTGATTTTACTTTATTTTGCAGAGTGTTAAAATATCAAACAAACGTAGTGCAATTTTGGAGCTTGGCCATGATGGTGTCGTCTAGGACGTTGGAGAAAACGAACTGTCAATACGCCTAGCAATCGCAACATCGTCAAGAATCGAGTCAATCGAAATCCGAAGGTCTCTATGAGGAAAATAGCCCGTGATACCGGTATCCACCGTGAATCCGTTCGTCAAATGTCCAAAAAGGAGATCAACCTCAAACCATACAAGCTCCAGAAGGTTCAACTCCTCACGGGAGAAAACAAGCGCGTACGACTCCAAAAGTGCCGCCAACTTCTTCGTCTCGCCGCCGGGGTCAGTAAAGGAAGCGCATTCTCTTCAGAGACGAGAAGCTTTTCACCGTAGAACAATCCCACAACCACCAAATCGACAGAATCCGGCCGCAGAGGCTCCCGGTACGTCGGCGAACATCGTCAAAATCCGCAATCCGTCATAGTCTGGGGCGGAATTTGCACCAGTTTCAAAACACCCTTGGTTTCCGTGGATCAAAGGGTCAAAATCGATCAAGAAGTCTACCGCTGCAACATTCTCGAGGCAGTAGTTCTTCCGTGGGTGACACGCATTGGACCTTTCAATAGGACTCCGCTCCGGCTCACAAAGCGAAAATGACGCAAGAATGGCGTAAGACTCATTTTCCGGGTTTCATCACATCTGCAGAATAGCCGCCCTACTCGCCGGATCTCAACCCAATGTACTACAGCGTGTGTTCGATTTTGGAGCTCAGGGCGTGTGCTAAACACCACAAAAGTTTGGAGTCGCTGAAGCAATTCCTGCGCCGGGAATGGGACCGATTAACGCCCGAAGAGCTGCGGCTTATTGCCGAAAATTTTAAGAAGCGTCTAAAGCTTGGTATCGCCGCCAAAGGAAGCCACTTCGAAATCGCTCAAATATATTATTACCAAATGTTTATGTTATTATTATTCGTTGTTGTTTTGTTCAATTTCTTTTGTTCGAAGAAGTTAAATGAAAAAAGTTTGTCCGAGGTTTTTCTTGTCACCCTGTATTTAGACTAAACAAAACTGAAGAGTCTTTCAATATGAATAATAGTACTAAAAACGACTTAATCGTTTCAAACAACAAATCACATATGTATTATATTTTGCTTTGATATTATACAAACCTACAATAACATATAGAGATACGAGATAGCTTTAAGTATACGAAACATTTATTTATTTTTCTACTCACCACAGATTTTTATAAAAATATCCTTTCCTCTGCAGAATATCAACGGGAATAGACTTAAATCAGAGTTTATTGGAGAGGAATTCGGATATTCTAACTATGGAGCACTGATGGAGGTTCTCACGAAGAACTCGAAAGATAACAATCTGCTTCTGGATAAAACTGGTTGACATGATCACTGCAAAGTGAAAGAAATAAGAATAAGTTTATCTTCTATACAATCAGAATATTCTTTGACATAATTAACTTTTCTGTATTGATTTCGTTTTCCAATTCTATAAAATGCCCGTGATTACGAAAGTATCATAAAATCTATTTTATTTGGTGTAGGATTTAAAAGAATCGACTTAAGCCTACCAATGAAAATGTTGCTGACATGCTAATGAAACCGTTATTTAAGATAAGAGTGGCTGGAGAGTGTGGACTTACGGCATAGTCAGTAACACATGTTTTTGTTGAGGATTTGTGTTGAGAAGCCAAAAAACTATGATGTTCTATGCTTTCCATTTTGACACTAAGGATGGCGCTTCCCCACCCCATGGCGATGACGTATCAAATATGGCGCTATCTATGAGGACCAGTCAGTACCTAACAGGTTTCTCTTAAGCAATGAACGGAATAATCAACGTGCAATTAGAACTTAACCTGCAAATATACAAAAACGAAATAGCAAACCAGAATCTTAATCAATAGCAGAAATAATTGAAATATCAAAATTAGAACAACAAACTAATCATTATATGATAATAGCCAGGAATTTACAAAAAAAATAGAAAAAGAAGACGTAATGTTCACCGGAACAGATAAGAATAATATAGTATAGTTTGCTTTAGCACAGAACAATACTAAACAAAAATCCTAGATACTTAAAAAACTATGGACAGAAAACGAAGAGTATGGACTTGAAACTTTCAGATTACGTTTGGGACTTAAAATCTCCTAAATTCAAATAAATATATTCTTTTTCCACCCTTTCTTGCCAATATTTTAAGATGCAGATCGAACGCTGGAGTACTTAACGTATGTATATTTCCGTTCATTCACGAAAATGAATAATACATCGTTTTAAAGCTCGCTCCATCCTTCTTCCTTCTCTTTTTCCCCTTCAGGAGAACATTTTTAAAATTGCAACAATGATGGTTATTTGACTTTGGGATGAAAAAACACAATTCAATTTTTGTATTCATCATATATAGACGCGTCAAGAGGTAAATCACAGATTTCAAAGGGACCTTTGAACAAGTGCGCAAAAGCTTCACTTAAGTGCTTCCCACTATTTTTTCCATTGTTTTGAAATTCACAAAAAGAGTTCCTCTAAAACTACTTTCAAACTGAATGTCAAACCGTCAGTACAGCTATATTTTGAAGGTTAGTCCTAACAGAAATATCAATTTCATGTTTGGGGCCTCATTTCTCAATATGTCAGAATGGAAACTTATCGGCCGACGTACTAATATCTTTTGGAAGTATTGTCATACTTTTCTTATAGTTGAGCAGCTATACTTTTGCACAATCTGTATAATAAAGTACGTCTCCTAACGAAAACCTGATGAATTATTGGCTCATTCGTATTTTGGTCCGCTACAAAATCCGAAACTGATCATAAAAAGCACATATAGCTCTATCAAATCTTGAAATTTATATCCAGTTTTATGTCCGTAGCAATTACAAGCATGATATAAACTTTCATGCAAGAGATATTAACAGAATATGTTGCCAATAACATCTTCATTTGATTCAAATATTTTCCGTGTTATATCTCCAATGTTTCTCATTGATTCATATTCAAACTACAATGATGAGAGACATAAAAAGATCATCATTCCCAGTTTTCATAGCAGGTACTAAACGATTATAAAAACATCAATCAACACTTCTGAACGTAAAAATATTGTCTTGAACGTCTGTTGATGTTCTCCATAAAATGTGAAGCTGACGATGCGTCATATAGGACGTTTACAAAGACAGGCGGCAATTTTTTTATAGGATTTACACTGACGAGCATAAAATTAAGATCTTCTCGTAGTTTGAATTTTTTCAGAAATTTATTTTTCAGTTGTAACGTAGTTTACTAACTATATGCGATGATTCTGTCGTGATTGCTTGAATAATACTACATTACATAACACGAAGAAGCTTATTATCTTACAACTGTTGTGTACTATACTTTTTCTATGATCCTATAAAAAATTAGAATTTCGTTAAGTGACTAAATGTTAAAATGTTATCTTAAGTGACGTAATTGGCTACGCAGCCTGCTATTCGTTTCCATGGGAACTACTGAAGCGTCTATCTTATTGGTTATACGCCGTGCGATTTACTTTACTGATTTTACCGTATTGGTTGTTGATCGTGCTCTTTGTTTACGGTAAAGTGAAATCGTACACTCTTATGTTGCACAGTGCTTAAATAGACAGTTACATAATTGGCGAATTGTAAAAATTTCGTCATTTTCTGTAGGACGAATAGAAAAAGTTTTTATTGTTTCGTTCAAAGTAAAGAGTCAGCCATCTAAAATTTTCAATGTGAAGTGGTAGTTATTTGGACATAACACGTATCTAATGAAACTTTCTTGAGAAGAATGAATGTAGAAGATAAATGCTGGTGATTGAAAGACGAGCTATTTGAGACAAGTCTATAGAGGCAGAAAATATTCGTTCCTAAAGTTCAAACTTATTTTCAAAGTGGTGAATCTTCTATTCAAACTGTTAGGAATTCATGTGGAAAATTCAATAGAAATGAAGCGGTAATTTGTATATCAATTTGTGAAGCGAGTTCGTGAAACTGGATCGTTACATGATGAAGCAACCCGTTCAAGTCCTCGTCCAATGACCACACCTGCAGCATTGCTGCTATAGCCCAGAATGTGACATCCATCAACATCAACTCGTCATCGTGTTCAAGAACTGAACATTTCTCGCTTTTCATAAAGATCTGGTATGAAGGCTTACAAGGTTCAACTAGTGCAAGAGGTGAAGCATCGTGACCATCCCATGTCCACTTCGCTCAATGGACTTATGATGGCATGGCCGAAGATGGGCATTTTTCCAGAAAAACCATCTTTAACGATTAAGCTCAATTCAACTCGGACGGCTATTTTTGTGGGCATCCGATAAGTGTTACACTAACCATTCAGAAACGATTGATGCCTTGAAACACGAAATGTGTAACCCCAAACAATCGACAATGTACTGAAAGATTGCATATATATATTGCAATATATTTGATAGAAAATCTTTGTTTGTTACTCTTTGCTTTATGCAGGATGAAACAAAATAGGAAAAATGAGAAAAAATCTAAATTTTATTTATTTATTTTTGACTAATTATAGTTATTCCACAACTAAATCCAAATTCAATAGTCCGTATTACCACCTCTTCTTTCAATCAACTGCCCAATACGCCTGGGCATCCGACGAATCAAGTCGTTAATGAAATTTTCAGGCATATCCATTCTTCCTGAAGGGCTAAACTCAATTCCTAAAAAGCTGAAGGTGGATTTTGGCGATTAGATATTGCTATCCCTAAGCAATCCCATACGTGCTCAATTGGATTAATGTCTGGTGAGTTTGCTGGCCAGTTCATTCTCTGGATATTGTTCTCTTGAAGAACGTTTTGAACCTTTGGTGTGCGGTGTGGTGGGGCGTTATTATCCTGATAAATGAAATTATCCCCAAATTCGTTGCGCAGAGGAACAATTATTGGTTCAATGATGTTTTCTAGATGGCAGCAGTTATTGTTCGTTCAACGATAATAAGAGGGGTACGGCGACCGAACAGAGTCCCTCTAGTCTGCCTGGACCTCTCCAAACCGTTTCTCGTCGACTATCACTTTGTAAACCGAATCGTGATTCGTCCGAAAAAAGTACGTTGCGCCATTGTGGTAAAAGCCAGTCTTGGTGGTGTTCTGTCCATTGCCAAAGGGTAGTTCTATGTCCAGGTGATAACCGAGGTACTCTTAAAGGTCTTCTTGCCCTTAAATTTGAGGAATGCAACGGTCTCCTTATGGTACTGATTGAGACGATCCGTCTATAGGTCCTCAAAAAATGACTTCGAAGGGCTGTTACCGATACCGTTCGATTCCTTCTACTCATTTGCTAGTCTGCTAGTCAGCTAGTCAAGGGCCCCTTATCCAAATATACATTTGGATAAATTACCTATTACCTGAAGATCTTATGTGAAGGCCTAGATGACGTCTGAGATAATGAGATATTGGTTACAGAAATTTGACAGGAAAATGGGTCTTGAAAACAGAAAAACTCGACTATTCCTAGACAATGCTGGATCCCATCGAAAAGACATTTTATTCATAATATATAATTATTTGGTTTCCTTAACATTCTTTATACAGATAGTCCTTGTGCTATAACAGAGGCCGTTAAATTGTCTTTCAATCTTTTAGATCAAGGGTAAACCACAGATATATTTTTATATATAGTGAACCGTTCTCACTACATTTAAAGATTTTTCAGTTCGGCAGAAGTCTTTCTAAAAGATTGAGGGGTAAGTAAATATTTGTTGTTGATTGATGTTATATTTATTGAATATGAATTATTTGAATACTGACGAAGCAAAGTCCTTCTTAAAACTTGTTTTTCAGTAATGTTTTACATATCTTGAGTTTTTTATATGAAGTACCTTAGTTAGATATCCAGTAATATTGAATAGTCTAAGTAAGATAGTTTTATGATGAAATTCTTGAGATTATGTTAGATATTTTTGAAAGATATTGGTTTTCATAAGATTGATCAGCAGAAACAAAATTTTGTTTATTCAAAATATTTAATTTATAGGATTTTGGTTAATAATTTTTATTTATTGGATTTTGTTATACCATTCGGATGTCTTATAATGAATGTTTATTTTATATGTCAATTGATATATAGTAAGTGGTACTTATATGACATTATTTTAATTTATTTTCAGAAGTTATAATCATTAAATATAATTTTTTGGAATTAAATATGTAGAAGGCTAATATTAAAATATTTAAATCAATTTGAGGAATATTAAGTTACTGTCTTTGCCACCTAACTGCACGTCTATTTGTCAACCACTCGATCAAGGAATCATTAAACATTTTAAATGGCACTATAGAACTGAAACATTTGATAGTCAATATAACTGCCAGCAATTTAGTTGAACAAATCAACTTATTAGATGCTCAATATTTCATCGAACGTGCTTGGGACCAAGTTTCTTCAGAGAGAATTAAATTAATTGTTTTCATAAGGCAGGATTCACAAGGTTGGTCCGATGGAAACAGAAGAGTCCGATCCAGAAGAAAACGTATCACTTTCAATTCTCAAAGAAAATTTGCAGAGGAAAAAGTTGCTATAAATTAATGAGCTGGATATTAATGATTTTTTCACAATTGATGACAACCTCATTATTGAGAAACCAGATTCATCTTAAACGAATTTAATTACTGAAATACTACAAGAAATTTCCGAAGAATTTGAAGAAGACAATCCAGAAGTCGAAGAAGAATTAATAAGTAATAATGAAGCTATTATATTATATATATTATATAACTATTTGCAGAATGCCACTGAAATATTTCAGCTTTGAATTTTCTTACCGGCCTGCAACTACATTTCCAAGATGCGATCATCTATAACAAGATGACCAGGCGGACATTCATCAAATATATTTAGTTGGAAATATGTCACATTATTACTTACGATGTAAACGGGAATGTTTTTGTATTCTTTTTTAAACTTCATACTATGTTAAAAAAATATATATGAGACAGTAATTTATTTCCACAAAAATGTTTGTACTACTACAACAATTGTTTCACCACGATGCGGCTTCTTCAGGTATTACATTGTACTGTCTGATGGTATTCAGTGTAACCGAGTTTAAATACATTGTTAGGTACGTGACCAAATAATAGAAGCACAAGTCATAAAAACTCTAGGTGTTTATTGGAGTTTGCCGCTAAAAATGCCATCAAGGAAAGATATTCAGTAATGGAGACTTATCAACATCTGTTTGTTCGTTCAAAAGGATTTTACGGGCATTATACCTGTTGATTTCAAGAAATTCTAAAAGTGTTAATCTAGAACTTTTGCTTTCAACGTGGATAATTTCATAATTATTGTTGAAATTATGCCTAGATTTCTTAAGATGATTAGCATATGTCGAATGTACAGAATCGGATATATAATTCCTTTGGTGTTCTTGGACACGTTTCTTGAATGATCTACCAGTCTGGCCAATGTATACTAAAGAGCAATTTTTGCAAGTCAACTTGTAGACTCCGGATTTATTTTCTTTATTTGTTCGATCTTTATTATTTTTTATGTAGGTACTAAGGTTATTAATTGTCTTAAAAGCCGCGTTATAATTGAAACCACTTTTGAAATATTTAGCAATATTTTCAGATAATCCATTGACATAAGATAAGGAAAAATATTTCTATGTATTGTCCTCTTTTATGATTGGGTACACGAGATTTAATGCCATTTTCTTTGTTTATTGGATACCATTTTGTTTATAAGAAAGGGGTTGTAACCGTTGTTTGACGCTATTTGTTTAATAATTTTTAATTCTTTCAAAAAGTTTTCTGAATTCAAAGGGACATTCAATAATCTATGCATAAAACTATTATATGCTGACATCTTTTGGTTGGTGGGGTTATTTGAAGTTTTATGTATTGTGATGTCTGTATGTGGAGGTTTGTGAAAAATACTAAAATCATGTAAATTATTTAGTCTTGTTATTGTGAGGTCAAGAAAATTAATACTTTGATTCTTTTCTTCTTCGATTGTGAATTTGATTTTTGGGTGGAGTATTTTTGTGGAAATAAATTACTGCCTCAAATATATATTTTTAATTAAAATGAGTTTCCACCAAGTAAAGACCGAATCAATCAAATACCTATTCATACTATGTTATTTCTCTTTCTTAAGATATTTTGACAGGACACCTCTTTCCAACGGACAATTTTTTGCGGTTCCATTTGTCTCCGTCTAAGAGAGATTTCATTGTATTATGCGAACCAAGAAAGTTATTTTAAAAAAAATTCTTGAGGTTACGTTGTGCATTTTAGGAAAGGAATTCGGTTTTCATAATACATTGATACAAAACGAAAAATTTTGTATCCTTCAAGTGTTTATTTAATATATTTAATTGATAATTTATATTTCTTTGAATTATTTCATTCTTTTTGGTGCTGTATGTTTACTAAATTGAAACTTTGTTTTCTAAGGCATTTATTTAATTTAATTCTGAAAAGTTTTTGAGAAAAAAAATTTCATATAATTAAAATTTGTAGCGAGGTTAACAGAATAACTCTGTATGTTATTTAAGATATTTTCAGAATTAAATAATCTTGAATTACATCTGGAACAGGAAGGCAAAAAACTGGACTTCTTGCAATCAATAGAGATCTTTAAGTACCGCAATAACTTTTATCTCCAAAATGAACGAAGTGACCTTTGGAATTCCATCCTTCCGGAAGTTCTCAACAAAATAAACATCCCTTAATATCAGACAAAATTTGTTATTCAGTTTTAACATAAAGCAACACTACGAGACTCGGGTCACTGTACCTATTCAATAAAATAGAAAACAATTTGAATTTCTTATTCCATCTCGTCAATAATAAGCTTGAAGGGTTGGCTGAACGAGATACGTCAATTTCACAACATCGAACTACTTACCCACCCCGTTTATTTCGGATGATGAATATCATCGAGAGGGGCGTTGGGACAGCGCGTTAATTTTTGATCTCTTACACCCCCAATGCACTTTTCCACTGCTCCGAAACGTGCAGTTTTCGTTTCTAGAAGCTGTGAATTTCGCTCGGCGTGCAATCGAATTGTCTAGACTAGACGCCCTGCCCGTCGTCATCGGCGTCGCTTGGCAGGAATCGCATGCGCGCAACAAGTGATGTGATCAGAAGACGCCTTTTCCGCGAGGCTTCGCCGATCGCCACGAAACGCTGTAAATTTTATTCAGATTTATAATTTTCTGATATTGAACTGTTTCAGGCGTTGCTCTTTGGTATCTTACTACTTGAAAAAAGTTCTAGGAATATACAGGTCGCGCCATAACTGCGAACCAGAAATTCTAGAAATTTCGCTCGAAGGCCCCTTGTACTTTCAATTCTGCATAATAAGTTTAATAAATCATTCAAAAAAATGGGTTTCTTTTTAAATGGATGAATCCGTATATTTTCATGTCATACTTCGATAACTCGAATCATGATCTGGGAAAAAGAAATAGAGTTATCAAGACTTACTAGCTATTGAAAAAAAGGTTTCCAGGGTAAGAGTAAATCAGTCCCTGGAAAACTTTTCCTTAAGAAGTCGGCCAGCGGCCAAGGGGAGGGTGCCAAAAAGTTATCTCCTAAGAATACACCGAGGCCGGCCTAGAAAAAGAGGCCAACGCTCTATTTATGCCAATCTCCAACATGCCAAGGCTGCATCGTTCACCCTTGGCAGGAGATTCACAGAGCAGTAGATGGACATTGCACTCATCCAGGAACCCTGGATGTTATCCTCGGTTAAGGTAAGTGGACTCGGAGGAATTCCAAGAACTATTTTAACTGGGGTCTCGGGTGAGAGGCTGTGATCCTGTATATTTGTAAGGAAAAATATAGAATATTTCGTTATTTCAGAGTTTTGCACAGACTGGATTGATTATGTAGAAACCATCCGGGCTAACTTTAGCACGTGTATATCTTAAATATTCAGACATAATCACTTGGAGATCCTGGTCTCCGCTTATCACGAAAACTGCCCACTGAGATGTAAAAAAGATGATCGAAATTAATCTTGGTGGAATAACGAACTGAATAAACAAAGAAAGGAGGTTCGGCAACTGGCGAATATCCAAACCAAAAACATAGTCACGGCACAAGCGGTCAGAGACGCAATAAGGTCCTTTAAACCTTTCAAAACACGGGGGGGATCTTTCCAGCCCCACTTCAAATGGGCATGGATGTGTTGATTCCGCATCTGCTAAAATTATTTAAAACAAGTCTGGCTTGGGGGTTATCCCTACAAGCTGGATATAAACTAATGTGTTCTATATACCGAAGGTGGGACGAACAGAATCGTTCAGACCAATAAGTTTGACATCGATCTTGCTGAAGAATCTGGAAAAGGTGATTGATGTCTATATCAGGGGGAAGGTGCCAATTGACAGTCCCCCTAACCCTCATCAATACACCTACTAGGCCGGAAAATCAGCAGAACGGAAAATTGAATCAATCTCTCGATAATCGAGAGACAGCACTAACTGCGTTTCTCGACATTGAAGGTGCTTTTAACAATACGCTGCTGGCTTCTCTCGCTGATTTGTAGGTGGATACAGGCAATGCTATACAGCAGAATTATAACGACCTCATACCAGGGTGAGGTCTTCGAGGTCAAGGCTGCGAAGGGCTGCCCGCAGGGGGTATTGTCTCACCTTTACTGTAGACCCTCTTTGATGACCTGCTAGCGATCATATCGCTGTGGGGAGTCGACGTTCAAGCATTTGCTGATGACCTGGCAATCATAGTGAAGGTTAAATCGGAAGTGACGATATCGGCCGTCCTTCAAAAGATACTAGACACTATCGAAAAATGGTTTATAAGGGAAGATATGTCTCTTAACCCACAAAACGTAGTTGTAGTACCATTCACCAAGAAACGGAAGCTGGATGGTTCAGAATCGCCGACATTCCGTGGTGAAACAATATAATTCTCTAATGATGCACAATATCAGGGAATAATCCTGTACAAAACTCTCAGTTGGAATGCAAACCCAGGCAAAGTGAGTCAGAAAGCCAGAATGGGATTCTGGACCTGCAGACGAATCTACCGTAAAACCTGGGGTTTGAAGACCAGGAGATGTATTGGTTATATACCCTATGGTAATTAGACCACACATAACGTATGGCGCTGTAGCGTGGTGGAAGAAGGGCCAACATAAGCTCACCCGACTACAGAGACAGGCTTGTCTTGCAATTACAGGTAAGTTTCGCTCCACTCCCACGGCACCCATGGAGGTCCTACTAAATCTACCACCCCTGCACCTGCTCGTGCAGAGGGAGACAGAGCGGACCTCATACAAACAACATCAATTGGCGATCGACAGGCCAGAGGTAATAGTGATGGGAGGATTAGGACGCCTGGACGAGCTTTTAACGAACAGCACCCTATCGATGGCCTCGGATCAAATGTAAAAAGTCTCGAGCCAAGAACGGCATTTCATTGTAATCGTCCCCAATCGGGAAGAATGGACCCAGCATGCTGAGATTCTATTGAGAACCGACCTTGGCTTGTTCACAGACGGCTCGCGAACGACGAACGGAACGGGAGTCTAAGGGAGCAAACCAAGAATCGACATCTCATTGAGTCTCGGTCAAAACTCAACCATACTCCAGGAAGAACTATTTGCCATTGAGACCGCGGCAGATCAGCTGATAAAACGGCAAAATCAAAATATTTACCGATAGTCAATTAAAAGCTCTGGAATCCACCTGTTGTACATCGAAAACAGTTTGGAGTTGCCGCACGGCTTTAAACAGGCTCGGGATGTATAACAGAATCACTCTTGTTTGGATACCGAGCCACTCAAACTATTTGGTTAACGAAGAGGCAGATCAGCTGGCGTTTACTGGAACCGCGCTGCCTCTGGTAGGCCCGGAACCATTCCTGGGAATACTAAATGACGTGGCTAAGTGGACGTTAACAGGCAGAATTAACTCAAGAATAGTCTTTCTGGCTGAGCCATCCTGGCCTGAAACGAAGGCGTTCCTTAGAACAGCTTCGAACCAAAAGATGGCGGACCTAGCGCTAGGTCTGGATAGGGCCAAACTCAGAACACTTGTCGGAATTATGACAGGTCACTGCAGGCTGAAAGCGCATTTGCACAAAATCGGTCTGGCTGAAGACGATGAATGTAGGCTGTATCTTGAGGACACTGAGACAGCCATGCACATCGTCTCAGAGTGCCCAGCTGTGAGTAGCATCAGATTCGAGGTCTTTGGTCAGGCTATTATATAATAGCTCACTGGGAACTGAACAAGATTAGGTATCGGTTTTATCCAAAACCTGGATCTCGTCGGGGAAATATAAATTAGGGGTGAACCACAATAGTTCGTGCGGACGCAGTGGTAAGATGGACAGACACCTGCTCACTATAAATAATAATAATAATCTCATAGAGCACACTACCGATTCCCGATAATACCAGCTCATAGTCTTCAAGAAGAGTGCGAGCTTTCCGACGTGGGACAAGGTAACATGCATCATTGGCAGACTTGCACACCACACCAAACAGAAGAGTTTAGAGGCTGCAAGTTGAAACGAAACGCCCATATTTCAAAATTAAGAGATTATAAGCTCCCTCATTACACTTCATTCCTAAAGATCTTCAAAACTAATATAATGAGTTGAAATAGTTTTCCCTAGATTTTGAAAGATATTTTAGCAGAATTCATTCATTGATTGAGTAATGCTGTACCTAATATTACATGAATAATTTCTACCGCAGGCTTCATTATTTGGACTATTTTTAATATCCGTTAGTTGTTATGTGCATTATTCAAATAAAATTTTCAGTTGTGAAAAAAGTAGAGAATATTACATTTGAAATAATCGAGAAATAACAATTTGAAGTTTTCATATTCGACCATTAATAACGGACAGCCTGTGTAAGATAGGTTGATCATTTAGGAATGATGACTAGGCAAATCTTTCAATTAGAAAAATTTCTGATCAAATTATATCTCTAATATTTTGCGGGTGATCCATTTAAAAAATCACCCATTTGTTGAATTTTGTTTTAGGAAAACCGTATATTAGAAAATATCGCAGAAGTTGTGATATATTTTTTATCTTCGCTGGTTTCCACTTATGTTTGCGAAAAATCACCATCTCCCTAAGATAACCTTTGACGCATTCATCAGATCAATTCAAAATCTTGTAAAATCCTCACAAATAAAAACTTTTATTCCTTAAAACTTTTTGAGTGATCTGAGGAACTTCTTTTTATCTGCTATATATTGAATAACAATGACAGGCCTCGTTTTTCCAGGTCTAACTGTTTTAACGAAAATGTTTTCTCCCTTTTAATCGGTTATACTATGAACACAAATGTTGTTTACTTTCTGGGATTGATAGATATCGTCCACTTTCTGTTCAAGCAAGTCAATTTTGTTTTGATGAGTTTTCATCAATTCATCGGTTTCCGTCCTATGAAGGTCAAGTTTCTTATTGATTGTTTCGAACATTCTTGCAAAGACTACGAAACGCAAGAAGAGAGAACATTGCAGCTGCAGCAGCCAGTATTGTCCACAAGCCAAATTTGTCGATTTCATGATCACTACTGTGGTTTTCTCATATGTCGACTTGTAGGATATTGCATAAGGATTGGTGGTTGCATTCTTGCAAAGTTTGACTCGAGAATTAAAGTCAAATGATCACAGATTGTGTGGGGAGTTTGCCGATTGGGCTCCTGAGCATTTGGAACATGATCATCATTTTCGCCAAAAAATTTTTTTTCAGACAAAGCAAAATTGCCGTTATTGGTGCGAGAAAAACCCAGAAGTATTACATAAAATGTGGAAAAGGTTTGACGATAGGATCATCTCAGGACAAGGATTTGTGAATTGGCCGCTAATGTCATGTGATTCGACACCTCTGAATTATTTTATCTTACTTAGAATATTCAATATTATTGGATATCTAACTAAGTTACTTTATATAAAAACTCAAGATATGTAAAACATTACTGAAAAACAAGTTTTAAGAGGGACTTTGCTTCGTCAGTATTCAAATAATTCATATTCAATAAATATAACATCAATCAACAACAAATATTTACTTACCCTTCAACCGTTTAGAAAAACTTCTGGCAAACTGAAAAATCTTTAAATGTAGTGTGACGGTTAACTATATATAAATATTTCTGTGGTTTACCCTTGATCTAAAAGATTGAAAGACAATTTAACAGCCTCTGTTATAGTACAAGGACTATCTGTATAAAGAATGTTAAGGAAACCAAATAATTATATATTATGAATAAAATAACATAAATAGAGGTTAATTCTTGATAGAAGGTATATAAAATTATTTTAATATTTTATTTTCAGAAGTTATAATCATTAAATATAATTTTTTGAAATTAAATATGTAGAAGGCTAATATTAAAATAATTTTATATAACTTCTATCAAGAATTAACCTCTATTTATGTTAATATATGAAACGTTATTAAAAGCTAGAATTTAGAACAATTTTATAAAAAAAACTCCCAAATATATACATATAATCACTTTTATTAAGAAAATAACATTAGCATAAAGATTGCATAAATAATATTTTTTACATAATATTCTATACAAATAAAATTGATAAGTAAATCATAAGAGACAATTGTATGTATATTAGACTATTACATAATTATTAGCAATATTATTCACAAGGTATATACACAGTGAGCAAAACAAATATATCCCACTTTGTCCGGTTAATGACCTGAAAACATTTCAAACAGGTGCTTTAATATATGTACAATAATTACTAAGAGAAATATGAATTGTACTCAAGATTCTTCAATCACTTTATGTATTGTGTATGTATTCTAACCTGTATTTTGATACACGTTTCTTTCAAGTGGAAAGACTTCATCCATTTTTGTGAACCATTCAACTTTCTTTTCTTTTTGCGAATCTGATTTTTGTTGAGAATGACTAGAAGGCGGTCGACTGAAAAGATCTGAAGGGTAGTCCCTCTTGAGCCATCGTTCAACTTTCTGATGTTCTCTTGGGTAATGATTTTCTGATCTTCTTTCTTCAGAAGATGGTTGCGATTTGTAAGACTCTCGCCCTCGCCAACCATCGTTCATTTTGATTTCAGACTGTGTCGACCATTTATGGGATTCTCTTCGGTAATCATTAGAAGCGTTCGTGTGTGAACTGAAAATGGAATTTAAATTATTTTCATTGCAATAACTTGATGACATTGGGTTTCTCAGTATAAAGGCTATTTTCAAAGGTGATTTTTGTAACCGAAGACATATTCTGTAGTGTATTTTTGTCAGGATGACTGAATCGGTCCTTACTTGATGGAAATTCATTTTAATTATTAGGAGTAGAAATTAGTTCGTGCGGTTTTGATAACAGACGTCACTATTATTTTATTATTCCATTGTTTCATCTGGTAACACCTTCATTTTGAAGGCTTTCTTTTCAGTATCTGTCATTTCCACGTATCAGAAGTCCAATTTAAAAATAACGACCCGGTCTACACCTAAGTTTAGGGATTAAGAATTAGAGACAAGAATATTTGAATAAACATGGGACATCTTTCAATAAATTCACAGAAGTGTAACAACGAACCTAGCAGTCATAATTACCATGTATTCAACTTGTAGGTTGAATAACTTTGTCCCTTTGAATATATTTTATACATGCGATTTTTAATGACATGGTATATTTTCATGAGTTTTACCTTCTTTAAAAAAAGACTCATCTTTGAAAACACCTTGTATATGTTTAAACATGAGATAACAATGAGAGCATGCAGTTCTATAGAGTAAATATAATCCGATTGCTAATAGGGTTTGATTTAAAAAAAAATTAAAACACTTACTTTGGTCGAGAATGTGACGATCGAGTTCTTTCTTGGACCTTTTGTTTTCTCCTATAGTCCAAATCCTCTGCTTTCCTATTACTTTCTGTGTATCGCCTGTGATCTTCTCTTTTTCCACGATCACTATAGTAGCTATGCTGTGAACTTGTGGACTGTTCTGCATTATGAAATCCATCACCTTCTTGGGCACTTCTCAGGATACGATCCGTTCTTGTGTATCTCATACTTTTGGATGAGGTGGATTTGTATGGAGCAGGAGTACTATTTTTCAATTTGTCAAACACAGAATCCAAATCATTGGTCAGGTAGGAATTTATTGGTTTTGGAGAAAAGTCAGTGGATTCCTGTCTGTGAGAGTCGGCCTTCCTAACGTCTTTAACAGAAGATTCGGTTACTCTGAAATTTTTAGATCGAGTTTCCAAATTCGCATCGTTGGTTAAATATGGAGTTATTGGTTTAGAATAAATGGGGTCACTTGGATGGTAAGATTCACCCTTCCTAACCTCTCCAACAGAAGATTCGATCTTCCTGGGCTTTTTCGACTGAGTTACTGAATTGATATCATTGGGCAGATATGAATTTACAGGTTTTGAAGCAACTGGGTCAGTGAATTCAAGTTTATGAGGTTCACTCTTCCTAAGCTGTTTAGTAGACGCTTCAGCTATTCTGGGTTTTTTAGACTGAGTTTCCACTTCACCGAATGAACCTCTTCTTTCTAAGGATTTTTCTTTGATACTAGGAGAGCTTGAATGACCATGTGGCTCTGGTTTGTCAGAAGATGACTCTGGTTTATTTGCTAGTTTCCGTTTTTTATTCTTGTTCGAAGAACTACTGTCATCATCGTAAAACTTAGAGTAGTTTTGTACTTTAGCGGCATTCCTCTTCATTGCTTTGGTTCGATCATACATATTATATTGTGTTGCACTGTCTTCCGGTGTATTTCTAGTTTCCGATATTTCCAATTTACTTGTTTTTGATTCTGTTTTATTATTGCTTGGCAACGACTTCCTCTTTAATGAACTGTTTTCATTTGGACTTAGGAGTTGAGGCATATCCAGAATGTGACCAGATTCAATGTTAAGAGTTAAGTTTTTACTGCTGTCTTCATTGACAAGGCTTTTATTTTGTTTCATTTCAACTTTCTCTTCTTGTTTTTTACTTTGGTTAGTATCATTACTCCTTGGTTTTTTCGGAGGGGCATATTTACTGGCAGGAATTTTTTGAACTTTCACTGGTTTTTTTACAGTGGTTTTATTTATAGATTTATTAGAGTCCATTGATGTGCTTGGGGACGAAGCTTTTGAACTTGTATTTAATTTTTTGTTAGTTTCCTTATTGTTCAACTGGACCAAAACTTCAGTTTTTGATACAGTATTAGATTCAACAAATTTTTCCTTTGTCTGATCACATGTTGGAATTTCTGAAGCAATCGCAAGATTTTTTGATGGTGCCGAATTTAATGTCTTTTCTATTTCCACTGTTGTTGTCTTCTCAAAGTTTGCTATATTTTCTTGATGTGATAAAGCATCAAAGGAATTTTGAGTTTTTTCCAATATCTCATGATCAATTTGTTTATCAGAGATTTTCATATTATCTTCACAGTGCAAGAATGAATGCATCATATCTTCGTCGAATGACAGTGCGCTCTCTGGAAGAGGCACTTCGTCAAGATTTGAATCTTGTTTTGAGTCCGGAACAAGTTCTTTTTGTCCTCCAACCATTGGATCGGCTAGAAATAATTCAATGCTATTAGCGTCTAGGAAACCTATAAAGAGCATTATTTTATATCAGAATGTACATGGAAAATCATATAAAAATAAAAAACAGCATGAAAAACTAGTAATAGGCAGATTCTAATATTTCGAAACATTCAAGAACTCGTATATGAACCAAATAACCATAAAAGAACTTAGAATACAATTTCTAAAACGTGTTATTTATCTACTCTTTAATTTTCCAATTAATCGTGATAATGGATATTCTTGCTAAGTAACGAGTGTAAAAAAATTAATCCTATTCTGCTGCAAATGCTAATATGGGAATATTAACTTTTATTCATTTGAAGTGCGCGTTTTTATTAGCTGATAAGTTTCCCATCTGATATACAGATGGCACCATAAGTATAAAATTAATATTTTTGTTAGAAAGTACTATAAAAATATACCAGGTGTAGAAGTATGAAACTATATAGATAGGCTAGCCATCAGGGACTGTAAGAGCACTTATGCAGCGCCACCATCTCCCTCTAAGAACTGGCAAAGATTTTCAACGCAAAATAACCTAAGTTCTATACACTAGTATATTTATCTTTAAACTTAAACATGTCAATTTTTGTGAACTACGATTTTCAGACAGCATTGGTTTTCTGTAATCATTTAGAGAAAGCTGCTGAAAACTCAAATGCTTATCAAAGCTTACGGTGAACATGCTCTTAGTAAAACATAGTGGTTTGAGTGGTTAAAAAAATTCTTAAGTGATAATTTTGACATGAGAAGCGAAGAGTGTGGGAAACCACCAAATAAGTTCTGAGACAACAAATTGCAATCCTTATTGGATGAAGATGATACACAAACTCAAAAACTTAAGGATTATAGTTGGATGTATGGTGGTGTTATTTTCGGATCAATAAATGTGCCCTCGGACACCTCATTCTGTTCGCAGATCTAAAAAATGCTTGTCGGAAAGAGATTTGGTTGAAATGAGGAGGTGATCGCCGAAATAAGTGCTTATTTTGAGGCCATAGATAAATCGTTCTTGAAGAAAAGGGGTTAGAAGAAACGCTGGAATTATTACATTCCTCTTGATGAATAAAGTTAATTTTCTCCAAAAAAGTTATGTTTCCTTCATTAAACTGGAAATTTATCAGTCGATGTATTATTAGACATGAACTTTGCGATTTTTGTGAAGCCAAACAACAACTACAAAACTGATCTACGGTTCTAGTAATAGTTACTCTGGATCTTAATACTTACTGGGAGCATTTGAATCAAATTCCTCTTCAGCAATATAGGGTGGAATTGAATCTATCAATTGTTTTTGGATAAGTTCCGTAGAAATATACTCATTAGGCTTAGCCACAATATCCTCCATATTAGTATTGTCAACTGTAACTTCACAACCTATATCACCAAAATTACATAAGAGATCCAGAAACTCTGAAGGATTATAAAAAATCATTGGAAGATTTTCGCTGTTCATGGTTGTATTAACATATGAATTTGTAAAGCTATTGTCTGTGGTACCTTGATTCACTGAGTTGAAATCAAAATCGAAAATATCATCAGACATGTTGAATATGGAATCGTTCCCTTGTGTATTTTCTTGTGGTCTTATAGGTGTACTCTGTGGTAAGCCCAATCTGTTGTTTATGAAAGCCTCAGACTGACCTATGGGCAGAACAGTTTTTTCTTGAAAGTTAACTTGTAAAATTCCTTCATTTTGAGCTTGACTTGTCTGAGGAAACTGCATTTTGTTATCAGAGTTAGAGAATAGTGAAAAACTGCCATGGAGCGATATATTCCGAGCTATAGTTTCACTTATAGCTGATTGGAAACTAGTCAATAAACTTTCCATACCGTCTGTACCAGTAGTTTGAGATATTACTTTATTCACAAAAGTTTCGGAAAGAACCGGTTGTCCTATGTTGGAATTGAACAGGGAAGAAACATCATTCTGAGAAAAACTTTCTTTAGCAGGTTCTATTTCATTTGACTGTGAAAAGGAATCATCAGGACTTTTGTATTGTTTGTCATTCACTTTTTCAAACTTATCAGTCGAAATATTATCCAAGCTCTTCATACCATGAGAAGAAATAGTAGCAGATGCAAGATCAGTTAATCTCATAGGCACATTTACCGCCTGATTTATATTTTGAATTAACTGTTGTCCAGAAGTTTCAGCATCAAGTTCTAGTTTTTCTGATAGTTCATTCTGGTTAAAATTTTCAGATGGTTCCAGTGAAGGCGGTTTATTAAGATTTACCTCATCTAAAACATTTGAACCTGTTGGAGATTTGACATCTTGTACTTCAAGATCACTGGCGACTTGCACAGGTGGGTCAGTCGGATTAGCTACAGGTTCTTCCTCAATTTTTTTCAATTCTAAATTTATAGCATCAATGTTTTTTCTTGCCTCCTCAGTCTTGACATTAGGTTCATTTGCGAGCCTTTCAATATCAGTTGCACACTCATTATCTGTAGTGAAACCGGACACATCAACAGTTCCAGATGATTGTAAAATTTGTTTATCGATGTTAGCTTTCCTCACGATACTGTCGAAAAGTTCCACATCGTCTCGCAGAATTTCAGAGGACAAGGAGGAATCTGATCGATTTTGTATCTGTTGGACCTCTTTCATGATAGATTCATCTATGTCTTTCTCCTCTTGATCTTGCATTTCATCACTATATTCTGTATTCTTTGTTTCATCATCTTTATTGTTTCTAGATAACACTGTAGGCATCCCCACATGAAGGCTTTTAGATTCATTGTATTCATGAGATTCACATTCATAATCATTTTGACCTTCTACCTGAACTATCTCAATGTCATTTTGGGAGGAATCTGAAGCGTCATTCAAGAAAGTATTACGCTCTGCTGTTTGAGGTTCTGTAATTTTTATACTTTCAGATTGAATCATTTGATCTGAAGTAGATGTATCATTATTTTCTTCATGTACACTTTTTGCCTCAGATACAGAAACTTTACTTCTTGATGAAACTTCAACAGCTTGATGGGAGCTGTTGATGTATGAAGTTCCATTTCCTAATACTTCTGGACTGAAATGGGTATTATTCACACTTCTTCCAGCAGGGGGAACTACTGTACCATACACACCGTATCTGTATGGAATCAATTCTGTACTGATTGGAAAGATTGGAGCACTATAGTAGTTTATACATGGATTAATTGGAGTCCCTCCAGCTAACTCATCCATTGAAAACACCCTTTCAACAATAACTTTGCAGTGGTTGTCAGTTTTTAATGACTTAGACTTTTCCTTCTTCTTAACTCTTTTCTTTTCTTCATTTTCACCAACAATGGTGCTTTTGGTCGTTTTTGGAGTTGATCTGTCATAAAGTAACTTTCCTGGGTGTTTGAAAGTATTTGTTGTTATTTCACTAGTACTTGATGTTTCCTCCTGTATTTTATTTTCAGCATCAAGTTGCTCAATATTAGCATTTTTGAAAGTTTCCACAACTGGCAATATTTCAGAGAATGTTATATCACATTCTTCTTTAGGTTTACTTGTAGAAGTGGACTGTAGCATTCTTTCTATTGAAAAACTCAATTCATTTCTAGAAGGATTCTGAACATGACCTTCAATTTCATCTGGGAGATTACTACACTGTTCTTCACTCAAAATATTACTTTGAGCGGTGTGATCATGAACTGATAGATTTAGGGCGTGTTCTGGTTCCTCTTTTCTCTCTTCTAAATATTCACCATATGTAGGATTATCATTAGAAGGATCCAAGGCTTTTTTGAGACTACTTGAATGACTTTGGTTTTCATTCAATATGTTGTAGTTATCCTTATTCTCCAAAAATTCAATTTCTTCTGTAGTTTCCATTTTTTCACAAGGCTCTATAACCTCTTTTTTGTTTGGATTATTTGCAAAAGTCAGCGTATCAATTTTAGCGTCGTTACTCTCACTACAAATCACTATTCCTTCACTTTCTGTAATCTCACATTCGGTTAGAATAATATTTTCCTCAGAAAGCTGTGAATTTATATTATCCTGGATGATGACATTACGACATTCTACAACTTCCTCAAGACTTTCCTGGCGTTCTTGCAGTTTGTCTGATTCTTGGTTTGTGTCTGTTGATTGTAATTCATTAACTTCATCTGAAATATCCTTTTCACTCAAACTTTCATTATTTGGCTTCTCTTCAGAAAGTTGATTTATTTCACAAAATTGTTCTACGCTGCCAGATTGTTCAGTTTCGAAAAACATTTTTCCATCGTTTAAAACTTCTATTGCGGGTCGTATAATTTCATTCTGAATTATTTTAATAATACATTTCTTGGGTGTGATAAATTCTTCAATTTCCTCAGGGTCTTCAGGATGTTTTCTTTTAATTTTTGGAGACTTCAAATCTACTTTAACAGTTTTTAATTCACGTTCCTTCGAAAATTCTATTTGGTGCATATCAACCATTTTTTCCTGATCTGATGAAATAGATTCAAATGTCTCATTTGTTAGCGTTTGCTCATTAATTGAACCATGAACTTGAGAGCTTCCATCGAGCTTAGGATTCTTTAAATATACCAAACTTTTCTTTTCATCTTCTATCTTATATTGTTCGCCAATTGCTCGATTTTCAAGGAACTCATTTTTATTGTCTGCAGTTTGTTGATCTGTGGGGTTTTGTAATTTAAATTGTCCCACAATATCAAATTTCTCATTCGAATCTCTAATAAATTTCTCCTCATTGTCAGTGAAGGAAACATTTTCTGATATTTGAAGTTGTGTTTCAATAATGCTGTCAACATCTAAATCTCTTTCAATTGTATTTTTACTTTTAGATTGAGCATCATCTTTTGTTTCTGTCAATTCATTTGTACCGTTTTCACAATTTTCAGGTTCAATATTATTTTGATTACTACTTTGTTGATTTGTTTTAACTGCCAACTCTTCACTTTTTTCAATTTGGAGACATTCAGATTTGGAGATTTCGCAATTTACTGGTTCTTGAGATTCTGATATAACTTCATCAATCAGATTTTTCTCAATAGGTTTATTAGCGTCTTCAGATTGTAATATGACATTCTCCGAGTTTGGGTCAAAAGGAAGTGGTTCAGACAGTATTTCAAATTCTTCGTTTACAATATTCACATCTTGATTTTCTACATGAACAGAATCTTCAGAAGCAGATTGAACCAAACACGACTCTTCCTCATTACAAACAATTTCTACTGCTTTTCCTACTTCAGAACTCAATTCTCTTGCATTTTCAGATTCATTTTCTTTGGAGCATTCTGGAGAATGCTCAATATTTTTTACTTCTGCAGAATCTTCAGAAACAGATTCAACCAAACATGTCTCTTCCACAATTCTCTCATTACAAACAGTTTCTATTGCTTTGTCAACTTCAGAACTTAATTCCCTTGGTTTTTCATTTTCATTTTCTTTGGGTACACTTTGGATTTCAAAAGAAAACTCAATATTTTTTGCTTCTACAGAATCTTCAGAAACAGATTCCACCAAATACGACTCTTCTACAATTTCCTCATTACGAACATTTTCTACTTCCTTACACACTTCAGAACTCGATTCTTTTGGTTTTTCAATGTTACTTTCTTGGGATAAAATTTGGATTTCGGGAGAATGCTCAATATTTTCTTCTTCTACAGGTACAACACTTATATTTTCTATGGATTTATTGTCTTCAGTTATATTCTTCAAATCTTTGATTTCATTTACTTGCTTCGATTCATAAGGTACCTTATGTAAAGGTTCTGCCTCCTTTTCATTCAAACTTGTTTTTATATCTTGTTCAGAATATCCCTCATTTAATTCTTTTGAAATATTATCAGGAGAAATTTTCAATTGTGACTCATCTTTTAGCACATTTTCTTTATTATCTGGAGTTATTTTGTTTGTCTGATTATCTTCAAATGATTCAATTTGTCTGTCTTGATTTTGAGGTAATTCATCTTTTTGTTTTTCTTTTATTTCAGTTGACAAATTCGAGACCTCATTTGGTAATCGTTCTGCAACTACGGAATTGATTTTAGTATCAGGTATACTCTTTTCTAGTGCTGCTGTTGCATTTCTATGTTCTCTAGCCTGCTTGGATTTTCTAGAAGATGTTTTTCTTTGTTTACTTTTAGAATCAACATATTTATTATTTCTAACTTTATCAGATTTGTCCGAAACTGATTCCTTAGTTTTATTCCTTTTGGGTGGATTAAATTCTTCTGGAGGTATGGATTTTACTTCTTTTTTAATTTTACTTGCGTCCTCTGATTTTATACTTTGCGATCTTTTCCTCTTTGACCTCCTTGGCTTTTCTTTACCTTTTTCTTTATTCTTCCCATCATGAATAGGTAATTTTTCTAACAGAATATAAGGATTTGCAGTTACTTTCTTTTGGATTTGTTCACATTTTGTTTCACTGGTTTTCTGTTCAGATCTTGAAACTTTATCAATATTATTGATATTTTCCTCCTTAGATATGCTGATTATTTTTTCCCCACTTTTGCTAGACACATTACTAATTTTTAGTGAATCTTCTACTTGAGGGGAATCTTGTTTCGTATCATAAAGAGATCTAGTTTTTCTATTTCTTTTTCTGGTCTTCTCCTTTTCCTTGAATGAAGTATCGATATTGTTATCTCTTTCTGAAGTATGTTCTTTTTTTTCATCAAGTTTTTTTTCAGAGTTATTAGAAATAGGTTCTGATGGAATATTCTCTTCAATGTTGTTAGTAGAAGAAATTAATGCTTCGCTTTTTGAGCAAACAGCAGACATTTTTTCTTCTCTGGTTACTTCAATTTTACTGTTATTTTCGATATCTTCATGAACCTTCAAGTTTTCATCTTGTACTTTAGATGAGGATTTCGACCGTCTTCTATTTTTAACGGAACAAACAACTGTTTTTGAATTTGACCTTAGTGTATTATTATCGACTTCAGTTAAATCAGATTTGGGTTTCAAGACTGGATCAATATCAGGTATTGCAAGTGATACTTTGAATCTGCTTGATTTGTATGGCTCTAATACTTGTTTAATCTTTTCTTCATGTTCATTTATATTTTCTTCCGTTTTATCAACTTTATCATTATCAGTATCCAATATTTGCGATGACTTTAGAGTTTGCTCATTGTTTTTTACTGTTTCTTCTAGCTTCAAGTTTCCTTGAACATTTACAGAGGCAGATTTCATTTCATTTAAGTCTTGCTTGTTGGATTTCGAAGTTTGTGAGGTAGGATGAATTTGTTGGGTGGAATCTTGTGATTCTTCTATTTTCAAATATTTTTCCGATTTTGTGTTTTCTAAATCTTCTATACATCTTTGAGTTTTTAGTAGTTCTTTTTTACGATGCTTGCGAACTACAGACTCAACATTTATTTTAAGATTTTCTTTTGATACAGGTAATTTTTCTTCTTTTTTCAATGATTCACTATATGTAAAAACTGTTTCTGAAGTTCTGGCAGTTTCAGGGCCTAAATCAATATCTTTTCCTAATAATTCTATTGAAGTTTCAATAGTTTCATCCTCTTTCATTTCTTTTTCCCTACCAGTGAATGGTGAAATATAGACATTCAAGTAATTTTTCCCAATATCACCTAAATTATTCTCAGAATTTGAATGAGACTGTACAATTTGAGAATTATTTGGATGCTCTGAAAGATTTTGTTTGGAAAAATCCAAATCTTGAGTATGTTTGTCTTCAATAAGGACTTCCGACGTAGAATTTCTTAATTGTTGCTCTGTTATACTGGTGATCTTTTCTGTATCATTATGTTTTGAATTGTCAATTGCACCTGAAGAAGCTAAATATTCTTTATCAAGTTGCTTACGAGATATTTCACTTGAAAAATCTTTCTGGTCAATTTTATCATTATGATTTGACATTTGTGGTTTTTGAATATCACTTGATTCATGCATAATTGAATTTTTTCCATTATTTTCATCAAGATCCTGTGAAATCAACTCTAAAATTGCTTTTTTAAAGTGTACTATCCTTTTTGTTTGATCAGGTGAAGTAACAACCTTTTGATCAGATGAAGTAACAACTTTTTGATCATTTTTTTCAGAATTATCAGACACAGTGTCTACTTTTATTTCCACCTCTTTTTTATTTATACACTGTATATTAATTTTCTTCTCCATACTATTCTCAACCGTTTTATTAGCCTTTGAGTTGTTCTTTTTTTCCTTAGTTTTTCCTTTTCCCTTGGAAACTTTAGTTTTTGAAATGTTTTTTGGTGCAGAATCCTTTTTACTAGTACATCTAGAGATGTCAATATTTTCCGCAGGCAACGTTTCACACTTTTTCATTCTTAAATTCAAAGGCAAACTATCATCAGATTCGGAATCATCGATTATCAATTCCTCCTCTGAATTGACCACTTGGCTTACTCTGGTACTTTTTTCTGGCGTTTTTATAACTTTTGTGTTCTTCTTATCTTTACTAGCCGCTCTGGATTTTCTTTTATCCGTTTTTTTATTGATTTTCAATTCTACATTTACTTTTTCAGGTAATTTTTGGTCCACATTTTTATTACTGGTAACCCTCCCTTTCCTACTGGGTGTAGATATGACAGAATCTTTTGTCCTATCAGGCTTTGGAGATTTGGAGTTGGATTTTGAAGGCTTTGCTTTATTTTTAGAATGAGTCGATGTAGTTGCCGCAAGAACATTAGAGGTCGAACTAGTCTTTTTTGGTGGAGAACCAATCGCTTCTCTCATTTTTGAGTGAGATGTTTGATTATCCTCTGTACTGTTAATTTTCACAGATTTCTTATTTTTCGGACTTTTTGATGATTTAACCTCGAAAGATTTTTTTTGTTTGGTATCTACCTTAAGAGGTTTCTGGTTTGAAGCCACGCTTGCCAATATATCTATATCGAGTTGTTCTTTTTGAGAATCACATTCTTTGATGTTATAAAACACTTCATTATCCCTAGGCTCATTGGGAATATATGTATAGAAGGTACTGGGAGGATATAACGAGCTCTTATCGCACTGAGGAAATGAAGTATCATTAAATGAGGAAGATTTAGCTGTCGTCATATTTGAGCTGGAACTAATTTCAATCTCCGCAGTATACGAATTATAAGCATTATCTTTGCTTCCTATGTCTATTACTGTATTACTTGAAGTAGTGGGACTAGTATCAAGCCTGGTAGAGGGATCAGTCATTTTAATTGGAGATGTGAATGAAATATTTCTTTTTGGTCGTCTTGGTTCTGTATTGGACATGAGCAGCATAGCTTTACCAAGGTTGCCTATTACATTATGAGAATCAGAACACCTACTTTTTGGGGTTGTAGGAGTGACATCTAATTCATTTACAGTGCTCGATAAGGTTTCATCTGAATTAATGTTTGAAGTTACTTCAAGTGAATCAATATTGGACTGTTTTTCCTCAAAAACAGTCTCAACTGCTAGCAGGGGGCAATTTTTAGTACTGTATCTTTCCTGTTCAATCTTAAATGGCACTGGAGCTTCAATATGATCTGAACCTTGTGATACTTCTGCTTTCATCGAATGATTAGTGTCTAAAGTGTTAATTTCAGATTCTCCAAAGTCAAGTATAGAGATTTCTGAAATAGAAACTTCATGTTGTGCCATTTTAGTTGTTGATAATATTTTAACAGAAGCATCAATCGTTTCGCCATTCTGGAATTCAATCTCCAATCTTTCAACATTCTCCTTAACTTCATCAGTTACATGAGGTATACTGCATTTATCATTATATAATATTTTTTCAGGAGATGCATTAGTTTCTACACAGTCGTTATGCTCTTCATTTACACTTTCTTTGAATTTTTCAAAGACCACCGATTTTTTCAATAAATTTGAATTCTCTTCTACTGTTTTTTCAATTGATAGTGAAATCAGTTCAGTTTGTGATTCCTCCATAGGCACAGAACTGAGTGATTTGATTTCTGTTTGTGAATCATCAGTTAGATTATTGTAAAATGGTCCCTGGGATTCTGAAGAGGGATTGTCAATACATTCAACTATTTCAGTTGAAGTGCTTTTCACCGTTTCAATTTCGGTAGATTCAGTTTCTGATTTATTCATCTTATCAAACAGAGTTGTTTCAACACTCCTCTCAACGATACCGAAATCAGAACAAGTGTTTTTAATATAAGAATTTTTTTGATTTCCTATATTTCGTTCGTAAACTTCTGAAACTTCAGTCGACTGATTTTGACTTTCCAATGTTGAAGTATCGGAAAATTCAAGTGATGAAGAATTTTTTTCATTATTTTTTGAATCATCTGTGCTAGAATCAATCCGGGTTTCTTCTACACTTGTAGACGGGACATTCAGATCTGATAATTCTGTATTACAATCATCATGAGTTCCTATTTCTTGCTCCGAACATATATATAATGAATCTGGTAATTCATCCTCTTGATCAAGATTTTCACCTCCTGAAGGTTCAGTATTTTGATTATATTCAAGTACTTCACTTTTTTTCTCCACTTCTTCACAATTTATCTGAATAGTTGAATTTTCTCTTTTATCGACCAATTCTTGGTTACCAGCACTTTTAATCGACTTGAAACTGTGACGAATAGTTTCAGAAGTTCCTGGTTCCTTGTTCTCTGTTTCCCATACTGAATCTGTAATGACCTCCTTCTTTTGATCAAGAGTTTCCATTATTTGACCTTTTTCCCGAGTACAGCACGATGAAACACTTTCAATCTCAGTAAATTCCAAAATTCCTTGTTCATTTGAAATGGTTATGTTAGCCGTAGAAAGTTCTAAATCCACGTTTTGAATTACTTCTTCATTTTCAAAAGTTACTTCGACTGTAGAGACACCATGTTCATTTTGGTGAAAATGGTATTTGTTGTCTTCAGCATTTTGCCCATTGGCATATTCTACACATTCAATAATTTTTTCTTCATTTGAATCTGATGGTACAGTGCATTCTTCAAGATAAGAATTTTCAACAGGGTTATTTTGTTTCTCACTTTCCATAGGCAATGTACTACTCAAAGAAGTCTCCAATTCGGTTTCCTTAATATATTTATGTTTGATTATTTGGTCTCCATTTACATCATTTATCATTTCCTTAGAAGAAATTGTATGCTCATTTCCAAGAAAATTTGTAATGTTATTTTGATCTTCGACGATAGGCAAAGCTTCTAATGAAATATCAGCGGAATCAACTATCTTCATAATATTCTTCTCTTTATTTTCAAAGGTTTCAGGATCTGAACAGGATGACATTGAGTTTACCTCTTGATGAACACAATCTTCTACGCCATCAGGTACAGGATAATGTTCGGGAATTATTTTATCTTCTTGCCCTGCATCAATAGATGATGAAGCACAAGATAAGTCAAGTATTTCAAACTGTTGATGAACAGAATCCTCGATTAATTTTTCTTCATTTTCACAAGTTTTTTCACTATCATTATCCACATGGTTGTGTTCGGGAATTATTATATCATCTTGTACTGCATCAACAGTTGATTTAACAAAAGACCCGTTAACTATTTCAAGCTGTGGAATATCTTGCACTTCATTTTCAGATGTTTGTGACTGAGTAGAAGATGACCCTAATTTAATTTCATGATTAACACAATCTTTAATTGCTTGTTCCTCATTTTCAGTAACCTTTTCCACATCACTAGCTAATGTTGCACTATCTTGTTCAGGAATGATTTTATCAACTAGTTCTGCATCATCAACAGATGATAAAACAGAAGACTTGCTGACTATTTCAAGCTGTGGAATATCTTTCTCTATAGTTTCAGATGTTTCTAATTCTGCGGCGGATGATCCTGTTTTGACTTCTTGATTAATGCAATCTTCAATCACTTGTTCTTTATTTTCAATATTATTTTCCACATTACTAGATAATGTAACATGATCCTGTTCAGGAATTATTATATCAACTTGTTCTGCATCAACAAATGGTAGAACAGAAGATCTGTTGACTATTTTCAGCTGTGGAATATCTTTTTCCATATTTTCAGATGTTCCCAAATCTATAGGGAATGAATCTGAATTAATATCCTGATTAATACAATCTTCATTTTCAGTAATCTTTTCCACATCACTAGATAATGTTGAGTGATCTTGTTCAGGAACGATTTTATCAACTTGTTCTGCATCATCAACAGATGATAAAACAGAAGAATTGTTGACTATTTCCAGCTGTGAAATATCCTTCTCCATATTTTCAGATGTTTCCAACTCTGTAGATGATGAACCTGATTTAATTTCTAGAATAACGCAAGCGTCAGTTACTTGTTCTTTATTATTCATATCATTTTCCAAATCACTAGATAATGTTAGATGATCCTGTTCATGAATTATTGTATCAATTTGTTCTGCATCATCGGATGATAAAACAGAAGACCCGTTGATTATTTCTAGCTGTGGAATATGTTTATCCGTATTTTCAGATGTTCCCAATTCTGTAGAGGATGAATTTGAATGTATTTTTTGATGGACACGACTTGTAATTACTTGTTCTTCATTCTCAATGATATTTTCTGCATCACCAGATAATATTGCTAGATCACGTTCAAAAATTATCTTGTCATCTTGCCCTGTCTCGACGGATGCTGAAACTGAAGAGGGGTCAATTGTTACAAGCTGTGGAATATCTTTTTCGTTATTTATAGAGGTTCCTGACTCAGTAGAGGTTGACTTTGAATGAATTTCTTGATGAATACAACCTGCAATTACTTGTTCTTTATTCTCAGAAGTATTGTCTATGTCACTGGATAATGGTACATGATCAGGTTCAGCAATTATATCATCTTGTCCTTCATCGGAAAAAGACGAAGCAGCAGATTTGTTTACTATTTCAAACTGTGGCATATATCTGCCTTTATCTTCAGAGGTATCCAAATTTGTATACGATGACTTCGAGTGATTCTTTTGATGAACAGAACCTTCAATTACTCGTTCTCTACATTCAGTAGTATTTTCCTCATCACCAGATAGTATTGCATGATCGTGTTCAGGAATTATTATATCATCTTTTTCCGTATTCGTAGATGACATGTAACACGAGTCAACTATTGATGACGTTTCTGTTACTTGTTCACCATTTCCAGCAGTTACTACAGTGGTTAATACAGACTGATGTTCCAGCATAACTGCTAAATTATCACTCTTAGAGGAATATGAACTAGAAGATGGGGCGATTTGAAATTGATTTTCTGTCATTTTAGTTTCTTGCTCCGATAAAGAAATTTTATGGTCTATGTTTGCTGATTCTGGACCATCTTCGGACAAATCACCTTCATCGACTAATACCTCAGTTTTAACTGGAAGAGATTCTAAAACGGGAGGTGAGACATCAATATTGCACTCTTCGTATTCATCACAGTCTATAATTTCAATGATATCATCTTTCCCTGAACATTGAGTTGTGCTATGTAACTCTTCTTCAGTCGAATTCCCTTCAGGCGGTATTACAGTTTCAGTAAGTTTATCTGACGATTTTTCAAGAGTATTTGTTCTCTTTTCATGTGTATCAGAATTATGATTTCTCTTTGCGGTAGCAAATTCACAATTCAAATTATCGGTTCTCGAATTGGATTCTGAAATTGCAGCATCTAAAGAACTTTTTTCCTCACTATTTTGCTTAAGTTTTTCGGCTTTTCTTTTCAAGGAGGAATACTCCAGAAAAGAAGATCGTTCCTTTTGTGGATTATCCGGCAGATGATCGCGTTTTTCGAAGGATTTCACAGAATTTGCACCTATCGTAGAGTGATCTACAATCTTATTCTCCAATTGGATTTGTTTGATATTGTCACACTCTGCTGAAATTTTCTCAATATCAGAAACAGTAGATAAATTATTCATCATGTTCAAATAATTAGAGGGTTCTTCCTTATTTGTAGGATCCATTGATAAATATACCTTAGAGGGAGTATCTACTTGTTCTTCCAATATAATAATATTTTCATAAGATTCCACTGAGACTTTCAATGAGCTCGATTCCCCCATAGACTCAATATCAGGATTTCTATTATTGGTAAGTTGATCGATTGATCTACAAAAAATCTTGCCCATCATAGATGACTTATTCTTTGTCACTTTATCCTCACTCTCAATTATTTTACTCTTACTTTTTGATTCAATCAGAGTCGATTCTGAAATTAATAAAGGGTTAACAATGTCCATATTCCCTTCTTGTGTCAGAGTGTCATTATTTTCAGAGAGTATAGGCTTTTGAACAGCATCTTTACCATTTTTATTCACTGGTTCGTCTTCATCTGATGAACTTATGTCTATAATTATTTCAGGATTCCCTAATTTCTCAGTACTGTTTTCAGTTCTTTTCAAACCTGTAGATTTACAAGAACCCAAGCTTCTGGTAGTATTCTGTTCAGTGAATTTACTGGTAATTTCTTTTTTGATGGAAATAACCGAGGAAAATGTATCATCACAAGAAGCGATAGAACTGCTTCTATTTATTTCAGTTGTATTGGTTTTCTCTGGATTGTCTGATATTTTGTGATGTGGTCCATTGATTAGATCAGTTAATAATTCCTGTTTTCTTCTTTGCTCTCTAAATTTTTCCTCTACAACATCAAAATTAGTGAGACTATATTCAAAATCTTCTTCTTCATCCTCACTACTGAGAATAGAAATGGTATCATATATTCTGTATTCGGTATTTCTTTTATCGCCTTCACTTTTTACCTTATTATCGGCAGATATTTTACTACCGGTTCTGCCAGGAAAATCTTGTTTCTCCAACTGAGGTTGTGGAAATTGAGATTTTCTCTGTGACCATCTGATAACCTCTATATCTTCATCTACATTCAAATCAACAAAACTCAGTATGTCATTCTTTGAAACTGAAGAAAACACTTCATTGGAAGATGGAAAATTGGGAACAGACCGACTAGTTGAAGAATTACACAGCGATTTAAGGCCACAACTCTGTTGCTTAGTGTTATCCCCTAAGCAGTCCTGAGATGATTCTATGGGAACATTTTCCGAAAATGTTGAATGCTTTCCAGAAACACTACTTGTACTTTGAAGTGTTACCTGGGATTCTAAAGTATCAGTATGTGAAACTAGAGTGGCGTTTAAGGTATTTATGGCAAAATCAGAAGTAGTTTCTTTTTTAACTTCATTGTTTCTCCTGGTAAGTACAGTAACTGAAGATTCCTGTAAAAATATGCTATATGAAATGAAAAATTGAAATTGTTTTAAAATACAATACATCTAGCTAACTTACAGTGAGGCAAACCCTTTTTATTATTATTATTTCAATTTGTCTAATTGTTTGTTTTATCATTTTTTTAAATGAATAATTGTATTTTTTCAATGTGTTATTATAGGAAACTATCTATAGAGATTATAAAAATTTGAACAATAAAAATATTTTTATTTACCAGCCTACTTGATGTTAATGACTATGACTACATTTAAGAGGAATCCAAATTTATGAGAAAAAGTCAAGACACAAACAAGTTGCTTATTGAATTTATCTTCTTGAATACATTTTTTGACTTGAAAAATGTTGAAGCATCAAAAAGTTCTGATTGTAGGGTTTCATTTTTCCATCCTTTTGTGATAAAATTCCAGAATTGAAAAAAATGGCAAAAAAATAATTATAGTTAGCTAACTTCCACATTTCATTCTTCCTCATATAAGAGATATTGAATAAAAACAAAATTTTTCCTGCAATTTCAAAGGACAGTTACTTGGGAGGAAAATAACTTATGTCAAAATTATTATATGAAATATCCCCATTAATTCCTGCTAGAGAAACACCTCTTAAAATTTTTCGCATCAAGAGAAGTACATTGAACTGGCAACAATGTTCTCTGTTACAGCCGATTTGACAGTTCTTGGTTGTTTTGAGATTAGTTTACTGTACCAATTCATCACGTACAGACTTAAACCATAGCAATTGTTTACTTACAAAAAAAAAAAACAAAGATGAATTTCATTTGAAAATTTTGTTCACTGAAGCAAGCTTTTGTTTAAATAGTTAACAAATATAATTGGCAAACTTGGAGCAATGATAATTCACAAACCAGTGTCAAAACACCACTACATCTTGAAAAGATGACAGTGTGATGAATAACTGTTCATGCCTTAATTGGAATGCATTAATGTTGAAGATATTTTATTGCAGCAGTTACATACATTCTGTCAAGAAAGTACCGGGAATTATCGATTTAAATCTGACGAGGCAATGAAGCAGGTAAAAATTTTTTTTTCCTAGGTTGGTACCACTGTCCTTAATTACTATGCCAAGCTTGAGCGGGATCTGTCAACTAGTGTGTTTGCAACAGCTGATTAAGTCAGTCGATGTCAGAGTGCGTGCCGATTTTTACTATGGGTGATTACGTTGAGCAAAGAATTTGTTTAATGTTTTGTGTTGCAAATGAATTTTCGTGTGCCGATGCATTGAAAATGTTGCAAAAGGCCTTTGGTGATAATACTCTATCGAAAACTCGTGCATATCAGTGGTACAGAGCCTTCAAGGACGGTCGTGAAGTGGTCGCCCATCGACGGCTTCGATCGAAGATAACGTCGATAAAATTAAGGAAAGGGTGCTGGAAAACCGTCGTACCAGCTTGAGAGAGATAGCACATGATCTTAAGATATCCCACGAGTCCGCACGTACGATTTTGATTGATATTTTGGGCATGAGAAAGGTGGCCGCACGACTCGTACCGAAAGACCTGAATTTTCTTCAAAAACGTCATCGCGAACAGGTTGCTTCAGACATGCTGGATCGCTGTAATTCCGATTCTACATTCATGGAACGCATTATAACTGGTGATGAGACCTGGGTCTACGAGTACGATATGCAAACAAGCCAGCAATCATCGGAATGGGTGGCAAAAAATGAGCCGAAACCGAAAACACCACGCCAAAGCCGCTCGAAAATGAAGGTGATGCTCATTGTTTTCTTCGATATCCGTGGCGTGGTGCACTACAAATTCGTTCCAGAGGGTCAGACGGTAAACAAGGAGTATTACCTAGGCGTTATGAAACGTTTGCGTGAACGTATCCGTAAGAAGCGGCCAAATTTGTGGGCGAACAACTCATGGATTTTGCATGACGATAACGCGCCTTCTCACCGAGCTACGATTGTGACTGACTTTCTCGCCAAAAACTCAACAAACGTGCTTCAGCAACCGCCGTATTCGCCGGATTTGGCTCCCTGCGACTTTTTCCTCTTCCCAAAACTAAAATTGCCCCTTCGTGGCACCCGTTTTGAGTCGATTGAAGCCATAAAACAAAATTCGGCGCGAGAGCTAAAGTCCATCCCGGAAAGCGCCTATAAAAAATGTTTCGATAATTGGAAGTGCCGTTGGCATAGATGTATTGGAGCAAATGGAGCCTATTTTGAAGGCGACCCAATAAATTTTGACGATTAAATGTAAAAATGTTGTTTTAATTGAAAATTCCCGGTACTTTCTTGACAGAGTAGTATCACACACTGCACGCTACAATTAATCAACTGAGCAAAACTCACTAGATTTAGCTAGAACGGATATTTTAAAGTCAATTACTTTAATTGTTGAACTCCACAGTTATGAAATCAATATTTTTAAGTAAATATCAGGCCATTAATAAATTTTAGTACTTTTGCGATAAAAACAACAGATGTAATGTTACTCATTATTTAACAATTACAATTACCATTAATTAAGAAACCACAGAATATCCTTAAAAAAATTATTAATATACACGATAAAAAACTGATACAAAAATTAAGGCTTGTGTGTAAGGTTTGATGGTTTACTTTATAACCTGAGCTATTTGGTAATTCCGATATGTTCATATTTGTTCAATGAATAAAAGATTCAGCTGATGAGAAGGTTACTTCGAAGCATTAATGTCTTAAGTATTTTTAATTCCTTTAATTTTTCAATGCTTGTTATTGTACAATGTTTATTATGGAAAATAAACATATTCATATATTTATCTCCTAAGATAGTGTATTAATTTTTAAATAAATCATTCAGTAAAGGTACTTAGAACATTTCTAATTAAATTTAATTCAGAAATAACCCTCGCAAAATGAAAATCTGTAAATTTATAATTAAGCACTATTTAAATTATAATTGATTAAAATTATGTAGTAAAAGTATCAACAAAATCATGTATCCTGAATCAGTCCCAAATCATTGGAAACTTCACAAAATCCATTATGTAGAAAAATTCCATTTCCAGTATTTTTCTTGAATGATTTGTGTTTCCACCAGGTTAAGATTTCTTAAATAATCTTGGGAAAAATTACCTGAAAGAGTCCATCAACAGTGTGTGAAAGTAAATCAAGGAATAATATTTTATTGCCTCAGTTTGGACGAAAATTCATCTTGAATTTAAAAATAAAAAATAATGAAGGAAAATTAAGGACCGTAGAGCTTCAAGTTCTTTTACTTTAACTATTATAGGTAATTTTACGTCTCATGGCAATTTTTGTGTTTCAGATCATGTTGAATAGTCTAGTCAACAAGTTCCTTTTGGGTCAACTTTTTTCAGCAGTCTCCGAAAATTATGATCAAGGTGTCATTCGATTCGGAATGGCATCTAGATGATTTTTGAAAAAAATTAAGTTCCGCTTGCAAAAATTGCAAAAGTTATTAACAATTAACTAAAAAAAAGAGGGTTTAGTTTTTTGTAAATATCTCAAAATCTAATAAAGATTTATGAAATAAAAAAGATTCAAAAAGAGGAGGAAATTTCCTAAAAAAAAAAAAGTGTCGACTCCCGGAATATTAATAATTTTCCCAGAGGGATGAAAATACGGCCGAAAACGGGTACTCTGGCTTTCGTAAGCCACGCCACTTTGGACACTTTATTAATAAAAATTATTTTAACAGATTAAATATGAAATTTAATAAATGAAAATATTCAGGGGTATATTGGATAGATGAATGAACAATTATCCGCCAAAAAAAATTTTATCTCAATTTTTCAATTAGTTATGCAATAGTTAATTAATAATTTTTTTCTGCTTGGACATGAACATTCCAAGTGTGATAATTGTTAAACTATTAACTTGAAATTTTTTCCTTTCTTGTAGCAATTTTTGGAAGACTTCAGAATAGATCCCCGTTGGAAAGATTTTAAAATGTTTATTTTTCAGTTTTTTATTAACAATTTTCGTTGTTGCAAAATTAAAAACTTAGGTTAATTATCGAAAAAATTTTTTTTTTCAAAATATTATTAATGGTCCGTTTTTATGTTGTAGAAAGCTACATAGAAATATTTTTTTTAAATTTTTATCTCTTATTGTTTAAAAAATTGTTATAAACAAATGCGTTGTTTATAAAATAATTGAAATTTTTTTTAAGGAATATCAATCTTTGTTGCAAATAATGATTTAAAAAAAAATTTTTCATTAAAAATTTTTTTTTATTGAATATCAATCTTTGATGCAAATAATGATTTAAAAAGAAAAATTTTTTTTATTGCTTAAAACCGCATTTGTTAATTAGCAATCGTTTTCTCCCACTTCTAACTAATATTAAGGAACCATTTTTTCTTTAAAAATCATGGTTTACTTTTCTTTTCCATATAAAAAAAAAATATTTTTGTTTTGTTTAATTTTTCATTGTTTATATAATAAACAATTTGTTATAAACAAATAAATTTTTACTTTATATTTTTTCCCTATTCTTCTTACTGCCACAAATACAGACATGATTTTTTTTTAATAATTTTTTTATTATTAAAAAAAAATATTTTTTTTCGATAATTAATCTAAGTTTTTAATTTTGCAACAATGAAAATTGTTAATAAAAAAATGAAAAATAAACATTTTGAAATTTTTCCAACGGAGATCTATTCTGAAGTCTTCCAAAAATTGCTCCAAGAGAGGAAAAAATTTCAAGTTAATAGTTTAACAATTATCACACTTGGAATGTTCATGTCCAAGCAGAAAAAAATTATTAATTAACTATTGCATAACTAATTGAAAAATTGAGATAAAAATTTTTTTTTGGCGGATAATTGTTCATTCATCTATCCAGTATGCCCCTGAATTTTTTCATTTATTAAATTTCATACTTAATCTGTTAAAATAATTTTTATTAATAGTGTCCAAAGTAGGCGTGGCTTACGAAAGCCAAGTACCCGTTTTCGGCCGGATTTTCATCCCTCTGGGAAAATTATTAATATTGGGACTACAATTCCGGGAGTAGACACTTGTTTAGGAAAGTTCCTCCCCTTTTTGAATCTTTTTTTTTATTTCAAAAATCTTTATTAGTTTTTGAGATATTTAGAAAAAACTAAATCCTCTGTTTTTTAGTTAATTGTTAATAACTTTTGCAATTTTTGCAAGCGGAACTTAATTTTTTTCAAAAATCATCTAGATGCCATTCCGAATCGAATGACACCTTGATCATAATTTTCGGAGACTGCTGAAAAAAGTTGACCCAAAAGGCACTTGTTGACTAGACTAAAAAGAGAAATCTCCTTTAAAAATATCACAGATTTATACGAAAACAATTTGTCGTACGATCTCAATGTGGATGAAAAATACAGCAGGGAAATTCGAAATTTTTCTAAAACTATCTATGTCATTTCGAACTTTTTTTGATCTAGACTATGGAATTATTGTGGATAGCATGGTTCTGGTTTCAGTTTTAAATTGAGAATAATTTTTTCTTAACGAATTTAAAAGTTTTGTCTCCTATGAACTATCCTTTCCTGACACAATCCTAAGTTAGCTTTGTTGTCATTCTGAAGTTACTACCATTATACAGATTCTCCAGTGGTAGATTTAAGTTTTATTTCAAATATTAAATTCAAAATATTCAACAGATCAATACTCACCGATGTCACAGAGGCAGTTTCTTGACCATCATCATCAGATCCATAATCACTATCTCTCAACGACTCTTTTAATCTTATTAATGAAGGGTTATTAATATCTAAATGACTGCTATTACCAGCAGGTGATTTTTTTATTAATCCTAACGTGTCTAAGATATTTCTGAAAATAAAAGAATCTTTTGTGAACAGTTATTTCATAAGTATACATGATTATATTAGGTGGGCCAGAAAGCAATGTTGCTTTTTTAAATTAAATTCATCATCCCAATTAATTTTTTCCAAGATTCGTCTTGCATTGTCGCGTTGCAGAATAACGCCTTTTCTGTTGACAATCGCCGGATACCTTTCCATTAAAGATTGATTCATTTCAATTGTTCACAATAATGATCTTCATTAACAGTTTGTCCAGGTTTCAACATTTCAATATGAACAATTCCACGTATACTCCACCAAACACACAGAAGCGCCTTTTTGGGATGTAAATCTGGCTTTGCAGTACTCTGTGGTGATTCATTTGGATAGAGCCAGTGCCTTTTGCGTTTTGGATTATCATATAGGACTCATTTTGCGTCTCCAGTGATCAAGCGATCAAAAAACGGTTCTGTATGGTGCCCTTGATACAATACGTTACATGTGATAGATCGGTTAGCTTTGTTCTCTTCTGACAGATTATGGGGGACTCACATACCTGCTCCTAGATTATTTGACACGGATTTGCTTTCACTTCTGCCCTTAGCACTTGGATAAACATCTCAACTGTTTTTACTACCCTTGCTAAAACTCAAAAAGCATACAATGCCCGACATGCTCTTCTGATATTTGAGTGGCCACTTCACCCCAATTTGCAAGAAAAATCTAATATTCAATTATTTAGAAGTGAACAAGTCACAATAACCTTAAAATGTCTTTGACACAACTTGGAAGTACACAATGAGCTAACAAATGACAATCAAAAATTGACATGCGCAGAAACGACATTACTTTCTGGTCCCCCTATTATGCTTGGCAGCGTATATTAAGAACACAATCAAAATATAAGTTCATTATTTCAATGTAGATGTTTAGAATTTCATCTACTTTATCTGTAAGGGAAGTAAGAAGCAAATTTTCATGTTGTAAAGTAAAAATATATAGTCGACTAACAAAAACAAACCAACTTACTTTACAATTCTGGCAGGAAATTTCTCTTCATCACTAGTGTATTTAACATCAACGTACGAAACGAAAACTTTAAGTGCTTCATTATATACATTTTTCCTTTCATCGGTCAGACAATTATCTTCCGTAGAAAAGGAGTTCTTCAGAAAACTAACTACTGTCTGGAACACTCTATCTTCTACCTGTTTTTCATACTTGAAGTTATACTCGTTTTTGTAGAGTACATCACTTTCCAAGGCGACATATCTACCAAGAAGTTCGTAAGTTTCTTTTGATGTGGGGTAACTGTAGGCAATCTGTAACAGATAATTTCGTTAGTATCAACTTTCCTAGCATGTTGTGCACATCTTACAGAATGGCTCTTTACTTACGGCCAGTTTCAAAAAAGTCTCCTTTAATGACAAAACGTGTTTCATAAGCAAATTTTAAGGTTAAAGGGAACTTAAAAGCGTCCTTTATCTTAAAGTGAGAAAATCGGCCCTTTACGGCTAGAAAAGGATACTTTTCGAGAAGCTCGACACTGCGCAGATGCTCAGTAAACACAAGATCAGTGGACACAACCTTCCTCCCTCAGATTTCCCCATTTTGTTTGATTTCAGCATACTTCGAAATATGTTGCATCAAATGTTGAATGCTAATTCAAGCTCTGGTTCTTCATCAGACGATGAAATAATTGTGAGAAGACCAAAAATTTATAGGAGGGAACAACATTTTTCCATGTTAGATGATCTAGATTTCTTTGATCGTTTTCGTCTGATAAAATCAACGGTTTTATCTTTGCTTCAAAAAATTGCAGATCAATTGTACTTCCCATCTAACAGGTAAACAAATTTCGATTTATTATTTTGTTAATATAATTTTCTGTATACCAAATCATTATATTGACAATTTTCAGAGACAGCTGTATTGAACCGATGAACTACTTTTGACATTAAGATTCTATGGAACTGGAAATATGCTGATAACAAACAGCCGGAGATTTCATGGGAATTTCTAAACCTTCCGCTTCTAGAATTATTCAAAGAGTTAGTTTTGCAATCGCATCCCTTTGTCCACAATATATAAAGATGTGTGAAGGTGATCATGAAATGCAAGCACCAGAAAAGTTTTATGCAACTGCTAGTTTTCCATGAGTCATTGGTGCTATAGATTGCACATTAATGAAAATCACTTCTCCCGGTGGTTATGATGTAGAGATTTTTCGATGTCGAAAACATTATTTTGCCCTTAACGTTCAAACCGTGTGTGATTCAGATTTGAGAATCAGAAATATTCTAGCTAGATGACCTGGCTCAACTAATGATCAAATCATCTTTAATAGCAGTGTATTGAAGAGACATTTTGAGAGTGGTAAATTTGGACCGTATTTGTTACTTGGTGATAGTGGTTATAGTTTGCAGACTTATGACAAAGTTACCGGAAGCTATAACTGCAGTTGAAAATTTATATAATGAGAGAAAGTATGGAGTTTGGAAACTTCGTTTTCCTATACTTTCTAAAGGAATGAGTGGTAAGTTAACGACCATAAGGGCAAGTATTGTTGCTACTGCTATATTGCACAATATAGCTGTAGATATGAACGAAATATTCCCAAATGAATGATTGCACGATGTGCAGGAGGAAGAGGACTTTCAAACAAATTCAACTAATATTAATGCAGCTCGTTAAGTGAAACAGTTGATTATTAATGAACATTTTGCTAATTTACAATTTATATTTGTGTGATAATTGAAAATAAATTTGCTTGTCACAACTATTCTTCATATTCAATTTATACCTTCAACATAACAAGATTTCATATAATTCTCATATGATTTTACTTAAGATATGTATTTAATTTGATGCAGCTCCTCAAATGAGACAGTTGATTATTAATGAACATTTTTTATATTTTATATTTGTATGATAATTGAAAATAAATTTTTTTGCCACTTGTGTAACTGTTCTTCACAATCAAATTTTGTCTTCAACATGACAAGATTTCATTTAATTTTCATAAGATTTTACAAGGTATGTATTTAGATAGGTTTCTATGTTTTTATTTCTGATTTATTGTTTTACTTTAGGTGACATTTGAAAAAGTTTCAAGTGAGAATAAAGAAATAAAAATATTGTTATTGTGTTATTGACAATTCTGTTTTTGATTCAAATTTGTCCCTTTAATATGACTGTTGGAACGTATGACCGGCGCATTAAAGGAAGCTTTAAGTAAAGGACAGTCGATGTGCATTTATGAAACGGATGGTCCCATTTAAAGGATCCTTTTTCATAAAGGGACTTTATCATAAAGGAGCCTTTTGATGTTGTTTATGAAACTGGCCGTTAGAACCAGCGCGCTAAAAGACATCATACTTAATTTTAACTGAAATTCATTTTTACTAAACGCTGGAACAAGCGCGAAATAAATATTCAAAAATTCCTTCATCTAGACCTAGAGTCTCGTCAGCAAAAAGATATGCGAAATGTGCAATTGTTTTGAAATTTCCAAAATCTCGAAAAAAAAAAACATAAAACATATTTTTGTGAACTGTTGTCATATTTTCTGCCCGCAGGTAGTATTATCCATTACGCCACACCTGTATATTTATTAAAAAAATATATATATCAGGAGTACAATAAGTTTCCGCCGTTTTTTAACACAAATTGTTTATGAATCATTCCTAATGATTTTAAACGATGTGAGACTGCTTGCTGAGTGACTTCTAATGTTAGAGCAAGTTCTTTTTGTGTTTGAGATGAATCTTCCTCCAATTCTGCATCCTCGTAAATTTTTGGCCTTCCACTGCGATCTTTGTCTTCTACGTCGTAATCACCGTTTTTAAACTTTTGAAACCACTCTCGACACGTTCTCTCACTCAAAGAACCCTCACCATATGCTTCTACGAGCAATTGATGCGCCTCAGCAGCAGATTTTTTTAAATTAAAGAAGTAAACTAATATTTCCCGCAAATGACGCTTACTTAGCTCAAATTTTGAAATTTTCAACTTATATAAAAATTATATTTTACCAATATAAAATCAATGATATTAATAGGTTATGTTGTTCTTGAATGTCCAAACTATTTTTTAAGCCGGTTATCATCTGCGAAAGCTAACCGAAACTCCGTGCCGCGCCATCTACAATAAAACGGCGGAAACTTATTTGTACTCCTAATATATTATTAATATATATATTCTTACCTTTGCCACTTGTGTATTGTACTCATGGAGGAGAAACAACTTTTTTCTGACCTCATCAACAAATTCTGGTGTTTGTTCATTATAACTTGCAATTCCATTGATTTCCCTATAAAGTGATAAAGCGAATAAATCTATGAGCTACACTGGCATTCTCTACTAAAGGGAAGAATTCTTTATAATGCATTAAAATTAGAATAATTAAAATATTTTTGCTTTTCATGTAGTGGGCCAGGCACAATTATGAGTCTTCTTTTTTCATGCACGTTTCTTCTTTCTTCTGTTAAACTTCTTTCCTTCTGTTCTTCATTCTTGCGATGCGCTCTTCTTCATTCTTCTCTAGGGCTTTGTGCAATTTCATCTTCATTTTTAGCAAAATTCACATAAGACTAATTGATAAATGAATAAAACTTCAAATAAGTATTCAAAAAAGGGAAAAAAATCAATTATATTTGAATAAATATGATTAAAGGGAAAGACTTATTATTTAATGTAATATTAATCTTCCTTTTCTTCTCTTCAATCAAACTCTGATCTTAAGATGAAATTTTAATTAGTAAATAAATAAGAAGAATGTATGTATAGCATGAAAATTAAAAAATTAGATATTGAAAATATACCTTGTGAGTTTTTCAGCTATAGAGACTGATGTATAAGAGTTGTATAGGAGATCTAGGTTGTTGACAAATCGAAGAAGTTCTTTCCTCCTGGCACTTTGTTTTTTCGATATCCTACCTGCAACAAATATTTGCTGTAAATTTTAATATAATACAATAAATGGAGGTCTTTATTTCCTCCCTTCCTGATTCTCATTCCTTCAGAATCTTAGCCAGGTGCTGGATCAAGTTAGATCTTTCTGCTAGGTTGGATAACTCTCATGAGCTCTGCACTTTTCACACAATATTAAACTTAACCGAATAAAGTGGTAGGTAACTAATATTGGATGGAATAGTCCATTACTTTGTGATAGTTAACCAAATTTTAAATATTTAATTGAATCAAATACAATAGAAAAAGACTTTTTACTTGATAGAAGAAATATAACAAAATTTGAATATCAAAACAGATTAAATCTGTTAGTCTTTTACAATTTTAATTCCAAAACAAATTTTTATTCGAAAAACTTTTAGAATTATGGTTGGTTTATTTATTCCATTTGACATTGTATATTGAGTTTTGATTATATACGTCTATTAAATATAAGCGGTGCTTATTGTAGACATTAATTTAATTCTAAAAGTTTTTTGAATAAATTTTTTTTTGAAATTAAAATTGTAGAAGACTAACAGATTAAATCTGTTTTGATATTCAAATTCGTTACTTGAAAGATATCATATTATATATAACAATTGTTTTTCTATCACAATAGCATCGTCACATTTTGAATAATTGCCTTGAAGGAGACTATGATGATGAATGAAATTTGATCGTTTTCTTCGTTAAACCCGGAACTTATGAACTAATGTACTAAACAACAACAAATAAAATTCTGCAATTCAAGAAAAACGACCAGATTAGGGGGCGTCCATAAATTACGTGAGATGTTTAAGGGGGGGGAGGGGGTCGAGTCCAATCTCATCTAATCTTACGTTGGAGAGAGGGGGGTCTCGGCAAATATCACGCAATTTTTTTTCTGATTGAAACAAAAAAAATTATACTATTTTGGTAACAAAGTTGAAGGAGCAGATGATTTTACTGAAAATCATATGGACATGTTGGTTCCAATAGTCTCTCTTGAGACCGCGCATGATTCTCCATGGACTGAATTAGAGTAGATATTCTTTTTTTTAATCACAGTAGTCACGATTCAAGTATTCCATTGTTAAATTTTTATTACACTCTCAGCAATATTGATTACTAGTAGTAAATAAAAGTACGAAGTAAATTTTTTTTTCTTTTTACAATAACAATCCAACGCGTTTAAGTAAGAAACCCCCATTTTGAAAAATCTCACGTGAGATTGGGGATGGGGGAGGGGGTTGAATAAAATCTCACATCCTCACCAGGGGGGGAGGGAGGTACAGATTTATTTATTTTAATTAATTTATTATAATTTAAAAAAACATCTCACGTAATTTATGGACGCCCCTTTAGGTCAATCCTAAAAGTTTTTCATTCTACATTGGCATGACTAGGTTTCGTACATCATTTTGTCTTACATTTTGTAACATTTATTTCATTACATGCTCACATTACTCTCTGGCGAAGGTCTTCAGGAGAAGTAGGATACAGAATGCAAGACAAATTGTTGAACAAAAACACTATTCTTGTTTAGAAATTACCGACAGACAATTTGAATATATTTTTAATTATGATAACAAGTAAGAGCATAGGGACATTAGTGTTTAGCCAAACAACAGCGCCATCTAATGCACGCAAATACACATATGCAGTATACTGCATCAGGTTAAGTCATAAATCGATTATTTCCCATTAAGCCACTATGGCATTAATTAGCATTTTTCTCCAAATGAATAAATTGAATCGGCCATAATATTATATGAAAGAACCACAAACATTCAATACAGGCATTGGAGAACGTTATACAAACGTGGAAATATATTGAACCAAAACACCAGAGGAGATACACTAGTGCAGGCTGCTAACAGTAAAAATTGGTAAAAGCAATCAACCCCACTTCAATAACCCATGGAACGATGTCCTGCATTTTACAGTCCCCTTCAATAATGAAAAATCCACATATTTCTAGTCTACACACATCACTCTACCCGACGTGTTGAAGAAAACTTGTTAGTGAAAGCATCACAATATAAATATTGTACGATTATAGGAGACTTCAACGTAAACAAGTGGAAGAAAACACAAATTAACAACTTCCTCAGAAACTCAGATTTCATCAAAATTGATACACCAGCATTCCTAATGGAAAACAATTCAGACTCTACACCAGACTTGCTATTGTATATAAGAAATATAAAAAAACAATATTCAAAACGTAACCATAACCCCAGACTTAGAATCAGATCACCTTGGAGTTGAGTTCTCACTAGATACAAAAAAGAACCTGAAGAATACACTTAAGAGACAAAATTACATTACGAAAAACTCAACACTGAAGAAGTGAATAGAAGAATGCTCAAATTGATTGAACCCCAGATTGAAATCACTCCTGAATACACAACACTCTCAAGAATTATAACAGAGGTCACACCGACATTCAAAAAACAGTACTTCAGGCTAACCCTCCCTCCCTACATCATAAACCTGATACGAGTTAAAAAACAATTGTATCGTGAATATCAGACTAACCAAGAACCAAGTCTAAAACAAATATTCAATAAACTGAACAATGATATTCATAACATGATCTTGCAATTCAGATTCAATAAATATCTAGAGGCTTGCAAGGAAATCGAATAGCAAAAAGGCAGGACATACTGGAGAACGATTAAAAAACTTGCAAAGTACGCAACCCATCAACTTTCAAATACAATTCAAGTCTTGAATATTGAATTGTATTAGTCCTTACTTGGTGAAAATCCATATTAAATAATATTTAAATAATTATTTAAATATTTTAAAAATTTTCAAAAAAATTTTAAAAATTAGCCTTCTACATATTTAATTCCAAAAGATTATATTTAATGATTATAACTTCTGAAAATAAATTAAAATAATGTCGTATAAGTACCACTTATATCATGACATATAAAATAAACATTCATTATAAGACATCCGAATGGTATAACAAAATCCAATGAATAAAAATTATTAACCAAAATCCTATAAATTAAACATTTTGAATAGACAAAATTTTGTTTCTGCTGATCAATTTTATGAAAACCAATATCTTTCAAGAATATCCAACATAATCTTAAGAATTTCATCATAAAACTATCTTACTTAGACTATTCAATATTATTGGATATCTAACCAAGGTACTTTATATAAAAACTCAAGATATGTAAAACATTACTGAAAAAGAAGTTTTAAGATCAACTTTGCTTCATCAGTATTCAAATATTCATATTCAATAAATATAACATCAATTAACAACAAATATTCACTCACCCTTCATTCCTCTAGAAAAAGTTCTACGGAAATGAGACCTTTAAATGTGGTGTTCACTACACACAAAAATATATCTGTGGTTTACCCTTGATCTAGAATATTGAAAGACAATTTAACGGCCTCTGCTATAGCACAAGGACTATCTGTATAAAGAATGTTAAGGAAACCAAATTATTATATATTATGAATAAAATAACATAAAAAGAGGTTAATTCTTGATAGAAGGTATATAAAATTATTTAAATATTTTAAAAATTTTTTAAAAAATTTTAAAAATTAGCCTTCTACATATTTAATTCCAAAAGATTATATTTAATGATTATAACTTCTGAAAATAAATTAAAATAACTTATACGACATTATTTTAATTTATTTTCAGAAGTTATAATCATTAAATATAATCTTTTGGAATTAAACAATAGAGAAATCTAATTCTTGATTGTTTCGGTCTCTAGTTGACGGAAATTCATCGTTAATGATTTGAAGTAAAACACTTTATTTCCGCTTATTTTTATTTTTCAACGACAATTGTTTCGTCAATTACATATTGACTTCGTCAGGTGAGTATGGTAACTAACTACTTTTACAAAATCTTTCTCCTTAAATACATGTTTCACTAAAAATACGTGATAAAATGAAGTTTACAAGGAATTTATTAAAAAAGGTTCAACAACGGAGAACGGTTCACATCTGTTTGGTCGTTCAACAAAATATTCATTTTATGATGCCGGTTTATTTCCATTGCTTCTAAAAGGTTCAATCTATTGCATTTGTTCTCGAAATGGAGAACTTCAAAGTTATGGTCAAAATCATGTCCGGATTCTTGTAGATGTCTGGCATAAGTGGAGTTTGATTTATTCTTAACGAATGAATTCCGGTTTTCCTGGATCCTACTCTCAAAAGATCTACTCGTTTGGCCAATGTATACATATGGACATGTACCACAATTTAACCTATATACGCCTGATCTCTTGTTCTTATTGACGATATCTTTATTATTTTTTATTAATTTACCTAAAGAATTTATTGTTTTATATGAGATATTGACATTTCGTTTTTTCTTTAAATATCTAGCTATTTGTGCAGATTTTTGTCCTATGTATGGTAAGCAAATGAACTTTTCATCTTTTCTGATATGTGGATAAACTAATGACATAGATTGTTTCAGTTTAGTTTTATTCAATAGTTGATCAATAATTGATGGGTTATACCCATTATTTACTGCTATTTGTTTTATTATATTCAATTCTATTTCAAAATTCTCTTGTGACATAGGTACATTAACTAGTCTATACACCCGTACCTGTACCTATGTCACAAGAGAATTTTGAAATAGAATTGAATATAATAAAACAAATAACAGCAAATAATGGGTATAACCCATCAATTATTGATCAACTATTGAATAAAACTAAAATGAAACAGTCTATGTCATTAGTTTATCCACATATCAGAAAAAATGAAAAGTTCATTTGCTTACCATACATAGGGCAAAAATCTGCACAAATAGCTAGATATTTAAAGAAAAAACGAAATGTCAATATCTCATATAAAACAATAAATTCATTAGGTAAATTAATAAAAAATAATAAAGATATCGTCAATAAGAACAAGAGATCAGGCGTATATAGGTTAAATTGTGGTACATGTCCATATGTATACATTGGCCAAACGGGTAGATCTTTTGAGAGTAGGATCCAGGAACACCGGAATTCATTCCTTAAGAATAAATCAAACTCCACTTATGCCAGACATCTACAAGAATCCGGACATGATTTTGACCATAACTTTGAAGTTCTCCATTTCGAGAACAAATGCAATAGATTGAACCTTTTAGAAGCAATGGAAATAAACCGGCATCATAAAATGAATATTTTGTTGAACGACCAAACAGATGTGAACCGTTCTCCGTTGTTGAACCTTTTTTAATAAATTCCTTGTAAACTTCATTTTATCACGTATTTTTAGTGAAACTTGTATTTAAGGAGAAAGATTTTGTAAAAGTAGTTAGTTACCATACTCACCTGACGAAGTCAATATGTAATTGACGAAACAATTGTCGTTGAAAAATAAAAATAAGCGGAAACAAAGTGTTTTACTTCAAATCATAGAGAATCTACACCAAAGGCAAAGTTGCCAGCTTTGCCACTCTTCGAACAACCGAAATCCCTAGAATAACAGTCATTATTATTGAATAGTCTCTAATAATTTTTAATTGTAATATAAAATTGTATATAACTGACTGGAAAGATCAATAAATTCAGTTTCTCTCTTTCTCTTACATGAAAGAACCTATGGTAGAAATCAATACATTCCCGTCAGTATTAATTTCAACTCTAGTACCTTAATGCATGCGTACGCCAATGGAAGAGGCAAGTTTTTATTGAGATCGTATAAACAATATTAAGATTTGTGAAGTGCGCTCTATTTTTAGAAGAATATTCTTGAATTATGAATGCTTTATACTTATGTAATCTGTTTTTCTTCTGTGAATATTTCAAGATTTAAAAATAATTTCGTTGCACCTTGGGAGGGCATTGTTATTTGAGAAAAAACTGAACCAAAACGAAGAGAATTTCTAAATATTATGATATTATTCTGAGACTCCTAGATATTCTGTAAACATGCCTCAGGAACGTTTAGCTTGTGTGAGTTAGGAGTTCGTTTGTGTTCTGTTAGGCCTTGTTAATTTTCGAAACAGACAAGGACTAGGAAACATTCGGTTCCCAGTCCATGGCTCTATCCACTGAACTATCTCCACTCATGTCATCTAATCATTCTTAGATTATATTAGGAGTACAAGTAAGTTTCCGCTTTTTTTTTTAACACAAATTAAATATTTATTATAGAAGAACGGTAATATAAATTGCTGAGTGACTTCTAATGTTAGAGCAAGTTCTTTTTGTGTTTGAGATGAATCTTCCTCCAATTCTGCATCCTCGTAAATTTTTGGCCTTCCACTGCGATCTTTGTCTTCTAAGTCGAAATCACCGTTTTTAAACTTTTGAAACCACTCTCGACACGTTCTCTCACTCAAAGCACCCTCACCATATGCTTCTACAAGCAATTGATTCGCCTCAGCAGCAGATTTCTTTAAATTAAAGAAGTAAACTAATATTTCCCGCAAATGACGCTTACTTGGCTCAAATTTTGACATTTTCAACTTATAAAAATTACATTTTACCAATATAAAATCAATGATATTAATAGGTTATGTTGTTCTTGAATGTCCAAACTATTTTTTAAGCCGGTTATCATCTGCAAAAGCTAACCGAAACTCCGTGCCGCGCCATCTACAATAAAACGGCGGAAACTTATTTGTACTCCTAATATCCCTGGTTTGAGCAGAAAGATAAGTCATTTGCAAATATTTATTTCATAGAATTTATCCAAAATGGTACTATCCCATCAACAATTCATCAAAAATAAATCAACATGTTCAATATTTTCATATTAACAATAGATATTTATAGTAAAACACAATCAGTTAAGAGGAACTTCCGACTCGATAGCATAGCTTTTCACTCTTGAAAACCACAGTGGGGGAAATTTAGTGCCAACCAAATCAAAAACGCTCACATTCTCATCTCCCTTACTCTTGGTTCTTAAAGAGTAATGTGTCCATTGTAGCTGAATATGCTTTTTATTTTTATGATTCATTATTTTCAATTCCATTTCAAAAGTTTTTTCAGGTGGAAGTTCTTTCTTCATATTACGCTTGTAAGTTTGATTTATTTTATTATCTTGAGCATGTACAGTCATTCTAACAATGTCATCTTTCAACCTATAATAGCCAGCTAGAACTGGAAATTTCGAAGTACGGTTTTTCAGTTGGGATAAGCACTCACTGGGTTCATCAAGGCTATTTAACACAAGAACTGTACCATCCGGAAAAAACCTAAAATATCTGTAATAAGCAATCAAATGCCAGGGTCTGTAAAACTGATCTTGAAAGCTGTTCTCTCCATGTCTGATATAGGTAGTTTTACTTATATAACAGCCATTGAATTGGAGCCTAGCTCTTTCAAGATACATTTGTCTCCAATTAATATAATTATCAAGCGTACAATTTGGCCCCCAAACTTTAATGCAGGCCAATTTCCAGATTCCAGAATCTCTGGCAGAAAGATAGAAACCTCGACATACTTGACCAAACATCTCTAAGGACCTCATATCAAGGTCTTGTGACACCACCCATTTTGAAATGTACAATATTAATTCCCTTGGCAGAGCTGACATATGAGTGGTATTTTGCTCATATTTTGGAAAACAAATCCGTCCTGATAGTTTATTGTGAATCTTTTGAATTAAATCTCCTCTATAAATCTTTTTGGTGTCATCTGTCTTTTTGCGTGTTGGTTTCTCGTCAGGAATACTGTTCGACACTTTCGATGATTTGAAAAGTCTGTGGTCAATATCTGGCACTAAATCAAACGCTTTCTTATAAAACTTAACAGCCTCGAACATTTTACCGGTTTTCTCCATCTCTACAGCCTTCATGTAAAAATTTTTCGCTTTTTCGTCAGATACTGTTTCAGCATCTTGTCCAGTTATATTGCGAGCAGATTCCTCAGAATTCTGAACAGGATTTGGAGTGATTTTCAGTTCCCTCTGCCACCTATCCCTAAAATCTTGTAATTCGTCTTCCATAGTTTCCGTTGGATTCAAGGTCGATGGAAAATCTTCTGGGGTTTTATTGTTACCATTAGCACTTGGTTCCTCTGGATCCATTCTCTCCTGTAGGTAAGATCCAGAATTTTTATTCAAATTTTAGAGCTGGTGCAAGTGATGGCACAAATTAGAATTTTTCAGAACTCTCAAGTTCATAGTCACTTATTCTTATGTTAGTAAATTCTTGAACTTCAACATGGGGGAAGACTTAGATATTACTTGAATTCATTTTCACTGATAAAACAAAAACAAAGAACTTGAAAGTAATAGATGACATAAAAGGCCTTTTCAATATATTAAATATCGAAAAATTTCGATATCAACACTTGCAGCCAAAACATCATTGAAAAAAGGTCAAAAGCACTGTCGTGAAGGTAGAGCCGTTTGCGCGAGTTCATTTCACCCATGATTCTCACAAAAAAATTTGTTTTTGGTCTACTAAATTTACGATCTTCACGAAATTTGTGTATGGTTTGCTTATCGTTCAACGCTGCCCCACTCACAAAATTTTTGTCTTTGTCTTGTAACTTGTAATCATACGATCCTTATGAAATTTTGCAGGAACATGTGCGTTACCTTCTGAAGCCCAAATTTCAGATCGATCGGATTCATGGTTAGGAAAATGTTAATTAATAAATGTTAATAAAAAAAGATAAATTATTAAATGTGTATAACTGCGAAAACATTAGACTGATTTTGCCCAATAACGAACTCAACTGAGATATTCAGCATTTCATTTCTATTGAATTTTCCATGTAAATTTCTAAGATGGATAGAAGATTCACTCACAACTTTTGAAGTAAGTTTTTAATATTTCCCAGTTTTGTTTGAGCGTAAATGACAGAAGTGTTTCCAGACTAGAAATAACCACAACTTCAAAATGCAAACTTTATATGACCCACCCTTCATCGAACTATGAGAGAAGACAAATACAAAGGGGTTCAGCGGACCAAATTGATACCACAGATCAATGAATGCTTTGGTAATACTGTTAGAATACCTCTTTTACTATGAACCAGGAACTCTCTTGACATTAGCCCACTTGTAAATGTCTAAAAGCGCCCAAAATAGAAATTAGCAAAATAAACATTACAAACAGATTGCAGTTGATAGAGAGATTATCTTTATCTTATCTTAATTTTATTCATTGAAAATTTGAATTTGAATTTAACCGTTTATTGATGAACTTTCCCTTCAACTTAGAAGACCATTACTTAATTGAAATATCGCATCAAAATACTTTAATATTCTTGTAATAAAATAGTTACTTTGATAGATCTCATAATTGTTAAATGGAAATTTTATTCCTAATTTTCTGCAGGTAGATTGCATCTATGCGATTTCTAGGAATAATTGATGGACAAATTGTTTATGAATTTTGCTATTGATATGACTTAATAGTTCAAGGAAGAAGCTTAATCACTTTTACATAAGATGTCTACAATTGTAATCTGATTCAATTTTGACTACACATCTTTTTTCTTTTTCTCTTCTATTTATGGCAAAATGTATATATTTCAAAATAAAGGATAAGATATCTAAAATCCTATAAGATTAAAAGTGGTTATATCTGCATACTTGATCATAGAGAACAATTAAGCACATTACGATAGAATTTTATATATGTTATAGGACAAGTAATTAAATAGGGCATTATTCATAATGACTGATCGATATAAATAATGATCAGCCGAAGGGGAAAAAATAATTAATAATAATTTAAACTTCATTATTCATCAGTGTCTAAGCATTATGAATATTGCTACATGGCAATTTGATGATTAGGAATAAGCAGCAAGTGTTAACAAACAGTTAAACATGCTGACCAATCAGAGCTCGTGATTCAGTGAATGCTTAAAGCTCGATACTGAGCATTGCCGACGAAACATAAGTGGTTAGAAGAACTATTCGAAAAAAAACATGTTGCAAATAAATCACCTATGCAAAAGTTGTAAATTGAGAAACATAAGGCCTTTCAAAGTTAACCTCAATTTTAATTATACACCTGAAATCCATTCTATTAAGTCTTCTGTGATGAATTCCCAATGAAGCCATCTATGTGTGTTTAGTTAACACGAAATATACATTATTTGCATTGTTTTGGACATAGGACAACTTGGAGATCTGGTTGATGAATCCTCATGATTATCAAGAGTCTTATGGTATACACACAACCAACCTTACATTCTAGAGTACTTAAGAGAAAGAAAGTATTCATACTGAAATTATAGTTGCATCTCTAAAATATAGTTTAGTTTAATACAAATAAAATACATTAGGTATCAGAACATCAGATTTTTAATTTTTATCCTGATGCTTCAATGAATTTTGTGCAAGTTACAAGATCAGTTGTATTTTGGTTAAGACTTTATTACTGCGTCCTTATGTGGCTTTGGGCACAGTACTGTTAATTTTTGACCTAATAGAGAACCCCTACCTGTACATTTTGCTGTGGTTCAGTTCTAAGGGCTAATTATTATTAAACATTGTGAACCACGAGAAAGCACTTCAAAGAAGAAATTGTCGGGAATGTTATATTTAAGACGTATTCTTCTATATTAAATATCAATTTTCCATTTAAGATAAAAATAGCTCTACTGTGACAAGCAACAGCGTGTCAAGGTGAATAAAATCCTAGTAGGAGGAAGTTTCTCATTAATTTGTTCGATGCATTACAATTTCGACGTAAGTAGCTTCTATTAAAATAGTTTATTCTGATTAGTTGGATCTCTTTTTAATGACTATATTTCAAGACACCTCTATATTGATTCAGTATGTCCCTGGCACAAAAACACCCTTTTTTCTACCTACATTTCATTCACTAATCCAATACTGTGTCATATACTAATACACAAACAACAAAGACTTTATCTCCTTAACATGAAACTTTAGATACTTGGTCCTGATGTTTTAGCGAGCAACATTTTATGTAGTCAGTACCAAGAAAACAATAATATGTTTCTCAATATTACACTCTTAACATCTCCACTATCTACACAGGATACCAAAAGATGTACTAAGTAGTATCGTTAGAAACCCATTGATGTTTCTAAGTATACATGACCTTAATATTTGTTACCAGTGCAGATACCAATCATAATTATTTTTAATAGTACTTAAAGTGAGTTATACTAAATTAATTCAAGTCGCTCAATATAAGTTATATCCTTACCTATAGGGCATTCGTTTCTCAATCTGAAAATTGATGGTATTTTCAATTCATTCTCAGATCGTAGCATGGTCCACTGCAACAAAACAAGGGAGCATTATGTATTTCAATTATAATAATATGGTAATTTGAAATATGAACTATTATAAATATAAAAAAAGAGTGAAGTACATAACCACAAACTTGTAAGTTAAGGTCAATGAATGTTAATCACATGAAAATATTCATAAACTTAAAGAACTTTTCATTAGAAATCCATCTGAATATTATTCAAATTATTATCTTGTGTACTATTAATACCATAAATAGAGACATAAACTTACTCAGGATACAAAAACCATCTAAAATAGTAGATATACATATACGTTGTAAAAAAAGTACTACACAGTAGAAGGAAACTAGAACCACTTCAACTGTAATTTACATAAAAGTAAGAAGGCCATAAGGTACTCAAGTTGACACTTTATCATATAGAAAATAACTATATCATACACAAACAAACTCAATATTTTTCAGGATTAAATGGTTCATGTTATGATTAATGGAGCTGAATGAGATTTTGGAATTTTAGGCTTATTATGTTGGTAATGCTGAAACAACATTCCTAAATATACGGCCTTGCCAATTCTCCCTTGAATCCGGAGATTTAAGGATTTCTATATCAAGTGTAATAACTTTTTTATATATGTGATAATATTTCTTTATTACTAGTTTCTATGTGTACTGTATAAATCAGTTGTTTCTTTGAGCAAGCGCTAATAAATTAATTAAAACAGCAGTTATTTATTCTGAAATATGTTAAAGACTATGAGCCATAGACAAATTATTTATGTAATATAATTTATCTATGGTAAATAGGAACATAGAGGCAAAATGCACTATCCCACTATCCCGAAAATATTAGAAAAAGTTACTCGTTATTAATTTCAATTTCGTAGACATAAATGATACCTTAGAGAAATATTCTAATGAACATGTGCAAATTTTAAACTGTATTATTTATTATACTGTTCATAATTTTCTATCAAGTTGAGTGGACACAATTTCATTCTATTAATTGAATTTTATAATTTTCTAGGTAATATATTTAATTTGTAAGTTTATATTTCTACAAAGTTAGCGAAAAAACAATCGATATCTTGATATAAGCTTCTTTTTCGTATTATATTGAAAAAAAATTTAAATTAATAAATCTGAATGATAAATCCGAAAAATCTTTTTCGTTATAATTTCTGTAGCTTTGGCAGCGTTGAAAATTATAATTAGATAAAATTAAATTCCCTGCTTTCAGAAGAAACGTCAAATGTTTTTGTATAGGTTTAACATAATCAGCTCAATATTTTATTTTGCCATCTTCCGGTATATGTTGACTTCCTCTGAAAAGTTTTATTTAACTAAAATTTGGATCAGTGTTTAAATTGTCGATTCACAACAAAGTTCCCACCAAATAAAAACTTATTCAGTTATTTGTCATTCTAACGGTCGATCTATTAGTTGGCATTATTGAGTGAACTTGACGTCAGCCAATGGAACACTTCATTTGGACGATCTGAATCATTTTCATTTACCTTTTACCTTCTGCACTTCAGCTGCGTTGCGAATTGTTGCCTGTATAAAATGGCGTCCAGTCAAAAAGTTTGCTCGTAGGTCGGATGAAGTGGCTTTTAATCGATTTTATGATATTTCTTACAGCGGCTTGTTGTAGAAGCCAAAGACATATTCCAGGAACTTGCATTGATGGTAATGCATGCAAGGAAAACTCAGCGGATGAACGATGGGTAGGCATTGGTGTGTTATTGACACAACTTGGCAGTATTGTGTAAAATATGTCAATTTATTCAAATTTTTGATCTCATTGGATATCCAATCATTAATTTTTCTCTTTTTTATGTTCAGGTACTTCGAGAAGCATCAGGCCCATCCTTATCAGGTAAACAATTTTGTTTAATTTATTTATTTTAATGGAGGTAAATTAAAGTTTCTCTAATCTAATTATTCGATAAAAACTACTACACACAAGTGTCGAAATAGGTCATTATTCCGGGCATTTGTATACATTCTAGAGATATCAGAATCCATATTTCAATGCATTATATTTTGCCTTGAAACTGTTGTGGATTTGTAGGAAGCAAAATTCATCTTTCAATCCCTTTATAAGTAAATTCCTTGTTTCATTAAACTATACATATATAGGGCAATCTGCCTTTGTTTTTGTATATAATCAGTTAGGCAGTAATCTTAACCTAATTGACAGCTGCAATGAAGTAGATAAAAAGGAAGGGAATAAATTTAATGAAGTCAACCAGCTATCAAGAATTCAACTAAATTCACACTGTAAATCATTGAGAAGATCATTTAGAGTTCTTTTCAAAATTGTGTATATTTCTACAGTGGTTGACTTCCAAGTGACAACATAAAACCATACAACTCATTTTTTAACATGCAGAGCTCGAAGTACAGTTCATCAAAGAGTTATGGATCAAGCAGTGATAGATATGAGAGACTTAGGGATTCGCCAAATGGGAACTATCGGTCGGACAGTCCTGATACCAAATCACCAAGGGATAGGGATAGGTCTTATCAGTCAAAGGGCTCCTATCTACAGAAAATACGTGAAAAGGAGAGAGAAAATAGAGACTATAAGTCATCGAGGGATAAATATTCAGGTATAGTATGCTGTGATTACTGGAAGGTATTTTGTTTTTTAACTTGTTTTATTTTATTGGATCTGATATTAATTATATATCTTTCGTATAACTTATAATGTTGTTGAATGTTTTTAACGTAGTAATTTATGTCAGTCGTTTTGGGAATATTTATTTTATGAAAACATTGACCATCATGATAGTGAGATAAATTTTCTACAAAATGTTTGGGAGCTTTGGTATTTAACCTTTTAGAGAACAAGGAGAATGTGTTGAAATAAGGTGTAGTCGAAATGTTTGTCCTGTTTAAAGTTGAATAGCCAGATAAGGAGTTGTTATTTATTATAAATAATCAATAAATGAAGTTGTGTGTAAATAGATTCTCCTCTAATCCATAAAGTAGTTTATAGGACAGGAATGTTGTGACATAGAAACATTGTCTTATTTTACAGATTGCACAAGGTCTCCCAAAGAAAAGAGAAGTCGAGATTCTGAACATAGAAGTACCAATGATAGAAACGATGATAAGAGTATCTTGCATCCATTAAAAGTATCGCAAAATTCATCGAGAGATAGAAAACCAATGCATAATAATTGTAATGATAAGGTAGGTCTGAATTATCGAAGAATGATTATTAATTCTTCCCTCAAACTTACGATCGTTGAAAAACAGTGATTGACTTCATTAATATCAAAAAAGTAGTAGGGTAAGTTCGTTAGAGATGGCCATAGTTTTTTTTAAGCATCATAAAATGAAAAATAATTATGTTATAATCAAATCTTTATTCTAAAATAATTAACAATAATCAGTCTTTGAATAATCAACATAACGTAAAGGTTTTTATAATAAAAATGACATATAAAAAATATTTGAAAAAAAAAACGTAGTTGGCCATCTCAGCCGGTACATCAGGGGGAGTTGGCCTTAGGTGTACGGGATAGATGGCCACTGCTAGATTTACCTTTTCCTTTTCCACTAATTCTTCCTTGTTTATGTTCAGTTTTTTTCTTCTGTCCACATTTTGAACACATATATCGTCAAATTCTGTACAATTTTCGTGTACCCACATTTCACAAACTAAACATTGAAGCCAATCTTCAACAAGACGTGTTTTGTAATAGTCTTCGCCGCATGCCGCGCAGTTATTCGTTTCATTTTCTACATCGTTGTCGTCCGAAGTATCACATAGCATTGGTTCATCACTATCTTCATCAGAGCTACTCATTGTAATCTGTCTAACCGCTCTACGTTTCCTTACTGTGGTGGGTTTATCAGTCTTCCTTTCTTTGGTTTTAGGTACATTACTCCTGTCTTTGGTTTTAGGTACATTACTTTTTTCTAGCTTAACTTTACGCTTATTTTCTTTCAGTGTTTTTTCTTCTTCCTTTCTTTTTCTGATTGCAATATGCTCATTAGATATTAAAAGCTTGCCCAGTTGCTTACTACGTTTACGGATCTCTATCAACTTTTGTGGAATAGGAGATATCTCTTTTAAAATTCGAGACGGCGTCCAATTGTCTTTGTCTTGTTCGGCTGATGTACCCGGTATAGGTTCATTTTCAATGTTTTCTTGAGCTTCGAGTGTATCAGAAGGTATTATAGTCGAAGTAGCTAAACGAGGAGATGAGTTAGGCACAACTGGTGAGTCAAAAAAAGCGTAATCCGGAATTACCTCTGGATTAAAGGGAACGATGCCGCATGCCTTAAATCCAGAAATAGCGTTTTCTGTTGAAGCAGCTTTACCCCAGGCTTTATGCAGCAGAGAACCAAATGTTAGTCTTGTAATCCGACGACCTTGATGTTGATTTATCCATAGCCGGCATTGTTCATAAAAATGGTGTTTCAACGATTTAAACACAGCCTGATCAAGGGGTTGTAAAAAATGCGAGGTGTGGCTAGGCATAGATAGCAAAATTATATCATTTTGATTAGCATATTCAAGCATTTCGAGTGAGTTACAATGAGTGGAATGTCTGTCAAGCAACAATAAAACTTTACCAGCTGGCTTCCTAGGCGTGAAATGATTTTTGAGCCAGTCTAAAAATATCACTGAGGTTATGTAAGCAGATTTTTCTGACAAAGACATGAGATCCAGGAGGCATTCCATCCTCAAATTCACTTTTTTTGTTCTTGCCCTTCATTATGCATGCCGGTGGCAAAAACATACCTTCTGCATTGCAACAAGCTACGATAGTAATGGTCTCACCCTTTTCAGTCGATGTCGTAGTGGTTACAGCTTTAGAGCCTCTCTCGGCAAGTACGTGTCCAGGACGATTATTTAATTGCAATCCAGACTCGTCCATATTAAATATGCAGTTAGGTTTTGACATTAAATCATTTTCTATCAAAATGTTTTCGAGTAAACGAAAGTAGCCATTCACTTCAACCCTGTTCATAGCTTGACATCGAGCCAGTGATACTCCTTCAGATTTCCTCAAAACGATGTCGGGGTTTCTGCGTTAAAACATTTGTAGCCAATCATAACCGGCCCTTTGCTCTGATTGATTAAATCTGTGTTGTATATTTAACTGTTCAACAAACTGATAAGCAATTGTCCTCACACCCATCATTGTCAACGGGAAACCTCTTTCTGCATCATTTTAATATGACTGGAAAGTTTTTTTTCGTTTTCATCCCCAAGCATTGACGTGGGCCCCATTGGGCCTTTTTTATCATTATTATTTTTGTACCGTCTTTCAAGTGTTTTTCGAGGTATGTTATAGATGATAGAAGCTTTGTATACAGACAATTCTCCATTTTTTACGCTTTTAATAGAGGCTTTCAACGAATCCTCACTCCAGTTGCCACGAGAGGCAATAGCTTTTCTTTGATACTTATTTGGCATCTGTAACAAAAAAAAATACAATTAAATATAAAAGAAAATAACACGAACTAATATGGCCATCTAGGCCAAAGTGCATACGGCCATCTCTCCTTTTTGTATGGGAGAGATGGCCATACCGAATATTAAAGTAACAAGAAACTAGTTGACCGCCATTTTAAGGTTAGAACGAACACATATTGCAAACTATAAAAAAAGTATAAAAACGCAAGTAACTTATTGGAAAAATACAATTTCAAGTAAAAATATGAACCCTGTATAAAATTTTGGCGGTACTATTTATATTAAATCCAATTTTACTTACTTTTAGATTTTTTTTCGTGCGAAGTCTCGATCAGCTGCTGCTCCCGAGCAATGTGCCCGGTCAACTAACCGCAAAACAACACCATCTAGCGAATATTACTAGAAAATATTTCGACTGGCCATCTCTCCCGTACGACCATCTCTAACGGTTTTACCCTAACTATCATTTGGAAATTCTTAGTGTATCTGTAATGGACCAAGTTTAAAGCCCGATATAAAAGTTCAATATAAAAATAACTTGATATAATCAAATTGACCGGGTACCTTGAATGAGCCCCTTTCTTCTAGGATAATAAAAAGCTTTGTTTTATGCGATTATTTAATTATTATGCGACGAAGAAAACATTGAATAAAAACATGAAACATGTTCAAAAATGTTAGGACAACTAATGAGCAGGAAGCAAAGTGGTCCCATAACCATAAGCTGTATATTGGTAATTTAATTGTTAATTATAATAATACTTCGGAAAAATTTCATTCAATTGTAGATTGTGTAAAATGTTGATTTTTTGGATATTTCATTATTGTTCCATTGATTATTCTGACAGGCGAACAAAGGTGAAAAACTGAAGTTTGTTTTTAGAGAGATGATCGTGATAGAGTGGCTAGAGTTGGAGATTGGACAGAACATGTAAGTTCATCTGGAAAGAAGTATTATTACAATTGTAAAACTGAAGTTTCGCAATGGGAGAAGCCAAGGGAATGGATTGAAAAAGAGAGAGATCGTTTTAGGTCTAGAGAAAGGGACCGAGATAGAGATTCTGATAGGTGCTGCACCAGTTCAAGTCGTTCAAGTACAAGTGAGTTCTATTTTTTTAATGGGTTTTTGAATGAGATAAATATTTTTTTAAATCAAATACATATTCTTACAGTAAATAAATCTTCAAAATTGAAAAAGTGATCGACTTTATTCATCATTATTAATCACCTTTCATAATGATGAAGTAATTCCAACGTTTTTCTAAACATTTGATTCCTTTCTTATAGAACGTTTGTCTTTGGACTTAAAATAGGCTTTATTTACGGCTATAGCCTCTCAGGAACGGTTGTATGTAATTACTGGTGGATTTTTTCACGTTTTTGTTGATTTTGATTGTGAATTTCATATACATTCTGTCAAGAAAGTACCGGGAATTATCGATTTAAACCTGGCGGGGCAATGAGGCAGGTAAAATTTTTTTTCCTAGGTTGGTACCACTGTCCTTAATTACTATGCCAAGCTTGAGCGGGATCTGTCAACTAGTGTGTTTGCAACAGCTGATTAAGTCAGTCGATGTCACAGTGCGTGCCGATTTTTACTATGGTTGATTACGTTCAGCAAAGAATTTGTTCAAAGTTTTGTGTTGCAAATGAATTTTCGTGTGCCGATGCATTGAAAATGTTGCAAAAGGCCTTTGGTGATAATGCTCTATCGAAAACTCGTGCATATCAGTGGTAAAGAGCCTTCAAGGACGGTCGTGAAGTGGTCGCCCATCGACGGCTTCGATCGAAGATAACGTCGATAAAATTAAGGAAAGGGTGCTGGAAAACCGTCGTACCAGCTTGAGAGAGATAGCACATGATCTTAAGATATCCCACGAGTCCGCACGTACGATTTTGATTGATATTTTGGGCATGAGAAAGGTGGCCGCACGACTCGTACCGAAAGACCTGAATTTTCTTCAAAAACGTCATCGCGAACAGGTTGCTTCAGGCATGCTGGATCGCTGTAATTCCTATTCTACATTCATGGAACGCATTATAACTGGTGATGAGACCTGGGTCTACGAGTACGATATGCAAACAAGCCAGCAATCATCGGAATGGGTGGCAAAAAATGAGCCGAAACCGAAAACACCACGCCAAAGCCACTCGAAAATGAAGGTAATGCTCATTGTTTTCTTCGATATCCGTGGCGTGGTGCACTACAAATTCGTTCCAGAGGGTCAGACGGTAAACAAGGAGTATTACCTAGGCGTTATTAAACGTTTGCGTGAGCGTATCCGTAAGAAGCTGCCAAATTTGTGGGCGAACAACTCATGGATTTTGCATGACGATAACGCGCCTTCTCACCGAGCTACGATTGTGACTGACTTTCTCGCCAAAAACTCAACAAACGTGCTTCAGCAACCCCCGTATTCGCCGGATTTGGCTCCCTGCGACTTTTTCCTCTTCCCAAAACTAAAATTGCCTCTTCGTGGCACCCGTTTTGAGTCGATTGAAGCCATAAAACAAAATTCGGCGCGAGAGCTAAAGTCCATCCCGGAAAGCGCCTATAAAAAATGTTTGGAGCAAATGGAGCCTATTTTGAAGGCGACCCAATAAATTTTGACGATTAAATGTAAAAATGTTGTTTTAATTGAAAATTCCCGGTACTTTCTTGACAGAGTAGTATGGCTATCAAAGTGTTTGAAGTAACAAAACATGGCATCAAATTCAATTTAAAAATATATTTTTGTCCCTTGCACATTTTTAGGCAGTTTCTGGTGAACTGGTTTATTTTGATGAATGTTGAAAATTCACCTTTAAAAACATTCTATTATTAAGATCTCAAATAAGTACTCACTTTTTTTTTTAATTGATGCTTCACTAAAGGGATGTGGTGAAAAACATGTCACCCTGTATTACCTATCACCTGCCTGTACTCTTCATCTTTTTAGCATCATATGAATTCTGCTTTGTAAAAAGTAAACTTTTGAAGTGATTCAGGAATCGATTCAATTTTTTGTATCGTTATAAGAGCAGAAGTGCTCCGAATCAAGAACAGAACAAAATAAAGTACCTGATGGAACCCCTAATGGGTGCCTTCTCTGGATAGATGGTACCTGCTCACACTTAAATTTTTTCTCTCTCAAAGATTGTGTATGCTCTTTTTCAAGAAAAATAATATGAGTATAAACAATGTACTTTGTACTGACAGAAAGTCGTTAGCTATTTTCTAGAGCAATAAATATTTTTTCTCTCTATGTTTCCGTGACGGTTGTGAATTTGTTTTGTCATATTTCATATTAATAACTATGGGTTATTTTTCTTTGTCTCAATCTTGAAATAATCTAATTTAACAAAATTTGAATATCAAAACAGATTAAATCTGTTAGTCTTCTACAATTTTAATTTCAAAAAAAATTTTATTCAGAAAACTTTTCGAATTAAATTAATGTCTAAAATAAGCACCGCTTATGTTTAATAGACGTATACAATCAAAACTCAATATATAATGTCAAATGGAATAAATAAACCAACAGATATAAGAAAGTCATTAAAATTAATAAATAAATATTTAAAGGAGACAAACTTTTGTTGCTGATCTTACCTTTAAGAACACCAATTGCCTTTTAAAAACATGAACACAACTTAAGGACTTCTCTTTTGCTCTTTTAAAAGGCAATTGGTGTTCTTAAAGGTAAGATCAGAAACAAAATTTTTGCTCCTTTGAATATTTATTTAATTCTTATATCTGTTGGTTTATTTATTCCATTTGACATTATGTATTGAGTTTTGATTATATACGTCTATTAAACATAAGCGGTGCTTATTTTAGACATTAATTTAATTCTAAAAGTTTTTTGAATAAAAAATTTTTTTGAAATTAAAATTGTAGAAGATAAACATATTTCAATTTGTTTTAATATTCAAATACTTTGTACTGTTGAGAGTTATCGCAATAGTCCCATGATCGAGTTTATATTTAGCATTTAGATGTAAAGTAACAACAATTAGGTTAATGCAGAATTTTGTGAAGTGATCCTGGGTGAAATTAACAAGCGTTCAAAAGCTCTTGGCTTCACATCAGTGCTTTTTACCGTTTTTGTTGGATGAACGTGATTTGAAATAAAGGAGCCCTATATCAGTGTGCCAGTGTTTTCCTCGGCTATCATACTCATTGATGAGGGGACACACTATTCACTGTTATAACAAAAGGACTCTTATTCATCCTGATTCTGGTTTTCTTTAAAGTACTTGGTTTTCTGATTTCTTTGAGGTTTTTTTGGCTGTTCATCGTTCCCTAAAAATTTTCTTCTCGTAGTGCTTCTGCATTACTTTGAAGAGATGTTGATTCATTCCAAGAACCTTGATTGCTGTGACAGACATGTTTTTGGTGCTACAAACTTGCAGTTCTAGGGGCCAAAATTTTGAGATTTTCCCTACATTTTTTCGATGTAGTTTTTCTGTTTTGGATGGCAATTAGATTTTTTCATTTTTTCGCTAATATTATGTTCAACCTGTCGTGACAACTGTGAATACTGTTCTTTGTCTAATATTATCCGTGATCTTTCAGGGCATGAAAAACATTCCAATTCAAGACCCACGAATAGCGGTAGTAGCGGTAACAAGGAGAGTTCTAGGGAAAGTGCAACGAGCAGCCGTCACTGGAGCAGCAGCAGTAGTAGAGACGACAATGAAACATCTGCCAAAGATTCACTACGAACAAACACAAGAAAACACTCCGAGGAGAACACTCATTCCACACAGGACATGGATATCTCGCCGGGGGATAGTACGCCTACATCGGAAGTTTCTTACAGCAACAATTCTCAGGGGGTCCAGGAGCAGCCGGCTCCCGTAGGACCCGTACTTCTGGCCACGGCCTTGCCGAGGCTGATTTCGCACCCTATCTACATGCCCCCGACGCCTGGACGAGGAGAGAGCTCCCCTCAGAACACCCCCTCTATGGTACCTGTGCCGGTTACGGTTACAGTTTCGAACACCCCCGGACCTCCGGTGATGGGTGGTTTGCCCATCCTGCCGAGAATCCCCTCTCAGACCCCCTGTTTAGACAATCAGAATGTTGAAAAGAATGTTCTTAGTTCCGTTTCTAATTTGCAAAGACCACCCGTTTCGACCATAGACAACAGTGCAGTGCTGACTTCTTTAAGTGTGGACACTAGTAATCACTCGGGAACTGTGGTTGAAGGCCCCCCTACCCCAACACATTCAGAAAATGCAGATTGTATAAAGGGTAAGTATTTGAAGGAATAATTACTAAAGAATATTTCAGGGGAGTTAAGAACATGATCATGAATTTCTGAAAAGAATTTAATGTAAGGAATATTTGATAGATATTCATTTTGTATTGAATTGAATCAGTTCTTACTTGGTGAAAATCCATATTAAATAATATTTAAATAAGGTTATTCTGATTTTCACAAATTTGTGAAAATCAGAATAACCTTATTTAAATATTATTTAATATGGATTTTCACCAAGTAAGGACTGATTCAATTCAATTTTTATTGTTATGTTTACAACAATCGTTTCGCTATCACAGTAGCATCATCAGGCAAGATTACATTTTGAATAAATAAGCTTGTTTCCGAAATCCGTTGCTATTTATATTACAGTAAGTATAATAAATTTTTATTGAGCACTAAAACCCAAAAAAGGGTCTCTGCAAATTCCAGCTTATCTGAATATATTTAACAGAGATAAGTTATTCAAATCTATTTGTTCGTTAAGTATTATTCCTATTTTATTATGTTTATTCATCTCTAGAGATTCTAACAGATTTAAGGCATAACTTTTGCTTTCTATATGTAGAATTCCAAAATTATGGTTGAAAGTAATGTCCTGTTTCTAACAAATGGGTGGAATATGTAGAATTATTTTTATTATTGAGGAAACTCTTCAAATGTTCACAAATTCTGTCGGAAAGTTCTTCCAGTCTGTCCTATGTAAACTTTAGGGCAATCACCTCAGGTTAACTTATAAACCCCCGATTTATCATCTTTATGTGTACAGTCTTTATTATTTTTAATGCATTTACTCAAGTTTGAATTGGTTTTAAATGAAGTTCTCAAATTATATTTATTTTTGAGGTATGTACCAATTTTCTCAGAAATACCTTTAGTGTATTTTAAGGAAATGTATTTAAAATTTTCTTTTATATTAGGAAACACCATATTTAAAGCTATTTTATTATTTTTATTCATCAACAATTTGTCTATCAACTTGGGATCATAGTCATTATTAATAGCTGTTTGTTTAATTATGTTAAGTTCTGAAACATAATTTTCTCGATTCATGGGAATATTAACTAATCTATGGATCATACAATTAAATGCTGATAATTTTTGATTCAAAGGATGATTTGATTTGTTGTGTATAATAGAATCCGTATAGAAGTTATTAGCAGAAATATTCATGGACAATATTGAAACTAAAATTCACCAAAATCCCCTTAAGAAATACTTTTTATATTGGTATAGATATGTAGACGATATTTTCTGTTGCTTCACAGGTACAGACAGACTTTTGAAAAAATTCTTTTTATTCATCAAGGAAATACATCCTTCAATTAAATTCACTATGGAAACCGAACATAATAATTCTATTAATTTTCTTGATTTAACTGTTACTCGAATAAATAATTCACATAATTTTTTCAATATTTCACAAACCAACCTATACGGATTCTATTATACACAATAAGTCAAATCATCCTTTAAATCAAAAATTATCAGCATTTAATTGTATGATCCATAGATTAGTTAATATTCCCATGAATCGAGAAAATTATGTTTCAGAACTTAACATAATTAAACAAACAGCTATTAATAATGACTATGATCCCAAGTTGATAGACAAATTGTTGATGAATAAAAATAATAAAATAGCTTTAAATATGGTGTTTCCTAATATAAAAGAAAATTTTAATACATTTCCTTAAAATACACTAAAGGTATTTCTGAGAAAATTGCTACATACCTCAAAAATAAATATAATTTAAGAACTTCATTTGAAACCAATTCAAACTTGAGTAAATTTATTAAAAATAATAAAGACTGTACACATAAAGATGATAAATCGGGGGTTTATAAGTTAACCTGAGGTGATTGCCCTAAAGTTTACATAGGACAGACTGGAAGAACTTTCCGACAGAATTTGTGAACATTTGAAGAGTTTCCTCAATAATAAAAATAATTCTACATATTCCACCCATTTGTTAGAAACAGGACATTACTTTCAACCATAATTTTGGAATTCTACATATAGAAAGCAAAAGTTATGCCTTAAATCTGTTAGAATCTCTAGAGATGAATAAACATAATAAAATAGGAATAATACTTAACGAACAAATAGATTTGAATAACTTATCTCTGTTAAATATATTCAGATAAGCTGGAATTTGCAGAGACCCTTTTTTGGGTTTTAGTGCTCAATAAAAATTTATTATACTTACTGTAATATAAATAGCAACGGATTTCGGAAACAAGCTTATTTATTCAAAATGTAATCTTGCCTGATGATGCTACTGTGATAGCGAAACGATTGTTGTAAACATTAAAAGTTTGTGAAAATCAGAATAACCTTATTTAAATATTATTTGATATTCATTTTAATTGAAAAATAAGTAATTATATAGGCTGCCCAAGTTATCTCTGGCCAAATTTCACAAGGTGATTCTACAAGCAATTTGCAACACAAAAGTTTCTATAGAGTATGTTCCAATTGTCTTTTGTTGTAAAGTTATTCAAAATTCTACTATTTTGTGAGCTTTCACAATTTTTTCACTAAAAACATAGTATAACTTGAAAACTATAATCTTAATGAAAATTCAGTGTACACCATTGAAAAGACTGGAATATTCTCCTTAGACTAGGGTGGTTTCTTGGATATTTTTATAGAGTACTAACTTATTATAGGGTGGTTAAAAAAATGATTATAAAATATTCTTCAGCCATAATCTTTGGTTGAAGTTTACTCCCTGTAACTGCCAGTTTCATAAACAACATCAAAAGGATCCTTTAAATGGGACCATCTGTTTCATAAATGCACATCAACCATCCTTTACTTAAAGGTTCCTTTAATGCCCCGGTCATGTTTCCGACTGTTGGCTATCCTGAGAACTAGTGATTTTATGAATTTAGTTGGTGATATTCTGTAAAAATTGTGAATTATGAGTCGGTACTTGTAACAAAAAGAAAATAAGCATATATCAATCTTTGCATAAACATGGTTATGTACAGAAGACAGTATATTGGAATTTATATCATTACTACGTGCAAACTGCTTTATTTTAATAAACGAGAGTTATATGGATGAATATGGAAGAAAAGAAAAAAAAAGTATTACTTTAAAACCTGAGGAGGAACTATGAAAAAGAGAATTTTAATGTTATAGGATAAAGTCTGGCAGAGAATAGCAAACTACTTTCAATGCAACAGTTCTCCATTGGAGAAATGGGAACCAGCTCAAATCCAAATATGACAATATAAAAACTGAAAGTAGAAGATGGTAGCTGCTCAAGGTAGTCATATTAAAGGGACTGGTGGTGGGGCTCCATTGAAATTGAGGGAGCCAATTTCCAAACAGTTGAGCCCAACTGTTACGAACCCACTTGCCGAAGCGAAAGAGATGTATTATAAAAAAAACAGCTCTAGCAGAAGCTCAGATAGTGGCTATCGAGGAAAAGAAGAGAAGCATTCGAAGCTTAAAATATTAGATTTGCAAATTATGGAGATGAAGAGAAAATTAAATAATAATAATTAAATCTCTTTTATTTTGAATGCATTTTCTGGGAAAAGCGGTATTAGAATTTTATCAGCATTGCTGCAAACTATGAACTCCCCTCAAATTTGAATTAAAAACAGAAATTTCAATGTAAGAAAAACAAATGTTAACTTCCGCTATTTTATTGATTTACACGATAATTGTTTCGTCATACCATGACTTCATCAGGTGAGTATTTAAACTGAGGTATACAATGCAAAACATGACCTCAAATACACAGCTCTGGTACAAAAAATAGAGGGGTGGAAAGAGAGGTATACAATTAATGAAAAATATTAAGTAGGGGGGATCTATTTGAATCTATTTGATCATTCAATAAAATTTGTCTTTTATTATATCTATTGATCTCTAAAGTTTCTAACAGATTTAGTTTCTGACTTTTGTTTTCAATATGTAATATTTCATAGTTCATATTAAAATTATGGCCAGTCTCTAACAAATGGTTGGCATAAGTTGAATTCGGTTTATTATTAATGTAACATTTTTCATGTTCTTGTATCCTTGTCTGTCCCACATATACACATGGGCAATCACTACATGTTAACTTGTAAACTCCTGATTTTTTGTTTTTAGGAATGACGTCTTTATTATTTTTTATTAAGCTGCCTAAAGAATTAATAGGTTTAAAAGAGATGTTATATTTTTATTTTTTCTTTAAATATCTAGCAATCTTTTCAGATTTTTGGCCTATGTAAGTTTAAAGAAAAAAGAAAAATATAACATCTCTTTTAAAACTATTCATTCCAAACAAGGATGCGAGAACATGAAAAATGTTACATTAATAATAAACCGAATTCAACTTATGCCAACCATTTGTTAGAGACTGGCCATAATTTTAATATGAACTATGAAATATTACATATTGAAAACAAAAGTCAGAAACTAAATCTGTTATAAACTTTAGAGATCAATAGATATAATAAAAGACAAATTTTATTGAATGATCAAATAGATTTAAATAGATCCCCCCTACTTAATATTTTTCATTAATTGTATATCTCTCTTTCCACCCCTCTATTTTTTGTACCACAGCTGTGTATTTGATTTTTTGTTTTTAGGAATGACGTCTTTATTATTTTTTATTAAGCTGCCTAAAGATTTAATAGTTTTAAAAGAGATGTTATATTTTTCTTTTTTCTATAAATATCTAGCAATATTTTCAGATTTTTGGCCTATGTAAGTTAATGAAATAACTTTGGTTTCGTTTGAATTTTGAAATTTTGGATATACAAGTTATATTGCTTTCTTGTAATTTATTTTATCAAGTAAATTGTCTACAATTAACGGATTGAAATCATTATTTGAAGCTATTTGTGTAATCGTTTTATACTCTTTGTCAAAATTTTCTGTCGTCATGGGTATGTTAACCAATCTATAAAGCATACTATTATAAGCTGACAATTTTTGTGAAAATGGATGGTTTGAAGTATAATGAATCGTACCATCTGTATGTGTAGGTTTTCTGTATATGGAAAAGTCATGTCTATTATTAATTTTAGTGATTTTTAAATCTAAGAAATTGATGTTATTATTTACTTCATCTTCCTGTGTGAATTCAATTGTTGAATATAATTTATTGATAGATTCCAAAAATGAACCAAGTTGTCTATTTGTGCCATTAAATGAACAAATTATGTCATCTACATAGCGGTACTAATAAACGAAATCTTTAAAATATGGGAGTTTTTGGATATTGGTTTCAACGTGATCCATGAATATTTCTGATAACAAGGGGCTTAATGGGTTCCCCATTGTTAGACTTTTTTCGTCTAGATAAAACGTGCCGTTGAACATAAAATAATTTTCGTTTTTGGATTAATAAATTATCAACTGATTTTATGGCTTCACTGTCCGGTATACTAGGAAATAAGTTTTTTACATCAGAGGAAACAAATTTGGCATTGTTTGGGATATGTATATGGTTAATTTTTTGTATAAGTTGATAAGACCGAGACAATCAGAAATTTCAATGACACATAATATTTTTATTCCTTTATTCTCACTTGAAACTTTTTCCGATGTTACCTAAAGTAAAACAATGAATCAGAAATACAAACATAGAAACCTGTCTAAATACATACCTTGTAAAATATTATAAAAATTATATAAAATCTTGTCATGTTGAAGACACAGATTGAATATGAAGAACAGTTTCACAAGTAACAAGCAAATTTATTTTCAATTATCACACAAATATAAATTAAAGTAAAGTTATTAAAGATGGTTTGATCATGTGTTGAACCAGGTCATCTAGCTACAATAATTCTGATGATCAACTCTGAATCCCACACGGTTTGAACGTTGAGGGCAAAATAATGTTTTCGACATCGAAAGATCTCTGCATAATCACCACCGGGAGAAGTGATTTTAATTAATGTGCAATCTATAGCACCAATGACACGTGGAAAACTAGCAATGGCATAAAACTTTTCTGCTGCTTGCATTTCGTGATCACCTTCACACATCTTTATATATTGTGGACACCGGGATGCGATTGCAAAAGTAACTCTTGGAATAATTCTAGAAGCGGAAGGATTAGAAATTCCCATGAAATCTCCGGCTGTTTGTTATCAGCATATTTCCAGTTCCATAGAATCTCGATGTCAAAAGTAGTTGGTTCATCGGTTCAATACAGCTGCCTCTGAAAATTGTCAATTTAATAATTTGGTATACAGAAAATTATATCAACAAAATAATAAATCGAAATTTGTTCACCTGTTAGATTGGAAGTACAATTGATCTGCAATTTTTTGAAGAAAAGATGAAACAGTTGGTTTTGTCAGGCGAAAACGATCGAAGAAATCTAGATCATCTCTAGAAATCTCACAATTATTTCATCATTTGATGTAGAACTAGAGCTTGAATAACCATTCAACATATTTCGTAGTACGCTAAAATCAAACAAAATGGGCAAATGTGTCAGAGGAAGGTTCTGTCCATTGTTTTCGTGTTTATCGAGCACCTGCGCAGTGTCGAGCTTGTCGTAAAAGGATCCTTTTCCAGCCGTAAAGGGCAGATTTTCTCACTTCAAGATAAAGGACACTTTTAAGTTTCGTTTAACCTAAAAACTTGCTTATGAAACACGTTTTATCATTAAAGGAGACTTTTTGGGAAAAAGGAGGCTTTAATTTTGTTTATGAAACTGGCCGTAAATCCCCATGGAAATTATGTGCAAAAACTGCCTTATTTATAAAGCTTTTCGATGACATTCTATTAAATCTTCATTTTCATTGGACAATAGATGTGACAGTGTGTAAGCACAAACAATGAGATATACACAATCTGAGGAAAAATTATTATTTACAAAATTCTCTATCATTCATAGAAGCCAAAAATTCTGAAAATGCCTATCATCTCCTCTAATGCAAAGTCTGCATTGTTTTAGGATAGAATCCACAGCTTTCCGCATCGTTGCCTTAGCACATTAAAGCAGCTATGTATTCTTAGGAATTCGATAAGCTGGTCACGAGCATGAAGTGCGATAATATACACCATATCTTTTAAAAGGCCCCAAAGGAATAAGTTTAGAGCACCTGCTCGAATCTATCTATCCATTTTCCTTCAAAATGAACCTTCATCCATTCTGTAACTATTCTACTTATTGTGTGCTGGCAACCGTCCATTTGAAACCAAATTTGGAGCCGTTGGTTCAAAGGCATGTCTTCCAATACATCAATTTCCAAAATATTTCTGAAAGTGGCAGGAATTCGAACACTCTGGAATCTGCTCCAAGTTATTCAAAAATTAATATGTACCACCTGAAGATGCTACTGTGTTAGCAAAACAATCGTATTATAATTATAAAATGGAAATCAAAAAAACCTTATTTAATATGGATTTTCATCCAGTAGACTAATTCAATTAAATATTTTTCAATAGGATATTCATAAATAACAGGTTCCACTTACAAAAAAATGTTCCGCATAGATTTTAAAAAGGTCTTTTCTAAAATAGAAAGGCTTTTTACTTGATAGAAGAACTATAATAAAATTTGAATATCAAAACAAATTGAAATATGTTTATCTTCTACAATTTTAATTTCCAAAAGAATTTTTTATTCAAAACTTTTAGAATTAAATTAATGTCTAAAACAAGCTTGTTTTAGACATTAATTTAATTCTAAAAGTTTTGAATAAAAAATTCTTTTGGAAATTAAAATTGTAGAAGATAAACATATTTCAATTTGTTTTGATATTCAAATTTTATTATAGTTCTTCTATCAAGTAAAAAGCCTTTCTATTTTATTTTATATATAATATATAATTATATTTTGGCTTCAATAAATCTCTTTATACGGTGTCAATCGATTTAGGTAAACCTTAAAATAACTCATTTTGTTCTTTGATTTTGTTAGAACATAGATCAATCTTGAATATATAGTTGATCTGTAGTTCGAAGCTTAAGTCTTTTAACACGTGAGTGATGTAGGTTATGTTTTTGATTTTGATATTTGGATTATTGAAAAGCGGCTGATGAAGGGATTATCTAGAATGATATTTGTTTTTTGAAAATATATTGCACATTTTTTAGAGTTTTTTAAAATAATTTGTTCGAATATTTAAATGTATTAAATATTTCAAATAAATTATATTCTTTGGGAAGTCCTTCAAGTGTGTTCATGTTTTTATAAGGCAAGTAGTATTTCTTAAGATAAAACCAGAAACAAAATTTTGTCTCGTTTGAATATTTATTTATTAATTTTAATTACTTTCGTATATCTATTGGGTTATTTATTTCATTTGACATTGTATATTGAGTTTTGATTATATACGTCTATTAAATGTAAGCGGTGCTTGTTTTAGACATTAATTTAATTCTAAAAGTTTTGAATAAAAAATTCTTTTGGAAATTAAAATTGTAGAAGATAAACATATTTCAATTTGTTTTGATATTCAAATTTTAGGTCTTTTCTATTTCTTTTCTTAAAAATATATAACATTTGAAATTTTCACTCATTGTCTCAGCAGTGGGAAGTTATTTGGATTCTAAATGAAAACAATCAATAAAAAATATATGTACATACCTTCATTCAACAAATATCCTGAAGCAAACTGAATAAACATGTTCTGCAAAATTAGCAGCATTTATAAAACTAGGATCTTCCACAGAATAATCTTGAAAAGAATGTACGATTGTAGACTCAATATCTGAAAACTGCCCATTTGTGTGATAATACAAATTCTAATTATTATAAACAAATATAAATTGAAAATTCTCCAAAACGGTGAATGGATCCAGTTAATGTCTGAAGTATTTGAAAAAACCCTTCCAAGTAATTTTCCATTTATATTTATCAATAGAGGTTTGCAAAAATTATCATTATCCCGTAGTTAAACTATTAGACGAGCAGACTTACCGGTGGTATTCCTCACTTGTACACAAACCAAAGCCTTCCATAAATATATAAAACCTTTGAAATACAACACTTGTTATACACCACCTTGAAAATATAGTAGTTTTACCAGATTTTTGAAGGAAGCTCGAATCACTGTATCATTAAAATATAAAAAAGTTATAGAAAACGCAGTTATTTCTTATTTATCCCATTTTTAACTGTTTTTATTGATAAGTTTCTGGTCATTTTTCTTTGTTTTATTTAATGTAAGGAGCTGGTTTGTTCATCAATATTCATGGTAGAATGTTACATCATTGGTAACTGTTTCTCGGAATTTTTTTTATTGAACTTCGAATTCTGTTAGCCTTTATTTGATGAAAATCCACTGTACACTAATTAAATAATTCACAATACAGGTGATCCAGGGGTGCGTAAATGGTCCATAACTTCGTTTCTATTCAAGATATCGACTTGATTGTTTTTCAGATACTGAATTGTTTCAGCCGTTACTATTTGGTAGTTGATCATAATTAAAACAAATTGTAGAAATTACTATGTTTTACTACCAATAAAAATATATATTACACATTTTCCACTTAATTGTCAATAAAACGTACCCAGGTTTCATTGACTTATCTGCATTGGTTTTTGACCTATGTCAATTTATGTTTCGACATGCATAGACCCACAGAATAAGTCATAACTTCGGAACCGTTCATCATAATTCAATAATCTTTTTTCCAGTTGATTCCTTAAGCTTCTGTGCACCTTTTGAAATAGGCATAAATTTGATGTCGGTGTTCTATCGCCTACTACATTTTTTTTTAATGACAAATAACACATTGAATTGACTCGATTTTTTTCAAATTCAACAATCTGTATTTTATTACACCATTGCATGACACTTCGTTAGAGCTTTTTCGTCGATATAAGGTTTGTGAAGTCTACTTCGTGAAATTCGTTAAATAAATTCCAAAATAAGATATGTGGATTGTTTTAGTAGAATCTAGTAGAACATTCTCGTAAAATCGGAGACATCTATACAAAATAATTGAAAAAAATGTTTTCGAAATTGTAAAAGCAGTGTTTGAAGAATAGTGGTAATAGAAACAGGAGAATATCAAGAAGCAAATAATTATAGTAACAAGAACATGAAGCGGTGAATAACAGAAAACCATGTGAAAAAATGTTGAGGAAAGCTTTCTTATAAATGCTCGAACAGGTCAGATATCAGATTTCCTTCTGATTAGTGAAAGTGTGATTTTGAGGATCATCCATCATAATTGAGAAATAATTAAAACAAATTGTAGAAATTACATTCTTATAATGAATGTTTGTTTTATATGTCGTTTGATATAAGTGGTACTTATATGACATTATTTTAATTTAATTCCTGAAGTTATAATTATGAAATATAAATTTTTGAATTTAAATATGTATGTAGAAGGCTAATATTTAAATAAAAAATCTCGCAAAAACTTTTTAGAATTGAATTGAATATAATGCCTCAGAAACACTGTTTCACTCTATGTGCATATAGAATTATCAACAGTTAACCAGTATAGAATGAAAAAAAAGAATAAAGTAGTGACCGTCATCCAAGACAAATTTGTTTCGATTTGATATATTCCGCATCGTCAAAAAATGTTCCACATGGAATTTAAAAATGACTTTTTTATTTCCCTCTTTAAAAAATAGTTAGCACATTCTTCAGAAAGTCTGAAATTCCTACCCGTATTCTCCTGGAAGTTATTTGGATACTAAATAAAACCAATCAATAAAATATCGGGTGTTTTTTTTTAGAGTAATAGAACTCTCGATAGGGATAACTGTGATTTGACAGAAAGTAGAAGCCATGTTGTTTTGACATTTCTGTCCAGTAAGCATTGACAAATTATCATGGAAAGACTCACGCCGCAACAACATTTATAAATTGTTGTAATTTATTTTCCAAACCAGTGTTCTATTCGCCAAACTTATGAAATTTATGGCTTACATAATCGTCCATCAGAGCAGCTTATTCGTCGAACTATCGATAGATTTCAGACAACATTTTCTCTACTCGATGCAACAACAACAAGACAAAGAACTGTACGTACAGAAGAAAATATCGCTGCTGTAAGTCATAGTGTGAATGATGATCCGGATTTGTCTATTCACCGACGTTCACAACAAGTTGGCTGTGCATTCACCACATGGAAAATTTTGCGTAAAGATCTTGGTCTACACCCATACAAGATCCAAGTGGTTCAAGAACTGAATCCATTTGACAATAATAAGCATCGTGTGCAAGGATAGTGGAACTAATGTTATAGTGAATGGTGCTTGTTACAGATCGATGATCAATGATTATTTGTTTCAAAATTTGAATGGTATCGACCCAGAAGTGTTTTGGTTGCAACAAGATGGTGCTACACCTCATGCTGATACTGTAACAATTGATTTATTGAAAGAAAGATTTGGTGATAACATTATTTCGAGAAATGATCCAATTATTAATTGGCCTCCAAGATCATGCGACATAACTCCACTGGATTATTTTCTTTGGGGTTATGTCAAGTCATTGGTTTATGCTGATAAACCAGAAACAATAGACAATTTGGAAGCCAACATAACTCGTGTTATTGATAAATAAGGCTTGAAATACTCAAAAAAGTGGCCCAAAATTGGTTTGGTCGAATGAGGTTCCTCAGAGCTGGTCGTGGTGGACATATGGCGGCAAAAAATTATTTTTAAAACATGAATGTCATAAAATTATCTTTCAAATAAAAAAAAAATTTGCTTCAATCTTAATTTAAATGTGTTTTATTTCAATTTAAAGTTCTATCATTCTAACACCCGATATATCTACACATACCTTCATTCGTCAAATATTTGCTTCCTGGCCCTAAGAATCTGCATATTTTGATCTTGTAATTATGTATTTAGGAAGGACTATTCAATCTGAAAAAAGGTATGATGCATACAAGTGGGATTATTACAAATATAAAGCAGAATCATCAATCTGCTATTGGTCAAGGGGTGGTCACATAATGAATGGTAGGATTAATTCAATTTTGCATTTTTTGTTTGAGAGAAACCAAAAAAAAGTTTTATTAAAATTTTTTTGATTTTCCATGCATATGTTTCTATTCCTCATGGTAGAATATTGGATGGAGTGGTCCGTTACTTTGTGATGGTTCATTTTAATTTGTTTACTATCACTATTTTATTTCGAGGATTCAGTGATCCGAGTTTCATAGATTATGCTACATTTTCAAAACTGGTGTACATCAAGTTGTTTAGGAATTATATATTATATCTTTAAGGGAGGCTTCGGTTGGTGTAGGACTTCAAAAAGTGGGGAGGCCCACAGGTCTGTCTGCTTGTTTAATAGTTTTTTTGCTGGCTTCCAGGAATTCTTGTAGATTTCTATCGATTCCAAGATATCTAGTTGTAGCCTTTGGGTTTGACTTGTAGGATATTAAGATTATCAAATTCTGGGAAGGTATGGCTTGTTTCGAAGAAATGTTTTGCAAAATTAGAATTATCTTTTTGGTTTTTGAAAGATGCTTGGTGTTCTTCGAACCTTATTGTGAAAGTTAATTCCTAAACTCCTAAATTGTTAAGCCGGTTGTTTTTGTCTTTAGCATTAAAAAGTAAATTTGAAATTCTATGTGAAGGTGTGAAAGCTATTTTTATATTGTTTGCTGAAATTATTTCAGCTACTTTTTGTGAAATTGGTCCAAAATATGTTAGTTTTATAAATTCTTTGTCATTACTACTAACAATACAATTAACATATTTTGGACCAATTTCACAAAAAGTAGCTCAAATAATTTCAGCAAACAATATAAAAATTGCTTTCACACCTTCACATAGAATTTCAAATTTATTTTTTAATGCTAAAGACAAAAACAACCGGCTTAACAATTCAGGAGTTTATGAATTAACTCTCACAATAAGGTTCAAAGTACACCAAGCATCTTTCCAGAACTAAAAAGATAATTCTAATTTTGCAAAACATTTCTTCGAAACAAGCCATACCTTCCTAGAATTTGATAATCTTAAAATCCTTCATGTCAAACCGAAAGGCAACAAACTAGATATCTTGGAATCGATAGAAATCTACAAGAATTCCTGGAACCCGGCAATAAAACTATTAAACGAGCAGATAGAGCTGTGGGCCTCCCCACTTTTTGAAATCCTACACCAACGGAAGCCTCCCTTAAAGAGATATAATTCCTAAACAACTTGATATACACCAGTTTTAAAAATGTAATATAATCTATGAAACTAAAGTTACTGTATCTTCAAAATAAAATAGTGATAGTAAACAAAGTAATTTACTTTATGGTAGAAGTTCATACTGATAGAATATATGTTGTACCAAAGCAACGAATGAATTGTTTTAATTTGTTTTCATATTTTTAGCTGTTTCAGCACCTGTAAGTAGTCCACCTGGTACAAATGTTTCAACTTTAACGGGAGTTCATTCAAGTTCATTACAAGCTTTAAGACCACAGGGACCTAGCATAACTCCTTCATTAGTAAATTATTATAGGGATGATTTGGTTAATCATGTTCGAGGATGGCCAGCGGATATTTTAGAGAAGCAGGTAAGGCATTTATATAAACTACTCCTGATAAGTTAAGGATATTGAAATTTTCTGAAAATGCATATTTTCTGTTTTATCTTGAAAAAATGTTTCAATTACATAAACTTATAACGATTATGGAAAGATCTTCTGGTTTATCTTTTTTTTTTCTTGTGTGAAAAGCACAATTTAGTGATTTCATCTTCAGTTTGTATTCCTTTTTCAATAATAACAAAGAGTTCTGCGCAATTGAAAATCGAATTTTCCGTTATGCCAAGATGAGTTTTATCCAAGGTCGATGCTAACAGATCCCTTAGGATGCTTCTGTTTGGTCGAATACAAGTGCAACTGGCCAATTTCTTCAATGTTAGCAAAAGTTTAATATCACATTTACTGGCATATACTTTGCCACTGGAACTGTTTGTTAAAGAATGACCATGGGCTACAACGCCAGTAGAAGACTGTTTTTTAACTCTTTTGGTGAGAAAACAGCCTTATAGCACTTACAGAATGACAAGTTAGTGTCTTGGAGATCTCACAAGTACTTCAGTTTCCCTAAGCACAGTTGGAAGACTTTTCTATGAAGTTTAACATCGAAACGCTTGTTGAAAAGAATTCCACTCACTTGCAAACACAAGCGCCAAAGATTAGAGTGAATAGTGGAGCGGGTACACTGGCTAGATTAATGGAGACGTACTCTTTACTGACGTTGACACAGTTAACGAGTACGAGTGATTGTCCTCTCATACAAAGGAGTTCTTTTCAAGGAGACACAATTATGCTTTGGGTCGAGTTTGTTTCGATGGGAGAACTGATTTATTAGTACTTCCAACAATCATAACGTCTCATAAATTTCTTATAACAATCCTACAACCCCTCAGTACCTACCAGATGGGTCATTACGTCAGGGACTGACACAGTTTGCGCCACCAATGCTATGCCACTTTTGTTTTTTGGTAATGCTAAACTTCAAAAGATGTGGGTAAAAATTTTAATTGGGATATACAGTTACAAATTAAATTTTTATGCATATCCATTTTCAACTATTCCAATTAATAATTAAACTTTTATCTTCAAATTTGTATGTATTCATCAAAAGAAAGATTCATATCAAAGTTGATGACAAATATAAACTTGAAATATTCATGGCATGCTTTTGTATCTAAAAACCATATGAATTTATTTGGTTGCCTAATGCTTTCAGTTTATAATGTGAACTTACAAATAATTATTAATTCCGCAACATTTTAGGCACAAAAATTAGCAGAGGAAGCACATATAATGGGGAGCATTCAGTGCTGCAAAGTTTCGGCAGAACTGAAATCCGCTAGATCATTGGTACGCCTAACTGAAATACAAGCAACGTTACAAGAACAAAGGTAAGTTTCGAAAAATCAAATTTCCCCACAACAAATAAAGCAGATCAGGCAAATTAAACTCTCGAGTTGTTCAATTTCAGAAATAAAAAATCTGTTATCTATGAGCAATAATGCTCATCGATCATTTAAAAAAAATGAAATCCGATGATGCCATCGTTTCATAAGCTACTGAGGGGCCAAATCTGGAGAATAGGGTGGGTGCAAAGCAATTCAAAGTGTCATCCTAGCTAACAACTTGTGTTCTTTTTTTATACAGGGCTGTTTCTTTCTTAAATCGATTATTTTGGACCCTATAGAGATTGTTATTGATTTTGTTGCCCTTTTCAAGCTGGTTGATGTAACAACTTATTGTTTTTGGACCTATGCCACATCCACTTCATAAACAGCTTTCTCATAGCCAAATTTTCATCCAAAATAAAGCGATCAAGATTAAATTTATCAAACCAATCAATAATGATTGATTTTCCTGGTGCCGAGTCCAGACAATACCAAGCTAAGCCTTCCTATGAAAGGTGTTTGTTCCATTTGTTTGAAAATCACAAAACTTGTTTCACTAAAACTAGTGTAACTTTCAAATCAAATGTCAGTTCATCAGGAAATTTTTACGGTAATTTTTTTAAGGTTGGCACCATCTGTGTTTCAAAAAGAAAACTTATCAAGATCTAGAAAAATAGTCGTTATGTCTATATATTGAACATGTTTCGGAAATATGCAGATTTTTTTAGCCACCCTTGAGGGTGTTCTCACTGTAGTTCAAGGTCATTTTGTTGATTTCGATGTTATCATATGTTTCAATATAAATCTTATGAATGAAGATAATTCCAAATGTTGATTTGTTAACCACCTTCAATTATACACAGGCAATATTTAATCTCACTAGAGTTACAAAAGACTACAAGTTCCCTTATAGATAACATATTCGTAAATACATTTAAGATAAGTAATAATAAAAACATAATATCCGCGCTCTCCGATCATATGGCGCAGTTCATTTCAGTAGAGAGCACATTTCCTATAGGACCGAAAACTGTTGAAGTTATTGAAAAAAGATTTCTTACAAAGACCAAACTAGAAGTTTCTTCTGTTTGTTTGAGGGATTTAAATCGGGATGGTTTGATATCAGAGACAGATCCAGATGTGGCCTACGAACTGTACTACAACACAATGATGGCAAATATGAATCGGATTATTCCACGGAAAAAAATGAAATTGAGAAGGAAGAGGAATCGAACATGGCTTACTCTGGGTATAAGAATATCGAGTAAATACAAACGGGAGCTTCACCAAAAAATGTTGAAAGGAATGGTGACTGAAGAATACTATAAAAAATATTCAGCCATATTGAAACGCGTTGTGGAATTATCTAAGAAAATCTCTGATCAGGACTTTATAAATAAATCGCAAAATAACACCAAAGCAACTTGGACTTCAATTTATAACGCGACGAAAAATAGAAGTGCTACTGATGATACATTGTTTGAATCATTTCCTGGAAAAAATGAAAAAAAGCTATTAGATGAAATTGATGAATTCTTTCTGAAATCTAATGTTTTAAACAACAATAAGAACACTGGTGATGCAGAAACCATAAATCAATATGATTCAAGCATTTTTCTGAATCCAGTTATTGAGCAAGAAATGTATCATTACATAATTCAACTTAAAAATAAAAAATCTACAGGATATGACAGGATACCTGTAGATCTACTGAAAAAATGTGCACCGATATTGACGTTACCCCTAACACATATAATAAATCAAATGTTTCAATACGGAAAATATCCACAAGCCCTCAAAGAAGCTTGGGTTAAACCGATTCATAAGAAAGGAGAAAAAGACAATTTCAATAACTACCGTCCAATATCTCTACTCTCAAATGTTAATAAAATATTTGAAAGAATAATTTCTGATAGAGTAATTAAGTTTTTTGAGAAGAATAACATATTAGTGGAACAACAATGTGGATTTATAAAAGGCAAATCGACCATAGATGCATTATATCGAGTTCTTAACTCTGTGATAAAATCATTGAATAAAAATCAGATAACAGCGACACTTTTCTTAGATTTGACGAAAGCGTTTGATACAGTGATTCATAACATCTTAGTACAAAAATTGGAAAGATATGGTATAAGAGGTATAACGTCAAAATTAATTCGATCATACTTAACAGGGAAAATTCTGAGGACAACTGAAAAAGGAAAAAAAGGCCGGCAAATAATATCAAATGACTTGCATGTAGATAGAGGGGTTCCCCAAGGATCAATATTAGGTCCCCTACTTTTTATAATCAACACAAATGATTTGATTAAAGTAACATCAAATGATACTTTAATGTATGCCGCTGACGTATCAGTAATCTGCTTTGGTTCCACTCCAGATTAATGCAAAGCCGCAGTTGAAAAAGATTTGAAAAACTTTGAAAATTGGTTCGGGAAGAATAATCTCACAATGAACATCACCAAGACCAAACTTATAATATTTAGAGAAAAGAATCAACATGCCATCAACTTAATTTATCATGGTGAGAACATAAGAGCTGAAGATCATTCTTGGGAATCCATTTAGATTGGGATTTGAATTGGCGGTCACACATTAAATATTTGGCAACAAGCCTTGCAAGGTACTGCTATGCTTTAAGGATCCTAACAAGAACAATTGGGTCAGATGCTTCCCTAACAGCATATCATGCATACGTCCACTCTAGACTCAGGTATGGGATCATCTTTTGGGCGAATTCTGTTGATGCTGAAAGATTCTTCATCACACAAAAAAAATGTTTGAGAACAATCTTTAAACTAGAATATATCGAATTATGTAGAGATATATTTAGGAATAATAATATATTAACACTATACTGCCTGTATATATGAGTGCATTATGTATATAATCAATAATTTCAAAAAATTTGAAATGTTAATGCTTGATCATGATTATGATACCAGAGGAAAAACTCATCTTAGTTTAGAAAAACCGAATTGTGCTTACATACAGAAGAATGTTGTTCATATTTTAGTGAAAATTTGGAACAAATTACCACAAAAGTTCAAAACAAGACCCAAAATTATACAAAAGAAAACTTTGAAAAAATTTTTATATAAAAAAGGCTACTACAGTGTGAAAGAGTTTATGGCTGAGAAAGACTTTAATGAACTTTAATATTTAAGTTATAATTTTTTGTGACGTGATCTACATGATTTTGTGATATTGTCAGATCAAATAAAGGTCTATTATTATTATCAGAAGAAATAGTAGATCAAGTACTTGATGGATTTCTTCCAAATTTAAGATAATTCATTTAAGACTCTTTTCACATGAAAATTTTCCAAATTTAGGCCACTTAGAAGCTTTATCTTATTTTCTAACATCAATATACGAGAGGTGTTCAATGTATTATCGGAATAGGCATTAAAGAAAATTTTGGAAAAATTCTATTTTTCTATGTAGTCCCCTAAAACTTCAATACATTCATTAGATCAAGAAAGAAGCTTCTCTAAACCTTGTAAAAACTTTTTTTTTCGTCTTCTCCTCAAAATAGGTATTAATCATCGGAAAATCGTCGAAAAGATATTTTTTCTTTACTTCCAGCAAGGTTAATGGTCTTAAACGCCTCTCATAATGTGGATATGGATACCTAACTTCTCACCTATGGTTTTTCATTTTCAGAATTTTGTTCCTTCGTCAACAAATCAAAGAACTGGAAGAGCTGAAATCACAAAATTCTTTCATGTCAGAGGACCCCTAGTGCTAGGATATCACAAGATTCATAGTAATGGTTAATCATATTTATACAGTGAAATTTGATTCATTCGATGAAATTCAAACGATTTGATCTGTAATTTATCATTTTCAAAAATCCGTTAAATTTCTGCTTGTTTAAAAGGCGAGCATTTAGCATTTTGTTGTTTTGTTATATACTTAAAGACTTATAGGTAAAGTTTATGTGTATTATACAAAAATGGTTTTATGTTTTAGGTTAGACAGATTTGATGTAATATAAATATAGTAAATTTTGTGTATATTTTCATTTGGTCACCCGTCTTGGAGAAATTCCAAATTAATTTTTTGTACAGATATAAATGTATTGTTTTCAGTTCGATTTTCATGACAATGTGAATTCTATTCGATGTTTCAGTGTTCGAATTTTCGAAAAATCAAGATTAATATTATTTATTGTTTATTATAAGTATAAGTTTATATTAACAAATTGATCATTGATTTCACCAAATGGAAGCATACACTAAAGCAAACGAAGCATTGCATTGGCCTTTGAAAATATATTTTATTTTTTCAAAGTGTTGAAAATCTACATCTTGTGATATAACACCGTTGATTTTTCTGTTCACTGTACGGTATAGTTACAAAATCTGCCATTCACGATTTTTTTCCCTTCACTAATTAAGAAAATCTGAAATGAAACATTGTTTTTAATGGCATTATCTATATATAATGATTTATTTATAGTTTTGTAAATTATTTTCATGTCGATTAAAGGAAAATAGAATAACAGTCCTATTTGCAAGTAATTGGTGATTTTTTCATAGAAGCTGCCTCTTTCTCAACATCAGCACCGTTTTTGGCTGAGAATACTTGTATAGTGTATCCATGTATTTGAGTGTATGTATGTTGAATATAATCTTATGAATTCAAATGTTCCATAACAGTGACATTAAACTTTTTAATCTATATCATCATGTTATTCATTTTGAACAGACATTCGTTCATTTTGAAATTTTCATTTTTGTGTTCTTTGATGACACGTTGACTTCGATCACAATGTTTCTCAACAATGGCCGCCGATAGAAGTAGACATGATCTGTTATAGCAATCTGTCAAAACCCTACTAAATTAATCTGACATATATTTGTATATTGGAGAATAAAACACTATATTATATAAAAATTTCACAATTTATTCCTTAGGAATGTGATACACGACATGTTTGGACTGTTACATCATTAAATAAGGTTATTCTGATTTTCACAAATTTTTATTGTTATTTAATACAACAATTGTTTCTCTATCACAGTAGCATCTACAGGTAGGTGGTATCTTACATTATGAATAACTAAATTTGTCCTCAAAATCAGAGTAGGTACAAAAATTTTAATTGAGCACTTAAACCCAAAAAAGTGTGTAAATTCCAGTTTATCTGAATATGTTTGACAGGGTGAGTTATTTAAGTCTAATTGTTCGTAAAGTAATATTCCAATTTTGTTACTGATAAATTTAATTTTATAATCCACAAATTAGTTAATATTTCCATGATAACATAAATAGAGGTTAATTCTTGATAGAAGGTATATAAAATTAGTTAAGTATTAGCCTTCTACATATTTAATTTCAAAAAATTATATTTAATGATTATAACTTCTGAAAATAAATTAAAATAATGTCATATAAGTACCACTTATATCAAATGACATATAAAATAAACATTCGTTATAAGACATCCAAATGGTATAACAAAATCCAATAAATAAAAATTGTTAACCAAAATCCAATAAATTAAATATTTTGAATAGACAAAATTTTGTTTCTGCTGATCAATCTTATGAAAACAAATATATAATAATAGATTGATCAGCAAAAACAAAATTTTGTCTATTCAAAATATTTAATTTATAGGATTTTGGTTAACAATTTTTATTTATCGGATTTTGTTATACCATTTGGATGTCTTATAATGAATGTTTATTTTATATGTCATTTGATATAAGTGGTACTTATATGACATTATTTTAATTTATTTTCAGAAGTTATAATCATTAAATATAATTTTTTGATGTAGAAGGCTAATATTAAAATATATTATATGTAGAAGGCTAATATTAAAATATTTAAATAATATTTCCATGAATCGGCAAAATTATTTTTCTGAACTCAATATCATTAAACAAATATCTATTAATAACTACGTTCCTACTTTGATATATAAATTATTTTAATAAATTTAAGTTTTGGGAATCTACAGAATGAATTGACATGACGTGAGTCAATATTATTGAAAGAACATTGTACTACAGAAAGATTGTCAGTCTTTGAACATATTAAAGGTGTTAATCACCATTTAGATATCAACAATTCAATGATAAATAATCTCCATTACTAATTACACATTTTTTACACCTTACAGCAGTTTATGAATGCTACGCCAAGAGAACAGTTTTTTCTTTGAAACGAATCTGCTATCGAGCCATTTTCATTCAAATTGAAGCATTTTTCAGCGGGCCTCGATTGCTTTACACGTTTTGCTGTGTGTGATGGGGCAAAAATTAATTAATTTCCAGTAATTCAAGACAGTGGTCAGAAGTGATCGCAAACATCCAATATAATGTATAACGGCAGAAGAAGATGGGGCACATCATGGAGCAAAATGACTCTGTGTAGCCTTTTTATTCTGGTAGTTTTAAACGTAATATCGATCATTTGCTATTAGTAGAGATGAGTATCGATCTTGCAGAAGATATGCCCTGGGATGTCCTTGGGACCTTTAATGCAGTGGTTCCCGTTGCCTCCTGCATCTTCAAATGTAGTAGGTGCCCTTACTCTTCTCCACCCAAAGTTGTTGGCCTACAGAGAAATACTTGTCCCAGTCGCCGAAGGACGTCTTGGCTGAAAAACCTTCGCTAGTGGTATGGAGTGAGCACCACAATATTATTTCCTGGAGGACAGTGGTGAACTTGGGTTGTTGTGTGTTGAAAATCTTCGTCAGGTGTTATAGGGAGATGATGACTGCAGAAGCGGTCTTTCGGTCCCTAAACTGAGGGCTAAAATAGGAAAATTGTACGGGTGGTAAATGTAACAAAGGCTATAAAATAAATTTAATCTCCACTCTTGTGGAGATGTAACCCCCTACCATAAAATTATACCTCTTATACCATACTCCATGCATTGTGTTCTTTTACACTTATGATAACATATGATAAAAGAATCGAAACTCGTCTTGTATCACATTTTTAGTGAATGAATTGTGGAAATTTAATAAAATATATTGTTTTTTTCTCCAGTATACACAATGCACTTTCAAAAATAAAGGTATATTACTAACATATATTTGTATTTGTAGCCATGTTTTTTGATAAAGTATGAAAACCTCCATTTTTTTTAATGAAAGACTAGGATAGTCAATTGATCAAAATGAAAATATTAGATTAATCAATTTTTTTCGGGTAGTTAAATTTTTTTTTATTTAATACGCTGATACTTCTAGATCTTCTGTGAAGATCCCTTGGAAGGTTTTTCAGTTTGTGCGAGTTCAGTTGTGGTCTGGGTAGGCTTTGTTACTGCTATCTTGCTCTTCACACAATTAAACCGCTACGACTTTTACGGCTCGATGGCGTGTTTATCTCCGTAAATAGGTCAAAATTGAGTAATGTTACATTTTCTTTCATTCATGCAAATGAACATAAAATACGTAGGGAATGAAAATGCTTTTATTAGGTAGATGAGACTTTCGACGTTAGACCCGTATCAGCACTTTTTTTGCATGCTCCGCTAAAAAAAAGCCTTTCGACTTGCAACATAATTGTGCTCAAATATAGTTAGACAAACGAGGCGAAGTGGACTTCGGATAGATTTTTTCATGCAGAAAAACTTTGTTTATGCGTAAGGAATACATTTTTCCTATAAGCTCCATATTAAATAACGACAAAATTAAAATATAATAATCTATTCGAAAATTTTTGATTAAACAAAAATGAACTAACTTAACTATTATATATATGTAACAACAAACAACCATAGATAAATAAGAATATATACTTTTATCTAAGCAAACACCATAGCAAAAAATAAAGGAAACATTATTGTATTATCACAAGGATAAACCAGCTGGTGCCATCTGTGATTCGAGAACTAAGAGTAGTTGATATCCCCAATGTATGCAGAATACAGAATGCACTACCAGTATACAACAGAAGTGAGATGGCACGTCTGGTGAAAAATATCTCCCTTTATTTTTGAATATTATATATTATCAATCCTATGTTCACTTCAAACCACAAACCTCCATTAAAGTAGGCAGGGTTCAAACTGCAATATATCGAATATACGCATGTGAAAAAACAAAAAAAGTATAAAATTTAAACCATAATATATGTAATGAAATAAATTTAAAGAGTATATTTTTTATAGAGGGTAATACTTAATTTTGAATATGAAAACATGTGTAGAACGTCTACATAATTTAATTGAAAAAAATAAATAAAAACTATGGTTCAACATAATAATTCATATACAGAGTCCTACAATTGTGCATTCCGCTTCCATAGCTGTCGAATCAGACATCTTAGAAATTTCGTTCGAAAGCAGGCTTCTTGGATATACAGGTGTCCCAGAAGTCGACGTCAAGCCTAAATCGGGTTACAGGCTGAGACATAGTAGTCATCAGAAAAATATTAAAAAAATCTATGTCGTGTGCTTTTCAGATTATATTGCATTTTTTTATTAGTCGAGAAAATGCACACCCTGTGATGATTTTTGAACTCCTGTTGCTACAATATTTACTTTCTTCAAATTTTATTTTTCCTATGTTATCCCGAATAGTGCTTCTGTAACCTGTGATCTTTAATTCTAAGTCAATTACTTCAGCTTGGAAAATAATGTCACTTTTTGCCGAACCAAGTATTCAAAATTAACATTTCGTACAACTTTAACTGACTGTACTGAAAAAAAAACTGTACTACATCAGTTTGGCAAATTACTTTAAAAGTTAGCGCATTCATTAGGGATTCTAAAATGGTATAACACTTACTACATTATTCCTTAGATCGGTCAGAAAAAAAGGTCTTTCTTAAAGAAACACAGTTTCGAACAACTTCTTCGAACTTTCTAAAAATGACTCTAGTGCATCCAATACTTAAAAAATCTGGTTTGAATGAGATGGGGTGAGTCCTTCCATAAAGTGTGAGTGAGAAAGATAGTGACGCCACTTTTTGGTATTGGCACACATAAACGCAATACGGATCACTACGTTGCGTCCCTTGGTCTATTGCGCATCTTTCCGTATTTGATTGTGTTATTTATGTACTTATGACTTTTGGCTTCGTTTATTAGATTTATCTGCTTGTGGTTTGGATAGTTTTGATCTCTTTACGACGAAATTTGATTTTACCTGGACTAACCTGTGATTGTGTATTGCCATCATGTCTGTGTAAACCACCCAGGAATATGCCAAGATTCTACCTCATTTATGGGGAATGCAGATGTAACGCTAGTGCAGCTTCGAGAATGTATCACGAGAGATTCTCTTATGCTGATCGTTATCCAGATCATCGAGTTTTTACAAATGTGCACCGTCTACTCTTTACAGCGGGCTGACTTCCAAACAAAGTGCATGGCAAAGGAAGAATTTCCTTTCCTTACGATATTGTGCTTCAAGCAATTGAGGAAAATCCAAGTACTTCGCTACGTGAATTTCAGCGAAGCACAGGAGTGCCCAAAAGTACAGCTCACCGCTATTGAAAAAATATAAAGCTCCACCCTTATCATGTACAGCGAGTACAAGCTCTGTAACCTTGGGATTATGAACCTCGGGTTGCGTTTTGTCAGACCATGATACAAAAGAACCGGGAAGACACAAAATTCTTAGAAAAAAATTTGTGGTCGCATGAATCAACATTTAAAAAAGATGGTTACATGAACCTACACAATTTACACGGAAGCCACGTAGAAAAGCTGAATTTAATGAGACAAGATAGATCTCAATATCGTTTTAAAGTGAACATGTGGACTGGAATTTTGAACGGAAGAGTCATAAGACCTTTTGAGTTGCCAGAGGTTTTAAATACTGAAATTTATTTGGAAATGAATTGCCAAATTTACTTGAAGACGTCCCACTTATATAGAGAAATATGGTTTCAGGAAGATGGCTACTCAGCGCAATATGCCCTCTCACTTAGATAATATCTAAATGAAGAATATCCGGGTAGATGGATAGGGCGATCTGGTACAATCTCGTGACCAGCCCGTTCACCTGATTTGAATCCCTTAGATTTTTTTTTACTGGGGAGCAGTGAAGGAAAAAATTCATTTGAAACAAATTGAGAATGTATTGAGCTTCGGGAGAGAATTAGGGGAGCAATGCAATTCGTCAATAAAGGAAGATTCGCCCGTCTGACGTCCCGATCTTTTTTAAGAAGATGTCGTGCATGTATTGCGGCTGAAGGAGGGCAGTTTGAACATCTTTTGTGAATTTATTAAAACTTGTTATAAAACGAAACTGAATTTCTTTAAGAAAAACTTATTTTGTCCAATCTAAAAAAGAATGTAGATAGTGGAGCAATTGGCTTAGAATTGAAGATTACAGGTTACAGAAGCACTATTCGGGATAACATAGGAAAAGTAAAATTTGAAAAGAATAAAAAATTGTTGCAACAGGAGTTCAAAAATCCTTACAGGGTGTGCATTTTATTGAATAAAAGAAAGTGCAATATAATTTGAAAAATACAGGACTTCGATTTTCTTTTCTATTTTTCTAATGACTTAACCTGTTACCTGATTCCAGCTTGACTTCGACTTCTGGGACCCTGTATAGGAAAAAGAAGGAAGTCATGGTTTTGAAATTTAAGAGAGCGGTTTAACTGTAGCTCATTGGAACTTTTTAGAGCAGAGTCAAAAATGATAATAGCCTCCGATAGGTGAGGTACTCAAAGGAGAAGAAGATTCAGACAATATATTGAAATAAAAATTAAAATCGCGAATGTGCTTTATTGAAATTTATTCTAAGATTACAAAATGGAAGATATTTCATTACAAATACGCAGTATGACATCCAAATAGATCTTGTGTAACAAATACGAGCAAATGCGACGTGTTATATTCAAATGGCACATTTGGGATCATTAACCACCAGCCCCTTGCAATTCGGTATGTCGTATTTCAACTTCTAGACAGATCATCGCTTCGCAATCTAATTAACAAGGAAACGCCGTTTCATTATTCCCTTTTATTAAGAGGGGTGTTCGACTGGACTGCTCTGATCCGTGATGGATCGTCGAGACGCGCTGCGTCGCATCAAGTAACTCATCCAATCACCATAATTACGCAGGTCCGTATCTCTTGTTTGAAAGACCAAGAATCTTACCTCCAATGTTTGTTTTATTTTATTATTTTTATTTACTTATTTATCTTATATGATCCACCTTAATGAACGTTCCTTAATCGACTTTTCTGATCAAGCAGACAACGCAGATCTGACACTGTAATTAATAATAATAATAATTTCTTTTAACAATTGAAACGTTTTTTTTTCATTTAATAAACGAGCAACTATGATTTATTAAGATTAAGAATAAGTTCGGTTATTTGTCGAAAATTGAAGCTTTATTGTGAAAAAAAAAATTTGAATATCAAAACAAATTGAAATATGTTTATCTTCTACAATTTTAATTTCCAAAAGAATTTTTTTTATTCAAAAAACTTTTAGAATTAAATAAATGTCTAAAACAAGCACCGCTCACATTTAATAGACGTATATAATCAAAACTCAATATACAATGTCAAATGAAATAAATAACCCAACAGATATACGAAAGTAATTAAAATTAATAAATAAATATTCAAAGGAGACAAAATTTTGTTTCTGGTTTTATCTTAAGAAATACTACTTGCCTTATAAAAACATCTATCAAGTAAAAAGCCTTTCTATTTTATTTTATATATAATATATAATTATATTTTGGCTTCAATAAATCTCATTATAGAATGTCAATGAATTTAAGTAAACCTTAAAATAACTCACTTTGTTCTTTGATTTTGTTAGAACATAGATCAATCTTGAATATATAGTTGATCTGTAGTTCGAAGCTTAAGTCTTTTAACACGTGAGTGATGTAGGTTATGTTTTTGATTTTGATATTTGGAATATTGAAAAAGGGCTGATGAAGGGATTATCTAGAATTACATTTGTTTTTTGAAGATATAGTGCACATTTTTTAGAGATTTTTGAAATAATTTGTTCGAATATTTAAATATATTAAATATTTCGAATAAATTATATTCTTTGGGAAGTCCTTCAAGTGTGTTCATGTTTTTATAAGGCAAGTAGTATTTCTTAAGATAAAACCAGAAACAAAATTTTGTCTCCTTTGAATATTTATTTATTAATTTTAATTACTTTCGTATATCTGTTGGGTTATTTATTTCATTTGACATTGTATATTGAGTTTTGATTATATACGTCTATTAAATGTGAGCGGTGCTTGTTTTAGACATTAATTTAATTCTAAAAGTTTTTTGAATAAAAAAATTCTTTTGGAAATTAAAATTGTAGAAGATAAACATATTTCAATTTGTTTTGATATTCAAATTTTGTTATATTTCTTCTATCAAGTAAAAAGCCTTTCTATCTTATTTTATTGTGAAAAGTTGGTTATATCGGGTGTTTTTTTTAGAGTGATAAAACTTTAAATTGAAATAAAACACATTTAAATTAAAATTGAAGCCATTTTTTTTATTTGAAAGATAATTTCATGACATTTATGTTTTAAAAATAATTTCGGCATATGTCAACCACGACTAGCTATGACGAACCGTATTCGGCCAGACCAATTTTGGACCACTTTTTCGAGTAATTCAGACCTTATTTCATGAATAACACGAGTTATGTTGGCTCCCAAAGCGTCTATTGTTTCTGATTTATCAGCATAAACCAATGACTTGACATAACCCTAAAGAAAATAATCCAGTGGAGTTATGTCGCATGATCTTGGAGGCCAATTAATTGAACCATTTCTCGAAATAATGGTATCGCCAAATCTTTCTTGCAATAAATAAATTGTTACGGTAGCAACATGAAGTGTAGCACCATTTTGTTGGAACCAAAACACTTCTGGGTCGGTACCATTCACATTTTGAAACAAATAATCATTGATCATCGATCTGTAACGAGCACCATTCACTGAAACATTAGCTTCAGCATCGGTTTTAAAGAAATATGGACCGATGATGCCTCTAGCTTGTAAAGCACACCATACAGTGCATTTTTCAGGATGCAATGGAACCTGCAGAACTTTTTGGGGATTGTTTTCACTCCATATACGGCAATTTTGCTTGTTTACATAGCCGTTCAACCAGAAATCAGCTTCATCACTAAACACAATTTTACGATAAAAAAATGAATCAACTTCAAGCTGTTCTAGGGCCCAATCAGCAAACAAACGACGCTTATTATGGTCAAGTGGCTTTAGTTCTTGAACCAGTTGGATCTTGTATGGGTGTAGACTAAGATCTTCACGCAAAATTTTTCATGTGGTGGATGCACAGAGTCCAACTTGTTGTGAACGTCAACGTACAGTTCTTTGTCTTATTGTTGTTGTTGCATCGAGTAGAGAAAATGTTACTGAATTGTTTCAGCCGTTAGTATTTGGTAGTTGATCATAATTAAAACAAATTGTAGAAATTACTATGTTTTACTACCAATAAAAAGATATATTACACATTTTTTTGTGACTCGAGTTTCGGGAAGTGAACTATCCCATCATCAGACAACTGGTGTCTGATGATGGGATAGTTCCCTACATTTCTTCGATCTGTTAAATAATTAAAAATTCTCCATTTATGAAAAAGAATTTCCTCATAAGCTTCACAAAACGGTGCATATTTGACCTAATCCGACATTCTGAAACATGATGAATAAAGTCTTGAAATTCACGCAAAAATAATGGATTTTTTCCAATCCTGGGGTTACCTACAGAAATGTTTCAAGATTTGAAAAACACGTTTACCTTAATTTTATATGTATATTAAGACAAATTGAAATATGTTTATCTTCTACAATTTTGATTTCAAAAAATTTTTGTTCAAAAACTTTTAGAATTAAATTTATGTCTGAAACAAGCACCGCTTACATTTAATAGACGTATATAATCAAAACTCAATATATAATGTCAAATGGAATAAATAAACCAACAGATATACGAAAGTCATTAAAATTAGTTAATAAATATTTAAAGGAGACAAAATTTTGTTTCTGGTCTTGCCTTAAGGTAAGACCAGAATTCTAAATGTTTTTGAACAAAATTTTTTTGAAATTAAAATTGTAGAAGATAAACATATTTCAATTTGTTTTAATATTCAAATTTTGTTATATTTCTTCTATCAAGTAAAAGGCCTTTCTATTTTATTTTATATATGATATATAATTATATTTTGGCTTCAACAAATCTCATTATGGAATGTCAATAAATTTAAATAAACCTTAAAAATAACTCACCCTGTTCTTTGATTTTGTTAGAACATAGATCAATCTTGAATTATAAAGTTGATCTGTGTTTCGAAGCATTAGTCCTTTTACACGTGTTGAGAGTTTGGATATAGGTTAGTTTTTTGATATTGATATTTGGAATATTATTGAGGACTGAAGAAGGAATTGCTTAGAATTATATTTGTTTTTTGAAGATATAGTGCATGTTTTTAGAGATTTCTGAATTAACTTATTCGAATATTTAAATATAGTAAATATTTCAAATAAATTATATTCTTTGAGAAGTCCTTTAAGTGTGTTCATGTTTTTAAAAGGCAATTGATGTTCTTAAAGGTAAGACCAGAAACAAAATTTTGTCTCCTTTAAATATTTATTTATTAATTTTAATTACTTTCGTATATCTGTTGGTTTATTTATTCCGTTTGACATTATATATTGAGTTTTGATTATATACGTCTATTAAATGTAAGCGGTGCTTATTTTAGACATAAATTTAATTCTAAAAGTTTTTGAACAAAAAATTTTTTTGAAATTAAAATTGTTGAAGATAAACATATTTCAATTTGTTTTAATATTCAAATTTTGTTATATTTTTTCTATCGAGTAAAAGGCCTTTCTATTTTACGTTTTACCTTTATCTTTTTATTCAATAGTACGATGTTAGAATGAATACAATGTTTCGCGTGCATTTCATAGCTTTATTACCGTAGTATGCAATGAGGCATTTTTTGTGATTTAATATTTCCTCTAGATTGAATACATCACGAATTCCTCAAACAAGTTATCCAACCCTCCACATGCCCTTCTTCTTAGTCATCGTAGCTGAGCGCCCAAATTAAATTCCACACGGAACAGATCCAATAAAACTTTTAGTATTGGGAACTGCCAACCTTACACTACAAATATTAATTAAACATCCTACCAACTCTTAATATTGTATGCTAAAAGGAATGCCGTTTGGCAGGCGTTAATTATGTCGAAAGTTTTAATAAAGCCGACGATAAATTTATCTTTCACTTGTTATATTTTTTACTGGAAACGAATGAATATTACCACTTAACTTTTACAGAAAAATGCTGAAAAGTTTACGAAAGATTTTATTATTATCTTTATTTATGTCTAGATTAATTTCTCCTACTGATTATGACAGTTTTCACAAATTCTATAATATAACTAATAAAAAAAGTTTAACTGAATAGAGGTTACTTTAATTTCTTACTCATATGGTCTGAATTTTGAGTACATAATATTATTTAAAACAAAAATTGTTGTAAAGGAGGTCAAAACTAAATAATATTAATTTGAATGTGAGTCAGGTATGAAATGAATTCATATAGTCTGAATATCCACTATATATTCCTCAATTATTTATTATTTTTGAAATAAAATAGAAAGGCCTTTTACTTGATAGAAGAAATATAACAAAATTTGAATATTAAAACAAATTGAAATATGTTTATCTTCTACAATTTTAATTTCAAAAAAAATTTTTATTCAAAAAACTTTTAGAAATAAATTTATGTCTAACAAGCACCGCTTATATTTAATAGACGTATATAATCAAAACTCAATATATAATGTCAAATGGAATAAATAACCCAACAGATATACGAAAGTAATTAAAATTAATAAATAAATATTTAAAGGAGACAAAATTTTGTTTCTGGTCTTACCGTTAAGAACACCAATTGCCCTTTAAAAACATGAACAAACACACTTAAAGGAGTTCTCAAAGAATATAATTTATTTGAAATATTTAATATACTCAAATATTCGAATAAATTATTTCAAAAATCTCAAAAAAAATGTGCACTATATCTTCAAAAAACAAATAAAATTCTAGACAATCCCTTCTTCAGTCCTCTTTTAACATTCCAAATATCAAAATCAAAAACAATGTTTTTATAGAGATTTTTGAAATAATTTATTCGAATATTTAAATATATTAAATATTTCAAATAAATTATATTCTTTGAGAAGTCCTTTAAGTTTGTTCATGTTTTTAATAGGCAATTGGTGTTCTTAACGGTAAGACCAGAAACAAAATTTTGTCTCCTTTAAATATTTATTTATTAGTTTTAATTACTTTCGTATATCTGTTGGGTTATTTATTCCATTTGACATTATATATTGAGTTTTGATTATATACGTCTATTAAATATAAGCGGTGCTTGTTAAACATAAATTTATTTCTAAAACTTTTTTGAATAAAAATTTTTTTGAAATTAAAATTGTAGAAGATAAACATATTTCAATTTGTTTTAATATTCAAATTTTATTATTTTTGAAATTCTGGTTATGTTTCTTATCACGGGACATTATATGGGTGAATAATATTTGTTATGGTTTTCTGTGTTCCGACTACAAATGGTTATAGGTTAATGGTAACAACACGATGATCATTTCTGTTTTATTTTGGGTACTTTAAAGCTTACTTTCCAGGTTTTGTCTTATTTTGTGAGTAAAATTTTGATCTTGTGATATATTTCAATTAGAATTCAATACATTTCGGTCTAGAGACCGAAATAGCTATCAAATGTTGGAATTCTGGTTCAATTATTTTTATTTGATCCTTTATTTTCAGAATTTTAGATAATTTTGGAATAGTGGATTTTCTTATATTTGTATGTTAATATACATACTTATATAGTTTTTGTTATTACATTTGTATTAATAAGTTTCATATCGAGATGTGAAACAAAAACTGTATGAATTATTTTAAATAAAATTGTTATAATATTTCAACCGCATTCTCCATTCATGTTATTGTACACTGATTATATATAAGAATATCAATTTGATAGTTTTTGTATTATATATACTTACAATATATATTGTAGAAGTAGGAATATATCGGGTGTTTTTTTTTGGTGATATTTTTTTTTTAATTGGAAAGATAATTTTATGACATTTATGTTTTACAAATAATTTCCGGCATATGTCCACGACTAGCTCTGAGGAACCGCATTCGACCAGACCAATTTTGGACCATTTTTTCGAGTAATTCAGCCCTTATTTCATCAATAACAAGAGTTATGTTGGCTTCCAAAGAGTCTATTGTTTCTGGTTTATTAGCATAAACCAATGACTTGACATAACCCCAAAGAATGTTGATCCAGTGGAGTTATGTTACATGATCTTGGAGGCCAATTAATCGGACCATTTCTCGAAATAATGTTATCGCCAAATATTTTTTTCCATCAATCAATTGTTATGGTAGCAGCATGAGGTGTAGCACCATCTTGTTAGAACCAAAACACTTCTGGGTCGATACCATTCAAATTTTAAACAAATAATCATTGATCATCGACTTGTAACGAGCACCATTCACTGTAACATCAACTGTACACAAAAAGTACCTCAAATGAATTTCCCTTTATATTACAATGTCAAACGCAAGAGATCATGGAGGAAAAAAGGTGAACCAGCTCAGAGTATTTGGAAAGGCAATATCCATCAAAAAAAGATGATGCTGTCTGTTTGGTGGGATTTTGAATGAATCGTTTTTTTTTTGAGGTTTTACCGAATAAGACAAAAATGAATTCAGAAGTCTACTGTCATCAGCTGGACACTTCAACAGAAAAGGCCAGAATTAGTTAACATAAAAGGTGTAGTGTTCCACCAAGATAATGCGAGACCTCATACAAGTTTGGTCACTCGCCAAAAGCTTTTACAACTTGAGTGGGATACACTACCACACCCACCATATTCTCCAGATCTAGCGCTTTCGGATTATCATTTCTTCCGGTCATTGCAAAATTTTTTGGACGGTAAAACTTTTACTTAAAATGAAAAGATCAGAAATCACCTCGATCAGTTTTTTGCCAGCAAAGATCAAATATTTTATAAGGTGTTAGATCAGAATTCAAATAAATTGATTCGGCCGATCTGTATCCAAAAACATTGATAAGGAGTATTAGCTATGGTAATAGAAAGTTCGAGACAGTGTAACATACATCTGTATAACAATTCTATACTCAAACAAACTCAACAAAGTTTTGTTGATCACAGAGGCAAATTGAAGACATGCGCACGTTTCAAACTGATTGGTTTTCGTAATGTATGCTAGTGACTCAAAAACTGTCAAGTATCTATATTCGCTATACACAGAGACACTAAAGGTATTAATAATACACCAGCGCCATCTAGAGTATGCAAAATACATACAATACATACTTTTGGGAGTTAATTCAAGTAAAGAAATGTATTTTTGATATTTTCACGTTACTAACGCAGAAAAAATTTTCCTCATGCTCAAATCAGACCATAATTTGCCGTAATGCTCATAATTATCATGTTCATATTCAAATAAATTGATGCATACTCCTCATGCTCCTTATTAATTATTATTAGATCAGAATGGCCAATATAAAATTTAATAAAATATCCTTTCATTATACGAAAATTGTCTTTTATTTTCCCAAAAAAAAACGAAATTACTTTCATGTCATGTTTCACTATTATACTCTCCATTTCCCCGAATTTCTCTCTCATTCATTTTCATTTGGCCATTTTTATCTCTTTTTTTCTTTGAAATTGCCGCTATTCAGTCTCTATTGTTTTGACCAGTCTTCGTTGTTCCAACATTCACAAAAGTTTCTTTTTTAGAACACACAGAAACTATGCTGTTTACACTGCAGCAAATTAAAGATACTAAAAGCCTAATGATGACACTTCAAGATGAATGTGTTGCCAAATGAAACAATGGTGTAATAAACTAGTAGCGACATCTGTTATCGAAACTGCACGAACCTATTTCTACTCCGTATCATAAACTCATAACTTTGAAGTAATATTTTCATGGCCCAAATTTAATTTAAAATTTGAATACTCCCCTATATGGTTTGTGATTTCTTTTAAAGGCAGTCGTATACCGGACAGTTATTACCGCCCGACCACGCACGGCATCACAACAAAAATTTGTCGAAATTTATTTAGGTATAAGCCAACAAATCACCTGACCATCGGTCCATGGTCGCTAGAAAGGACGCGGATTCGAGACCAGCTAACACACGGCAAGGGCAGGTACCCGATACTCTCGCTGGTTGGAATGCGGTATAGCTCCACCAGAGAGTCGGTCCGTCGCCGGCGCCATGGAGTCTGGCGCACACCTGCACGCTGGCCACCGTGTGAACCGCTGGCCTGGGGCTACATCTCACCCACGTCCCACATCTGTATAAACTACTTGCCCGTCGCTGCTTGCCGCAAGATCGGTTTCGTTTGCGAGATCTTGAGGCGAGCTGGGGTTATTGGGAAAAATTTTTACGACGTCCAGCTAAACGTATGGCTATGGTTTTTAAAATAAGGAAAAGTACAGGGTGTTTCAATGAACTTTCACATGCTATACGATGGACAATAAGGTTAATCATTAAATAAACGTATTAGAGTCATAACGGATTACAGTTTCGTGCTTGCTAAGCCCCTATATAATATTATTACTTCAAGTCTGAAAACATGTATCTTCCCTAAGAAATGGAAGAGAGCTCGTGAGGTCCCTGTATTCAAGAAGGGAGATGGCTCCCAGATTGAAAATTATAGACCAATTTCGATATTGTCCAATTTTGCTAAGGTTTATGAGGAGCTGTTATATGGAGATATGTATTTCAGAGCCACGGGGCAGCACGGTTTAGTTAGAGCAAGATCTACTGTGACTAACTTTGCAACAATCGCACAGTATATTACTAAATGTTTAGATAATGGAGGTCAGGTGTATGTGGTGTATACTGACTTATCACGAGCCTTCGACTCTGTCGATCACGATATTCTGCCGAAGATCTCGTCCTTCGGTTTCAGTCCGGCATATGCAAAGCTCAACAGATCATACTTGGAGGATAGAATAAATTATGTCTTCTACAATGGTTATAGATCACTTGAGTATTTTCTTCCATGTGGGGTGCCTCAGGGATCAAATTTGGGACCATTATTTTTTATCATGTATCGGGTGTTTTTTCAGAGTGATAGAACTTTAAATTGAAATAAAGCACATTTAATTGAGATTGAAGCCAATTTTTTTTTTAATTTGAAAGATAATTTTATGACATTTATTTTTTTTAAATAATTTCCGGCATATGTTCACCACGGAATCGCATTCGACCAGACCAATTTTGGACCACTTTTCCGAGGAATTCAGGCCTTATTTCATCAATACCACGAGTTATGTTGGCTTTCAAAGCGTCTATTGTTTCTGGTTTATCAGCATAAACCAATGACTTGACATAACCCCAAAGAAAATAATCCAGTGGAGTTATGTCGCATGATCTTGGAGGCCAATTAATTAGACCATTTCTCGAAATAATGTGATCGCCAAATCTCTCTTTCAATAAATCAATTGTTACGGTAGCATCATGAGATGTAGCATCATCTTGTTGGAACCAAAACACTTCTTCCATTCTTCCATTCAAATTTTTAAACAAATAATCATTGCTCATCGATCTGTAACGAGCACCATCACTGTAACATTAGCTCCAGCATCGTTTTTAAAGAAATATGGACCGATGATGCCTTCAGCGTCTAAAGCACACCATACAGTGCATTTTTCAGGATGCAATGGAACCTGCAGAACTTCTTGAGGATTGTTTTCACTCCATATACGGCAATTTTGCTTGTTTACATAGCCGTTCAACCAGAAATGAGCTTCATCACTAAACACAATTTCACGATAAAAAAGTGGATCAACTTCAAGCTGTTTTAAGGCACAATCAGCCAACAAATGACGCTTATTATGGTCAAGTGGCTTTAGTTCTTGAACCAGTTGGATCTTGTATGGGTGTAGACCAAGATCTTCACGCAAAATTTTCTATGTGGTGGATGCACAGTCCAACTTGTTGTGAACGTAGACGAATAGACAAATCCGGATCATCATTCACAATATGACTTACCGCAGCGATATTTTCTTCTGTACGTACAGTTCTTTGTCTTGTTGTTGTTGTTGTTGCATCGAGTAGAGAAAATGTTGTCCGAAATCTATCGATAGTTCGACGAATAAGCTGCTCTGATGGACGATTATGTAAACCATAAATTTCACGCAGTGCTCGATAAGTTTGGCGAATAGAACACTGATTTTGAAAATAAATTTCAAGAATTTGTAAACGTTGTTGCGACGTGAGTCTTTCCATGATAATTTGACAATGCTTACTGAACAGAAATGTCAAAACAACATGGCTTTTATCTTCTATCAAATCACAGTTATCCCTATCGAAAGTTCTATCACTTTAAAAAAAACACCCGATATATATGATCTTCTCACTTCCCTGTCCTTTTAGCGTTAGCCGATGATTTGAAGATATACTTGAGAGTACGCAGTCCTGATGATTTAGTTCTGCTCCAGTCAAGCTTGGAGTATATTCATAGTTGGTGTTTATGCAACAAACTCATGCTGAATATGGAGAAGTGTTTTAAAGTTACATTCAGTAGAAGGTCACGTCGCTTGACTTATAGGTATCATATAGCTGACAACTATGTTGGCGATAAAGATCAAATATTTGACCTTGGAGTCCCCTTCGATTCCACGTTCAGTTTCAACCCTTACGTTGAAAAGTTGTGTGCGTCTGCTAGCTGCACTTTGGGCTTTGTGTTGAGGTGTGGCAGGGACTTCATTGATCTGTCAATTTTGAGGAGTTTGTATTTCACGCTGGTCATCAGTAAGTTGGAGAAAGGGTTTGGAAAGGTCCAGGCAGACTAAAGCGACTCAATTTCGCCCCGGAAGTTATGCCCTTACAAGGCGGATCAATAATGTGCTGGGGATATAATGTTCGGTCGCCGTAACCCTCTTATTATAGTTGAACGAACAATGACTGGTGCCATCTACGCAGAAAACATCATTGAACCAACATTGTTCCTCTACGCACCGAATTTGGAGATAATTTCATTTATCAGGATGATAACGCCCCACCGAAGGGTTCAAAACATTCTTCAAGAGAACAATATCCAGAGAATGAACTGGCCAGCAAACTCACCAGACACAAATCCTATAGAGTACATATGGGATTACTCAGGGAGAGCAATATTCAATCGCGAAAACCCACCTTCAACTTTTCAGGAATTGAGTTTAGCCCTTCAGGAAGAATGCAACGATGAGCCTGAAAATTTCATTAATGACTTGATTCGTGGGATGCCTAGGCTTATTGGGGAGCTGATTGAAAGAAGAGGTGGCAATACGGACTATTGAATTTGGATTCAGTTGTGGAATAACTATAATTAATCAAAAACAAATAATCGATACATTTAGTTTTTTTCTCATTTTTCGAATTTTGTCTCATCCTCCATGAAGCAAAGAGTAACAAACAAACATTTTTCATCAAAAATATTGCAGTTGAAATAGAGTAAAGTTTTAATCTCATTTCTAGAACATAAATTGTTTATTTCTTGAGAAACCTAGGAGACCAAGACTTTTGACGATGTGTGTATATTCGAGTTCATCAACTAACTTAGCAATTGATTATCTCTCAGTTCTAACAAAAGATCTATGAAAAGAATGAAACGCATTCATGTCAGCGCCTTCGCGCTGCTTCCATTCTCTTTCATCAACACTTCGCAATTCAACTGGCAACAATTGTTCAACCAAGGAAGCGGTGGGACCGGTCATCTCTGACAAATAAAACGTAACAGACTAAAAAAAGTTAAGCACAAGATAGAAGAGGAAGGACAGTTACGCGGTTGCCAATAGAGATATTGTTGTTAGATAATATCAGCTTTATAATCTCGAAATCCAAGTAATATTACGAGGGTGGTTCAAATATGATCGAGACAAATATTTTAACACGTTTATTTATTATCGAAAAATTCACAAAAAGTCACATTTTTTCTAGGTAATTCCCCTCACTATTGATGGTACGTTGAGTGCGCAGGAAATCGACGTACAGCACGCCCTGCCGGTCCCAGAACACAGTACACATTACCTTAACCGTGGACTAGGTTGTCTTCGCTTTGACTGGCGCCCCCTCCTCCACTCTTTACTTGACACCTTGGTTTCGGGAGTGTAATAGTGTACCCATGTTTCGTCCGTAGTGAAGATTCGCGTAAAAAAAAACGTCCCTCTCCGCCTCGTATCGCAGAAAGCGGTGGCAAACTTCCAACCGCGTTAATTTTTGGTCAAAGTTCAACAGTTTAGGAACCCATTGCGCTGTTATTTTGCGATATTGAAGGTACTCGGGGATTATAGTCTCTACACTACCAATACTGATGCCGATTTCAACCAAAATGTCTCGAACATTCATACTACAGTCCTCCAAAAAGAATTGTTATACGCGGCGAATGTTGTCTGGTGTGACGCTGGTTCGCGGTCGACGATCATGCAGCTCATTCTTGACCGTTTCGCGGCCATCCTTGAATACTTTGGCCCATTTAAACATGGCAGCCTTACTACCGAACTGCTCTTGCAAACGCACAAAAATATCCGTGTTTTTAACATCTTGTCCCACTAAAAAATGAATGATAATACGTTGCGCAACGGCAGTCGGCACTTGACGTTCACTCATGGTCGTAGCACACGCGTGAAACACGTGCTCCGACGAAAACAAATGCCACACTGCCTTGATCAACAAGACTATATAGATGGGACCGTCACTGTAAAAAGTCTGAATCAAGTTTGTCGCTTTTTTTTGTTTTTTTTTGTAGCGACTGGTGCATGAAACAAATCCAACTAAAGAAAACTGTATTACCAACTCTCAAGAGAACTGCATTACCTCTGCTTTTAGAATACTGCATTATCGACGCTTGGCGCGAATATTTGAATCTTCTTTCAGTTTTCCTAGGGCTAAAATTAAACAAGTGTTCAGAAATTACTATGTTTTACTACCAAAACATTGAAATGCCTACATTCACACAACTCTACAACAAATACATTTCAATTTTTTGGTAGTAAAACACAGTAATTTCTGAACAGTTTTAATTTTAACCCTAGGAAAAACTGAAAGAAGATTCAAATATTCGTTTCAATCTTCAAACTCACTATTTGAATAACAGATACATGTTTGAACTATAATTATTTATTTATTATAAAAAATAGAAACTATTAAATATAAAAAGAAATGAAATTAACATATGTATTTACAATACTTACATCTAATTTTTTTGTAGTACAACATAGTAATTTTCAAAAACTTGTTTCAATCTTCAAACTCACTAAAAAATTAACCAACCTGAAGAAATTATATTCCTCTCAATATTTGATCATTTGATAATTTGTGCCAATCAGTTGGCTGTATAATTCCAATCCACCTCTTAAATAACTTGGGATGTCTCTTGGGAAAACGATGTCTAGGGCTGGTTAGATCTTGACACCCATGTACACAAAATTTCTTAGTATATCCCATTTTCAAGTACTGTATTGAACTCAATATTTGAAAATACACTAGTTTAGAAGCACTTAACTGTTTTGAACTTAACTCTTACGAAATTTAATCAAAAAGAAATATGAGATGTATCCGAGGTTGGGCCATAACAAAACGTAAACAAAACCACCACTTCTTTTCGAAATATATTACCATTATTACAACTATGGCTAACGGCTGATGGTAGTGGTACCTAGCGGCGAAATCAAAAAGTATAAGTTGATGGTTAGCGCTTACTATTGACGGGTGCATCAACTAAAAACTTAGTTCTAGGTGGGGGTTGGGAAGTGTCCAATCTATATATTATTGTTAATCTTTGCCACACTGTTCGTAAGAGACCCAGCTATCACATACTCAAGCCACGACCTTCGAAAAATACATGCGCGCCATCTGCAGAGTTTGTCTGGATCATTTTTAAACCCCCGCCGTAAATCTGTCATGTGATTAATTGGAAAAAGTTTTTCCGAGAGATTCTAATATTAATCACTTTATAAAGATTTTCAGAATACTCGTGCTCCGATTTCTAATCAATTGACAACCTTTATCGAGAATACTCGTAATTAGATTTTTCATCGAATTGGCCGATTCATCGTATCCGTACGATTTTAGGAGGAAGTTGCAAAAAACCGTGGCAACGTCGACCTCGATGTGATGGAGAATTTTGAACACCTGCATCCTAGCGGTGAGAGGTTGTATATTTCCTAGTTAATTAGGAATTTCGGAGTGATCCAATCTAGTTACGTTTACGTGCCAGGGGCCTCTTAACGCCGATTCAGCATCCGATATTTCACGTGTCGCTCGAGAAGAACCGTATTTTCTACCAATTATCTCGAAGGACAAGAGTTGCATGAATAAACTGCATTATTATGTGAAAATTTTGAGGAATTTCGATGGAGATGATAATGGCTGTTTTGAAGCAGTACGAGATGTTTTGACGCGATAAATCCTTTGAAAACTGGTCACAGTCAGTAAAATCTAAGGATAATTTTCTTCTCCTCTTCTAATAGGACCAGGTACTGTTTAATCCTCTGCGTTAGACTTCTTCAGAACTCTTCCTGTAACGCTGAGCTCTCATATCACCTTTTCGATCGTCTGTCTATACAGTGTGGTCCAACGAAAGTTTAACACCTCGATTTTCCGGCTTTAAAATGAAAATGTGGAAAATCTCTCGGACCCGTCAATTTTTGATACGAGGGGGAACAACTTTTCTGCTCTTCGCATCCCTGTAACTGCAACCCCCTGAGGGGGGTGAGTACAACTCCTTGATTTTGAATAGGGATGAGGGGTGTTGCGATACCTCATTTCGAAGATCTTATCGAGTACTATCTGATCCTGAAATTTTGCTTCAAAATTTCTATCGATAACGAAATGAAAGGTAAAATAGTGGAAGAGTACTTACTTTTGTGATTAGTTTATTTAATACTGGAAATGGGCACCATTCACTTCCATTACCTAAGATTTCTGGTGTAATTTGACGGCATTCATTAATGATTCGAGTTCGCAAATCATCCAGTGACTCAGGCTTGGTAGCGTAAATCTTAGATTTTAGGTGACCCCATAGAAAAATGTTCAGTGGAACCAGATAAGGTGATCTGGGTGGCCACTCAATATGTCCCCTTCTTCCAGTTCAGGTGTGAGGAAAATTTTCATCTAAGAACTGACGCACCGGTTGAAAGAAATGAGGTGGTGCGCCATCTTGCTGAAAAATGATCGTTTGATGGTCTTTTGCATTCTCAAATACTTGCATTAAAGCTGGATAAACAGCGTTCTCCAATAGATCCAAACACATTTGGCCAGTGAGATTACGGGGTATAAAAAGGGCCGATTATGGGATTTCCATAAATACCCGCCTAAACATTTAATTTTTGGAGTTGCTGAGTATGCACCTCACGAAATAATCTTGGATTTTCATCTGACCAATACCGATAGTTATGCCGGTTTACAATGCCGTTAAGGTTAAGTGTTATTTCAGGATTCTCATGATTGTTGTGCGTGAAGCACCGGATACATCGGACAATTTCCTAGTACTCAGGGTTGGATCCATTGCTACAAGACCTAAGACAGCCACGTCCCTTGCTTCGCCTCTTTTATGCACTCTTCTTTTTGTTTCCGACAGAACCAGTAGCATGAAATTTCGCAACCAGTTGCACAACGTAAGCAGCGGATACTTTTTTTCCAGGATGTCGTTCGTTAAATAAAGCAGCTATTGTTCGCGCAGAGTCGTTATTTCTAAGAAATAATTTTGTCATTTCCACTCTTTCTTGTACGGAATATACCATTTTAATTCTTCTACAAATTCACAATCGCTTTGACACACTTGTAACGTTCTTAAAAATTCACGATAGACTAAGATAAATTAAAAATATGATCCGTCTACTTTTTTGAATAAAAAATTAACAACATAAATCTGTGGGATACGAATAATATTCTCGAGATAAATCCCACATTGCCTCTTTCACTATTTTTTATGAACAGATTTAATCGTCCTCTTAAACTTAAACAACTTAAGTATTTTTACTGTTACAGGTAAAAGATTATACAGTTTGATTCTCTGATATAAATGAGAGAACTTCAAGTTAGCGCAAAATTAAAGGATCATCATAAGACCTCTTCATTCGATAGTAAGTCTTTTACAAAAAGAGATTTAATCGCCCTCTCTAACTTAAACAACTCGAGTATTCTTACTGATACAAGTAAATGATAAACAGTTTGTTTCCCTGATATAAAAGAGAGAACTCAAACTTAGTGGAAAATTAAAGAAATTTGAAGAAAAATACCATCATCATAAAACTACTATAGTAAGCCGTTTGCAGGAACAGATTTAATCGTCCTCTCAAACTTAAACAACTCAAGTATTCTTACTGTTATAGGTAAAAAATTATACACTTTGATTTCATGGTATAAAAGAGAGAACTCAAACTTAGTGGCGAATTAAAAAAAATTTATGAAAAATGCCATCATTATAAAACTTCTTCAATCTATAGTAAGCCTTTTTACAAGAACAGATTTAAGCATCCTCTTAAACTTAAACAACTCAAGTATTCTTGCTGATACAGGTAAATGATATAGTTTGGTTCCCTGGTATCAAAGAGAGAACTCAAACTTAGTGGAAAATTAAAGAAATTTGAGGCAAAATGCCATCATCATAAAACTACTATAGTAAGTCGTTTCCAAGAACAGATTTAATCATCCTCTTAAACTTAAACAACTCAAGTGTTCTCACTGTTATAGGTAAATGATTATACAGTTTGATTCTCTGGTATAAAAGAGAGAACTTCAAGTTAGCGGAAAGTTAAAGGAAAATGCTATCATCATAAAACCTCTTCATACTATAGTAAGCCCTTTTACAAGAACCGAATTAATCGTCCTCTTAAACTTAAACAACTAAGGTATTCTTGCTGCTACAGGTGAATTATTATACAATTCGATTTCATGATATAAAAGAGAGAACTCAAACTTAGTGGAAAATTAAAAAACTTTAAAGAAAAATGCCATCATCATAAAACTTCTTCATACTATTGAACAACTCAAGTATTCTTGCTGCTACAGGTGAATTATTATACAGTTTGATTTCATGGTATAAAAGAGAGAACTCAAACTTAGTGGCGAATTAAAAAAGTTTAAAGAAAAATGCCAACATCATAAAACTTCTTCATACTATAGTAAGCCTTTTTTACAAGAACAGACTTAAGCGTCCTCTTAAACTAAAACATCTCAAGTATTCTTACTGGTACAGACAAATAAGATATAGTTTGGTTCCCTGGTATCAAAGAGAGAACTCAAACTTAGTGGAAAATTAAAGAAATTTGAGGAAAAATGCCATCATCGTTTAACTACCATAGTAAGCCGTTTCCAAAAACAGATTTAATCGTCCTCTTAAACTTAAACAACTCAAGTATTCTCACTGTTATAGGTAAATGATTATACAGTTTGATTCTCTGGTATGAAAGAGAGAACTTCAAGTTAGCGGAAAATTAAAGGAAAATGCTATCATCATAAAACATCTTTATACTATAGTAAGCCTTTTTACAAGAACAGATTTAATCGTCCTCTTAAACTTAAACAACTTAAGTATTCTTGCTGCTACACGTGAGTTATTATACAATTCGATTTCATGATATAAAAGAGAGAACTCAAACTTAGTGGAAAATCAAAAAACTTTAAAGAAAAATGCCATCATCATAAAACTTCTTCATACTATTGAACAACCCAAGTATCCTTGCTGATACAGGTAAATGATATACAGTTTGGTTCCCTGGTATCAAATAGAGAACTTAAACTTAGTGGAAAATTAAAGAAATTTGAGGAAAAATGCCATCATCACTTAACTACCATAGTAAGCCGTTTCCAAGAACAGATTTAATCGTCCTCTTAAACTTAAACAACTCAAGTATTCTCACTATTATAGGTAAATGATTATACGGTTTGTTTCTCTGGTATAAAAGAGAGAACCTTAAGAGAACATTAAGTTAGCGGAAAATTAAAGGAAAATACTATCATCAGAAAACCTCTTCATACTATAGTAAGCCTTTTTACATGAACAGATTTAATCGTCCTCTTAAACTTAAACAACTTAAGTATTCTTGCTGCTACAGGTGAATTATTATACAGTTTTGATTTCATGGTATAAAAGAGAGAACTCAAACTGAGTGGCGAATTAAAAAAGTTTTATGAAAAATGGCATCATTATAAAACTTCTTCATACTATAGTAAGCCTTTCTTACAAGAACAGAGCGTCCTCTTAAACTTAAACAACTCAAGTATTCTTGCTGATACAGGTAAATGATATAGTTTGGTTCCCTGGTATCAAAGAGAGAACTCAAACTTAGTGGAAAATTAAAGAAATTTCAGGCAAAATGCCAGCATCATAAAACTACTATAGTAAGTCGTTTCCAAGAACAGATTTAATCGTCCTCTAACTAAAACCAGATTAAAACCACTCTAGTATTCTTACTGATACAGTTAAATAAATATGCAGTTTGATGTTTGGTAAAAATTTTAAGAAAAATGCGATTATTATAAAACTTTTTCATACTAGCGTAAGCTTATTTCACAAGAAAAATTAAAAAGAAATATTGAAAATTGGATATTTCTGCAACCTTTTCGCGAGTTGTTTATATCTTTTTCAGACGCTCTTGTTTCACTCTAAAACTTCTTTTATTTGTATGTGATTTATCGATCTCTTATTGTTTTACCAGATAATTTATTTGAGTTATATGTGTATATTATATTTAAGTTCACTTCACTCACCATACACTAGGGTTTCCTTTCATGAGTACATTTAGCTGCATTCTATATTATAGTAAATGTTTATTTTATTTAAAAGCCTCTTTATTTTTACCTTGTGGCTTGTGCTATGAATTGTGAAATTGGGATCAATTCTAGTTGAATAAAGTTATTATTATTATATTATTCCAAGTCATTACACATAATTAAAGTGTTTGCCTCACTGAAAAGAATTATTTGTCAGTTATTCGTTAATAACATGAATACTGCTGTTGCGAATAATTGTTAAATTTCGACTGGCCCCCAAATCATCAAGTATACAACAGACTGTAACTCTAAGGGACGAAAATAACAAATATCAAGTTGAAGTATCATTATTATACCTTCCAGTATCAGTTCTCTTTCCAAATAACCTAAAGAAATATTTCCATAATAACCTAACATTTTGAAAAAGTCATAAATAAACGCTCCAACATTTTCGGCAATCTCTTCACGCCCGAGTCAATAAAATTAGTAGTCAGATAATTAAACCTATCTAACAGCTCTTTATCGAAGATTGAAAGTAACCGCCCAATCCAAAAACACTTGTAAACCATTCGGTAATGACCCACCCCGACACCTGTATCTTGGGTTCGGCGCCACCCCCCTATGAGATCAATAAAGGTACCGTCTGGGTGCCCAGACGAAGTACCATTAACGGTCTGGTTCCATAAAGACTTTAGCTCTCAGGTGCCAAGGATCGACTGATTCAGTGGTGCAGGTGTGTTTATGAGTATTGGAGATTTGGCTTCAATAGGTGTTTTTACCAACTATGGACCTTGGTGGTCGGTTATTTTATCGCACGGTAAACCGAAAGGATGTCTAGAATTTATCTCTGAAAGAGTTTCTCGGATTCCATTATATGGAAGCAGGTATCACTGTTATGAGCTCTCATAAAGGAGTCTCGTTAAATGAATAAATAAGTGGCCAAGTCTGGTAAAGTGTTGGTTGTTAACAAGTTGTGACAGTTCAATAAATAATTATTTTACTTTCTGAGAATGCATTAAGTGTTAGGGTACTTCTCAAGCTCAGTCGCGATGATACTTCATAGAATTATAGTATGGTTTGCCCTGTTATCTCAATTCGTTCATGAAAAAAATATGATATATTCTTCAAACTCTGATTTTTGGAAGCAGATATTAATTTTCCTCAATCTAATCTAGCATATCTTTCGTATTTCCCAGAGATATCATTTTCTTGAAAATATATATTCATACAGGCTTTCCCGAAATTTTACACATAATAGCTGGATTAATTCTCCGAAACCTTTACAGATTTGATCCGAAAAAATTCCTTTAAAACCTTTGAGATTTGCAGATAATAGCTGGAATTAATTCTCCAGAACCTCTTCAGATTTTAATCTGAATAAATTTCATGGAAAGATTTAGAATTAAATTTTAAAACATGACCTAGATACACTGTATTACTTTATAGTCATATATTATCATCACATGTAGTGGAAAGAATTAAAAGAAAAATAAATTGAAATTATTTAGACATCACCTTATACATATAAGTTTGGATGGGGCGTTAAAGAATCACAAGTTCCATATCCGAAAAATGTTCAACAAATAATTCAAACGGGCCTTTTTTATTTTCCTTTTTTAAATAATATATAGCACATTCTCCAGAGAAAGAACCTGATAAATTCGGACCTGAATCTCTTCAGTAAGGAGTTATTTGAATAAACAAAATAACCATTTAAAAATATATGAAAATACCTTTTTGTCACTAGAAATTTCTGCTAAAACTAACCAATTTTTGAATAAGCATGGTCTATACGAAAATTAAGTGATGATAATTTATATGTCTATAAAGTGATGCAGTGAGTCTGGGACATGTTTTAAAATTTAATTCTAAATGTTTTCAGGAGATTTATTTAGATTAATACACTAGAGGTTCTGGAGAATTAATTCCAGCTCTTACCTGTAATATGCAAATACTTCTTCATAGTAATTTTCAATATATATATATATATATATATATATATAAATGTATTGAGAAATTTTTTTGTATTATATCACATGCACGTGACGGTTATCTAATGCAGAGTCTAGGTCTAAGTCATATATTCTTTCATTGTATGTTTCTGTGATATAACCTAATTTTCGTATAGACCATGCTTATCCAAAAATTGGTTAGTTGTTGCAGAAATGTCTGGTGACAAAATGGTATTTTTATATATTTTTAAATGATTATTTTGTTTATTCAAATAACTCCTTACTGAAGAGACTTGGGTCCGAATTTATCAGGTTCTTTCTCAGGGGAATGTGATATATATTCTTTAAAAAAGGAAAAATAAAAAAGGCCTTTTTGAATTATATGTAGAACATTTTTTGGTGATGGTATTTGTTATTCTTTAACATCCATTCGAAACATATATGTAGAAGGTGATGTCCAAATAATTTGGTCATTATTTTATATTTCTTTTGATTCTTTATTAGTTAATTTCCACCACATGTGATGTTAATATATATGTATATAAAGTGATACAGTGTATCTAGGACATCTTTTCCATTTAATTCTAAATGTTTTCATGAGATTTATTTAGATTAAAATCTGTATTGTAGTATTGTCAATATAATTTTCCAGAATTAAATTGAATAAAATTCCTTAGAAACACTGTTTCATAAGTTCATAAAGTACTGACCATAATCATTCACATTCATCATCCAAGACGCATTTGTTTCGATTGGATATACATAAATAACAAATTCCATCACCAAAAAATGCTCCACATAGAATTTGAAAAGGTCTTTTTTATTTCCCACTTTAAAAAATGGATAGCACTTATTTTCCAGAAAGGGAATCTGAAATTTTTACCCATATTCCCTTCAGTTGGAAGTTATTTGGATGCTAAATAAAACGATTAATAAAATATATCTACATACTAAATAATATTTAATAAGGTTAAGATTATTATATAGTCCGTCTAAAAAGTACCCGGAAAAACGTTTCGAAAACCTTTCCTATACAAATATTCTACCTGTTTTTTTTTTAGTTGCGACATTATTTCATAAATTTTATATTTGTTGACAATCAACAATATTTGACAAATAGTATTGTCATGTGACTTCTGCAATAGCAATAGATTTATGCTGATAAACCAGAAACAATAGATGCTCTGGAAGCCAACATAACTCGTGTTATCGATGAAATAAGGCCTTAATTACTCGAAAAAGTGGTCCAAAATTGGTCTGGTCGAATGCGGTTCCACAGAGCTAGTCGTGGTGAACATATGCCGGAAATTATTTTTAAAACATAAATGTCATAAAATTATCTTTGAAATAAAAAAAATTTGGGCTTCAATCTTGATTTAAATATGTTTTATTTCAATTTAGAGTTCCATCAATTTAAAAAATACACCCGATATATAAGAGACAGTATTTTAATTTCCACAAAATGAACCTCATTACTGATGATTTTTTTTCGATGAAAATCCGGATCATTTCGATCCATTTCAAGGACCCAATCAGCGAAGATACGACGTTGCTGCTGAGCGACCAGCTTTATGTGTTAATTGATCATTAAAAGCCCTTAGACTTTTCACCATATTTTTTTAACAATTCCACTACGTTGTTGAAGTATGTGTCGTTCCAATTTTAGTAATTTCTTAGTTTTTACTTGTCAAATGTCAAAAGATGACAGCTGCTCAGATAGCGGACAATTCAAAATGAAAACACTCTATAACAGAAGAAGAAAATCGCAAAATAATGGATTCGTGAGGATTACGGCTTTAGGTCTCACAGGAATTATTATTTCGGTCCTTTTATGAGTTTCCTAACAAGATTTTCCTCTCACGTTTCCCGTTCCCCGAATATCAGAGTACAGGGGTGATCGTAAGCTTAGGAAATCCCACAAAGGACCGCTGCATACTTTGGAGGGAAATGCACGTGGCCATAGAAGACCGTCTCATTAAACTAACGAAGACACGTGTTTGAGCATAGATTCTGCACGTGCACCGACTAATGTTCTTATTCAAATAACTAACTCAATAATGTCCCCGCTCTACTATTTCACTAGATATACGTCTTATTGATTCTGTTTAATATTACTTCGAGCTCGTAGACGGTCAGGTGCGTGTTATTCTGGCGCACCAAGGGTTCCACATATTTACGCGCTCGTTTCAGTGCGGCTAACATTTTGTCACGATGCCTGTATTTTTAACACGTTCTTATTACCTTGGTATATAGAGTCTGTCTGGATTTAACGTAAATATATTTCAGGATGTGATTCTAATGAGTGTTTCAATAAGAGCGCAAGATAATGTCACATGATTATGACGTGACAGATCGAAAGTTGACAGATGGGAATGAACATGGAGCATAACACGGTAGAATAACGCGTCCTGATTGTCAAAAATCATTATCAGAATGAAAGATTAAATAGAAGTTGCCATTCATAAGATTGAGCCCCAAACAGTCGACAATGTACTGAAAAATTGAGTTGATCTGATGGGGTACTGTAGCCGGTCATTTGACTGATATTATTTTGTCTTGGTCTTGGTTAGACTTTTTCCATAAACTCATAACTTTAAAAAAATATTCATTAGTTTTTCATTTATAGCGGATTAAAAATGCCAATTTTAAATGTCTCACATCTTAAGTAATAAAGGGTCTTTCAATGGGAATGCCACATTTTTAAATTGAAATTACTCACACATGGCAGCCATTGTTTATTTGTGACATTTACAGTTGCATTCTGTCAATGTCTACCATTTAATCATGGAAAGGTACACACTCCAACAACATTTATAAATAATACAAATTTATTATGAAAAATCGCGATGTGCTACTCTTTACGTGGTATAACTCCAATTTTTGGTCGTTATAATTGTCCGGATAAAAATACAGTTGAACGTTTAGTGAAGAAGTTTGAAACAAATTTAACACTTCATGGTGCCAGTGAGACAAAGAAATGCAAGAAGTGAAGAGAATATTACTGCCGTATGTGAAAGTGTTCGTGCAGACAAAAACTTATCGATTTCTCCACGTTCACAAGAACTAGGCATCTTCAAGACGTCTTTGTGGCGATCTTGGTTTACATCCACCAATAGATCATTTAAAGCGTCGTGTATTCGGTGATTCGATTATTTCAAGATATGGGCCGATAAATTATCCGCCTCGTTCCTGCGATATAACTCCATTGGACTTCTTTCTTTGGGGTTACATTAAGTCAATGGTTTACAGCAATTATCCAGCAAATTAAGACGATTACAGATCAATATTGGACGAGTAATTGCTAACATACTACCTGATCTGCGTGAGAGAGTCATGAAAAATTGGGTTCAACGACTTCATTCCTGCCAGCGTTTCCGTGGTAGAAATTTAAATGATGTTTTATTTCATAACTAATCGTATCCATTGTACTTTATAATGAAATAAACAAAATTCACAAAACAAAATGGGGCGTTGTACTGAAAGACCATTTACTAGAAAACTCGAGTCCCTGTATACGTTTTCAATTAAAAGTGATAAATAAGGTAGTGTTCATATTCCATTATGAATTATTTTCAAATCATTAATTTTATTCACTGTTTCAAGTTGAATTTTGTGAAATGATTCTTTAAACCAAGGTTAAGTTGGGTAACGAAATTAAACAAAATACCAATCATTAAAAAATGTGTTGACATGTCTCTGTGTTTTTTTATGAAAGTTGATGGAAATACAGAATGTTTCTATTCAGCTAGGATATGCTGTATATCTCAAACTTCATTTCGTATCCCTAAAACTGAATTTCAGTCTACACGAGGAGATTTCTGATTTAACTGTGTTGAAAATGGGGATAAGCACTAATAATATTTCAATAGAAAACCTTTGGTTACCTGGTAACCATTGTCCCTCCTACTTACCACAAGAAAATGGCGGCCAGACACAACCTGAACTGGTTGTCTAACCTGACCAATTGAAGTACGAATTGTTAATTTTCTTTGATCGCATTTCAACTTACTTATGATGTAGGTATATGGGCAATGGCAATTTTCCATCTCTAAATCCATTGTAATGGTTATTCAAGATCATTTTCCGCTGAAAATTTATATCGGGTGTTTTTTTTTAATAGTGATAGAACTTTAAATTGAAATAAAACACATTTAAATTGAGATTGAAGCCAAATTTTTTTTATTTGAAAGATAATTTGATGACATTTATGTTTTAAAAATAATTTCCGGCATGTGTCTACCACGACTAGCTCTGAGGAACCGCATTTGACCGGACCAATTTTGGACGACTTATTCGAGTAATTCAGGCCTTATTTCATAAATAACACAAGTTATGTTAGCTTCCAAAGCGTCTATTGTTTCTGGTTTATCAACATAAACCAATGACTTGACATAACTCCAAAGAAAATAATCCAGTGGAATTATGTCGCATGATCTTGAAGGCCAATTTATTGGACCATTTCTCTAAATAATGTTATCGCCAAATCTTTCTTTCAATAAATCAATTGTAGGTAGCAGCATGAGGTGGATCTTGTTGGAACCAAAACACTTCTGGGTCGATACCATTCAAATTTTGAAACAAATAATCATTGATCATCGATCTGTAACGAGCACCATTCACTGCACCATTAGCTCCAGCATCGGGTTTAAAGAAATATGGAGCGATCATGCTTCCACCGTGTGAAGTACACCATACAGTGCATTTTTCTGGATGCAATGGAACCTGCAGAACTTCTTGAGGATTATTTTCACTCCATATACCGCAATTTTGCTTGTTTACATAGCCGTTCAACCAGAAATCAGCTTCATCACTAAACACAATTTCACGATAAAAAAGTGTATCATTTTCAAGCTGTTCTAGGGCCCAATCAGCAAACAAACGACGCTCATTATGGTCAAGTGGCTTTACTTCTTGAACCAGTTGGATCTTGTATGGGTGTAGACCAAGATCTTTATGCGAAATTTTCCATGTGGTGGATGCACAGAGTGCAACTTGTGAACGTCGACGAATAGACAAATCTGGATCATCATTAACAATATGACTTACAGCAGTGATATTTTCTTTTGTACGTACAGTTCTTTGTCTTGTTGTTGTTTCATTTTCGAGAATGATGGAATAAAATTTTGCGAGAAATATCTGAATAATTTATTTCTGATATTATCAAGAAAGTCATTCATGAACAGAAGAAACAACAGAGGTTCAAGAACGGATCCCTGTGGTACCCCTAGTTTCAATGGGTACTTATATGATGAAGTATCCCCGATTTTAACATTTGCTGGTCTATAACTAAGATAACTCTTCAACCGTTCTAGAAATATACCCCTGAAACCTTGATTATAACATTTTTCAATAATGAATTTGAAACAGAGACTGTCAAAAACTCTCCAAAGGTATTCTAAAAGTTACTACTCCCAAACCTTTTGTGTGATGCGATCGGTCGAATTTCTCCTTATTTGCCTCTTTGATTAATTGGAAAACGTGGAACAATAAACCCATCGAAGAGACCTTTCTATTCGCGCAGAAGATATTGTATCACACACCTACATGTCGAACACGATAGATCAGCTTATTGTCGTGTCGTTCGAGAGAAAGGGCAGAAATAATGGGTGAAACTGTTATGTCGGTACGATAGGTTATCTTGATGAATTGAACGATGGAATTGTGACCCACTTTCGGAAATTTATTGTCGTTTGCGAAATGCAAAGATGTAATTTTTTTCCTCTTTGCATGTTGATGAATGTAGAATTCAAAGCAATTTCTCAAATATAACCTTTTTCTTCGATATTCGATTGTGGACATCTCAAATGCAATAATTATAGTCTGTCTTGAAAGTATCCGGAAAAAACGACACTCAATCGTAATTAAATTTGAATATCAAAACAGATTTAATCTGTCCGTCTTCTACAACTTTAATTTCAAAAAAATTTCTATTCAAAAAACTTTTAGAATTAAATTAATGTCTACATAAGCACCGCTCATGTTTAATAGACGTATATAATCAAAACTCAATATACAATGTCAAATGGAATAAATAAACCAACAAATATAAATAGTCATTTAAAATTAATGAATAAATATTTGAAGGAGACAAACTTTTGTTTCTGATCTTACCATTATGAACACCCTTACCCTTTCAAAAACATAAAACACATCTAAAAGACTTCTCAGAAAATATAATTATTATTATTTGAATATTTTAATATATTTAAATATTCAAATAAATTAATTCAAAAATCTCTCAAAACATGCACTATATCTTCAAAAACCAATTGGAATTCCGATAATCTCTTCATCGGCCCTAAATAATATTTAAAATATCAAAATCAACTAACAATCAGTGTATATCTTACCTCAAAGTGATATTTTCTATCCTACCCAGTCAACTTTTAATAATTGAACATAAATATTATCAATTTACAATACCTTGAAATAGGAATGTTTGCACATTGAAAAGAAACGTGTCAACTAACAAATGAGGTTAACTCATTTATATAAAAGTTCATCTGTGATCCAAACACGGAAACAAATTCACGGTATGAATCGAGGTGAGTTCCAGAAATTCTAAATATCTCAAAAATTGCCCAAGAACAGAAGGAATCCTTTTTTGAAGAAATTGGAATTTAATTATGTTTCAGAGTTTACGACGTAAAACATTTTCCTAGGAAATTTTCCAGGAATAAAAGAGTCATTATTTTCGTAGCAATGTACAACTCTTCATGATAATAAATAAAAAGATATCAGACTTTCTAGTTACTCTCATCCCTCCAAGATTTCTTCCCCAACGTTTCCTCTGACATATTAATGCATATATGTGTTCCATAATAGCTGTGTCCCCCATTGCCCTTTGTTCATAAATGGACCTTTGCGATCGTGCCAAGAACCCTAAATAAAACGCCAACTTTTAGAATTATTGGCTGATGACGGAAATCAGGGCTGGGCTCCATTTCCAATTGCTATAAAAACAGTCGTGATTTGTCCTAGAAATTTTTCTCTATGAGAATCATTTTTCAATTGTTAGGTGAATTTTCTGATGGATGGTGTGGAAAATTCCTAATTATTGCTTACGATGCTTTCGCTATAGTGTTGGGTAGAGAATTTATGACGATTTTCTGCAATAATTTCGTTTGACTGAATTTGTATCGACTGAAATAAGTAAAACATCTCCCGAAAATGCAATTGGACAATTATATCCACAAAAATAGTCCAAAGAGGCTTCACTTCTCGCACTAGCTGAACTTTCTAAGCCTTCATACCAAGGTCTTATGCTTTATTCTCCTCAACCTTTCAAAAAGAAAAAGTTTAATTGACTTCAAAGGCGTATTTGTATTCCAAGTTGTTTAAATTTTATATAAGTTTTGGTGATCTAAGACCTTTTCAAGGTACACGAATACTGTAGATACAAACCAACCTTCGTCCAATTTCTTGATTACTGCTTCAATTAAATCATCTCTAGTCCTATTTGCCTCGATATTGTTTCATAGGCTAAGTCACAACATTTAACAATCTATTAGTCTAACTAATCTACAGCTTCTTGTAAAAATTTTCTCACCCGAGAACATCAAATTGTCCAATTCATGATGTGCGAGCATCTTTTTTACCCTATCGGGTTTAACTTTTTCTGTTTATCATTCAAGTCTTGAAATATTTGTATTTTGGAGGCCTCAAATTGCACTTCGTTCTTCAATATGCAATGGATCGTCAGAATATTCCAATATGAAATTATATTTAAATAAGGTTATTGTGATTTTCACAATTTTCATTGTTATGTTTAGAACAATTGTTTCGCTATCACAGTAGCATCATCAGGCAGGTTTACATTTTGAATAACTAAGCTTGTTTCCGAAATCCGTTGCTATTTATATTACAGTAAGTACAATACATTTTTATTGAGCACTAAAATCCAGAAAAGGGTCTCTATGAATTTCAGCTTGTCTGTATATATTTAACAGAGGTGAGTTATTTAAATCTAATTGTTCGTTAAGTAATATTTCAATTTTATTGTGTTTTTTTATCTCCAGGGATTCTAACAGGTTTAAAGCATAACTTAGTTTCTATATGTAGAATTTCAAAATTATGGTTGAAAGTATGAAATGTTTCTAACAAATGGTTAGAATATGTGGAATTACTTTTATTATTGAGGAAACTCTTCAAATGTTCACACATTTTATGTCGGAATCAAAGAAGATATTTCAGAATGTCTAGATATCTGTACTGAATAAAATTATTTTCAATTTAAAAATAGAATTTTTGAATCTGAAAACAGTATTGATTATGGGAAATCCCTTAAGTCCTTTATTAGCAGAAATATTCATGGACAATATTGAAACTGAAATTCACCAAAATCCCCTTATGAAATATTTTTTATATTGGTATAGATATGTAGACGATATTTTCTGTTGCTTCACAGGTACAGACAGACTTGAATAGGTTTTAAATGAAGTTCTTAAATCATATTTATTTTTGAGGTATGTAGCAATTTTCTCAGAAATACCTTTAGTGTATTTTAAGAAAATGTATTTAAAATTTTCTTTTACATTAGGATATACCTTATATAAAGCTATTTTATTATTTTTATTCAGCAACAATTTGGATATCAACCTAGGATCATAATCATTATTAATAGCTATTCGTTTAATTATGTTAAGTTCTAAAATATAATTTTCTCGATTCATGGGAACATTAACTAATCTATGGATCATACAATTGAATGCTGATAATTTTTGATTAAAAGGATGGCTTGATTTATTGTGTATAATAGAATCCGTATATGTTGGTTTGTGAAATACTGAAAAATCATGTGAATTATTTGTTCGATTAACTGTTAAATCAGGAAAATTAATAAAATTATCATGTTCGGTTTCCATAGTGAATGATATTGAAGGATGTATTTCACTGATAAATAAAAAAACTTTTTTGAAAGTCTGTCTGTACCTGTGAAGCAACAGAAAATATAGTCTACATATCTATACCAATATAAAAAATATTTCGTAAGAATATTTTGGTGAATTTTAGTTTCAATATTGTCCATGAATATTTCTGCTAATAAAGGACTTAAGGAATTTCCCATAATCAATACTGTTTTCAGATTCATAAATTTTATTTTTAAATTGAAAATAATTTTGTTTAGTGCAAATATCTAGATTATAGACATTCTAAAATATCTTCTTTGATTCCGATATAGAATTTGTGAACATTTGAAGAGTTTCCTCAATAATAAAAGTAATTTCACCATTAATTCTAACCATTTGTTAGAAACACGACATACTTTCAACCATAATTTTGAAATTGTACATATAGAAAGTAAAAATCATGCCTTAAATCTGTTGAAATCCCTAGAGATAAATAAACACAATAAAATTGGAATATTACTTTACGAAAAATTAGATTTAAATGATTCACCGCTGTTAAATATATTCAGATAAGCTGAAATTTACAGAGACCCCTTTTTTGTGTTTTAGTGCTCAATAAAAATTAATTGTACTTACTGTAATATAAATAGCAACGGATTTCGGAAACAAGCGTAGTTATTCAAAATGTAAACCTGCCTGATGATGCTACTGTAATAGCGAAACAATTGTTGTAAACGTAACAATAAAAATTGTGAAAATCAGAATAACCTTATTTAAATATTATTCTTCAATATATTTTCGGATCCACTTGAGCACAAACTTCAGTAAGACGTTGAAATAATGAGAACTATCTCATCTTCAGACAACTGAAGATGGGATAGTTAATTCCCAGAACTTGAGTCACAATTAAATGTGTAAAATATCATTTTATTGCTAGTAAAACATAGTAATTTCTACAACTTGATTTAACTATGATCAACTACCAAATATTTACGGCTGAAACATTTCAGTATCTTGTAATTAAATAACAAACAAATGTCAAATGTCTAGCGTCATACGAGTATGTCATGCCTGTCAAAAATAGCAACGAGGTGAAGTTAGGCACAAACTCTGTGCCTAACACATTTTTAGATTTGAAAAATGAATGTTTTTCCATTTTCAAGTCCCGAAAATCCGTTCCTGATATCGTCAACCCGCGAGGGTCTCTGTACACGTGCGCAATCATCCCTTACCCCACGGATCCGGCCACGTGACCGGAACATCTCCAGGCGCGTGGCTGAACCGGAACTAAGTCATATCTCTCCACCATAGACATCGCCTTCTTGATCCACACTGACTAATGTAGAATTCGACATGCTATTTGTTTTGCGTGACTCATACTGATGAAAAATCTATAATCTTTTGAGCTCCTTGATAAGGAGCAAGTTACAACATAGCTTCACTTCATGGCAGATGTTCAAATGATAATCTATTTTCCTGCCAGGGAATCAGGGTTTGACTAAACAGACTGTGAACAATTTCCTACAAGTAAAGAGGGTGGTAGGTCACTTGCGGTTGAAGTCATATGTCGAGAGGGACGAATTTTTGGAGATGGGAAACGCTGATCTTGGTCAGAATTCCTTTCGGAAAAAAGGGACTTGCGGCCTTAAAGCCGTAATCCACGAGTTTGCGCTGCTCTATTCGATTGGAACTTATTCTTCGTAGGAAATACAATCATAAACACAATCTGCAAAAACTATACACCAAGAAGTATCCATTCAGAATTGATCAATTTAAAAGTGGCCTAATAGAACTTGCGACATTTTTTTTTGTCTAAAAAAATTAAATAGAGGTTTATACTTGATAGAAGGTATATAAAATTATTTAAATATTTTAATATTAGCCTTCTACATATTTAATTTCAAAAAATTATATTCAATAATTATAACTTCAGGAAATAAATTAAATTAATGTCATATAAATACCACTTATATCAAACGACATATAAAATAAACAATCATTATAAGACATCCAAATAATTAATTAAATAATTTGGATGTTTTATAATGAATATTTATTTTATATGTCGTTTATATAAGTGGTACTTATATTTAATTTAATTTAATTCCTAAAGTTATAATTATTAAATATAATTTTTTGAAATTAAATATGTAGAAAGCTAATATTAAAATATTTAAATAATTTTACATACCTTCTATCAAGTATAAACACCTCTATTTATTTTATTTTATTGATAATATATAATTATTTGGTTTCCATAACATCCTTTATACAGTTAGTCCTTGTACTATAACAAAGGCCGTTAAATTATCTTTCAATCTTTTAGTTCAATGGTAAACCACAGAATTATTTATTTGAGTTAACATACCACTCCATTTAAATTTTCAATATTCATTTACCAGAAGCTTTCTGAATTTTTAAAAGGTGAGAAAATATTTTTGGTTTTGGTATATTAAAATATTTAAATAATTTTATATACCTTCTATCAAGTATAAACCTCTATTTATTTTATTTTATCCATAATATATAATTATTTGGTTTCCTTAACATTCTTTATACAGTTAGTCCTTGTGCTATAACAAAGGCCGTTACTTAAAAAACAAACTAATCCTATTGTAAAAAAAAAAAAATATTAGATGCCTAGATCAAAATTACTTTATGTTCAACGGCGTTTTATCTAGACGAAGAAAGTCTAACAATGAGTAACCCATTAAGCCCCTTGTTATCAGAAATATTCATGGATAACGTAGAAACCAATATCCAAAAACACCCATATTTTAAACATTTCTTTTATTGGTACCGCAATGTAGATGACATAATTTGTTTATTTGATGGCATAAATAGACAACTTTGCTCATTTTTGGAATCTATCAATAAACTATATCCAACAATTAAATTCACACATGAAGAAGAAGTAAATGATAGCATCAATTTCTTAGGTTTAAAAATCACTAAAATTATTAATAGACACGACTTTTCCATATACAGGAAACTTACACACGCAGATAGTACGATTGATTCCACTTCAAACTATCCGTTTTCACAAAAATTATCACCTTATAATAGTATGCTCTATAGATTGGTTAACATACCTATGACAAAAAAAATTTTGACAAAGAATATAAAACCATTAAACAAATATCTTTGAATAATGATTTTAATCCGTTAATTATAGATAATTTACTTGATAAAATAAATTACAAGAAAGCAATATCACTTGTATATCTAAAATTTCAAAATTCAAACGAAACAAAATTAATTTCATTAACTTACATAGGCCAAAAATTTGAAAAGATTGCTAGATATTTAAAGAAAAAGTAAATTATAACAACTCTTTTAGAACCATTAATTCTTTAGGTATCTTAATAAAAAATAATAAAGACGTCATTCCTAAAAACAAAAAATCAGGTGTTTGGCAAGTTAACATGTAGTGATTGCCCATGTGTATATGTGGGACAGACAGGCCGTTCATTCCAGATAAGGATACGAGAACATGAAAAATGTTATATTAATAATACACCAAATTCAACTTATGCCAACCATTTGTTAGAAACTGGTCATAATTTTAATGGGAACTATGAAATAAATCGAAAACAAAAGTCAGAAACTAAATCTGTTAGAAACTTAAGTGATCAATAGATATAATAAAAGACAAATTTTATTGAATGATCAAATAGATATAAACAGATTCGCCCTACTTAACATTTTTCACTGATTGTAAACCATCTCTTTCCACCCCTCTATTTATTTTTTGTACCAGAGCTGTGTATTAAGGTCCTGTTTTGCAATGTATACCTCAGTCTTAATACTCACCTGATGAAATCATGGTATGACGAAACAATTGTCGTGTAAACCAATAAAATAGCGGAAGTTAACATTTGTTTTTCTTATAATCCGAAACATGTTAAATAAAGTTTTGAAGGTGACGTAAAAATGAAAGAATTTTTTACTGACATATTATTTTTATTTCATGCTAGCAGATGGTAAACGTGTTCATAGCTTTTTGTGTTTGGGTGTTTGTTCCGAATTTCCTTGAATTGGTTAAATTCTAACCTTCTTATTGTGTTAAATTCGAAATGTTAGAGTATTATGATAATTGAGAATAATTATGAAATAAGTATAATGGCTTGATAATAATAATAAAATATCTTTATTTGATCTTGAATCCCAAAGGTGTCGATCACATACAAAAAACACACTCAACTTCTTGAATTGAATATTAATTCAAGAAAAATTAAGTCCAACAAAATCTTTCTCATTCTTTAACAATGTAATAGTTGATTAAAAATTGTTTAGAATATTCTTTCGTAATACAACATGTAAATTCTTGAAGTTACGGAGTAATGTATTCCACATTTTAAGCATACACTAATAAGAATTTTTTTAAGTATAAGTCTGTTTTCCTTCACATATATTTATTATACCTCTAGTGTTATATTCATGCTCTATTATAACTCATCATCACATATATTACAGAATCAAACTGTACAATGTTTAAACATTGTGCTGACTTAAAACATTTTTACAGGTTTCACTTTGTTTTATATTGAAGACAATCCTGAAAAACGTTTTTTGAAGTATAAAAATACCGTCCGATTTTTCCTGGAGCAGATCATTGGTATGTATAACATGGGACCTAGCATTGAACCGTGGGGAACCTCTTTCTATAAATATGGCATTTGATGTTTTTTGTTTACTATTCTTTGTCTTTTCACTTGTTATTTAAATTCTTCCAGTTAGATAGGACAATAAAGAGTTGATGTTGATGGATGTTCAATCACATTTTGGGATATAGTAACAATGCTTTCAGGCGTGCTTAATGGATGAGAGAGCATTTATTTCTACTGAATTTTTCATCCCTCCAGATCTCAAAACGAAGAATTTTCGAAGATTTAAAATAGAATAGGTCAACAGACAGTTGAACTGCCCAATCTTAAGAGCCTAAGAGTTTTGAAGAATTCAAAAATAATTTTCAAGTTCTGTTTTAGGGAGAAAGAATTCCTGTGACGACATTGTTCCGAAAAAAACATCTGAGGGTGGCAACAACTCCTAATTAGCTCTAAGACAGATAAAATCCAAACAAATCAGAGATATCTATGAAATTACATCAACCATATTGAGGGAGATTTTTCCGTGCATTAAGGTACCATTAGGTAACACGCTCACCAAATGTCTAAAAGAGGGTCACTTTCCTGTCAGTTGAGGAAGGTTTAAAAAGTACCTGTCCATAAAAGAGGAGATATGGCATTACCAGAAAACTATAGTCCAGTATCGATACTTTCTGTGATCTCAGAATTGTTTGAGATAATAATAAAAAATAAATTATTGAGTTTCTTCAAACATCACAAAATTTTCTTCAAACAACAACATGGGTTCTTGATGGGCAAATCAGTGGAGACGGTACTGGAGGAGGTGCTTGAAAATATAGGAGAAACTTTTGATGCGGGACAAAAATCTAGTTTACAGGCATGTGACTTATCCAAGGGTTTTGATAGTATTTCACACTCATTGCTTTTAAACAAGCTTGAATACTATGGAATCAGGGGTGAGGCTCTTGACCTAATGAAAAGTTATCTGACAAACAGGATGCAGAAAACAAGCTTGGGTGGCAGGTCTTCTTCTTGGGAGACGGTGAGTCATGGTGTACCGCAGGGTTCTGTGTTATATCCCTTTTTGTTTGTGATATACATGAATGATTTGCTAGCTAATGTGAAATCAAACCAAGACGTCCTCTTTGCTGATGACACTTCTTTTATGAGCAATGGGATGGACAATCAGGAATTGGAAGAGAAAGACAAGCAGACACTAAAGGAAGCCCAGGTATGGTTCAGCGCAAACAAAATGATGATGAACAGATGTCTTCGGACAATCACATGATGCTACTTGGTGTCTTTTTGCAATCAAATCTTAAGTTTTCTGTCCACATTAATGAAATAATTCCTAAGTTGTGGAGAGCTACCTATGCAGTTAGGAGAATAAAACAAATAGCGGGAGTTGAAGCAGCCAAGATTAATGAAATAAAAATCTTCTTGAGTTTGGGCGGTTCAACTGTCTGTTCAACATCACCTTTCGACGGTAAGTTCAATATTACATTTTTTCGCGAATAATGAACCGATTTTGAAAATTTTAACTGGGTTGTGTACAGAACTTAAATAACATTCAAACTCGACATTTCTCCCATATTCAAAAAATGTTGGTGGTTGATGTAACCTTTTCATGGGGGTTGGTTTTTGGAACAAACTGATGATGGAAATTCGTCCCCCTCAAAACAGAAGTTGAGTTCTTGGTGGGGTCAAATTTTCGTTGGCACACCCTTTATAACAATGATCAATGTGTATAAGCTCTAATTTAGATGGCTCACAATTCTAATCTTAAAAATTAGGTGAAAATGTTCGGACTGTTATAATTCTCAACTTGTAAGTCCTTTTATTTGTTAATAGAATTCCAAATGAAAAACTTATTCTTTATGAAATCTCTGAGATTTTGTTCCAACCTGGTTACAAAAAATCAAGGTAGCAACCTCGAGTGACGTCCCAAAGGACTTGACTTATTGATCCTGGAGGCGGCCATGTTAGGAAGGACTTCCTATATCCTGCGCCAGGGGTTGCTAGGCAACTCGCCGCCCCAGGACATTCCATTATGCATAACCACCGTCACCGCCCCCTCCTTATTCCCCCAAAATATCCTGCAGGATACTGTTTTCGAACAATGGTATCTGAATCGGAGGTAGCCCTGGAATGTTGGCAATATTGCTAGAATGAAAGGAAAACTTTTCTATTACAGTTTGTTCTGATAATATTACATGAATGTAATACTTCTTTCTACTTATGCCATATTCTTCTATGGAATGAACGTTTTCATTTCATATTCTTGTTTATAACTCTAAAACAATAAATTTAAGTGGTTGAAAAAAAGTGGAAAATCTCCTGAATTTGTCACACTAAAGACTAATAAAGTCTGGAGAAACTGATATAAATTTCGATATCTTAAATTCGGATGTAGATGTAAAATACAAGCGAATACACATACCACCTAAGGCTATAGGTGCGTGGCTGTGTTGCATTCGTCGGCATTACAGCATTGCACTGAAGATTAGTCAAAAAGCTATGAAACATGCACATCTGTTGATTATGTGTGACGGTCAACAAAATCTATAGGGCTGTATTTAAGCTTTTAATTGTGTTACGTCTATTGGGAGATGGTCATGCCTAATTCATTGCTGTTGTTATTGCAGATCTTTCATGTTGATATTTCCAATCGACTTATTGCTGATCCATGTTAACTTCGACGAATTATTACTTGCTACAGACTATTTATTCTCCAATGAGTATATATGGCCCTTGGAAAGAATTGAATGCTCTTGATATATTTTGTGCTTAGTGTTAAGTTTTATTCAACGCAGTGTAAATTATATTCTCTCTCATTCCTTGTTTATCGACCAACATATTCGAAATTTTCCATCCAAAAATTTCCATTCCAAGAGAACTATTACCAATAAGAATCTATTCCATTAGGAGTTCACAGCCTGCAATTAACTTCGTTAATTTCCCTTCTTTTTGTCTTGGTGAAATGAATTAATTCTCCCCCACTCTTATGTTAAAATTATACTCTGTAATACAAGTAAAGTCTCATTATCATTCTCGTAATAGTCACATTGGTCGTTTGTAAAGGGTGTTTCAATAAGAGCACAATGTTTTCAATAAAACATGGTTTTCTGTAGCAAAGTATTGAAATATTTATTGATTTAGAAAATATACATTTGGGAATTATGTATGAAACAATACACCTTGTAAATGTCTTTGCTGGCATATGCGTACTCTTTTGACGAAATTTTCAGTAACGTTATTGGAACACATGTGGTGGTATTTCATTGATACAGCGTCTAATTTCGGCTTTCAATGCTTCGATGGTTGCAGGCTTATTGGCATAAACCTGTGACTCAGGTAACCTCACAGCCAGAAGTCCAAAGGCGTTAAATTGCAAGAGCGTGGAGGCAAATTCTGGTTACCAAATCGGGAAATGGCACGACCAGGAGTAGTTGCTGAGTCAGTGGGATTTTGTAGGCATGCAGCCGTAAATCTTTAGTGAGAATTCGCTGAAGAATGTCTGTTGAATTCTTGTGCATGATGGCGAATTGACGTCTCTGGCCTTTCTGTCACACTCTCGCGAACTGCCGTGATGTTTTGTTCTGAACGACCTCTACGAGCTCGTATCGTATGTTTCACATCACTAACCAAACCAGTACTTTCAAATTTTTGTATTATTCTTTTCACAGTAGATTAATTAGGCACATTATTTTGTCCGAATATTGGACGCACTTTACGAATAGTGACAATTAAACTTTCCTCATTTTGATAATAATTTTTGACGATCAGGACGCGTTGTTCTACCGTGTAATGCTACATGTTTATTAACTCCCATCTGCCAACTTTCGATCTGTTACGTCATAATCATGTGACATTATGACTCTCAAACATGGCGCGCAATTCAAATCTTAAGCTCTTATTGAAACACCCATTATATTGTACAAGATTATCGCGATTGCTACAAACGTAGCAAGTATCCACCTTATCTTTGTTCGTAGCGTAATTGTCATTACTTTAGCTTGGTATCATATACAGTGATACCGAAATATAATCGCTTTTTGTTATAAGTGTTTCACTTGAGTTCCTCATCGTCGTTGTGGTTTATCATTATTAGATATAGGAAGTTGGAAACCACTGCACACAGAGAGTTCTTTGAAGTTAAAATCACCGCTACTCAACAAAGATATAGTCCACAAACTTATCTTAATCAATGATAGTGATGAATTAATTTGCAATTGTCTGTTATTTCAAAATACTGAAATAATAGGCAAAATACTGCGGTAAACTAATCGTGGTACGAAACAAATTGTAACATAGAGGCAAGTTACACTGTGCCGATTCAAAAACCCATTTGTTATAGTTCATACTTCATATTTCAGAATAAATATCTGCTGCTTTAATTTATTCATTAACCCAACTACTTAGACTGGTTAACATATCTATGACAAATGAGAATTTTGAGAAAGAATTCGAAACAATGAAACAGATAGAAGTAAATAGTGGCTATAATCCGATTATTATTGACAAACTCTAAAACAAAGTCCAACTCAAACAATCGATATCATTAATATACCCTTAAATCCAAGAAAAAGATGGAAAATACATTTAACTGTCTTATATAGGTCGAAAATCTGAATGAATGGCTATATATTAAAGAAGAAACCAAAACTTCGATATCTCATATAAAATTATTATTTCGTTACGAATATCAATAAAAAAATAATATGAACATATGAACAAGAAACCAAGGTATACCAATCCCATATGTAACATGGTATTTGCCTCCAAAATTGTATGAAAGAACTCATATATTCATGGCAGCAACAAAAAATTATTAATAAGGAGTATGAGCTATGGTAATAAAAAGTTCTAGAAATCGAGACAGTGTAACATACATCTGTATAACTCATATATTCATGGCAACAACAAAAAATTATTAATAAGGAGTATGAGCTATGGTATTAGAAAGTTCTAAAAATCGAGACAGTGTAACAAACTCGACAAGGTTTTGTTCATCACAGAGGCAAATTGCAGACATGCGCACGTTTCAAACTGATTGGATTTAGTCAACGCAATGTATGATAGGGACTCCAGATCTGTCAAGTATCTATATTTGCTATACACTGAGACTCTAAGGTATTAATAATACACTAGCGCCATCTAGAATATGTAAAATACATACAAGACATACCTTTGCGAGTTAATTCAAGTAAAGAAATGTTTTCTCGATGTTTTCACGTTACTAACGCAGAATGAACTTTCCTCATGTTCAGACCATAATTTGCCGTAATGCTCATAATTAGTATATTCACATTCAAATAAATTAATTCGGCTGATATGTACCAAAAATTATTAATAAGGAGTATGAGCTATGGTAATAGAAAGTTCTAGAAATCGAGACAGTGTAACATACATCTGTATAACAATTGTGTACTCAAACATGTCTGTAATTTGCCTCTGTGATCAACAAAACCTTGTCGAGTTTGTTTGTGTACAGAATTGTTATGCAGATGTATGTTACGCTGTATGATCACCTTCTAGAGATTCTAAAAATAAAAATGACTATTATACTTGGTGAATGAATATCTTCTTTACAGTAACTTATTGAATAAAATACAGTTCTTGAGGTCGTGAAAGTGCTTTCATATTTTTATTTACTATCCTTCCACTAGCATAGGATTTGGCTGCATCTTTCTATGTCTATTTACCCTGTCTGAAGAATTCTGCTATAATTATAATCATATAGAAATGTTATTCATTTCAATTCGTTATTAATTTGATGTATATGACTAAAGAATTATGGAATTAGATAATTAGAAATGTGGAAATAGTCGAAACAATGTTGTCTGTGATTGTCCTTTGGCACCCAGTACGATACTGGTTTTATGGAAGGAACAATCTCTCGCTCAAACCATACTGGAGCCATACGATAAATTTTGATGACAGTTCAGCTGAATTGAATAACACACCTCCTCTGCTCCTTAAATATTCACCCTTTATATCCGACCTCTTGAAATTCAACATGTTTTCACCCAAAATGTACCGACCAATTGCATTAATATTCCGTGGGGATGCACTATGCATTTTTTATACTCTGATTGGTAAAACCTATTAGACATTTGGTCGAAGGGGAGTCTTATTTGTTATTCATTGTCCATTGAAACGACCCCTTCCGAATCGCTAATTCGATTAGAACTGCAACCTAACATACAATTTCTCGAAAAAACTTGCAAGTGGAAAAAATAGAATAGAAGGAAGAGGCTTTTTACTTGATAGAAGGAATATAAAAAAATTTGAATATCAAAACAGATTTAATCTGTCAGTCTTGTACAATAATTTTAATTTAAAAAAAATTTTATTTGAAAAACTTTTAGAATTAAACTAATGTCTTATAAGCACAGCTTATATTTGATAGACGTATAAAATCAAAACTCAATATACAATATCAAATGGAATAAATAAACCAACAAATATAAATTGTCAATTAAAATTAATAAATAAATATTTGAAGGAGACAAAATGTTGTTCTGTTCTTGCAATTACGAAAACTAATTCCTTTTCAAAAATACAAAAGATAATTTAAGGACTTCTCAGAAAATATAATTTATTTGACATATTTAATATATTTAAATAATTAATTAAGTTATTTAAAAAAACTCTCAAAACATGCCCCAATCCTAAAGAATTTCATTTTAGAATAATTTTGATTTAGTATTGAATTTGGTTCAAAATAAGAGACTTATCAAGTGTTTTACTTTAAATCATTCACGACGAATTTCTGTCTCGTAGAGGCCGAAACAATCAAGAAATATTATTGAATTATCAGTTTTATTGATGGATACCATCCACAGAAGGTTTGGCTCAACTTGGATTTGAAGGACTGGGAAGTAAAAAAAATTATGGGAAAATAAAAAATAATAATTGTGAGACATGAGCTTTTAAGGACTGGTACATTAACAGATAACTAAATGAATTGATGAAAGTTATGAGTTTAGTAGAAAGGATGAACCTTGACAAATGAAAATGTTTTCAGGTATGCCCACTGGATAAGAACATGGGCGGGTTGTTTTAGCAAATAACTGTCCATTTTTCACGAACAAATTGATCCACAAATTGCCGTGAGGGCACTTAATTTCTATTGAATTTTCTGCGTGAATATCTAACGGTTTGGATAGAAGATTCACCACATTGGAAATAAAATTTCAATTTCCCAGGTTTGTTCCAGTGTAAATCGACCCATTTCTTCAATGTCAAATATAACACTTACTTTCCAGATAGTGAATTGTTTCAGTCGTTACTATTTGGTAGTTGATCATAATTAAAATAAATTGTAGAAATTACTATGTTTTACTACCAATAAAAAGATATATTACACATTTTCTTGCGACTCGAGTTTCCGGAAATGAACTATCCCATCATCAGACAGATATCTGAATGTCGGCAATCGACAAAGAAGTTTGTTAAAACAGATGGTACTTATTAAAATATCTCAAATATTTCTGGGGTTTACATAGCTCCGTACGGTCATCCATTATTTTCACGTTATTTTCATTGTATATCTCAAATATTTGGGATTTAGATAGCTCCGTACAGTCATTCATTATTTTTTACATTATTTTTATTGTGAACAAATGAATATTTTAATAGATTCTATGTAACACCTAATACTGGTACAGAGGTTTACAAGCGGAATGTGATAAAAACCGGGTTTAAAAAAGAGGGGCCTTCTAACTTCTAGGTTTTATGACTTTTGCTTAAATACCTCTGTACCACTGTTAGGTCTTCAGTTGTCTGATGATGGGATAGTTCATTTCCCGAAACTCGAGTCGCAAGAAAATGTGTAATATATCTTTTTATTGGTAGTAAAACATAGTTATTTCTACAATTTGTTTTGTTTTAATCACTAACCTTCCGCCAAAACACGAATGAAATAAGTATTGTAGACTCGAAATAACCACTACTTCATTTTTTTATCCTTCAAATGTAATGGACTTTAAGTTTTTAATGTTTGTTTCCACGATTGTTATCACGCTTTTTGAGCAGTTGTAAATATGGAAATTCGCAACAAGATTACGAAAATGCAGAGGTACGAGAACGACAGATTTGATGTTTACTTCAATGTGACGTCATCCTACGTTCAGTCAATACAGATTATCTTCGATCAAGTAGATCGTGAAAAAGGAAAAAAAATAATTCAAGTATTTTGCGTGTTTAATGAGATATTTTTGTCATATCGCCCTTATAACCTCTAGCGGATGTCAATAAATAAACTACCATAAGTATCGTCGTTCTTGAACTGCGCTTCAGACGCTAAATTTATTTGTTGATATGAGTGTAGCTACTTTGTGTGTTATAGTGTTCTGTTGACAGAGAAATCACGACTGTTTTGTGATGAAAAACTCCGTTTTCTATCACGTTTTAAATGATAGGAAACGAAAGATTTTTTTTATTAAATTCGAAATGGACTATCACAAAGTAACGGACATCCATTATTAAATAATATTCTTCTGGAAGAAAGCGCATTGTAGTTATAATAATAAAATCTAAATTTCAAAGGTCATTCAGTCTCTGAATGTTGATAGGTCTGGATTTTCTTTATCTTGTTCCCAAAGTAACTACCCAAGTAGAAAAATGAATATATCCATGAAATGTTCTCACATTACCACCATATTCAAACAACCGAGAAGACAACAGAAGCAATATTACGGTCATAATGAAACTCCCCCTCAGAACAACTGACATCCCTTAGGCCGGGATTAGCTATGCTGATATGAGTTACGCACCCATAATCCCCCAGATTTATCATTATTTCTCCATCAGGATAGTAAATGACATGCCAGTCGGCAACTTCATCCCGACATGGCTTAAGAGCATTTACAGCCAATTAAGGTCCTCATGAATTTGACTCCAGTCAACACAGAATGGCACAAAAAGTTTTTGCGCACTCTCATATCGTAGAAATATATAGATTTCTTTAAACCAAAAATGGTCAAACGATTATTTCAAACTTATTTGTAGTCAAATTTAATAATATTTGTTCAGCCGTTTGTAAGTAAAAGGCTTTATTACTTAAAATGGAACGATACACACTTCAACAAAGCATTGAAATTGTTAAAATTCACTACAAAAATAGAGAAAATTTTGCAGTCACAGTTCGCATACCATCAACGTTGAATTTTCGCTTATTGGTTCTTTGAAATGCATCAAATAATCCGGATTTTCATCGAAAAATCATCTTCAACTTCACCTTCGAAGCCGCATTAATAAGCAGAATTGTCGCATTTGGGTCTCGGGAAATCCACGAATGATTGTTGAAAAGCCTTCCCATCCTCAGCGTGTCAATGTTTGGTACAGTTTTAGGACTGGCGGTGTGACTGGATGAGGCTGATGCAAATGTTACGTTGAATGGATTGCGCTACATAGCTATGATTAATAATAATAATAGTCCTTTATTGTACGAAACATCAAGTAAAATAATGAACTAGGCCCATACAAGTGTACAATTCTTCCATTAATCAGCAGCAATTAATAAAAACTTACTAAAAATATTATTCCAAACTTAACCACACCCAGTGTATCATCACTTTTCACATACTGGTGCTCGCTGGCAAAAATTTCTACGAGGTATTGACAAATATAAAGTAGAGACCGTCCTTATGAACAACCTAAGAACGCTTATATCCTCGATAATAAATGTGGTGAATTTATACTTCCATTAAGAAGTCCCTGAGCCAATCTCGCACATTGAACCTAACGTACCCAAATTAAGGATGATATTCCCATATCACGGTCAGACAGATCAGCTCCATGCTCCGGATACCTACAAGTCCCCTTGAACAATATGTACTTGAAAAATTTCCTATGAATGCTTTACAGTGAGACTAGATGACACTGATAGGGTACCATATCAAATTTGCATATTCTATCTTACTGATGACTAGGATGAAGGACAAATTTCTGACAGGTCATCGACCTTCTTTATGCTCCTGAGTACAAAGCCCAAAGTTTTACTCTCAATCGCAGATATATTGCACGAGATCTTTAAATAATCAGCATATGCTGAAGCTGGACAACTGAGATGGACCAAGAGATATTGAACAACAGCGGTCCTACATTCGATCCTTGGGGTATTCCACATAAGAGATCGTAAATCGCGCCCCCATTGTCTCTGTACTTTGTCGTGGTGGAGGTGCTTGTCATGACTGAAATCCTAGTTTCATTATGATGAAATGGAGGATACAGTTATGATGCCTAAAGCAGAGACTTCCATTCCTACTTCCTTCCTCTGTTTTTTCTTGCATACCATGCCATCATGTGGTCCCACAACCGTCCCTATCCTTCAACAAAGCTTGTTATCGTACGGGGTAGTTGTGGCTTTGAGGGAAGATGGAGTCATGCTATCCTGCGATCGGTTAGAGTTTTGTAATCCATACACGGGCGAAGACGAAACCCTACTGAATCTCAGTGCGGGCTTTCCCACCCTCGTCACTTATCCACTGCGGAATACTACGACGTTTCGATCTGGGAAGACTCGCTCTGCTCGGCCCCAACTTCGGCGTCATCTTTGAATCCTTGAGCTCCCGCTGCGGGGTCCTGAATGGACTGCTGTTGGAAAAAAGAAGACTACGACCTTTCGACTAGGGTGGTATTTTGGAAGACTCGCTCTACTCGCCCCAACTTCGGCCCCATTTTTGGATCCTTAAACCGTCCCTCTACGATACTTTGGAGCCTCGCTTTTAGCAGTCGAAAAGCAACAGTGGTCCTTTGTGGAGGGGTATCCCTGCTAGAAAGCTGTTATTTGTGTTGTTTTTATGCTTCGGTCTTTCACAACCACCAAATAGGAACACTCTGCTCATGCAGCTGAATGCTGGGGTCGACACGGCGATCCTTTTGGGAGGGAGGGGGATCCGTGCTAGTTCCTCCTCGGTTGTACTGACGCAGATTCTCTATTATTTCCTTCAAACACCTTTTTTTCTTTTCAGCTTATCGGGAATCTGCTGGAGTATCAAAATTTGAGCAGAAACCCGGGAAAGCAATGATGACAACGCTACTTCAAGGTGGGTTAAGAGCTCTGCTTACATGCTGACATGTACAATTCTGAGTACTCTGTGAATAGCCCCCACTGGGGTGTTGTCTTGATTGAGATCATTGTTTCATCCCGGTGAATTGAAGGATTAAGTCTTGATACCTAAAGCAATATCACTCGCGCCAGTCAGTGGACCAGTGTGGTGGAAATTCGACCGAATGGAGCCCTGGTTTCACTGTAAAGGAGGAATGGAGGGTTGAGCCGCGTTGTTCAACTCAGTGACAAGGGCTTCATCCTTACAACTAACGTACTCTACCTTATTGCAGTAAATCTCCGGATTTTTCTGTCCAATAGCGGAGTCTGTTATATAGCATACGCGTTACCTCTGGAGGGTGGAGGCCCTGGAGAAGTATTTGTACGACCTGGCCACCCAATAGGTGTTGTACTCGAGAGGGCGATGGTTGAAAGACCGCATGCTGGACTAGAAGGGTATTTCATCTATCTGTTCGCAGAAACTCATGTTCAGGATATATCTAGAGGTGCTTCAGGGTTTAGCGAGACTTGACGGTTCGACAGGCCTCGTCCTGAACGAAGATCAATTGCGAGACGTTTCTGGGGTTTGTGGATCTCGACGATATGGCTAGACCGTTGGTGCTTGAAGTCAGGATCAATTGAAAGACTTCACAAGGTTTCGTGTGTCTTGGCTTACAGGCTGAATTGATGGTGCTCTTACCAGGATCAATTGAGGCATCAAATCTTGGAACTATCTTGGTTCATGGGATTGCGTTCGGGTGGGTAGATAAGAAGCCCCTTCGGCAAGTGAATTTCTTCACAGAACAACTCGGGTACTGACACTGCAGAGCCAGGTTGGATCGTGCTTCTCTGCTACCAGTTACGGAGTAGGTTTTCGGTCTGAAGCCGAAACTGAAAGCTTGGTGGGTTCAATTCTTCGCAATGATTCTCGCTAATGCGCTATGATACGGCGTATCCTTATCATGCTTCCTAGGCAGATTGTGGAGACTGCTGAGTCCTGGTGAAAGTACATGCCAGTAACCTAGCCGGTACTTTGTAAACTGATTATATGATATATTTATGAACCTCACATATGCTGGACTGAAGCCGAAGGACGAGAACTTTACCAGGAGAACACTTTGGATAATTCATCATTATCTGTCAAGTAAACATCTTTTGAGAGGTGCTCCAGTGAGAATTTTAGTTCTAAGGCGATTATCATCAGTTTTTTCTAACAGTTTGTGCGATTGAGGTGGCAAACGCATACGTGACTTGAGGTTTGAATAGAAACATTCATTGATTTCTCTTAAAGTAAACCCCTTTCTTTAATATCAAAATGAAATCTCTTATTGGAAAACCTTTTATATCAGTTGATACATTCTTCAATGTATCACTGAACAGAAACACTATTTCCAAGACATAATAGCAAAAATAGTATTGGTTTACGTTTTGCGACTGAAAGAAAAACTAAACTAAACTCTGTGTATTCTTTTCCTACAGACCGATCAATAAGTCATCAACGTGGAAAGTATTCCTTCAAATACGTAACACAATCGTGAGTTGTCGTACAAAGGACATACTGCCGACCGAACAGAGTCGGAAAATTCGATCTCGGCACGACTGTTTTTAGAACCCGTGACTTCCCGACCACGTAATGAGTAGATGTATTCATTGGAGCCGGTCCCTCATGTAATGCGGAAGATGAGGGGGATTTCCCGGACAACGAAACGGGGGAAAATCCTCCCCTACCACTTATTTTATATGGTTTTATGGTGCAGGAGATGTGCTTTTATTACTTTCGATCTCGGCGTATCTCGCTTCCCTGATAGCGATATTTTGGAGAAGTGATATGTCAATTTCATAGACAGTTGAACTGGAGCGTTCAATTTATAGCAGGGGTTTCTATGTAACTTAATTAGAACGAGGAAAGCATTGATTTTCAGTTGTAAGCAAGAATTTGCTGTGAAGATGTGAGAAAAATCGATAAAATATAGGATCTTGATAGATAAAGGATTCTCTAATAAAAGGATGTTTATAGAGGAAGAAATACCATTAACAACGGCCGCTATAGCTACAGTCGCAGCACCATATACTTTTTTTTTGGCTCCCACAACATCAGAGGAAAATTTGAGGGTTGTATCAGAAATAAAAAATAAAGCTTCCCAAGATGTATATGGCTTTTCCGTGAAAATGTCGAAAGAGGTCATCTATTGTCTTGCTGATTCTATATTTTACCTCATTAACCATTGCTTCCAGCAGGGCTCCTTTCCGTAAGAACTGAAGATTGCGAGGGTGATACCGGTCCATAAAAAAGGTAATCAAGAGCTATACGAGAACTATAGGCCAATATCTATCCTGCCAGTTGTCACAAAAATCTATGAGAATCTCCTCAAAACTAGAATTGTCGCATTTCTAGAAAAAAATTCGTTGCTTGGCAGTTTCCAGCATGGTTTCAGAGAGGGAAAATCTGCTACAACAGCTTTGGTCCACATTGTTGAGTACATCATGAAGGCATTGAATGATGCAGAATATGTGATGCTAACCTGCATGGACCTAAGTCGAGCGTTTAATTGTGTCAACCATGAAAAGCTTCTGCATAAGTTGGAGTACATTGGCATAAGAGGGCCAGTTTTGAATCTGTTGGAGTCGTTCCTTAAGTATAGATACCAAATTGTAGATTTGTAAGGTAAAAGGTCCTCCAAGATGAAAATTACTGCAGGAGTTCCCCAGGGATCTGTGCTCTGGCCTATTATTTTCCTCCTATATATCGATGACCATATATATAACGTTGGTGCTGATGATGAAATCCTCTTAGCTGACGATACAACATTTTTGAATAGAGCCAAGGGCAGAAATCTACTCCTAAATAAATCTCATGAAACAGTCAAAAATGCGATCGAATGGTTTATTTCAAATGACATGAAAGAGAACGAAGAGAAAACTCAGGAGTTGATTGTGAGCACAAAACGTCAAGAACCAAAAAGTATTTCTCACATCACATCATGTTTTCAAAACATCAGCACATATTTCAATCGCTGTAAATGTAACTTGTTGTCAATTGTGTTTAGTATGATTTGACATGAAAAGTTCATTATTAAAAGTGTTCATTGACAATAATCTGAATAGTTTTCCAACAAAAAGTTCTTACCCCTCTTTCTGCTCGAGGAATAAGAAGAATCTGACTAAACCAAAACACAGACAGAAATTTTACCACTAGTGTGGTCTGAAAATTAACAATGGACGAAAAGTTGGTTAATTCTTTGAATTCAAGAATTCAAACTCATAACTGAGAGGAATTGATATAAAAAATCAATTTGTGTTGTTGTTTTATTAATGCATAAATTTCAGGATACTGAGGATTAATTTTTGCGAACTTTTCTGCTGCGAATAGAGTAAAACATCATGTTATATACCCAAAAATTTTACATGATATTTTCTATGAGTATAGATTTGATGAACGTGGTTTACGAATAGTGGAAACAAAAATATTTCTACAATCAAATAATGAAGAGGTTTTTTCTTGATTAAAGGATTATTACAAAATTTTAAATATTATACAGATTAATTCTAATTGGAATGAAATGAGAAATTACTTTGTTTCCTATCACTCCATAACCTCCATAATTTTCGATGATGTTAGTCCAGGACTGTAAAACTGACTGAATTAAATCATCTTTGTTTCGTGGCGCTGCTCGTTCAACTTCACTTTTTATTCGTCCCCATATGTTGTCGATGGGACTAAGATCTGGTGAAGCTGTTGGCCACGAAATGGTTGTCAATTGATTTTCTTGCAGCTAAGCTTGAGTATAGGTCGAAGTATGGCATTTTGCATCATCCAGCTGAAAACGCAACTCCTCTGGATATAAAGCATGTGCCGTTACAAGAAGGAAATAGTTTAGAATACCACAATATTTTCACTATTAATTGTACCATCAATTATACAGTGAGGCGTAGCACCAGGCTGAGATATTGCTTCCCAAACTATTATTTATTTTCTACTTGTTTCCTTCTTTCTAGTTGCGACATTATTATAAAAGTGATAGAAAACAAAGTAATTTCTCATTTTATTTCAATTAAAATGAACTATCACAAAGTAACAGACTATTCCATCCAGATTTTTTCTGTTAACCTCCCACAAATTTTAATTTGAAAACATTTGTAGGAAAATTTTGAATATCAAAACAGATTTGATCTGTTAGTCTCCTACAATTTTAATTTCAAAAAATTTTTATTCAAAAAACTTCTAGAATTAAATTAATGTCTACAATAAGCACCGCATATATTTAATAGACGTATATAATCAAAACTCAATATACAATGTCAAATAAATAAACCAACAAATATAGAAAGGGCAATTAAAATTAATATTTAAATAATTGAAGGAGACAAAATTTTTTATTTCTGATCTTATCATAATGAAACCAATTCATTTTCAAAAACATAAAACACAACTCAAGGATTTCTCAAAAAAATATAATTTATTTGAAATATTTAATATATTTAAATATTCAAATAAGTTAATTCAAAAATCTCTCAAAACATGCACTATATCTTCAAAGAGATTTTTGAATTAACTTATTCGAATATTTAAATATATCAAATATTTCAAATAAATCATATTTTTTTGAGAAATCCTTAAGTTGTGTTTTATGTTTTTGAAAAAGAATTGGTTTCATTATGGTAAGATCAGAAAAAAAATTGTCTCCTTTAAATATTTATTTATTAATTTTAATAGCCTTTTTTATATTTGTTGGTTTATTCATTCCATTTGACATTGTATATTGAGATTTGATTATATACGTCTATTAAATAAAAGCGGTGCTTATTTTAGACATTAATTTATTTCTAGTTTTTTGAAAAAAAAATTTTTTTGAAATTAAAATTGTAGAAGACTAACAGATTAAATCTGTTTTGATATTCAAATTTTGTTATATTTCTTCTATCAAGTAAAAAGCCTTTTTCTATTTCAAATTTGTAGGAGGTTAGCAGAATAAATCTTGATTGATGATTCTTCTATCAAGAAAAAACCTCTGTTTATTATTTTAATGTATATATAATAATTATATATTTTGGTTCACACTTAACATAACATATTGTCATTTGGTTTTGAAGGAGTCCATAAAATACCTTGCAAAGTTTTGTGGTTTCTGTGACGAACGTAGAATACGTAGGATTTTTAAAAGTTCACTTCATTCTAGTGTTTGTCCAGTAAGCTACATCCAGTTTGATTAGTAAGATATTTTTTGTTAATTATTTTTATTTTGTGAATATAAAGATGATTTTCCGTTATAATAATTCTAAATTGCTTTTGGAAGATGTTCTGCATGTTTTAGGAATTTTTTGAAGGAACTTATTTTGAGCAAGTTGTTTTTGAAGAAGTTCTTGATGTTATGTTTGGCATTTTTGGAAGGGAATTTAGTTTTCATAAAACAAGGAATGAAACAAAATTTTGTTCTCTTCAAGTATTCATTTGATAATTTTTAGTTGACAATTTATTTTTCTTTGAATTTCTCTTATTTCCATTGGTACTGTGTAATAATTGTTGATTCTATATGTCTACTAAATTGATACAGTGTGTTCTAAAGACATTTATTTAGTTTAATTCTAGAAGTTTGTGAATGAAAATTTTTGAAATTAAAATTTGTAGAAGGTTAGTAAAATAAATTTGTATGATATTTAAAACTTTTATTACAAAATGTTAACCCAACGAAAAAACTTCGTACACTTTCTAGCGTTTGGTTTGGACGTTTAAATTTTTCTTACGGCTCGTGTAATCAATATATGTTATCATTCGATCAAGGGGGACATTGCCCTAGCAAATACAGTAATCGTGCTAATGGAAACCTTACCACTAACAAGAACAGCATTTCATTTTCTTGAAAGGTTTCGATGGAAGCGACTTGATTCATTCAATGCATTGACCGAGATTGATATTTTTCCTTAGGGTTGAACCAATCAATATATGTCTGCGAATATATCGGATGTTTTTTTCAGAATGAATTATAGGAATAACTGTGATTCGACAGTTTTGTTGTTTTGACATTTCTGTTCAGTAAGCATTGACAAATTATCATGGAAAGACTCACGCCGCAACAACGTTTACAAATTGTTGAAATTTATTTTCAAAATGAGTGTTCCATTCGCCAAACTTATGGAGCACTTCATTAAATTTAATGTTTACATAATCGTCCATTAGAGCAGCTTATTTCTCAAACTATCGATAGATTTCGGACATCATTTTCTTCACTTGATGGAACAACAACAACAAGATAAAGAACTGTACGTATAGAAGAAAATATCGCTGCTGTAAGTCATAGTGTTAATGATGATCCAGATTTGTCTATTCGTCGACGTTCACAACAAGTTGGACTCTGTGCATCAACTACATGGAAAATTTTGCGGAAAGATCTTAGTCTACGCCCATACAAGATCCAACTGGTTTAAGAACTGAAGCCACTTGACCATAATATGCGTCGTTTGTTTGCTGATTCGGCCCTAGAACAGTTGATCCACTTTTTTATCGTTTATAATTTGAATAAAAACACCTAGTTTGAAAATAAATGTATAGTAAAAACCTGTAAAACCAAGATCTAGATCTGTAGATTCATCGTATGGCATATGTTTCATTTTTCAGTACTTTCGTAAACATTAATAGTGCAAAATTTAAGGAAGATTCTTTGCTTTGTTTGATGTTTCTGTTCAGTTAAAAATACAAAAAACATACTCGGACGAACTGACCAAATGTAGAACTGTAAACAAACCAAAAGACAGATGACGCTCAAGCTCTGCGAGAGTGTTGTGCCATTTTAATGATAAAAAAAAATTGAATATTTCTCTGAGCGACGTTTTCATGATTGTTTTTTTTTGGAAATAATGTAATTTTCACTTTGAGTAGCGTTGAAGAGATGTGTAGTAGGGACTTTTAACAACTTTCCAATAAAGAATTCTCTCATAAATATTGATTTATTTGGTCTTTACTTGGTGGAAACTCATTTTTATTAAAGAAATATATATGAGACAGTAATTTGTTTCCACAAAAATGTTTGTACTACTACAACAATTGTTTCACCACGATGTGGCTTCTTCCGATATTACATTGTACTGTCTCATATATATTTTTAATTCTTTCATAGATTCACTGCAGTTTACAATTAATGAATACTTTTCGAATTAATGTAATTTATCGTTATGGTTCATTATCAATGTGAACCGTTCGTTATGCCCATTCATAGCGAAGTTGTCAATGAAATACTGAAATTCAACATGAATTATTATCGTAGTTATGGCATTAGCGTTGTAGATTCGGACATAAATTCTTAATATCTAACGGAAGTGGGGTCAGCCAACCGTGATTTCTTCGTGGCGATAGTATTATCAATGAATTATTTCCTTCCATTCATTAAAACTAAAGCCAAGCACACACTTGCTGTAAATGTTGCGTAATACGTGATAATCTTTGCTACCTATAGCCTTGAAAATGGCGTAGGGAATGCACCAACCAGATCATTGTAACACATCGACTGACAAGTTCCCTGTTTAACTATTAAAATACAAACTTTTTTGATCAAATTTGACTTTATTCATCAACGTAGTCTCTTTCAAGAGCGATACAATACTCCTTATTCCAGCCAAATCTCTTTTCAAAATCATTGTTCGCCAAACTTATTGAGCACTTCGTGAAATTTATGGTTTATATAATCGTCCATCAGAGCAGCTTATTCGTCGAACTATCGATAGATTTCGGACAATATTTTCTCTACTCGATGCAACAACAACAACAAGACAAAGAATAGTACGTACAGAAGAAAATATGGCTGCTGTAATCCATAGTGTTAATGATGATCCAGATTTGTCTATTCGTCGACGTTCACAACAGGATGGACTCTGTGCATCCACCACATGGAAAATTTTGCGTAAAGATCTTAGTCTACACCCATACAAAATCCAACTGGTTCAAAAACTAAAGCCACTTGACCATAATAAGCGTCGTTTGTTTGCTGATTCGGCCCTAGAACAGCTTGTTCTAGGGCCGTAAAATTCGTAAAATTGTGTTTAGTGATGAAGCTCATTTCTAGTTAAACGGCTATGTAAACAAGCAAAATTGCCGTATATGGAGTGAAAACAATCCTCAGGAAGTTCTGCAGGTTCCATTGCATCCTAAAAAATGCAATGAATGGTGTGTTTTACACGTTGGAGGCATCATCGGTCCATATTTCTTTAAAAACGATGCTGGAGCTAATGTTACAGTGAATGGTGCTCGTTAAAGATCGATGATCAATGATTATTTATTTCAAAATTTGAATGGTATCGACCCAAAAGTGTTTTGGTTCCAACAAGATGGTACTACAGCTCATGCTGCTACCGTAACAATTGTTTTATTGAAAGGAAGATTTGTTGATAACATTATTTCTAGAAATGGTCCGATTAATTGGCTTCCAAGATCATGCGACATAACTCCACTGGATTATTTTCTTTGGGGTTATGTCAAGTCATTGGTTTATGCTGATAAACCAGAAACAACAGACGCTTTGGAAGTCAACATAACTCGTGTTTTTGATTAAATAAGGCCTGAATTACCTATTTTCTATGCTAATCACAAAAATCACACAAAGTTTGTCAGGCACTTTATGGTTTTGGTTAAACCACTAGACAGTGTATAATGAATTTCTTTATTTAAAAACCTAAAATAATTATGTATTATATATATGAAATAAAATAATAAGAACCGTTTTTAACTTGATAAAGGGATTGTTACAAACTTTGAATATCAAAACAGATTTAATCTGTTAGTCTCCTACAATTTTAATTTCAAAAAATATTAGAATTAAATTAATGTCTTATAAGCACTGCGTATATTTATTAGACGTATAAAATCAAAATTCATAACATGAATAGAGGTTAATACTTGATACTATCAAATATTAACCTCTATTTATGTTATTTTATTCATAATATATAATTATTTGGTTTCCTTAACATTCTTTGTACAGATAAGTCCTTGTGCTATAACAGAGGCCGTTAAATTGTCTTTCAATCTTTTAGATCAAGGGTAAATCACAGAGCTATTTATTTACATGTAAGATAACCTTATATTACATTTAAATTTCTCAGCAGCTCATTTGCCAGAAGTTTCTAAATTATTGAATGTTGAGTAAATATTTGTTGTTGATTGATGTTATATTTTATTGAATATGAATTATTTGAATACTGACCAAGCAAAGTCTCTCTTAAAACTTGTTTTTCAGTAATGTTTTTACATATCTTGAGATTTTATACAAAGTAACTAACTTAGTTAGATATCCAATAATATTGAATATTCTAAGTAAGATAGTTTTATGATGAAAGTCTTAAGATCATGTTAAACATTTTTGAAAGATATTTGTTTTCATAAGATTGATCAGAAACAAAATTTTATCTATTCAAAATATTTAATTTATAGAATTTTGGTTAATAATTTTTATTTATTGGATTTTGTTATATCATTTGGATGTCTTATAATGAATGTTTATTTTATATGTCGTTTGATATAAGTGGTACTTATATGACATTATTGCAATTTAATTCCTGAAGTTATTAAATATAATTTTTTGAAATTAAATATGTAGAAAGCTAATATTAAAATATTCAAATAATCAAAATTCATTGTAAAATACAAAATAAAATGAAAAAACCCAACAAATATAAATTGTTAATTGAAATTAAAAAATAAATAATATTTGAATGTTTCGTTTCAAGCATGCACATCTGAACTCTTCAGACAGGCGTGGTGCGTATATCTGCCTGTGAGTTTATTAATAAAATACCGTTCATATCCCAAAATTAGGACGCCATAACTTTGCCAGCAGTCTGTTGGACCTTTGACCGATTTGAGCAAGGTTCACCAGCTGCTGTTCACTCAGCTGACGATCATCTATTTGATTCAGACGTAAATATTGATAGATATAATACATGTTTCGTCCATCTTTTATTTGACTATATAAATAAACAGTTTCTGAGAATTCATTGAATAATCTTTTCTCAGTAATAAGTAGGATTTTAGATATGTAGAGCATCTTATAACAGAGAAATTTGATTTTGATGGACTTTTCAAGATTTTGCATAAGAAAAGTAAAGCTCTGAAGCGTGACATGTTACAAAGTTTGAAAATAAACTGGTTCTAAGAATTCATTGAATAACCAGACTAAACTTTCAGCAGTAATAGATAAGGTTTTACTTATGCAGAGCATCTTATAAGAGAGAAATATTATTCTGATGAACATTTTAAGAATTTGCATAAGAAAAATAAAGGTCTGAAATTGAACTTGTTACAAAATTCGAAAATAAACCGGTTTTGATAATTCATTGAATAACCAGACTAGAGTTATCTAATTCACCTCTCTTCGGTTTATTTTCAAGGGACCCGTTGGTTTTACCAAGAGTAATCAAAATTTTTGTACCCTTATCTCAAAACAGAAACCATTCAAAATTATTGAAAGATAAGGTCTTTGCCAATTCTCCATCGATTGAAGACCTCAAAGATGGAAATCGTGAAGTTTTCCATTGATTTTTCTTAAAATATACTTGATTTTTTCAATATCAAAATGAACCCTCTAATTGGAAAACACTTAAGAATGCATCATGAACTGTTGTTTCTCTTCAAATGCAAAAACTGTGAGCGCCTTGGAGACCGGGCAAACTCGATAAATAACAAACGGAAATTCATGAACAAATAATACTGATTAAGATTAAAACCCAGATGGTGTCTGAAAAACGACAAAGAACCCGATCATCTACTTTCGTCCATCTTCTACAATTTCCCTCAGGTGACACATCTATTTCAGTCCGACAAGATAAGAAGAGGAAAAGGCACGGTCGTAGTTATTCATTAAACGTCATCAAGGCGTACTACAGGATGTAGAGATTTCTTTTTCAATTTCTTTCCACGCTGACAGCGTAGGACCAAACGTGCACTTGCCACAATTAACTTTCCTAGAGGATGTGACTCGACAAGAGAGAAAATATTTTGATATACACTTAACCATATTAACACGTGGTGGATGGTTTGCTGAACGGCGATTACAGAAGTGGTCAATTATAAAGTTCAATTACGAAACATTTCTTCATATAAAAGTTCTTAATTGATTCAATTAAGCAGCCATTCAGGTTATTCTCATAATTGATAATTCAAGAAGGTACGGACGATAGGAAGTGTTATAGATGTCTTCATCTGGTAATGGGTGATGATTTATTGGTTAATGCAAATTTTGGACAAGTTGTCTACTCAGTAACGGGTTGGGTAAAATGCTTGGAAAAATATAGTCCTTCTAGAAAGTATCAGGAAGTTATTATTTTTCATAATTTTAATAAACTTCTTTTTTGTAATATTCTAAGACAAAAGTAATTTTAAAAATAGGTTGTGCAGATTATCGGCTATGGCCAAAGTTGCATGCAACACTTTTCATCAAATATTGTTGATTGTCAACAAGTATTCAATTTATGAAATAATGTCGCAACTAAAAAAAGAAAACAGGTAGAATATTTGTTTAGAAAAGGTTTTCGAAACGTTAAAAATTAGTGCAATTGACTGAACTGGGAAAAAGTCCTGTATACGAGACATTAAAAAGGATAAAAACTGGCATGAATATGTATGAGGCTTTATCGGCCTTAGGGCGACGCAATCCGCGCCTGGGGTTTCGCTAAATGGCTAACAGATTTGGAAATCAACGAAATATAAAAGTATGTCCAGAAACCGTTCGTACGTCACTGAAAAGACAAGGCTACATAACAAGGAAAAATATCAAATAAATAAATTTGGCAAGACAACGCATTTCATACAAATGTATGTTTTTCAAAAAGTATCATTCAAGTATGCTTTATTCATTAGCAGACATTTTAGTTCATTCTCAAGCTTAATTCGATTTAATTCCTTCATTCTTGACGGCAGTTTGTTGAAAATTTTTATAGCTAGATGACTTACATTCAACTGTGATACTTTTATACGATGGAATGGTATGATGAAGTTGTCTTTGTTTCTAGTATCATAGTTGTGATTAAAGTTGTTTTTCAATAGTATGTCCTTATTATCATGGAGGTACATTTCATAGGTAAGTATGAAAATGGACGTCACGGTAAGAATTTTTTCTCTGGGGAATAGCTCTATACAGCTATATCTATTACTTACGCATAGTATTTTCAGTACCTGCTTCTGTTTTATAAATACTTTCTTACTTTCAGTCAATTCCCCCCAGAAATGAATGCCGAAGTTAAGGACACTATGAAAGTAGCTGAAGTAAGTAATCTTGGCTGCTTCAACTCCCGCTATTTGCTTTATTTTCCCAACATCATAGGTAGCTCTTGACAACTTAGGAATCATTTCATCAATTTGGACAGAAAACTTGAGATTTGATTGAAAAATCACACTAAGTAGCCTCATGTGATTGTCCGAAGACATATTTGATTCAAATACTAGTCTCCGTGTTTTATCACTGTTCATCATCATTCTGTTTGCGCTGAACTATACCTGGGCTTCTTTTAATGTCTTCTTGTCTTTCTCTTCCAATTTCTGGTTGTCTATCTCTTTATTCAGAAGAGAAGTGTCATTAGCGAAGAGGACGGTTTGATCTAATTTCACATTAGCTGGCAAGTCATTCATATATATCACAAATAAAAAGGGACCCAACACAGAACCCTGCGGTACACCATGACCTGTTTGTCAGATAACGTTTCATCAGGTCAGGAGCCTCACCCCTGATTCCATAGTATTCAAGCTTGTTTAGAAGCACTGAGTGTGAAGTACTATCGAAAGCCTTGGATAAGTCACATGCCTGTAAATTAGATTTTTGTCCCCCATCAAAAGCTTCTCCTATATTTTCAAGCACCTCCTTCAGTGACGTCTCCATTGATTTGCCCATAAAGAACCCATGCTGTTTGCAGATACCTTCCTCTTCACAATGAAATAAACATCCATTGATTCCTCCTGAAATATAATCGTTTTCTTAATAAAATTTGAATATCAAAACAGATTTAATCTGTTAGTCTTCTACAATTTGAATTTACAAAAATTTACTTAAGAAACTTTAAGAATTAAATTAATGTCTTAATAAGCACTGCTCATATTTAATAGACGTAATATTAATTTAACTCTTAAAGTTTCTTAAGTAAATTTTTTGAAATTAAAATTGTAGAAGACTAACAGATTAAATCTGTTTTGATATTCAAATTTTGTAATAATCCTTCTATCAAGTGAAAAACCTTTCCTTATTATTTTATTCGTTTTCTTAATGTAAAACTATTTATTTACTCATGTTGTTGAATGATGAAAGTTTTTCTTAAATGTAATATGGATTTTTAAACTCAATCATTCTGTGAAAAGTCGTAATTATTAAACTAGGGCTCATCAAACCCCCTGAAACATTAATGTCAAGCTGTCAGACCCTGTTTCGTCTCATTAGAGACGGCACTGTCGTTCGAAATTATTTTGTCATCGACTTAGGGTCTTTCACGTTGATATTTAGATCTGGTAGTTTTGAGAATTATCGTTCGAATTGTTCGCACTTCAGATAATTTATTTTCTAATCATTATATATGGCCTTAGAAAACATGGAAAGTCATTTAGAGATTTTGATATATTTACGCCTGTTAATTTCACATGACAGCATTCGGAATTATTTACTGACTCTATCCTTCCTTACTTGCATTAATCTCGTAATTTTTCTGTAACCAATAGGAAGATTTATTTTATTAATTCAGTCCACCTCCAAATGGACGTTCCAATCAATTAGGTTAATTTCCCACTTTTTATTGAAAGAGTTGCATCGAGCACCTCTAACGTTCAGTCTTTGAAAAGACTGTAAAATTATTATTCTAGTAATAGTCAAACTTGTCGCATGTAGCCTTTGCTGCATTATGCACTAACATTCAGATAGTCAAATTTATTGTACGTAGCTTGTGACATTTCGGTCTAAGCTAGTTTAATAGTTAATTAAAAACAAATATATAGCTCCCACAGAAGGATAAAACCTGTGCGTGGGACAAAATATTCACATATGCAACCATACACAAACCAAATAGTAACATAATGAGCATCAATATGAACAATAGCAACATCTGCATGACAGATAAAATTATGTACGATGAGGAACAAAAAAGCATTCCGAAATGGCAAATGAACGAAAAGGACACGTCCTCAGAATCTACAACTTCGAAAATCGCAGTGCAAAAAAACCAAAAGATTTCAACCATGGCAGAGTCAAAACACATCTCTCAGAAATAATACATATTCTTCTTATCAACGTAATGATGTATCTGAAGTCTCGGTAAGCCCAGTATCCACTCCTTAAGTTTCCTCCTGAATACAAAAATACTGCTAGTATTTCTTATCTCTAACGGTATCAAGTTATAGAAACTAGGATCCAAGTAAGAACTAGACCTCTGCAGGATATTTTTATGTGACTTTAGAACGTGAGAATGTATTCTGTGACGAGTTTCATAAGGCGATCTTTTCTTTCGAGTTTGTGCTTATTCATATATTGTCTGATTACAATTTTAAGAAAGTAAAGCTGTCTGACGTCCAAGATCAATGTTTCTCCAAATAAAGCTTCAGTCCGGTAAGTTCTTCTCTTCTTGAAACTCATCTTTAACACTGATTTCTGTATTTGTTCCAGCCTCCTAGAATAACAGGTGTTTGCTGCTCCCCAACAGTTATACCGTAAGTGAGATGAGGCTCAAACAATGTGTGGTATATCATGCGCATCTGTATCTCACGTAGGTATGGTCTTATATATTTTAACCTATATATTACACTACGAAGCTTTTTTACCAAGAAGTCGACATGTACATCCCATCCAAGATGTGAATCTATATATACACCAAGAATTTCGCCCTACTCCTTCGAGAAATGGAGAAGCTGACGTCCTCATCATCTATCGTGAGTGAACCTAACCCAGGCAAATTACTTTAATATGAAGTGAAAGCGACATAGCTAGTTTTGTCCTCGTTAATCCTCAGCAACCAACTTTCGAACCATTTAGTTACAGCTTTGAAGTTTTGTTCAACTTTTTCTTTTAGAGAGACCCATGAATCCGCCTTATACACCACCACCATATCGTCCGCAAATCCAAGTATTTCCCCACCGACATCTAACGAAAACAGATCATTCAAATATATGTTGAAGAGGATTGGACCCAAGACGGTTCCCTGAGGCACCCCATACTCAACTATTCGATAATCACTCAGGGTATTCTTGACCTTAACGGCCTGGCTTCTCTTACCCAGATAACTGACTCAAGTCAACAAATATACAGAGGGATGGTAATTTTTCATCGATATGTTTACTTAATAATCGATTTGTCAGCATTGTGACCGCATCTACAGTTGACTTTCCCTGTCATCGAGCTTAATTGATTTGCAATTGCCTGTTATTTCAAAATACTGAAATAATAGGCAAAATACTGCGGTAAACTAACCGTGGTACGAATCGGACCCTATCTGATCCGTCCCGTTTAAACTCCTGAGTTCCTCGAAACGGATCTGTGCACTTCTGACATTGGATATCATTGCAGTAAACGCCACTTTCCGGTGCCATATACCGAATAATTTAACGCTCGCTTCAAGGTAGACTGACTGCATTATTGCTACTGACGTACTCTTATTTATTGGGACACTGTTAAAAAGGAAGTAATTAAAATTTAATATAATTTTCAATGCTTGAATTTCAATCTCGAACGAGGAGAACACAGATGCGAAAACTTTCGTTCAAACGTACGAAGGAGAACCACTCGATGTTCGTATGAAATACTGATGGTAATGACTCGTTTCCCTCTATTTTGTTTTTTTTTTTCGTTACATCACGGTCGCCGCGAATGATTTGTGGAATTTGTTTCCTGTCGATGTGTTTATCGTTCGTTGTTCGCGATATTGAATTGACAAATCAAAGGATAAGGTGTGGTATTTTTTAGAACGGATGGAGGAATTATGGTCGGTTACCTTCAATCCATATATGGAAATTATTGATATTGAAAAAATGTCATCAACTCAATATAAGTACTAGTGTACGAAGAGGAGCGAATTTCTTTGTTTAAATACGACAATGGAAAGTACCGTCTGATATATTGTCTAAATATCTAACAGAAGATTCTTTCAATCGGGACCGTGCAGCCCAACATCGGTGTAGCAGTTTATAACTCAAATCGACTCGAGTAGCCATCGTCGATTGTCGAGACACAAAATATGCATATTTCGGAGCTTGTTGGTTCATCATCAGTGCAATGCCATAATACCTAACGAATACAACATAGCTGTATATCTCATAGGAACGCCAAAGTACCGCATAAGAACGCCAAAGTTCCGAATAGAAACGCCAGAATACACATTCACAGAATTAATAATAATATACAGAAGTGGGCATCAAGCCGGAATCAGGTAATAGGTCAAGTCATAATAGTCATCAGAAAAATATAAAAGAAAATCCAAGTCCTGTATTTTTCAAATTATATTGCACTTTCTTTTATTCAATAAAATGCACCTGTTATGATTTTGGAACTCCTGTTGCTACAATTTTTCACTTTCATCAAATTTTATTTTTCCTATGTTATACCGAATAGTGCTTCTCTAACCTGTGATCTTCAATTCTAAGCCAGTTACTTCAGCTTGAAAAATAAGGTCTCTTTTTGCCGAAACAAGTATTCAAAATTAATATGTCGTACAAGTTTAACTGACTGTACTGAAAAAAAACTGTGCTACATCAGTTTGGCAAATTACTTTGAAAGTTAGCGCATTCATTAGGGATTCTAAATTGGTATAACACTTACTACATTATTTTTTAGATAGGTCAAAAAAACGGTCTTTCTTAAAGAAACACAATTTCGAACAATTTCTTCGAACTTTCTAAACATGATTTTAGTGCATTCAATACTTTAAGAATCTGGTTTGAATGAGATGGGGTGAGTTCTTCCATAAAGTGTGAGTGAGACAGATAGTGAGGCTACTATTTGGTATTAGCACACGTAATACAGATCAGTACGCTACGCCCCTTGGTCTACTGCGCATCTTTCCGTATTTTATCGTGTTATTTGTGTACTTACGACTTTTGGCTTCGTTTATTAGATTTGTTGGATTATGATTTGAATAGTTCTGATTTCTTTACCACGAACTCTGCTTTTACCTGGACTAACCTGTGATTGTGTATTGCCATCATGTCTGTGCAACATGCAAATCATTTATGAGGAATGCAGATGTAACGGTAGTGTAGCTTCGAGACTATA